>CM021102.1:598854873-599489378 GCA_007115665.2 Sequoiadendron giganteum | reverse complement strand
GAACATACAAAACATCATGTAACTTACCATTATCTACATTCACATCTCCAATTGCTTCTACTTTACAACTATAATTATTAGCAAGTTGAAGTGGAACATTAGACATGCCAGGTTGCATGGATTCAAATATCTCCTTATGAGAAGTAATATGTTGAAAAGCACCTGGATCAATAACTAATTGAAGAGGTTTTGAAGCATTATAACTACAAGTAAAAGCACGTCTAGATTGATTTGCATTGTTGTTAAATTTATTATTATTAGGTCTATTTTGTTTATTATTTGCCTCATGGATTTTTAATCATTTTGTTTCTGAAAACAATTATTGACCAATGACCATCTTTATCACAATAAGTACAATGAGGCCTCTTTTGAGGATTATTTTTTCTAGTATCATTAGTATTATTATGATTATATTTCAAATCATAATATTGTGTATTATGAGACTTAAATTTTTTCTTATGATTTTTAGACATAAAAGAACGCTCACTAATTTTAAGATTACCAAATTGAATCATTTTTTCTTCTTCTCGCCTTAATAAATTTTTGAAAAATATCATAAGTTGACTAGCTAATGAAGGAATAGTTAATTGAGCATGAAAGTTCCTAATAAATTGTTGAAATTGTCTAGGAAGATATTTTTTAAGAACAATATGAATTAGTCTAAGATCTTCAAGTGTTACTCCTAAACCATATAATTGATTATTAATGCATCAAATTTTAACAAAAAATCATCCATAGTTTTGAAATCACTATACCTCAAATCCTCGAGTTGATCTTGAAGTTGTATCTTTCTTGATTCATTTGAACTATCATGGATAGTTTTGAGGGTCTCCTATGCTTCATATAATTTCACACAATTCCCAATAGGAACATATAGTTTGAGAGACATTGAAATCCCTATAAGACCAAGAGCTTCCTCATTTCGAGTCTTCCATTTTTCTTGAATCTCCTTGCATGCAGACATATTTGACTCTGACTTCGGATTTGTTACAACATCCAAGAGATGTTTGAATCTAAAGATAAATGAAATATGTGTTTTTCATGAATGATATAACTTAACAAAGGATTAGTAAAACCTACTTTGATATCGTGAGGGAATAATAAAATGAAATAAATGCAAAGTACTAATCCAAGAACAATTTTTTGAAGCAAAATATCACCATCAAGATGAAAACCAAGAGAATGCACACCAAATATCCAAGAGGAGACACAAGATTTTATAAGGGGGAAAAATCAAAGAAAAAAACCCTAATATTATGAAGATTTCATAAAGCCTAAAGAAGTTTACAAAGAGAGAATGAAAGAGATTAAGCATAGAATGCTTGTAATGAAGAATGAGAGAAGCACCTCAATAAATAGAGGTGAGAAAGGAGTTGCATAAGTAACTTTCATTTCTATGAATGACAGTTTTCATCCTATGTGTGTGCAAGGTGTCAAGGTCCTCATAAAGAGGAGGCTACACCTAAGCCTTAAAATTCCTCCAAAAAGGAATTACAAAATGATTAATCCTCACACATGTGTGAGGATACTCAAATAAAACAAAAGACTTGTAGGGATTCCTTTGGAATATTCTTACAAGTAGTAAATAAAACAAATAACAAATAATCTTCACCTAAGTAAATATTAAATTCTAACATTTGTTGTTTGTGGAAAAGTCAAGCTCATGTTTAGTGATGGAAGGTAAATTTCTTTTTTATGTTTTGCACATTCCTAGTTTCGTGAAGAAACTAATCTTTATAAGTAAATCAAATGATTTGGATTTGCATGTTTCATTTAACAAAGAAGGATATAAGATAGTTATAGAATCCATGGTGTCAACAAAGAGGTTTTTTGTTGGACACTTGTTTATATTTGATTCTATCACATTTATTGAATGTAATGATTATGTGGTTGATGTTTAAGGGGATCATAAAATTCCTATTGAAAAGACAATTGTGTGGCATGTGTGCATGGACCACATTAGAAAGAAAGGTTTAAGGAATTTAAAATATAAGAAAATAGTTGAGTGATTTGTAGTTTGTTCTTTTCTTTTTTATTTATATATAGAAACAAAATTATGTTATGATGGGATTTTGTATTTGGTTCATAGTGATGCTTTTTAACTTCTTGATATTCCTTCTGTAGAAATTTGTATATTATATATTTTTATTGATGATTTAACCAACAAATCATGTGTATTATTTCTTAGGCATAGGTTTCAGGTCTTTTATAGGTTCAAAGAGTATAATACTCTTGTTGGGAACCAACTTGAAGAGAAGATCAAGCTTTTGAGAATATATAATGATGGATAATTTTTTTCAATAGAGTTTGAAAGGTTTGCAAGGATAATGATATAGCAAGATAGATGACTATACTCTATAAAAAATGAAGTTGTAGAGAATTTGAACATAGTGTTGATGTAAAAGACTAGGCGTATGCTCAATGGTTTAGTGTGAGAAAATGATTTGGGAAGAAGCAACCAAAATTATTTATTATCTTTCCAATTGATTTCCTACATTAGTGTTGTTGATAAGACCATTGATGAGGTTTTGATAGAAAAATAACTCACTTTGACATCTTAGAGTGCTCAATTGCGAGTCATGTACATATGCTAAAGTAGAATACATCAAAGTTATATTTCAAAGTAGAGAAGTGTACCTTTGTTGGGTAGAGTGAAGGTGTGAAATGATATAAATTTTAAAATCTTGAGATAGGGAAGAGATTTTAAAGTCAAAATATTATATTTAGAGAGGTCATGTCTTCTCCTATTGAAAAATCTAGAGAAGTGAAAAAGGAGGTACAATCATTTCTAAAGACCACAAAACAACACTTGAAGTTGAACTAAAGGTTGAAGAGGCACTTGTAGATGAAATTGATGTAGATGAGTTTTGAAGAAGAAAAAGGATCTCATGCTACATTAGTTAGAATGTGATGAGAGCCATTCATGTTCCATTTTATGCCATATTTTATCCTTTTTCATATGCCCTCATACTCATTTTCATATTCCATTTACATACCATTTTACCACCTTTATGTTGTGTATGGTTAAATATACATAAGTTATATTTAATTTAGTTTTTGGGTAAGCTATGAAAATTAATTATTGAATTGTATTTACTAACAGGCATTATCATTTCAGCTTGGAAAGTAATTTAGAACATTCTATTGGGGGAGGAAAGAAACAATTTTCAATAATCTAACTCCAGATCATAAATAATTCTTTTTGTAATATCCACAGGCTGAAAATAAATCTGCATATGGTATTTAGTTAAAAAGATAAAATAAATCATTATTTGAAGTTGTTGTATACCCGCATATCCCTATATTTGTGGAAAACCATAAACTATAAACCATGTATTAAAAGGTATGGCATGAAAATAGAACACAAACTTCATTTTGTTAATAATGGCATGCTAAGGAATGAGAGGTAGAGATAAAATGGTGGAGTAAAATAGAAAAAAACCTAAAATTTGTTACATGCCTATTCATTAGCCGATAGGCTATATATTGTGTGAGGTTTCCGCTTGAAACCTGTCTCACGCTCCGTCAAACCATTTTACCAAGTTGTTTACCAGGCTATTTGAATACTTTCCGGGTAAACTTTACGGTAGCAACTCAAATTTTATGGCTGCATTTAATATGCCAGACCAACTAGGAGAGTCCGTGAAATCAATATGTCTCATGCCTGAATAACTTCCGTTAGAAATAGTCATCTCGCCAGAAAGCCTGTCAGAAAACCAGCTAACCAAGAAATCTGATTCTCGCATCACATCATATCTTCAACAAACAACCAAATCAGATCTCCCATACTCAATCAAATCAAAATTTATCTTGGACCCAATATTCTGGTTTAAAATATTGCTAAAATCTTATCTCCACCTTCAAAATCTTATCTCCACCTCTAAAATCTGATATTGTAAATTTACTTTCTTGTTTCTTATAAATAGATTGAAGCAGCAGTTTTAGGGAGATCGGTATCGGTCCCTCTGGGTATCTGGATCTAGAGTATTTCATTGCAGTCTGTAACACCTTAATTATTGATAACACTCATCGTCACTGCAATGATTACTTATTATAAATGGTGCGATGATTATCTACTATGGATTCCTCATTTCTCTTTATATCTTAATGCCCATATTCTTTTCAATTAAATTGTTACCTGGTTTTGGAAAAAAAACTCAAATATCTTAGTTTTTGTGAGCATGTGCAGGAAGTAATTTTAATGGAAAAAAAAGAGTGCTTACAGAAAAGTTGTTATAGGAAAGTGAAAGCCATCGTACAAGTACAATAATTGTGTGAGAAGTTTCAAATGCACGAGATCAGAAGCATTGGCAACAAAGCCTTCACCAACACAATTCACAGGAGAGGTTCCAGAATTTTTAGTTACACGGTTACACCAATTGTATGGAGAAGCTATAGAAAAAAGTTTGATTACAAATATAAGGCTCATTTGAATCACAATAGAAAAGTCCATAAGAAATATTACATGGGACTCTTTTCAAAAATGCATCTACCTATCTTTCTTGAAACTAGTCTAAAGAACTACACATTCTTGCTATTTGAGAGGTTAACTTGAGAGGTATTCAACATATTTGATTTCTTCACAAGGGCTAATTTTCACTCTACGATTATAAATTCCTATTTCTCATTATTTCAAGTATTTGGAAAGGGTTTAGTGTAGTCTTCTAAGGACTTATTTATTGATATTTTTGGTATAAATTATATGCAGGATTTAAAAAAATCAGTTACTGCTATGAGCTAATGGATTGGTTTGATGTGATATTCTTAAATTGGGAAGCATTTAGTGGTAGTATAAGAATAAAAATCCTGCATACCATACATGGTGTCTATTTCATGATTTTTTTTCTGTATTTGTGCCCTATGGGTGACCTTGTAGCAAAGTGATAAACAATACCTTTTCTATAGAAATGTGGAAAGCCATGTTTTTATCGATCTGAAACATTACAGTCAATTAAATGGTAAACCATAAAATCACTTATAGATCAAACATATAAAATGCACTGTATTTAAAAATGTTTACTCATGTGTAAACTTGGTGCTGTGTTGTAAATAACGCACTAATATCTCTACATCTTCTGCTTCAGTCTATTCTAAATAAACAAAGAGTAGCTCTAAAAAATTTGAGTCTAACCAGTCTCCCTAGGATTGCTGCTTCCATCTATTCACAATGGAAAAAAGGTATATCAGAAGATTTAAGTAGCCTTTGACATAAAATTGTGCATGGCGATGATAATAAGGAAACATATTAAACGTGGACCATACTGCGAGAACAAATGTGGAAGGCATGCAACTACTGGGTGTCTTCTTGTGGGTCTTGAACATTATTTTAAAATCCAGCTTCCTCCAATATGTTAGTGAGGGAAAGAATGGTGAATGTTCACTGTAATGAATTTTTTTTGCCCTTTGGCCTCTTTTTCCCATAGGCAAAGTTTTTGGAGCAAGTAAATCAAAAGATATAAAAAAAACATTATAGTGTTCATGTTATGCACTACAAAAATTCTCGTTTAGATGCTAATAAATGTATGAAATGAATGAAACTATCAAAATTTATCTTTATTTTTTCTTTCAAAGACCCGCTGCACATAATTATATAGACACTACAAACTTTTTAGCATGGTAATTTATATATATTTCTTTATCCGTCTATCCATTGCACCCCTCAAGTTCTAGCAATAAATTGCATCATAACTGCACAAAATCCTTCTAAAATATCATAACTCTTGCACATATGCATTATTTTTTATACTTATATTTAGACTTCTAAAATAAAATGATACAAATATAGTGATCTCTTTATTAAGATATGATAGCATTAGTCAAAGATATATAAATAAAATAATTTGTTTAAATAAGTCAAAATATATCTTTATTTTAATATATAAATAAAGTCATATATCTTTATTGTCTATCATTTTTTCCCCAGTGGATGCCTTCAGTTCACCAAATTTGGAAGCCTTTAAGGTGAGATGTTCCTCAGAGATTATATTGTGGCAATGGGGATCTATACGCTCTGATAATTGGCTAACTTAGAGTTTGGAAACTGTTGGGAGAGGAAAATCTTAAATCGACAGCAACTTATGGTCAACAAGCGGATTGTTTACTTAAGGACCATCCCCTACAAATCTGCTAATGTGTCAGTGGATATATTATCAACGGGATGCCAACACAACATATATCCATGATTTTGTTTAGGTAAAAGTAAATAATGACTCGACCTTTCATTGAGCACATTTGGGAATAGGAAAATACTTCAGCTTCCAATTTGTAAATAATGCAAACAAAAATTATAAATTTTACACTACTCTTTCTTTCCATCTTTACTTCTATATATTTCTATCGGCGTAACCCTTGCACCCCCTCTGGTGCAAGTGCTAGTTATATAAGGAGAGCTGGGCGTGAGAAAGAGGGTAACTAAGTTTCTAGAGAAATAAAAAGACTTTCCTTCTGATTGAACACGAGTAAAAGAGCATTCTTCATTATTTTACCTAGCAGACTGAGGAGGCATGACCCACTTCTCGGGAAGCTTGGTGATATCTTTGTGTGTTTTTATTTATGTATTTTTTTTATTGTTTTATTTCATTCCATGAGTGATTCATGTGATTTGATTACAAGTAGTATATGAAATTTCCATTTTACTTATTATTTGAGAATTCCAAAAGCATATTTCTATTTCCTTTTCCAAATGAAAGTTCTATTTGATAGCATTCTGAGTGATTTGAAAGATATCACCAAAAATGAAGTAGTCGTTGGTTTGTTCCTATTGCAAAACCAATAACACCTGTAATAGGATTGTTTTATTTTTTTTGTGAGTTGAGTATTTTAAATTTATGGTTTTTCCAATCTTTTGTACTAGAATTTCTTGCATTTCATCCCCACTCACCTCACTACCTATAGCCCTTGCGCATATAGCCATGACACCTTTCACAAGCTGACACCCCCAAGTTGAAACTTAGACTAAATTGAATTTAGTTGTTAAACATTAAATATTTCTAAATCTTTACCCCAGTTTTGACCTATCAAAAGGTCCACCTAACATAAATGAGAGAAGTTGAAAGGTAAATAGCCCATCAATTTTTCTTGTATTTTTAATTTTATCTGATAATAATAATAAGTCTAGAACTATGAAGAATAAAAGTGAATCAAATGAGAGTAAACCCTAGAATAAGGCCAAGAATGAAGTTATGTTTTATTTTTAGGAAAAAAACATGACTTGGGAGCTAGGTCCATTTCCTAAAGGAAGGAAATGTATTGGTTCTTAATTATTTTTCAAGAAGAAAGATCAATTCTAAGAGAAAAAATAAAATACGAGACAATATTGGTAACACAAGGTTATTCTTATGAGGAATGTTTTTTGGTGAGGTTTTCTCCCCTATTACAAATTTAACTTCTATCGTATATTTTTTGATTAAAGAAAAGAGAAAATCAAGAGTCATGTCCCTTACAAAAGGCCAAAGACAACGTTAAACTAGATTCTAGACAAGGAATAAAAAAATTAAGAGTCCTATCCCTTATAAAATCCCAAAGACAAAGTTAGAATTGATTCTAGACAAAGAATCAACCAAAAAAGCCTTATAAAAAACTATAACAATAATAGATAAATAACAAAAATAAAGCACTAATAACCAAAAAAGTAAAACCAACAACAAAAGAATTACTACTGAATAAAAGAGTGTTCCAAAACATAAAGACTTGACATAACATCTTCCTTTTTAGAGATCAAGTGTAATTTTGCTTATAGAGAATTAGTAGCTCCACTAAAATCTTTTGCAACAAATTTTCTTTTTTTTGAAGCTGGCTCTATTTATATTTCTATTAAATATTCAAACTTGTACTAATGTAATTTAGGATTTTGTTTCTCAAACAAATCTTATTGCTAATAGAGTTCTCTAACTTTGTAAATTTTCTTTTAATTGTTAAAATTCTTTGTTGAAGAACAATCATCTTCTTTTAGTTTATGTAGCATATAATGCAAGGAGCTCCATACTTCTTATTCATTTCCTTCACCTCCTTTTTCTTTTTGAGTTGGCTATTTTTCACAAGGGTCTCAACCTTTTTGTTTGCATATTTTAGTATTCTTAATGGACTTATCCACTTTCTTCTTTTTGTATAACAAAATCATCACCAAAAGCTTACCTCTTTTTCTCAAGGTCTCCTTCGATTCCTTAGAAGAATCTAGGGAATCCCAAGAGATATCAGCACCAACGGATTAGTTGAAGACACAGGTCTGGTATTATCCTTGCTTTGATCCCCATCAAATCACTGTCATCATAATTATAATTCATTTTTTTGGAGGTGTTGGCTTATGGATTTTTCCCTCTCTCACTAGAGAATACACCATTCACATCTTCAACCAATCGTTTATCCTTAGGATTAGGTTTTATGGTAGAGAGGTGAAGATCTTCTGTTCCCTTTAGGTCTAATACTGATGGCTTGTTTTCCTTTTTTTTTTTCTAATAGAATTTTTATCCCATCCAAAATTCTGATTCTCCCTAGAGTCTTTAACTTGAGTTTCCTTAGCAGAATTTCTATCCCACCATGTGAAGAAATTGTTTTCTTTCTTGCTTATTTATCTTGAGTATCCTTATAATCCACATACAACTTCCTAGACTTACCAACCTCCATAGTTTTTACCATATCATTCTTATTTTATGTATTAATATTTTGGACAAGAGAAGGGGACTCCTTAATCACTTATTTTTCCTCGATAGAATTAGAGGCATAAATGTTTTTCTTATTGCTCTTAGGGTTTGGATATTGGACACATTCAAATGATGGTCAACAAAATCATAGGTATTGTATTGGTAAGATTTCTGGTTTGAAATTCTGTGTGATTCTTAGCATCGACATTTCAGATCAAACTCCATGATCCATCATCAGGATTGTAGTAAGAGAAAAAGAGTGATCCGAAATGTCAATGCTAAAAATCACACATAGTTTCAAACCATAAATCTCAACAATACATTATCATGGACTGTGAAAACTACATGCTATTAATCATAGGTTTTGCTTAAACACAAGTGACAAAAATAGAAAATAATCTCTTGATAGCTTTGTTATATAAGACCTCTTTCATATAAATTTACAAAGAAGAGAACATGTAATAATGAATTATAATTAAAATATTATGGCACAAACTATTTAAAAGAGAAAAGTGGTAAGAGAAATACATTGAAATTAATCTTCAAGAGTAATATATCTTGTCAAATGGAAACTAACCTCATTTCAAGGGTATGGAAGTTCTTCTCTTGTACCCATTCCAGTATTTGATGAGTTGTTCCTACTACACCTCATGTGTTTATCTTCCCACCTTTAGTAGTGAGGCCTATAGTAGCTCCTATAAAACGCTTAGTCACCTCAAATTTTACTCCCCTAATATCAACCTTACCAGTATTACAAGTCTATGCAAATTTAGTTGAGAGGGAAGGATCATACCCTCCCATGGCTTCAACATAAGAATCAATTCCCCCTTTACTAATTTTTTGTTGGAAGTTTGGAGATGTTGGAAGCTTGAGTTGTTTGTGAGTTTCTTGGGTGTTGTCATTGGTGTCAATCCCTTGTATAAAGAGAATGTTGGAATGGTTGGTATTGATGTCAACACATGCTGGTGTTGTCATTGATGTCCTACTTCAGTATAGTTGTAGAGGTTGTTGGCCTAACTTGTGTTTGGGGAGATTGTTGTAGTTGGAAAGTGTTGCATGTTGCAGATGCTTCAGATGTGTTGTAGAGATGTTGGTAATGTTTTTGATGAAGTAGGTTCACTTGGTTTCCAAGTTTTTTGAGAAAATTTGAATAAAAGAGAGTTCAGTGTGACATAGTGGTGGAGTGTTTTTCTCTACATTTCTTCATGATTGAAGATATGCTCATGTGGTTTGGATGTGATGATCATAGGTGTTCAAAGGTGTCATATCTAGATTTTTAGGTTATGGATCATACTACAGTGAAATTGTTGGAAAAAGTGCCCAAATCCTTACTGACATGGAACTCCTGAAAGAGCAGTATCACTGAGACCCTTGAAATGTCTTGGCTATGAGAAACTATCTCTAAAGATCAGATCGCTGTGACCTTAGACCTATCTTGCTAACGGAAGTCATCGGCATGACATGATCTATCGGAGTGAGTTTCCAAACTCACTCTGACAACAAAAGTCTTGGCAACGTCGGCGTGACCCAGCGGTTGTCTTGGCGATATCGACATGACCAAAACGGTCGAAGTGACATTACTAACTCATTTCGATGGCAGATGTATGGGCGATGAAGATCATTGGGGAGACTCTTGGCGATGGAAGTGTCAAGGAGACTTGTGTTGTCAGCATGACCTCCTGATCTCCTGTCGATGGTGTTTCTCTCGCCGATGGATATGCTCTTGGTGAACCATTGGTGTGACTCTTGCCGATATGTGTGATTTAGTGTTCGTTGGGTCATTGGGGAGACATGAGTGTTCAGTGTGACTTCCCAATGTGTTGGTGATAGCGATTGTCTTGCCGATGGTCTTGAAGATCGAGGAGACTTCACTGAAGTCTGAGTGATAAGTGCCGGTGTGGTGTGCAATAGCCTGTGGACAAGTCTGATATCGGTTTGACACATTCTGTTGTCTCACTAATGAGCGATAGAGTTGAAATCGGTTGACCAAGCGTTTGTCCTACGTGTTCTATCTTGGACCAATGAGCAATACAAAATGCGAACGGATTGGGCAGTTGAACTGTTGTGACTGTTTTCTTGTGGGAAACAAATAGACAACTTGAACAAGTGATGAACAGTTCGGTTGAGGGTATGGTCTGGTGGGGTTGGTTAGTCAAATGATCAGTGAGTGAATTCCATTGTATGTTGAATGAATGCATTGTAATAGTGTAATTTGATACAAGGTTGATCAGGGAAATGTTGTTGCTATAGAATTTTCATCTGAGAAGAAGAGACTGTAAGTTGTATGTAATTTTGTTTACTGTAATACAAGTGATCTTTCTTTGGTGTGGTGGGTTTTTCTCCCGTAAGGGTTTTCCCATATAAATTTGGTGTCAATTGTGTTATGTGTTTATTTCTTTTTTTTGTTTTTTCTTTCATGTGTGTCTTAATGAACTTTAATTGTAAACATTAAAAGGCATATCTCTCTTCTCCTCTGAGACTTGGCATTAGGAAAATTTGTTTTGCTATTGAATTTTTCCTAACAAGTGGTATCAGAGTGTGGCTAGTTGTGTTATCCTTGTGGGTAGATTGGTTTTTTGTGTCAATTTCTGTTCAGTGGGAGTTTTGTAGAAGTTTTGAATTTCTCTAGTTGCAGTTTAAGATGGCAACACCAAGTACGTCTGGAAAATTAAGAAATTCAACGACAATAATTTTGAGTTGTGGAAACTTAAAATGGAAGACCTGTTGGTGGATCATGATCTTTGGATTGCTGTGTCTGGAATGAAACCTACAACCATGAAGCAAGAAGATTGGGATCTTGCATATCAAGAAGCAAAAGGGTTGATAAGACTCTGTTTGGTAGATTTTATTCTCTTGAATGTTCATGAAGAGAAGACTACCTCTATGTTGTGGAAAAGACTGGGAGGTATTTATTAGGGAAAGTCCTTGGTAAAGAAGTTGTTCTTGAGGAAGAAGCTGTAATCTTTGAAGATGGTGGGAGGAAAATCTGTTGCTGATCACTTAAATACCTTTAACATGTTGATTGCTCAGTTAACATCTGTAGGTGTGAAGATTGAAGAAGAAGATCGTTGTATTCTCTTGTTATATTCTTTACCAGATTCTTGGGATCACTTGGTGATGGTGATTGGGAGCACGATGACCACTTTCAAAATGGAGGATGTGGTTGATTCTTTGTTATTAGAAGAAATGAGAAGGAAATATTCTGAGATGGCAAAAAAGGCTCTTATTGTTCGAGGCAGATCAAAGGAAAAATGCAAGAAAAAGGATAAGAAGTCCAAATCAAAATCAGAAGGGAGATCAAAGTCTCCTAGTAAGAAGTCCAAGGTGAAGTGATGAAACTGTGGGTGGCCTGGTCATGTCTGAAAGGATTTCAAAGAGGAGAAAAAGAAATGGAAGAATTCTTCTTTTGACAATGATTCTTCTCAGAGTGATGCAGATGCCTTTATTACAACCTTGGCAACTTAGGCATCAAATGATATCTGGCTAATTGATTCTAAAGCATCATTTCACATGACATATCATAGAGACTGGTTTACTAAGTATGAAGAATTTTATGGTGGAAAGGTGTATTTGGCAAGCGATTCATCTCTGGAGATAGTTGGCCGTGGAAGAGTCAGACTTTAGTTTCCTGATGGTAGAATTAAGGGAATTGATGGTGTGATGCATATACCAGGTCTGGCTCAGAATTTACTTTCTGTAAGCAAGCTGAATGATGTTGGAGTGCAAGTATCTTTCTCTAGAAATGACTGTAAAATGACTAGAGGCTCGATGGTGCTGGCCAGGGGTGCCCGAATTGGTACTCTATTCAAGTTGGATGCACTGGCTGTTCAATGCAATAGTGTATCAGCGAAGTCATAGAAGGCTGTTCGTAAAGAGAAGAATGAAAATGTTCCTATTGGAGAAAATTACTTGGAAGTGAAACTTCTAGTAGAAAATACTATGCTTTGGCATCAAAGGTTCGGTCACATTGGTGAAAAAGGTTTGAAATCCTTGAAGAATAAAAAATTGGTTCAGGGGCTTGATGATTGTAATCTTGATTTTGAATTATGTGAACATTGTATATATGGCAAAAAAAATCGTGTTTCATTCTACTCTAGTCCTCATAAATCTTTTGGTGTTCTGGATTATATTCATTCTAATGTGTGTGGTCCAGTGGATGTTCCTTCGTTATCAAAGTCTAAATATTATGTTTCTTTTATTGATGATTATTCGAGAAGGGCATTTGTCTATTTTTAAAAAAGTAAATCAAAAGTGTTCAGTTGTTTTACGGAATTTAAAAACCTTGTGGAAAATTAGACTAGAAGAAAAATAAAGTGTCTAAGGATTGACAATGGCGGTGAGTTTTGTTCTGATGAGTTTGAAATGTATTGCAAAGACCATGGGATTAAGAGGCATAAAATAACACCTTACACTCCACAACAAAATGGAGTTGCTGAAAGGTTGAACAGGATGTTGATGGAGAAGGAAAGAATTATGTTGAGCAATGCTGGTCTAGAGCAGATGTTCTGGGTTGAGGCTATGGCTACAACATGTTACTTATTGAATCGATCACCTTCTTCAACACTTGTTGATATAATGCCTATGGAAGCTTGGTTTGGTAAGAAGCCCTCTCACAAAAATATTCGTGTCTTTGACTGTGAAGCATATGTTTATGTGTCGGATGTGAAAAGATCTAAATTGGACAACAAAGCTAAAAACTGTATCTTAATTGGGTATGACCTTGGTATGAAAGGATGCAAGTTTTATAATCCCATGACCAAGAAGGTATTGTACAAAAGAAGTGTATCCTTCCAGGAACTGAAACCTTCTTTAGTAGATCTATAGTCAGGGATGAAAGAAGAGGAAAAGAAGAATGATGTTGTTGAGATACCTCTAACTCTAGGAAAAGAGGAACAATACATTGAAAGTGTACCTAAAATTGAGGAGAGTTTGAGCAACTCTGAGAGTTTTGAACAAGAAGAAGAACCACAACCTCAGCCTCAGCCTATGAGGAGGTCTACACGTGAGAAGAAAAAACCAAATAGGTATGGATTCTCTATGTTAGATTCTAGTTGTGCCTATGCTTTGATTACTAACACGAATGAGCCTAGGACTGTAAAAGAGGCAACTGAAATGTCTAATTCAGATTCCTGGTTGGAAGCCATGAATGAAGAAATGGCATCATTAAGGAAAAATGATACTTGGGATTTGGTCCCATTGCCTAAAGGTAGAGAGCCTGTGGGTTGCAAGTGGGTGTTTAAAAAGAAAATTGGTCTGGATGGCTATGTTGAAAATTATAAAGTGATATTGGTTGTGAAGGGTTATTCCCAGGTAGAGGGAATTGATTATGGGGAAATTTTTTCTCCTGTAGCAAAGATGAAATCTATCAGATTTCTTTTATCACTTGCTGCATCATATGATTCGGAGATTGAGCAGATGGATGTGAAGACAACATTTCTTCATGGTGATCTTGAAGAAGAAATCTATATGTCCTAGCCCAAGCACTTTGTGAGAAAAGGTAAAGAAAATCTGGTTTGCAAGTTGAAAAAATATTTGTATGGTTTGAAGCAATCACCTAGGATGTGGTACCAGAAATTTGACACATTTGTTTTTTCTTTGGGATTTGTAAGATCAAAATCAGATCATTGTGTGTACTACAAGACTGGAAATGGTCGGATTCTTATTATTTCTCTTTATATTGATGATATGCTATTCATAGAAAATAGTAAGTTAATGATTTCTGATCTAAAATCTCAGTTGTCTACAAAGTTTGAAATGGAAGATCTTGGTGCAGATAGGTATATTATGGGGATGGAAATAACCAGAGATAGAAAGGGCAAAAAGCTTTGGCTTAGCCACAATAAGTATATTAATACTGTTTTGGAGAGATTTGGTATGAATGATTGCAAGCAGCTAGTTGTTCCAGTTTTGCAGGGATTAAAGCTATTTGTTGAAGATTTTCCAAAATCTCCTACTGAGATGAAGGACATGGCCAAAGTTCCTTATGCTATTGCAGTTGGTAGTTTAATGCATGCAATGGTCTGTACAAGGTTAGACATTGCCCAAGCAGTGGGAGTTCTTAGTCGATTTATGGCGAATCCAGGTGGGACACATTGGGATGCTGTGAAAAGAGTGTTTAGATATCTGAGGGGTGCTTCAGAATATGCTCTGTGTTACCATGGACATTTGGTTGGATCACAAAGGACTCTCAACATTCATGGATATGTGGATTCTGATTGGGCAGGGGACATTGACAGTAGAAGGTCCACCAGTGGATATACTTTCATGTTGAATGGTGCTGCAATTAGTTGGATGAGCAAGCGACAAGCTGTAGTCGCTTTGTCCACTATGGAGGTTGAGTACATGGCAGCAACTCATGCCTATAAAGAAGCAATTTGGTTAAAACGTTTGTGTTCTAACACTGGGTTTGATGCAGGGAAGATTACAATATACTGTGACAGTCAGAGTGTTATTTGTCTAGCAAAGAATCCTACTTTCCATGCGAAGATGAAATATATTGATGTGCAGTATCACTATGTACGAGATATGGTAGAGGATGGAAAGGTCTCTTTAGAAAAGATGGATACTCTGGAAAATTTTGCAGATGCATTGACGAAACTAGTGAGCACAAACAAGTATAGGTGGTGTACTAGTTTGATGGGCCTTGGTGCCCATAAAGCTCTGTAGTTTTGTTATGCTCTAGAGGTGTCAGTAAGATCTTAATCAAGTGGGAGATTGTTGGAAAAAGTGCCTAAATCCTCACTAACATGGAACTCCTGAAAGAGCAGTATTGCTAAGACCCTTGGAATGTCATGGAAACAACCAACTATCTCAGAAGATTAGATCACTGTGACCTTGGACCTATCTTGCCGACGAAAGTCATTAACGTGACATGATCTATTGGAGTGAGTTTCCAAACTCACTTCGATAGTAGAAGTCTTGGCGACGTTGACGTGACCCTGCGGTTGTCTTGGTGATATCGGCATGACCAAAATAGTCAGAGTGACATTACTAACTCATTCTGATGGCAGATGTCTGGGCGATGAAGATCATCGAAGAGACTCTTGGCGATGGAAGCGTCAGGGAGACTTGTGCTGTCGACGTGACCTCCTGATCTCCTGCCGATGGTGTTTCTCTCACTGACGGATGTGCTCCTGGTGAAGGATCGATGTGACTCTTGTCGATATGCACAATTTAGTGTTTTTTGGGTCATTGGGGAGACATGAGTGTTCAGTGTGACTTCCTAGTGTGTTGGCGATAACTATTGTCTTGCCGATGGTCCTGAAGATCGAGGAGACTTCACCGAAGTATGAGCGATAGGAGCTGGTGCGGTGTGCGATAGTCTATGGACAAGTCTGACATCAATTCGACACATTATTTTGTCTCACTGATGAGTGATAGAGTTGAAATCAGTTGACCAAGCGTTTGTCCTACGTGTTCTATCTTGGACCAATGAGCGATACAAAATGCAAACCGATTGGGCAGTTGAAGTGTTGTGACTAATTTCTTATGGGAAATGAACAAACAACTTTAGCAAGTGATGAAAAATTCAGTCGAGGGTCTATTCTGGTGGGGTTGGTTAGTCGAATGATTAGTGAGTGAATTCCATTGTATGTTGAATGAATGCATTGTAACAGTGTAGTTCGATACAAGGTTGATCAAGGAAATGTTGCTGATATAGAATTCTCATCTGAGAAGAAGAGACTGTAAGTTGTATGTAATTTTGTTTACTATAATACAAGTGATCTTTCTTTGGTGTGGTGGGTTTTTCTCTTGTAAGGGTTTTCCCATGTAAATCTGGTGTCAATTGTGTTATGTCTTTATTTCTCAGTTTTGTTTTTTCTTTCATGTGTGTCTTAATGAACTACAATTGTAAACATTAAAAGGCATATCTCTCTTCTCCTCTTAGACTCGGCATTAGGAAAATTTGTTCCGCTATTGAATTTTTCCTAACAGAAATATGTGTTTGACAATATGTCTATCTGGTGAAACAGGGTGTCTGGGAGAAATAAGATTGCTCCGCATTTCTCTGCACTTAAGGTTCTAGTGTTGCGGATTTGGGAACATGCTTATATTGTTTGTATCTACCTTCCCTTGAAGTTTCAGGTGCTGATTTTTTCCACAAAATTGTTTGGTGTGTTGGATGTTTGTGCCAGTGTGTCTGGTTACACAAAATGAAGGTGTTCTTGAGTTTCATGTGGTTGTAGTAGTTGTGTAGAATATCCTGATGATGCTAGGATATTATGAGATATTGTGTGGATATTGTGGAATGTTTCTGTGTGGTTTGTGAGATGTTTTTAGACCTTGAGAGGTGTGTTTGGAGTCTCTTATTAGTGTTAGTGCAGGTTTGGATGACCTAGTGTGCTAGCACTAATTACAGAGGATATTTTTTATTTGAGAAAGTGTTGAGAAGTTTTTGGTGTAGATTTGGGTTCTAATTAATTAGTGGCATAGTTTTGCTTCACTTATTTACATTTTGGAAGTGTTTGGTGCCAACCTATCTAGTGTTGCACGGTTGAGGTGCATACGTTTCCTTAAGGTCGACCTAAATGAGATTGTTTTAGGTCGCGAAGGGTATAAATTCAAGGAGAATTGTTGTATGGAAAAAGAGCAGAGTGTGAGATGTGAAAGATGTGAAAGTGACCAAGTGTAGTGATCTGAGTGCGATCCTTAATGCATATGAATTTTCAGTCTATTTGATGAGTTGTTTATGCTTCATGGAACTATAACTTTGGGATATGAGAGATGCATTGTTAGCAATTCTAATTGGCAATGAGCCACCCCTTCTATTCTTCTTTCTTTTATATAGTGAGTCCATTGGCAGTGAGATTTACTTTATCTTTCTAGGTAGTGAGCCTTATTGTATTCAGTGTTGCAATTCATATATTAGTGAGCTAATCCTCACCATGGTTTTTCCCTTCTTGGGTTTTCCATGTTAATTTGGTGTTCTTATGTGTTTGATGTGTTTACATTACTTCTTTACATGTTTACATTTTGTTAATACATGTTAAGGGTTTAAGGGTCAATACATATCTGAATATTGATAAGGGTTTTTGATGTTTTAAAGTATATAATTGATTCACCCCCCATCTTAGTTGTCATGTGCATCTAACATTTTTTTCTTATCTCACTATTTTTTTACAGCTCATGACATGATGAGGATTCAAATTTTACTGTCTCCACTCATAATTCCACTTCCAGAATGAAAGAAAAGGAGAAATGTTAAACCGACATGAATAAAATGAATGGTGATATATTTAACATAATGAATAAGCCATTCCTTCACTTTAATACATAGGACCAAAATCTTATTTAAACGATCACCACTGTAACTCATGTCGTCCAAATTGTTATTACTTCCTTGCTTTCTTGTAGTATCATGAAAAATCATGACTTGGGATCTCCTTCATTCCCATTTTAAATTAATGACTACCCCTATGTGATGTATGCCATTCAAATTCAAAAATAATATTTTTTGAAACATCATAGCATAATGATTAATCATTACTTGGGAACTCCTACTTTCCCCTTTCAACCTAATGATGGTCCATTTATAATGGTTTTTTATAAAACTTCAAAATTATTATTATTTTCTTCATAGCATTAAGATGAATCATTTAAATAAAAAGTAGATCTACTTTCTAGAAGAAATGAAAATTGCCTCCAACATCTCCATATATCGAAATTAATACCTTTATTATACAACCCATTAGCTACTTTGTTCCTTCCTCAAGACATTAACAATAAAGAAGATGAAAAAATTAGTAATCAATTCTCTTACATCTAAGACACAACTCTCCAACTTCTATCTCGGTTCTAATATACCATTGATGAGATTGATGATGACTTTTGAGTCTTATTCTATTTGAATTTTACCAATCCACAATGGTCTAACCGATGAAGACTCCAACAAACATTCACTATCTCTACTTCATTACCAAATTTTAGCCCAATGTTACCTGCATAAGCAACATTAAAATCACCCTTATCATTCCTTATAATCCCTTGACCACTAGAATTCTATGGATTACCTTTTGAAGCCCAATCAATATTATGTTTGACCCATCCAATTAATGAAGTCTTTCACTTTATTGCCTTTCTTAGTCTTTTCTTATTGAAATATATATTTTATATATCTCTATTGACCCCTAATTCTCTAATGATTTTGATTTATCAGGTAATAGTAAAATAATGTGGGTTTTTAGGATCACAAACTCTACAATGTCCACAAGATCTCTACAAGTAAGAGTGTAGATAACATCTTTATATTGGAATTTATCCTCGAATATTTGATTATCCCTTTCTTTCCAAACTTCCTAGAGAATAAATGGAGAGGAAATGTTCCAAATTTCCTTTAAGACCAAATGAGAAAAAGTGGAAGACCACTAGCCATGGAATGCACCTAGAGAACTCATTATCACCCAATTGACCTCAAATTTATTAGCTTCCTATATCTTTTGAATGAACCTAAAAGGAAAGAAAAAGTGATTCATAATTTATTCATTCAAAAAAAACATAATACATCTATTTGGGAAAGAAAATCCCCTTCTTTGCAAAGTATCACATGTAAGAATAGTTTCATGTGAAAAAATCCACCAAAATTAATTTACTATTCCATATTCTTGTCCAACTCTTATGTAGAATAAGATTGGAAAGCTAAAGAGATAAACCAAAAGTGATAGAATATAAACCCATAGGGTCTATAGACCCTAGAAGGTATGATCCTCTTACTAAAACAAAGGAAGTCTAAACAATTTTAATTTGATTTGAATATGAGAAGTATCAACAAAACCACCTATAGTAACCTCTTAAATATCACTCAATTTTTCTCTCAACCCTTCCTTAACCATATATGATTTCATGAAGCAATCAAATATATTAGTAATAATCCCTTGAATTTGCTACAACTAAGGCATAGAGGATAGAGGAACCTAGTCTAACCAATTGTCCTCCCAAAAATGAATCTGATTACCTCTTCCCAATATCTAATGGATGCCTTTTGATAAAATAATTCCAGCTTTACTTATATTATTCCAAATAAGGGAACAAAATTTAGGTATCCTATCTGCAAAGAAGAAGAACTTAGAATCCATACCCTAGGATATTAATTTTCATTATTTCCACCTAATCTTTACTATCCTTCATATATTCCCACCCAAATTTTGAAATGAGTTCTTTACTTATGTTTTAAATTTTATATATTATATTTTTATTATTTGTAATTGTTTCATATAATCTTGAGAGTGTACAGATTGATGTTAACACAACTTTTTTGCATCAATATTTATAGGAGGAAACCTACATGACACAACTTGAGTACTATATAGCAAAATGAAAGAAAAAAATTCTCAAGTTGAAGAAGTATTTATAGCTCAAAGTAGTCACCAAGGATGTGGTATCATACTGTAAGAGAGGGGGACCAACCATGTCAAGGCTCTAGGTCACAAAGAGGCGAGAGTGGAGGGTTGCCCTAACTTAACTCACTCTAAAAAGACAAGGATCGAGAATGAAGAGCACTATGTAGTACTTTTGTCACTCTTCAGATCCAAATATTAGGTTTAGGCTAGGCGAGCTAGTTTTCAAAGTCAATACTACACCTTAGATAGCTCTTTGTTCGAGGAAGACAACACAATTTAGGGACGATAGCGTGATGCACTGGTGTCTCTCTAGCGTGCTCGCATCTATATGAACAAAAAAAAACAAGTATAGTAAAAGCTACCAGAAGACCTACTTACAAACTAGCTAGTTGGTTAAGATGGAAAAAGAAAAATAAGAAAGTACAAAAAGTAAATATGAAGATGATAAAACAAGTAAATAAGAGCTCGAGTGACAAAGACAATCTCACAAAGATGCCAGTTCACTAGCTAGCTCCATGCGCACATTCACTTGCACATAAGAAAGAGGGAAAATTGTTGGGGCAGTATGGGGGTCTGCCTCAGTCAGACCCTCGTTTTGGTGTTTCCACCTCCATGGACAACCAAAAGCAACATAGTGGAATATGTGATAAAGGAAAGAAAAGAAAGCAAAAAACACTATAAAATAGTATTATACTACTCAATAAAATCACAAAGGAGAGGAGTTAAGTGTTATCACCTCCAACCAAAATCTCACTAGCCAATGGAAGGAGAATGCAAGGTATGGACTTGGCAAAGTCACTGCAGCCGTAACAATGATGAAGGGAGGTCTTGCAAGTCTCCAAGCCCACACTTCTGAAGTTTACTCACACTTGCAATGTGGAGTTGATGGAGCTTCAAAGTGTGTTGCCAAAAAGTGTATACCTTAGCACTTTTTCACTCATTTTGGCCTTTTTCAGTGGGTTTTGGTCTTGATTACCTTAATTTAGCCTTGTAAGCTTGCAATTCAACACTAACCTAAGGGTATTTTACTAAGGTGTTGTGAAGTGTTGTAATAAATTTCCTCACTTTTCTAAGACCCTTTCCATATAATTCACCTAAATAATACATTCTTACACCTTCCTAAGCCTTAAGACAAATTTTTGTAAAGCGTTGTGATGCATTTTCACACTTATCTAGGCTTATCACCCCTAAATTAACCCTTTTCAATGCTAATTTTTTTTCCCTTTAATGTACTTTTAGGCCCGATTAAAATGTGTTTCAGGAGGCAAAGCTAATTAACATTGTTAATCATCATTTAATTCCCGACCACCACTTGGATTTTCCCAAGTGGACTAGGTCACCACTTTGGGTGACCTAGTCCTTTTAGGCATAAAAATCAAAATTAAAACATGAAACTTGCGGGAAATTTCCTCCAAAACCCTAAGGTCGGCCTATCTTAAGTCATTTTCGGGAAAATTAGGGTTTTGCATGTACAAATAAGGGTTTTCATCCTCATTTTCCCCTCCTAGCTCTCATTTTTCTCTCTCTAGTTCATTTTTACACTCTTTCTCTCAATCTTCAAGTGCTCAAGCAACCAAGTCTTCCAAAGCAAGCAAGCAAGCATTAGGGTTTTCAGACTAACTCCATTGGAGCTGATTCATGCATGTTACAAACATCTTCAAAAAAGGATTTGGTATTTATATACAGGTTTGAGGTGCTTGGAAGGTTCTCTCAACTCATCAAAAGAATCCAAGTCAACAAAGCCCTAGTTCCAACTTGGCGACCTCTCCCTGCCCGTTCTCAGCAGAGTCTGAACAAGATACATGCTGGGAACCAAAGTGCAGACTGAGAGCTCCAACCTCCACTTTCAGGTCCTCAAAAACCTAGAAGAGGACTAGGTCGTCCATAATGGCGACCTAGTCCCTTTGAGCTTGATTTTTGGGGATTTTTATATTTTTCGGGCACCCATTTCACAAAAACATGTTTCGACATAATTCCCAGGTTGGAGGACTAGGTCGCCCAGCTTGGTGGGAATGTCCCTTTGCACATTTCAGACAATTTCTAGGAGATCCGTGAGCCATCAACTGCAACATCACTTTTCCAGGTAGACACCTTCTGTCCTGCTCTGTTACTTTCCAAAAAATATACATTTAGGTAATTTTAGAGTAGTTTTGTATAAGTTTAGTTTTATTTCATTTACATTTGCATGCATTTAGATTAAATAATTTAATTTCAGTTCTAACCACACCTTTGCACACACATTCACAACCCTACACCCTCATCATCAATAATCCCTTCTCCCCCTTCTTGAATGAACTTCGCCTTAAACATATCAACCTAGAGAGGAAAGAGAGTCATTCTCCCACCTAAGTGCTCTTAGGGTAAAAAACCCTAAGAGCCTAGTTAGGGAATAATCTTTCCCTGGTCCTTGTTATATGTTTTTTGGCTATTCATTTTGGTGAAACCAACTGTCCCGCACTTGTAAATATTCTGTTCTTGCATTTCATCTTAGGAATAATATTGCATAGCATTAGGCATTTGCATTGTTTACATCCTAGGGTTTACAAAATATTGCATTTGTGCATCTATAATTTCATTGAAAATTTCACATTCTACATTTTCACCTTAGAAATACATCATCAAATCTGAAACACATCAGAACCCCTCAAAAACTTTAGAAAATTTCGCAAAAACCCTAATTGGGACTAGTTCGCCATTCTGGGCAACCTAGTCCTTGTTCAAATTTTTAATTGCCTGCTAGAGCCTTTGAAACCTCATTTTTGTGCTTCCTAGACCTCCTAGTATCATATACTATAAGTCTGGAAAGTTATGAGAACATAGGTTTTAGGCTTTTCACTCAAAATCATCATTTTAGGGTAGTCATTTTTGATAGACCTTCATAATTAGATCTGCAAAATGATTACATTTATGAAATTATGCTTAACATTCCTTAAAGTACTTTTTACTTTTGCTCATATAATGTATACATTCATAAAACTATGCATAATTTTATTAAAATTACTTTTCATTATTTCATCTACATTGTTTACATTCTTAAAATTTAGCATAATTTGGATTAAAACATTTTGTATCTTTACATATGGCTTGTTTATATTGCTGCAATATTGCTTTAAATGGTTATATGTAATTTTTTATTTTTGTCCAAACAACGCTAGTCTCATACAAATCTAGATATGCTAAGCAACCTTCCTCCCCCCTCCCTATGAGAGTGTTTTTGTGATAGAGAATACAAACTTGGATGTTTCGAACAATCCTATAAGTTCTTCCCCTAATCTCTCTCCTCTTGGTGATACCGAGATTTTGGTGTTAGAAGAACCAAATAGTGAGAGTTTTGAGATTCCTAGTTGTTTCTCTCCTCTTACCTCTCTTCACAAACATGACAACATAAACATAAGAGATCATGACAATAACATTTGTCCTTCCCCTAGTATCTCTCCTAGTTGTGAAGATGATACTTTGTCGATAGAAGATACAATTGACAAATGTCATGAGTATCTTAGTTGTCCCCCTTCTCCTAGGGAATCCCTTATTAAACCCAACACTTACACCATTAGTCATCCTCCTACTTGCGATGGAGTCCCTTTAGAATAACCCACCTTTGAATGTCAAGAACATTTGGTTGGTAACTCTCATACAAACTCTCCTTCTAGGAAGACTATCATGGTGCAAGAATGTGTGAACCTTGATACCTATCCTTTTCACACCAAATCTTCCATAGGATAATATAATCAAGCGACATTAGAATCCCCTTCATCAACACCTCATGCACATAAAGACAATATTTTTGAGGTTATCACCACACAACTGGGATCTCCTTTAATTAGTGAGCCTCTTAAGTTTACCCCCATTAGTGAATCCCATAAAAAAATCAGAGATATCTTTAAATCCATGATGCAATCTAATTATAACAATGTTTCACAGCCACTAAGTTGTAACTTAGTGACTCAAACGCCTAGGGGATCATCCACCACTCCTCAGCCATTTCCCTTTTCTCACATTAGAGTCCCTCATGTTGTGGACCAGAAAAAGACTCTTGCTGATATATCTGTATGGGAACTTATTCAACTTTCACCTATAATCAGATTTTTATTTCACGAAATGACACAAATGCAGAAGGAAGAGATTAAATTTTACATCAAAGCAAACAATCTCAAACCTCCCTCCCGTCCCATGCGAGTACCCCAATCCGATATCACATTCTCTAAACATGAGTTTCCCTCACTTGAGGTTAAAAACAAGAATGATCCCTTGATCATAAAGGTGATCATTAATGAAACTCCAGTCAGGAACACTCTCATAGAAAATGGATCAAAAATTAATCTTTGTAGCATGGATCTCCTTCACAAACTTGGCATGACCAAAACTCTCATTCAACCTAATGATGCTTGTATTCATGGCTTTGAAAATGTTAATAGGCAACCACTAGGGATGATCACCTTACCTATTAAGGTTGGACCTATAGTATTGCCTACTCCTATCCATATCATGCAAGGACCCCTTCTATACCATCTTATCCTCGGGAGACCTTGGATTCATGCTATGAAAGGAGTCCCCTCTACCCTTCACTGCACATTGAAATTTGAACACAATAACAAGATATACACAGTTGATGCAGATTCCCAAAGCTATGCATCAACTAATCACAACATTTCCAACTCCCCTAATCCTTCCATTCCTAGATCCAAACTTACCCAAGTTGATGCTACTCCTTCACCTACAATAAAATTATTTAGTGATCATTGGGGGTCGTTAGATTCTACACCTCCTTCCAATAAAAACTCTACAATCTCACCCTCTTGGTCCAAAGAGTCATATACCAACCATTCATTTTCAAATACAAGTTCTCATGACGATTGGGGTCTTACGCCTCCCTTTAAAGGAGGATGTGAAACCTCACGACCTACACCAAAACCACCCTATGCTCAACTTGGTTCCACATAAACACCATTACCCCAAGGTGGTGATGGGGGATATACCTCTCCCATCCCTCATGGAGGCACAACACATAACACTGAAAAGGATTTGTGTTCTTATACAACAACCACTCCTTCTCCAAACAAAAAATCCTCTTCATCTAACTTGGAAGATTTTCATGGTATCGGCCACCATCTCCTTCCTACACATGGATGCAATGAACACATAATGCCACCTGACATATCATATTA
Source organism: Sequoiadendron giganteum (assembly GCA_007115665.2). Lineage (NCBI taxonomy): Eukaryota > Viridiplantae > Streptophyta > Pinopsida > Cupressales > Cupressaceae > Sequoiadendron > Sequoiadendron giganteum. The sequence continues at coordinate 599,464,238 of CM021102.1, read as the reverse complement.
TTCCAAGAGATATTTAGGGTTACCTCCCTTCTCTCCATTTCCTTCAACCAATAACCTTCAACCATGTTAAGGAGCTTGGTGCTCTCCCTTCTGTGGGGGCACCTAACTCCTCTCCCTAATGCATACCTTCATCCTTTCGGCTCAAATTTGCCTTGCACTAAGTGGGGCAAGGGGTTTGTTAGCCTTGTCCTCTTATTTCACTTTTCGTTACATCTTTTGACTAGACGTTAACATCTCATGAACATATAAAGAGCAAGCTTGAGATGTGGATAACATGTCTTAGGTTAACTCGCATGTAAAATAATCTCCTTTCCATGATGCAACCTTGCTTGGAAACATATCACTTAGCATAGAGCTTTCCAAGTAGGCTTTCATGTCCCTCTCCTTTCCTTTTTTCCTTTTCCCTTTCTCTATTTTAAAGCAATTGCTCACAAAATGGTGTGTAGAAATTCCCTTAAAGTGGGGGCATACCCTAGTACTATTTCTTTTTTTTGCATTTTCCTTTGTTCTTGGTTCCTAGTGTAGCCTTGGTAGTTCATATGACGAGTCTCTTACTTGGTGGCTGACATTGGGTGTAATGTCCTTCATGAAAGTGACCTATCCTAGCATATTACACTCCTCTTAGTGGCCTGATGTGATGCACTGCATCCCCTAAGCTGGGAATTTTCTATCCTTCAATTGGTCCTCTCTTGGAGACATTACACTCAATTTTCCTTAAGTCAAAGACCTCGCATGAATGAAACAAGACTCCTTCGAACATCCCCTTTTTGAATTTTACCTTTTCGCATTTTGCATTTTGCACCCCCTTCAAATTCGTGCATTCATGGACACCTTGCATAATACAAATTGCATGCTTGGAGTGCTAGGTTGCACTTGTTCATGGGTTCTAAGCATCCAAGGCTTTTCTTGTCTCATGAACCGCACCCCTATCCTTGTGGCGCCTTATCAAAGTTGTTAGTGAGTACAACTTTGTTATGGTTGAGCGGGAAGCCCAACTAGCGGCATGAATTTTCCCATAGCCACCTTTGTGTGTGTGAGCACATACCAATCGAGTGTATGTGTCTTTGACCACTTCTTGGCATTCTCAATCAACGAACAATCAAAAATTTCATTGGCCCAGAGTGAGTACCCTTTCCTTTTTCAGACAAACAGCCTAGATCCGATCCACAACTAGCTGGACAAAAGATCGAAGCTTGATCCAAATTTTTCTCTCTTCACCCTTTCATGTCACTCCTTGTGTGATCTTTTGAACTTATGTTTAGTCTACTGTGGGATCCTGATCCTGGGGGCTTGATCATCCCTCTTGATCATTAGTCATCTCACCTTACTAGCATTAGTACACTAGATCCTGCTCAATGTACATGGGTCAACTACTTTAGTGTGAGTTTGAAGAACGTTCATACTCTCACTAAAGTGGGGGCTAAATGTGTCGTCAAAAAGTGTATACCTTGGCACTTTTTCACTTATTTTGGCCTTTTTCAGTGGTTTTGGTCTTGATTACCTTCATTCAGCCTTGTAAGCTTGCAATTCAACACTAACCTAATGGTGTTTTACTAAGGTGTTGTGAAGTGTTGTAATACATTTCCTCACTTTTCTAAGACCCTTTCAACATAATTCACCTAAATAATACATTCTTATACCTTCCTAAGCCTTAAGACAAAGTGTTGTGATGCATTTTCACACTTATCTAGGCTTATCACCCCTAAATTAACCCTTTTCAATGCTAATTTTTTCCCTTTAATGAACTTTTAGACCCAATTAAAGTGTGTTTTAGGAGGCAAAGCTAATTAACATTATTAATCATCATTTAATTCCCGACCACCACTTGGATTTTCCCAAGTGGACTAGGTCACCACTTTGGGCGACCTAGTCCTTTTAGGCATAAAAATCAAAATTAAAACATGAAACCTATAGGAAATTGCCTTGAAAATCCTAAGGTCGGCCTATCATAAATCATTTACGAGAAAATTAGGGTTTTGCATGTACAAAAATAGGTGTTTTCATCCTCATTTTTTCCCCTCCTAGCTCTCATTTTTCTCTCTCTAGTTAATTTTTACACTCTTGCTCTCAATCTTCAAATGCTCAAGCAACCAAGTCTTCCAAAGCAAGCAAGCAAGCATTAGGGTTTTCAGACTAACTCCATTGGAGCTGATTCATGCATGTTACAGACATCTTCAACAAAGGATTTGGTCTTTCTATAAGGATTTGGTCTTTCTATATAGGTTTGAGGTGCTTGGAAGGTGCTCTCAACTCATCAAAAGAATCCAAGTCAACAAAGCCCCAGTTCCAACTTGGAGTCCTCTCCTTGCCCATTTTCAGCAAAGTCTGAACAAGACACCTGTTGGGAACCAGAGTACAAAATGAGAGCTCCAACCTCGACTTTTAGGTCCTCAAAAACCTAGAAGAGGACTAGGTCGCCCATAATGGCAACCTAGTCCCTCTGAGCTTGTTTTTTGGAGATTTTTATATTTTTGGGCACCTATTTCACAAAAACCTATTCCAACATAATTCCCAGGTTGGAGGACTAGGTCAGCTAGCTTGGCAGGAATGTCCCTTTGCACATTTTAGGCAATTTCCAGGAGATCCTGAGAGCCATCAACTGCAACATCACTTTTCTAGGTACATACCTTTTGTCCCAATCTATTATTTTCCAGAAAACATACATTTAGGTTATTTTAGAGTAGTTTTGTATAAGCTTAGTTTTATTTCATTTACATTTGCATGCATTTAGATTAAATCATTTAATTTCAGTTCTAACCACACCTTTGCACACACATTCACAACTCTGCACCCTCATCAACAATAATCCCTTCTTCCCCCCTTTTGAATGAACTTTGCCTTGAACATATCAACCTAGAGAGGAAAGAGAGTCATTCTCCCACCTAAGTGCTCTTAGGGTGCAAAAACCTAAGAGCCTAGTCAGGGAATCCTCTTTCCTTGGTCGTTATATTTTTTTTGGCAGTTCACAAAGCTGTTGAAATGGAGTGCTAGAATGCTACTTGAGAGTGAAGAAGTGAAGTTGCTGTAAGAAGAATGTGTAGAGAATGGCTAGATAATTCAAGAGAGATAAAGTGAATGTATAGAGGATGAAATGAATGGATGAAAAATAAAATTGAAGGTAGAATGAGGAAGAATATTCTATTTTTGGGGCCAGTTGGTTGAAGAGGGACGTTATAATTCACCCCAATCGGATGTGTAACACCTCTACCAACTTCAAACGTAGGAATCCGTTAGGGATGATAATGCGTTGCATGAATGTCTGCACATCACGCATGCGTCCCTAAAAAATATTCTATCACTGATGCACAAGACAGATGCCAAGTGGATGGAAGGCAGGTGGGTGATGTGGAATTTCACCTTAGGATTTGATTTTTTAACATGAGGATATGTGAAAGGGGAATTTTCCTAAGGGTAGAAAATTTTCTCCTATACATTTTTCCCCCACTTTAGTGAGCACGAATACTGATGAGCTCTCAGTAAAGTAGATCAAAAAGATAGAAGAGATAGAAATGTATACTCGAACCATCGAGGAAGTAGACTATAATCTGGTGAACTCGAAAGCATAGGGCAGGCAAAGGATTCCATAGGTACTCTCTTTGAGCAGTTTCAAACAAAAGGACTACATAGCTCCATAGAACTATGAAGTTTCACAAAGTACATCAAAGGCCCTTAGACCAACAATGGATAAATCCCATAGGATGAAAACATCTCACAGGTCTGCAAACTTGTAAGAGGGCAACCCCTAAGTTATTTGTCACGAAGGAAGCCTAGAGAAGTAAACGCCTTACAAGCCCGAAGACATGAAAGAAGGTATCCCAGAAGTTATCTCTCATGAAGGAATCCCAAAGAAGCAAGTGCCTTACAGGCCTGCAAACCTGCAAGAAGGCATCCCCCAAGTTATTTCTCATAAATGAAGCCCAAAGATCTAAGCACTTTACAGATCCACAAACTTGCAAGAAGGCATCCACTAAGTTATCTATCATGAAGGAAACCCAAAGAAGGGGACTCCACAAAGTCAGATTGGAAAGCAACTTTACAAGTGCACCTATAAAACAACATGTTAATTCCTTTCGAAAGATGTTCACTTCATCAAGGAATTCAAAAGGAAGAAGATGCCCCCTCGCGAGGGGAAGTTCGAGGCTTCTCCCATAAGAAAAATTTGCTCCCACCCCAGAGGGAAGTTCTCAAGATCTTTCTTTGCGAACTCATGATGAAAGAAGCACATTCCATTAGGGGTCCAAGTCAAGAATGCGATTTTTGAAAAAAAGGTTGCAAGGATTTTTGAGAAAGATTCATTGGCAACGAATGCATTTTATGAAAATCAAAGCATTGTAGAAATGAATTTTCACACATACGAGGGACAACTCAAGAAAAGAAGAGAGAAAGAAAAGAAAAGAACGAAAGAGGACAAATAAAGGACACAAGGGTGATATGATATTTTAGGTTCAAAGTTGCTCATAAATATATATACAAGTATAATAATAGTATATAAATGAACTCTCATCAACCCCCTACTATATTAGACCATGTGGAGAATGCACAAGAAGACAAAGTAAAAATAAAAAAAATGGGTCAACATGGAAGGGAAGCGTAAATGCCGCCAATGCTTTGCATCGTCCCCAATTTTCCGAAAGTAAAAACAAATAACAAAGGAAGAATGATGATACAAATAGAAGAAGGTTTACGACACAAAATCGCTCCTGTATCCAAGCACCAACAAGGGTGATTAGGTTCATCCAGGAACACATAACAAAAGCACGAGGGAACACATCACAACACACACACACACCTAATCTAAAGATAAAGAAGAGGCCTCCCCCTAACACTCATCGACCAAGAGGTTGTCTGCTTCCCAGTCTAGATCATTATAAGGAGAAGGAAAATGAGCATGCATTGGTGGAATATTAAGGGGAGGAGCTTACGACCATCCACAACAAGGGCTAAGGAAGAAGGCCCCGCAAGGTCTTCTTTGTTCGACTCTTGTGGAGCTATGGTCAACGATTTTGCAAAGATTGCCGAAAAGGCCAGAATTTCCTCCAAAGAGTTAAACATGCACTTTGAAAGAGTTCCAGGTCATACCTCAATAGATGGGGAGGAAAACGCCTGAGATTCACCACTTGGCTCACTGAGTGATTCAGGAGTAGTGACAAACTTAGGGGAGGCCGAAACTTGCTCCGCCACTAGAATGAAATAAGCTACTGTAGGAGCACCTTTTGAAGAAGGTAGATTCCTCTTACGCCCTCCATTGGTGGAAGGGCCAACCTCCACCTTCTGCTTTGTTGAGGGATGTGAATTCCCTATAGACAAGGCAAGAGGCACGAAGGAGGAGGAGGAGAAAATCATGATGGACACCACTGAGGTATTCGACATATCCACAGGTTTGGGGAATGGTAGGATGTTTGAAAGGAATATCAAAAGGGGTAGCTCAACCAATGGAGTGATAAACAGCTGCACCTTTTTAGGGTTAGGTGCACTCACAATCACAACAAGAGCTAGAAGTGAGACTGAACTAGATTGAATGGAAGTAGGAGAAGAGAAGATGACACAACAAGGGGCCTTGAAGTAGGGTGGTCATATCCTCTTCCTTATTATGAAAAGTGTCCTAATCAATCACCAGAGCCTTTTTTCGACGCTTACGCTCATGCACAAGGTGGTTTCTATGACTCTTCGAGCTAGACCTTGGGATCTGTGAAGGGACAGAAGGCTCCTGCTCAGCCATAGGGGTTTTCATCATTAACTATTTCTAGTGGAGGGAAAGGATCCTGAATGGGAGAAAGATGAAGCGATTGAGAAACAATGAGGGGATTAAGCTCTAGCACCTCGATGGTGGGCCTCTTCCCATTTACTACTTTTGGAGAAAAAGCGATGGGAGGATGCAGTGGTTGAGACGTAGAGGATTCTCCTTGGGGACCTTTCCTTCTACCATATAGGTAGGGCCGAGGTCCAAGAGACATAGAGGGAAGATCAAATATATGAATCTTGGGTTTGCACCAAGCCGGTATCATCTGACTCCTTAGGTAAAATCTAGGAGTATTCATCCAAAACTCTTCTTCAAAAAGAGGAGCGAAAGAAGCACCCCGAGGAAAGGTAGACTTCTCCTTTCCCTTTTGAGAAGAGGAGGAAACTTGCTGCTACACTACCAGAAGGGTCAAATTTGGCTGTCCCTTACCCCTGGTCTTATACTTTACATAAATTTTGTAAAGTAGATCCATTCTTGGGGGAAGCAGACCGACCGGGGCAGGCCAAAAATTATCTAACAAGTAACCCCCATGGGACACCAACGACTGGAATCCAGTGTCATGCATTATGTCCACAAAACCTTCTTGAGATAATTTCAAACACTTATGAATGACATTAGTGATTCCATTCATGGAATCCAACCAAGGTATGCCTAACTTTACTTTGAATAAATTTGATTCTAGAATAACATCAAAGGTTGTGTCTATGGTCCTAGGTTTGACTAGGATGGACAGAGTTATCGAGCCATACAACTTGAGGAAAAGGTCATCATGCATAAAAATGATGGAATTTGTTTCTTAATACTCCTTCCTTTGTAATGAATTTAGCCACATTGTCTCCTTTGTAATGACATTCACTCGGCTCACAGGGTTAACTAGGACCCCCGTCACAATGTTCCCATTGAGACAAGCGAGAATATAGAGGGGAGAGGGCTTATTTTTCAAGGGCATATCCCGCAAGGTGAATGCCACATCCGGTGAGCTAGTTGTAGGTTGTGTGGAAGGGGTAACCATGACCATGTTAATATATGCCTCGGGTTGAGTGGTAGAATCAGAGGGATCAATAATTAAGTTAGCAAAATGGGTCAAAAACGGGTCTGTGTATATCTACAACCCACTATTTTCTTTTGCCACCAATTTTTTCATATTTTGTTTGCTCCTATCGAGATGAATAGTACCATCTTTGATGTGGTCTTGTATCTCATGACATAGGCACATACAACATTCGATATAATGTTCATTGAATCGTTGGTACTGAAAAAAGGTGTTCGCATCATACCAATTAGGGTAAGGTTCCTTGAGAGGTCTAGGGTTCTCCAAGGTTATGATATTATCCTTCAAAAACTTTTACAAGATGGAAGAATAATATTCTACTAACTTTGTGAAATTTCTGTTGCATCTGAGGCCGTTATCATTCATCGCGGCTACTACATTTGCAATAGCCTTGCATTTTCTCAAGATCGATACAATGGAATTTCCTTCTGAATGGGAGCGTGAGGAGGATCCCCTAAACTATACTACCATCTTCTAGTACTCTCGTAATTCCGCACATAGATGCACAAAATAAGGGTATTTCATACGGGCAAAATTTTCCTACCAGGGTCTCTGCAAGTTTCCTATGAACACCTTTTGCACGTTAGAATCAGGCAGTGGGTATGAGATCTATGGAAAGAGTGCTTGATACCATGTTATGAAATCAATTATTTTCTCGTTATCCCCTTGCTTGCATCAAATGGGATCCAAAAGGTCATCTTCAGTTTGATGTTGGCTTGGAACTATCGAAGAAACTAATTTACAAGTTGGTCAAATGAGAAAATAGAATTTTCGGGTAAGGAGCAGTACCATTTGAGTGTTGTATCCTTAAGAGATCGAGAAAATAATTTTTCCATCATGCAAAGGAAGGACCTTCTTTAGGAAAACAACTCAAAATGACAGGGTTCTTACACTAACTTCATTTTATGTACCTAAGTGCTCCACTCTAGACCCTAAGCACTGAACTCTTGAGGCTTGATCCAACACACCTTGGAATAGTGTAGAATTCATGTCAGACTTGTCTCAGGGCTTGAATGGTCATAAAAACTTCTTTGTAGAGACTCGACAATGCAACAATTCATGGGGCTTACAAGACTTGTGTTGTTCAAACTAGGAAAGGAAACATTAATAGCCTAAAGCCAAATCAATAAAGACTGCTTCAAACCCTCAACCACTAACTTGGAGGCCTCTTCCAAAAATTCTAAGGGTGTTTCCATAATTATTCCATCTCAATACTCACACAAAACTCTATATTGCTTGGGCACTAACACCATACCTATGATTTCAAAATTCAGTCCTCTTGGAACAGTCAATCATAATTGAGTCAATCCTTCAAAATAAATGTTAAAACCTTCTATTACAAGTCTTGAAGACCTCTCTCCACATCCCTCTACTACTTCCAATGAAAAACAAACAAAAAACAAATCTTGGCTCATCAACTCTTCCTTGCCTTGCTGCTACATAGTCTGATACATGCAAATATCAAGTTTTTTTTGGTGAATCATGGCGTGCAAACCTCCATTTGGGCCACTATTTTTTTTTGAAATGATAGAAAACATAATTATAGACCTTCTCACCAATTTTGGTGATTACCTAGTGGTGGAAGGTTGAGTTACACCATTTTTCCTACTCACTAGTTACCCTAGGTAGGGTTTTGACAGTTTTTAAAGAAAATGCCATAACTTTCAAAATAATTGATGAAAATTGATGCCACAAAATCCAAAATGAAGTAGATTCACATGGAAAAAAAATAAAATTGATTTTAGATCAAAATATGGACCGTATAGTTTTTACCACGTGACAAAACAATCCTAAACATTAGAAATGCACAAAAAATCAATGTTTTCATTCACCAAAACTTCAACAACAATGTCTTCAGCCTCCCATTCGAGTTTTGCAAGTGTTTTTATAGATTTCCCATCCAAAACAATAGTTGGAAACCAAATTTTGATTAGTTTGTTAACAAATCACTATTTTTCCACTTTTTGCAAATGTTGCTTGACAAGTTTTGAGCAACAATGACAACTTTTGCATTTTTCCCTACCTTGCAACTAATGACCCAAACTTGACTCCAAATGACTTACAATGGCCTAAAAGGAAATTATTGACATGAAATAAACATCAACACAAAAAAAACCGAAAAATTCATCATATGATCCAAGGTGCACCTGAAACCAAGGGTGCGTCTGCACCATGCCATCAACGCATCATGATGGAAGAAGTGTATAAACATGGAATTAAAGGTAGATACATGCATTTGTGGGTCCCCTTTTCCACCATACTTCTTGAATTTGGGAATCTCCATTCCTTGCAGGAAGGGAGTGCTTAGGATTGCCACTAACAATGGGCTATATCAGAAGAAGGGCTGAAAGATAGGTTGGGAAGAGGCTCGGGAGAGACTTGCCAGTTGGTTGGTTTTGCATTTGACCCATGTTCTAAACTAGGGTGTTCAAAACAGGGTCAACATATGACATAGGACCAGTGGAATCTCCAAAACCGACGCCACCAACACCACCTCTGAAACCACCTTTGGAGCCACTGTCATGACTTCTATCAGAGCCACCACCACTGGTAGGGCCTCCATCGGAGCTACCTCTACCGAGGCCACCTCCATGACCTCCAGCAAGGCCATCTCCACTAGTGCCATCTCCACTACCAAAGCCACCACCACTCATTCCACCCGAGCCTTCGCCACCAAGCATAATAGGAGGAGTGAAACTAAACCCAAGGGGTGTTCTAATCACCTTGAGGGTGCATGGTTCTTGAGGAGTGGAAGAGATATTGATTGAGGGACCTGATTCAGTCATGCATACGGATGTAGTGGGCATCGAGACACCTAATTGTCTCTCATAGGAATTGAGAACTTCTCCTCAGGTGGTACCCGATCTAGGCCTAGATGAAGGGACATAAGCTTCAGTTAGATCAATGAGGCCATGTAGAAATTCCATGTCTATTCGATCTTTCCCTAGCAATTGTCTCACCTCACTTGCAAGCCTAGCGACTCTTGCCATGTTTGGCTCTTCCTCTAAATAATGCACAAGGTCTAACAATCTATTATCTAATGCCATTAGGTTTTCTATAGGAATATGCACCACATTTTCCTCATCTATGGATGAAGCCATAGGTGATACAGGAGGGGTAGGCACACGAGTGGTCTCTTCCAAGAAACCCATCTCTTTAGCATAGTTTGTAGGAAAACCATTGGGAAAACTAGAGGTGAAACTAGAAGTGAACTTCATCTTCTCCATCGATAGGTGTCACACATTTCTCCTGACAATGTACTTGGAGATCAAGGACTGGGTTGTGATGCTCATAAACCTTCACAACACTCAGGGTTACAACAATCACAAGGTACACAGGAAAAGTTTCAACACAGACAAATGGGTAGACGTTCTTCACATCGAGTTCACCAAAAATGTAAGAGAGGGGGACCAACCACATCAAGGTTCCAAGTCACAGAGAGTCGAGAACGGAGGGCTTCCCTAAGCTACCTCACTCTAAAAGGATGAGGATTGAGAATGAAGAGCACTATGTAGTACTTCTGTCACTCTTCATATCTGAATTTTAGGTTTAGGCTAGGCGAGCTGGTTTTTAGAGTCGATATTGCACCTTAGACAACTCTCTGTCTAAGGATGACAATGCCATTCAGGGATAACAATGCAATGCGTTGACATCTCTCTGGTGTGCTAGCATTCGCACGACCAAAAAAAAAAAAGTATAGTAAAAAATACTAGAAGACCTACTTATAGCCTAGCTAGTTGGTTGAGATGAAAAAACCATAATAAGAAAGTACAAAAAATAAAGACAAAGATGATAAAATAAGTAATTAAGAGCTAGGGTGACGAAGAAAATCTCATAAAGGTGCCAATTTGCCAGCTAGCTCCACGCGTACGTTCAACTACACACAAGAAAGAGGGAAAATTGTTGGGGCTGTATAGGGGTTTGCCTCAGTTAGACCCCCGTTTTGGTGTTTCCACCTCCACAGACAACCAAAAAGAAACAAAGTGGAATATGTGATAAGGAAAGAAAAGAAATAAATGAACAATACAAAACAATATTATGCTACTCAATCAAATCACAAAGGAGAGGAGTGAAGTGTTACAACCTCCACCCAAAAGATCACTAGCCAATGGAAGGAGAATGCAAGGTATGGACTTGGCAAAGTCACCACAACCGCAACGATGATGAAGGGAGGTCTCACAAGAATCCAAGCCCACACTTCCGAAGTTATCTCACACTTGCAATGCGGAGTTGATGGAGCTTCAAAGCTGCTGCAATGGAGTGCTAGAATGAAGTGTTGGAATGCTGCTTGAGAGTGAAGAAGTGAAATTGCTGCAAGAAGAATGTGTAGAGAATGGCTAGAGAGTTCAAGAGAGATAAAGTGAATTTCTAGAGGATGAAATGAATGGATGAAAAATGAATTTGAAGGTAGAATGAGGAAGAATCTCCCATTTTTGGGGTCGGTTTTCTAGAGAGGGACGTTACAATTCGACCCCAATCAGGTGTGTAACACCTCTACCAGCTTCGAACACATGAATCCATCAGGGACATAAAATCTTCGCGCAGACATTTGTGCACCGCACGTGCGTTCCCAAAAAATATTCTCACCGACGCACAAGACATATGCCAAGTGGTTGGAAGGAAGGTGGGTGATGTGGAATTTCTCCTTCAGATTTGATTTTCCAAGGTGAGGGTATGTGAAAGGGGAATTTTCCTAAGGGGAGAAAATTCACTCCTATACACATACATTTGATACCTATTTGTTGAATTTGGGATTTCTAGGGCTAAATTTGGTTACTATGCTTACTTTAAGAAACTAGATACTCATTTTATTGCTATCATTTATATGTTGGTGACATGCTAATAATAAGAATAAAAATATCATTAGGATGTTTAAATATCAATTTTCATCATAGTTTGAAATGAAGGATCTAGGGTTTACAAATTTTATCTTGGGTATGGAGATTATGAGAGAAAAGGTTACCATGAGACTTAGTTGAGTTAGAATATGTATTTTAACTTTGTGCAATATTATTTTGGATTCATGATTGTAAATTAGATAGTGTTTATATTCCATTAGGAGTGAAGATGTTTTATGGAAAAAAATTCCTAAGTTAGAGGACGTAAGTCATGTTCCATATGCTAGCGTTATTGGAGGTTTTATGCATGCAATGGCTTGTACAAGACTAGATATTACTCAATAAATAGGAATTTTGAGTATGTTTATGCTCAATATGAGGAAAGAGTAATGGCCTATGGTAAAGAGGGCCTTTAGATATCTATGCGACACTTCGTGGTATTATATTTTCTACCATTTTGGACTTTATTTGGGCAAGGGGATGGACAGACATGGTTTTTTTTATGTAGATTAGGGCCTAGGTTGGTGACATCAATAATAGGAGATCTAGTAGTGACACTAGGAAAAAAATAAAGTATTATAAGGCCTCCTATAGATAATGAATTAATTAAAATCACTTAAAAATGACATTATTCATTACAATAACACCATCCAAATAAAAATGTAATCATTTATTTTATTGCATTAAAATTACTAAAATACTATGAAATAATTCAAGAAGGTTAATTTGACTCAACATATTTTACTTTATCTCAACCATTTAAAAAAAAAGATTTTTTATTTTTTAGATTTACCAATATTTAAGTTCTATTATACAAATTATTGTATTTTCCAAAGAATAAAATATTTTTTTATTATTTTTGGTGCTTATCAAATGATAGATTCTTTAAAAATTATATATTTAAAATAAATAGCGTATGTTTTGTTTCACTCCATGGAGGGTTTAAAAGAAAAGGTTAGTTTATTATCCTATATATTTAGGGTAAGTAGTAGGCTGAGTATAGAAAATGGTAGGTGTAGGTCAAGATTTTTAAATCCACATGATAGCAACATTGTTAAGAAGGTGATAATAAGGTGAGAAGAAAAAGAAGATATTTATGATTTAAAATTTTCATATTTTTATATTTGATTGGTTTATTTTCATATTTTTATTTTGTTCTTGATTTGAATCATATGAGTTATTAGTCATTATGACTATAAATACTTGTGATTTTTGAATTTAAGGTTTATATAGGGAGAAATTTTTACAATATTTCATTAGGTAGTTTGGTTGATTGACTTAGAAGCTCAAATTAGTCATAAATTCAAACTCATACAACTTGTGTGTAAGTTGTATGAGTTTTTTGGCATTGCTTTCATAACTTCATAACACTACTCCATCATGAATTATGATTTTATTCAAGGAAAACTCATGACGTTTGCATTTGAATAAAAATGTTGAGAGGATTTTTTAGTACAAGGGATAAAGGTGAAGGGGGAGAGACCAATATGATTCAATGTCAATATTAGATTAGCTTGTAGAGAAGAGGATGATGGATATGAATGGTTGTTTGTCCAAGGAAATATCCTCTCTTTGTAGGAAAATGATCTTGTAACAACATGAATATCCTTATAATAAAGTGTTGATACCAAATGTAGGAAAAAAGTATTAATCTAAATAGAAGAATAATTCAATAGAAAAATACATTCAACACATTTCGATGGAGAAAATAAATAGAACACATGATTTAATGTGGAAAATAATTTGAAGGGAAAATTTATGAATAGAAACACCACTCCCATTTATATTCATAACAAAAATATAACAATATAAAGAAGAGTTTAAACTCATTTCTTGGAGTAACTTTAAAATAATTTAATTGTCTAAAAGTAGTGTCCCTTTCTTCTAACCCATCCAAGTACAAATATATAGACATACAAGGGAAAACCTAATAAATTACTTACCGAGTTTCTGTTGAACACAAAGTCATGCTGAGAGGGAGGGGTGAATCAACATATATTAGAATTAAAACATTCCCATTTGTAGATAAGACATCACATCACATGAAATGAAAGAACAAAAAAAAGGAAAACATGCACCACATCATAACACCAAGATTTTTATCTAGAGAACCCAATGAGGGAAAAAACACAGTGAGAGTCAACCCACAATATTAAAGCTCATTGATTAAAAGGTTTCACAATGTAGTTTAAGGCTCATTGCATATATACTTGCACACACTGAACCAAAGAAAAATTTAGGGGAAAGATACAGAGAACCTGATGAGACTCACTATCTCAGAGTAGGGTACATGAATATTATGATAAGAAAACTAATAATTGAACTACTGTAGATGAGGCATCTGACTTATGCTGACATTTCAGTTCCTTTTTCACACATTTACATCTTCATATAGATTTCATTCACTTCATGTTTAACATTATTCTTAATCCACATCCAACTCACACTTCTCACTTCACAAATGATTTTTCCTTCTATAAATATCCTCCACAACAATACAAAACTTCTAATTAGGTCGGCTCCAAGATGACCCTTAGATGTAACAAATGATATTGCACATGCCAACTCCAAAACATATTCAAGATGAAAGAAATTTGATTGGAGATCAACACACGCTATGTTGAGGCCTGCGAGTATTACCACACATTTTTGAAAAAAGATATTGTTGATGGTGAAAATGACACAAACAATGTTTAAACAGAATATCTCTACTCTACTTCTCCTGAAAAAGAAAGACAACATATAGTAGCCTAACTCCCAAGGTCTTGGTAGTTGGTTCTCAAGTGTCTGGTGTCACTCAATCGGTCCATGCAACTGTAATGTTCAAGGGGCCTGTGCTGGTAACAAAGAATACAAGCAATGACTTATTCATTGAGCTATTTTAATAAAGAAAGGGGGTTTTAAATAAAAGAAAAAGATAGATTAGAGGGTAAATTAGTAAACATGAATCAAAATTATCTAGCATCCAGACATATATCTTCAACAATGAATATTTTCCAACAGATCAAGAAAACCAAAGCATGACACAATTTACAGAATAATCCATACTATTGCATGCATCTAAGGTGCTTATTTGAACATCACAATTCGCATATCACAACTATTTCAAATATTCAAAAAGAACACACATTCATTCATTGCCAAGATCATAGATCAACAGACTTCAATAAATTCAATTCACCGATAATCTAACAAGATAATCCTTAAATCAGGTTTCTTCTAATGAATTTCATCACATAAGAAACAATCATGCTTCAACACAATCACTGGCATACAGATAGATTATAACTCATCAACCTTATCAAGTAAAACTTAATTCTAACACCATATTGCGTAAACCTGTAATTTTATTTAACTGTAAAAATGAAGTAACAATGTATCTCTGTAACAACTATGAAAAATTCTATCTCCTAATATCAGGTGGCTAATTCTATTCTCTATTAGCCGACCCTTACAATATGATACCCCAAGGGTATTTATAGAAATACAAAATCTGAAGTCCTCTTCTATTTTAAGTCAACCCACCCTTTTAAGGATTATAGTTATCTTGGAAACTCAGTTAAACTAGAAGAAAAAGAGAATAGAAGAGAAGAAAGCCATGTGCTTCAAAAACTGCCATGATGCAGAGTTAGGAGGATTCAACAACATATCTCACAATCCTTAAAAATTAATCCAAATCAATCTTTGTATAACACATTCTATTATTAATTCTATGTCACATTGGAAACATAACCGTGGTAGCCCAAAAGAAGTTATTTCATTTTTCCCAAAACTGCAAACCCTAGACAGGGTTCAAACCTGCCCTCACTAAAATGATCATAACTTATTCAAATCTTAATGAAATTTTATGAGACTTGAAGAAAATAAAATTAGATTCATATAGGAACAACATAAAATTGGTTTTAGACCCAAAATATATACTTTAAAATCCGTATCATCACATTCTTTCAGACTGTAAATTCTGCACAATATGTTAAAATAGGCAGTCTCACCAAAATAATCATATCTCCCACAAAACTCAATAAAATTGAATGAGACAAAAATAATTGGAAACTAGAAATAGATATCTTTCCATCCATATATGATACTCCATTATTTGAGTCCATACCAGGCCGTAAAAACCACAACTTCCCCCTAGAAACAATGTAAAATCAGAAAATGCACAGAAATTTGAGGTTGCCATTCATCAAACTTCACAAATAATGTCTCCAACCTCTCAATTCGAGTTTTGGAGGGTGTACTTATACATTTCCAACCAAAACCATCTATTTTCAACCATATTTTAGTTAGTTTGTTTAAAAAACACCTTAATGACACTTTTGACAAGTTGCTTGACAACTTTCTTGAGCAACTTTTTCTTTTTTTTACAATATGGAACAACTTTAAACATTATTTGACAAATGACTTCAAATATGACTTCCTAAGACTTGAAAACCTATAAAATGGTTTGATAAACCTTATTATAATACTCAATACATAAAATAGAGAAACTATTTACAAATGGCCTCATGGAGTCAAGAAGTTAAACAAGTGCTCCTGCACCATGCCAGTCTTGCATGCAACATGCAAAGAAGAAGAAAGCCATGCATGCATGATTTCTATGCTTGCGAAGTTTGTTCTGTAATGTACTCATCAAAATTGGAGAAGACTTGTTGTAGTATGTCCAATTCCGACCCATCCACCCAGCTTTCTTAAAACTTAATTCTTTCCAACTCCGCTACAGCAAACCCTCTCATATCCTCCAGCTTTGTCAACTCTCTTTTAGCTGCCCTTAGCTCTTCTTTGATGTCCATCAATCGATCTATCAACAAATCTTCACCATCATCTCCTCTTTGCATAACCTCTTTAAACCTTTCATTCCACTTCTCTTTTATTTGATTTAAAGGTAGGCCTTCCTTTACTGGTACATCAACATTTACTATAATAACAATAATGGCCTCCAACTCCTCAAATTGTTCATTTAGATCCTTAACAAAATCTTGAAGTTCATTTCTATGTTTATATAGAAAATCTGATCTAAACCGGAGTATGCAAGAAGTATTTTCCAAGAAGTCTTTATTATCTTCTTCAAGTATCGACTATTCCAGAAGAGTAGTTTTAGGCAATTTATTAACTTCTTTCAATTTCTAGCTGTATCCTTTGTACTCCTCCTCCCGTTCTTCCAATGTTTTAACATATTGATTCATTTCTTCTATCAGTTCCTCAGTCATTTTGTAAACCCTAAAACTGTCTTCTAGTACTTCGCTTATTTCTTGATTCAATTTATCAACCCACCGATCCAACATTTTTGCCTTGCCCCTCACCTGTACCAAATCATCTACTTCCTTCTTACTCAACAAAATTGGGGTCTCAATAGTAGCAACCTGTTGTGATCTTGGAGCAAAAACATTCTTAAGGAGAACATGCAATTGATCTAACTGAGCCTTAAGATCATCTTTCCTTTGTTTATCCTTCAACATCCTTGACTTGGTTGAGGATGCTACCACATCAATTAAATTCATTTGCTGATCCCTGGTAGGTCTCCCCAAATTAACAGTGGCTAGCTGATAATCTGTCAATTGGATGTCTCTTGCATCCTTGTCTATCATAGGTATAGCACATTCAGCCACAATTTCTCCTTTGTCAGTTAGCCTAGTAGAATGTAGGATCTTGGCCTTCTTTTTGGGCCTTTCTTTCTCAATTTCCTTCATCATATCCTCCCAATCGAGAGGTTGTGAAGGTGTCAATGATCTCTTTTGAAGATCTAATTTCAACCAAGTAGGAGCACCTGGAGTAACATTCATCATAGTTAAAGAAGAAGAAGCTGTAGTAAAGGGTGGTTGCACATTTATTTGAGGTTGAGAATCAACCCTTTGTTTCTCTTGCTGCTCTTGTTCCACATGTGTTTGTGCTAGCTTTTCAGCTTCCTCCCTGTCCTTTTGTTCTTGTATTCTCTTATCTTCTTCCTCCTTCTTCAACCTTTCTTCTTCTAATCTTCTTTTCTCTAATTCCTATTTTCTTTCTTCCTCTAATGCTTTAAGCTATTCTGCATCTTCCTTTTCCTCTTGTTGCTTCTTGATCAGTTCTTCAACCTCTTTCTCCTTTTGCAATTGTTCTGCTTCCTCTTTTTATTTGTGAGCTTCTTCAACAAGCTTTAACTTAGCCACCAGAACTTCTCTCTCCCTTCGATGTCTTGCCTTTTCCTCCTCAAGGTCATGAATTTTTTTTATCAATTCTAATTTATCATTCTCTTCCTTGACCTTGAGCTCATGCTCTTTTTGCCTCTGCTGCTTCTCTATTTCATCAGCTTTTGACTTAGCTTCTATGTGTTTCTGCTGAAGTAAGGCATCAGCCTACATCTTGGTATCAATTGCCTTCTATTTCTCCATTGCTGTAGCGTATGCTTGATCATCAGCAACCTTCTTTGCCTCTTCAAATAACGCCCATTGATCCTCCTCTGTCATCACCTATTCAGTATCCTCCTCTAGAGGCATATTTTCTTGTACACCCTTCTCTGATAGAGTCTCATCAGAATCTATTCCAACATCATGAAACTCTACCTCTACTCCTTTTCCCTTCATGGATTCAACAATATTATGAAGAGTCCCTTTTTGCACTTCTTCACCTTGCTATTTTGCAAGTGGGACTTCAGTAGAGGACTCACCTAATGCAGGTGTTGAAACTACAGATCCTATTTGGGCATCTCCCTCTTGTGTCTCTGGTTCATCTTGAGCCGCTACTTCAAGCTCGATCTCTTCAATATCTGGAGGACAAAATTCCAAGGGCTCGTTGGAAGGTAATTTTATTTTAATTCTCTTGTAGCCCTTCCCCTTCTTAGGAGCTGGTTCTTGAGGAGTTTTGGTTCTTAGGACCAACCAATGAATACTTCTATCCAAAACTGTCCTCCCTATTTTCTTTATGTCAATTGTTTCCTCACTATCCCAGTCCACCGGATCCAAGCTATTAGTGCCAATGTTTAATGCCTCATATGATGGATCTAATACCACTCCATCATCTACTAATGAGTCAAGGATATCATCTTTGATCCCAAGCTCTACCATGAGTGAGATGGGTAACCTCTCATAATTCTTCTTCCTGAGGTCATACTCATCCTGCCAATAACTCCATAAATCTTCCAACAAATTGAAATGTTTATCAAAAATAGAAGGCAACAAGGCATTCATTTTCTTCTTCGGATCAAAGTACTTCCGAGCTGTATACAAACCTATTTTTAGATGTATCAACTCACTACACAATACCTTTGCTCCCACCAGATGCTGACAGCTGTATTCACCCAATTGCATGGGGAATTTATGACATCCTATTTTATGTTTCAATCCAAACCGAGCATTAACCCTCAGAGCTTGATAAATAAATTCCATCAACACTATCCTATTATTGCAACATCTTGGAAGCAAATGTGGATGACCTTAAAATCCAGCTAGCCTGAAGTATGTGAACTTGGGGTATTGAATGTACCAACATCCCCATTCAGTAATAAATGCCATGGCTTCTTGGCTCAGTCTATACCCTGCATCTCTGTTGAGTTGGTTAATGATCACATATAGAAATGCATCATAAACCCTTCTAAGTTGTGTTTCAGATATTTGCAGAGATAATTGATCACAATGGTCCCACACCTTCTTTTCTCCATCTCTCTCTCCCAATATTACCACTCTCCTTAAACCTAGAAATATACCTCCTCTAGCAGCTGCATAAACAATATAAGAACTCATAAAGAAACATTTGGTTTCCCTTATCCTTGTCAACTGGTCATGTATAGCATCAGACACCACCATTGGCCAATCAAACTGTTGTTTTCCATTCAAGATGGTCTGGATGAAAGGAAACATCCACTCCTTGAAGTGAAATGCATCACTCTTCCCAAACACCCTAGACAACATCATGATCAAATATGATACTTCTTTGTAGAACTCTGTTCGGTTGATCATAAAGTTTAGTTAGAGATTTCTTTTCAGTTCTCAACCATTTCTTATTCAAGTGAGCCTTGTTGGATGCTTTATACTTGCTATATTTCTCCAAAGCTTCAGCCTCCTTTAATTGTACCGGGTTTCTTGGATTTGGGACACTAAACATAGTTTGCAACATTTTAGGAGTGAGATCAATAATAACATTGTCCTGTGCATCCATACATTGCCTAGTGGCTGGATTGTAAGCACTGGCTGCTGTCATAATCAACTATGGGCACTAGATAGATAGAGGGAATAAAGTGATATGAGCCAAACCAGACTCAACAATTCTTTGTGTTCTCCCTATTATATCTTCAACAAACATTTTTGAATACAGCTCCTCAAAATTGTATGACCCCAGATTTGTGTTGGTGATGTTTGACCAATCCGATTCCACCTTGCTTGTTGTGACTGCAGGACCCCTATGGTTATACCTCAAGGTATAGGGTAACTGTTCTAGCTTGATCTTCTTGGGCTTAGCTGCTACCTTTGATGTTCCTACGGGCCGGTTCCTTTGGACAACTTCTCCTGATGCTCCCGACATTCTTTAATTTTCCTACAACAAAAACTCTAGTTAGATCCTTGAATAAACATCACAAAATATGCCTTAAAACCTTACCCTTAATATGTATATCAGAGGCGGAACCAGGCATAAAACATCCTAAACAATCCCCTTTTAACACACTGCAGGGCTCAGAACCAAAACAAGCATTGATATTTCAATAATAACAAGCGGGCTCAGAGTAAGAACTGGAATGGCGATCGGAATCAGGACTGAAATGGAAACGGATTTGGTTTCTTTCAGCTTTTCTATTTTCATATTATGTTTCGGTTCCAATTCCACTTCTGCCTAGGTTATCGCTATTTTGAAAGAAGGCTTCTCACTATAAGCAGAGTCGGAGATGAGATAGAAATGGAATCGATACCTATTGAAACACATGATTTAAAGTTCTAGATTGATTCCGATCTCGCTTCCGCCTAAAAAGATCATGACATCATAAATGTTTTTAACAGTTTAATGCATATCTTCATGATTAAAGACTAGGTCATATTAAACGAAAAGGGGCTAACATATAATATGATAAGACCATCCCTATATGACCGGGGGCGACTGTACTTTCTAGGGCATCATATTTAGATTAAAACATGAATTCAGAAATGCATCTAATCCCTAATCTAAAACAAACTCGATATAAAAAATAGGGCACAAATTTAACCCTTCCAATTTAACTAGATTGAATGTGCAACGAAATTTCCTAAGTAAAAACAAGATTTAACAAACCCTAACTCACTGTAAAACCTGAATTTAACCTATCTCACTATAAAACCTTAATTTAATCTACGCATTTAAAATCCAAAGCAGCACAACGCGATCACGACTAAAACGTAAAAATGACCATGCCCTAAAACAAAGAAACCAGATACAAAAGCAAAAAACGAAGACAAGCACAACAAACAAATACAAAAAGAAAAAATAAACATGCAAACCTACTAAGAATTATGAACTTGCCCAAAGAAAAATGATCTAACACGAACATCAAAAAATGTGAAAGTAAATAAAAGAAGAACAAAAATAGGAAACCCTACCTTGAACACAAATAAATAGGCAAACCTCTTGAAGAAATCCGCAAGCAACTGTCTCTCCTTCAATCGATTTACTTGCACAAAAGCTTCACTGCAACTTCTAGTTCGCTCTTCAATCTCTTAAGAATAGTGATAATAACTATGCGTTAATCCCTAATTAAGGTAAAACTCAGAGTTTCACGCATGCCTAACACCTGTCATTAATGCATTAAATGCAGTAGAGCGGAGTCAGAACTACAGAAGGAACAAGCACATCACTGCAGTGCGACTTTAGTAAAAAGTCAATGAAAAAAACTAGCGGGAGTGGAATCGGAATTGAAAATGGATCTGGAAATTTGAGTAATTTCTCAACTTGGTTCCCATTCCAAGTCCGGTTCCACCAAAAAAGATAAAAGCGAAACAAAACGACAAAATAAAACAAAAAGAATGACCAAGAAAACATAACATAAAAACTTAGTCTAAAACAAAAGTCCAAAAAGCGGAGGCGGAGACAGAATGAAATTTGATTTTGAAACTTCAAATAAAATCCGACCTAACTTCCACTCCAACTTCAGCTCTGAC
This sequence comes from Sequoiadendron giganteum, assembly GCA_007115665.2. NCBI lineage: Eukaryota > Viridiplantae > Streptophyta > Pinopsida > Cupressales > Cupressaceae > Sequoiadendron > Sequoiadendron giganteum. Next base: position 599,442,515 of record CM021102.1, on the reverse strand, counting down.
AAAGACAAAACAAACAGTTCAAAAGAGATACTGTCGGGATGGGGATCAGAACGAGTTTTAAAGGAAGTTTCAAAACCCGATTCAGTTCCGGTTCCGGTTATGACAGACAAAACCAAAGAAAAACAAAGTGTTAGAAATGAATGACTCCAAACTTTATTTGAAAATCAACCAAGGATAAAAACATAAAGGGGGAACCATTTTGACCAAGGCAAAAGATGGGGTGGTTATGCAAGGCATAATAGATATTAATTGACTAGTATCAATCGCAAATGAAGAAAACAAGTCATGTTAGCTCAAATAGTACAAGTACAATCAATACTGTTACTGCTTGACTTCACACCACTGAAGAGATACCAAAAATACCATGTAGATTAAGATATGAATAGTGCACGTATCTGTAATATTCCTACAACCACTTCTAGAAATATTTGATCATTAAATGATGACACAAATGAAGAAGCTTATTGAAAATGCAAAAATCAAGCATTCCCGATCAACTGTTAATTAAAGATTAAGCTTGAGGATCTCCAACACACTTGATATAGTTAGATAATGTGTAATGATCACTACTGATTATGTCCTCAAAGATGCAAGACAAAACCTGCATCTCCCAAGGAATGTATAGCATTCCTACCAACCTTTATCATTGCATTACAGTGTTAGGACACAAACTAGAACATCGTCAACTATAACTTTAACTGCGAAAAGTGTGAAGAATTGATTATCTGGATATAATATATTCATAGCATTGCGATCATTTCATTTGAACCACAAGACAAAAAATTGCACAACGGATGGATGCAGACCAAAAAAGTCCCGATACTGCCTTAAGGTATAAATAGTTAGTGCCTTAGCCAAACTTCTTCAACATGGAGTACAAAAAATCAGATTGATATCAAGGTAGACATATTGTAGACACATTAGGACATGAGTATCATCCTCCACAACATAATCAGATCACCATTATCCCTTATACTGTCTTGTAGACATGGCTTGACTCATATCAACTTATGTTGCAACCAATTCCAGAGTATACTTCAACAACACATCTGACATTAATGACAACCCAAATAGGGATGTTGAAATCAATGAAAATACTTTTTTCCAGCAATCTCCTCCTTTTTCATTGATGGAAACACACATATACTTCTCTCCCCCTTTGACATCAAGGGCAAAGGGCATGGCATATTCTATTTACAATGTCCCAAAATTGAATAGACTCCCCCTTACTATATACTCCCCCTTAGATGGAGATTCCTCATAAATGAATAAAAGAAAATACTTCCAACATAAGAACTATTATCTTCCATAAAAAACTTTACAAGAGCAAAAAATATCTTACACCTTTGCAACACCTTTAAAAGGTAAGATTTTCTTGTGAGCTTTGAGTTGTGCTAGAGTTGTAACCTAGTTTTCTTTTGAAAAGATAAGGATATGATTTTGACATTCAAATTTTATGCACAAATTATTTGCCTCATCTATACTGCATGGATCCTTCGTCATTTACACTATCTTTTTTGCTTCCACAAGTATCCCCAAAAATGAAGCTAGTATCAAGATGTCTACTTCCCTCAACTGACCAAATTGTCTCTGTAATTGATTTCTTTAATCCTGAAGCAGCGACAATTGAACATGAAGATTTTCCAAATTTTCTCTAGTAGAACCATCCTTATCTTTTGAAACATCATATATTCTGGACATATGAGTGATTTGTGACTCAATGGAGTCAATATGATCCTTGATACTCTTAATGGAAATAGGCCATCTCAAATAGACCTGGTATAAGGCAGTGGCTTCATCCTCAACCTTTTTTAACATTTTTGAATTTTCTTACAATTTATTGTGTGCAATGCCACACCCATCAAAGACTTCAACCATTATTTTATCATTCATCTTTCTCAAAACCTCTTGCTTTTCCTTTTATTCAATATGAGAGGAGTGATCTTTAAAAGAATCCATTAACAATTTCATCTTTTTATTCAGAGACATGAAGGACTCTTTGTTTACCTCAGGTAAACCTTCTTGAATGATCTTTACAACATCCTCAATTAGTTCATCCTTTTTTATGTGCTCTTGTAGAATCTCCTTTCTTGTAGAGGTATGTAGAATGCCACCAAATTGTAGCTTATTGATAGGAGAAATTTTTGATAGGTCAACTTATCCTTCATGAGTGGGGATTTACAAAAGTTGGGGGTTACGATAATTTGGAACTACATCTGCAAAGACAATAGGTCTTTGAGAGAATATAAAGATGAAGAAATCTGACCTTTATCCATAGAGACATCTTGATTCTCAACACCCTTATCTTTTGTGTCTTGGACAATCTCTCAAGATTATCTTCTCTCATCTGTACACCACTTCTTGACTTCTCTAGAGAATCAACATTATGTTCTAGAGGAGAAATACCAACTTTATTTTGAATTTTTGTGTATTGTGCACGAGTATTCACTGGAGGATTTATCTTCTCATTTTGTTCTTATTACCATTAGTTATATTTCCTTCAAAAATAGATAAATCTATGTCCAAAGTGGACACATCAGGAAGATATTGCAAAATACTATCATCAGGATTCACTTAAGCCGTCTTCATTTCTTCAAGTATCTTTGTTGTCTTTTCATCTGTCTCCTTTTCTTCTTCCTTTTCTATCTTAGTATCGAAGACAATTTGTTCTATATGTGCACCTAAGATATCTTCTTCTTGCAAACTGGAGGGTCCTTGTATTTCTTTCCGACAAGATGTGTTTTGTACATCAGAGTTTTTCAAGGGAAGCTCATTATCCATCTTTAGAGGTTCTTGTGCATTTATTTCATCTTCAGTATTATGTCCTTCCAAATTTCCTTTTGAATCATCATTACTTTTCATATCATTAATGATTTTCTTTGTGGTATCTTCAGTTTCACTTTGAATCTTCCTTTTCACATTTTCATCCAAGCTCATTAGAAGATCTATTCTTCTCTTGGTGTGAAGCTCTTTGGCCTGTCTCCGAAAAATTACCTCTTCTTATTTTTTTGAAAAAGGAATCCCCTATTTTGTCAATTGATATTAGTTGAATAGGTCTTCATCAATCTTAACAACCTCTTCTCTCCTTTTTCTTAAAGCCTCAACAAGGCTATCTAGAGCTTTGTCCATAATGTCATTGAAGGTGATGTTTTGCATTAGCATATACTCAATGATGGCCTTCTCAGTGGTCTTTTTGTATTTTGAAGAGACATCTAGATGTAGCTTCATTGTGTCATTTAAAAGGTTATATTTAATAATTGCATTAAAATTTGTTCCAAAGTCTAGAGGAGGGTCATGAGAGGCCGAAGGAATCATTTCCGTCTTTTCAATAACAATTCCCTTTCTTTTTCTATGAAGAATTTTCTTCTTCATCTTGACTTGTACCTTTTTCTCTTTTCTTCAAAACAAAAGATTTCACTTCTTCTTCTTCATTAGTATCAATATTTTCTCTTTTTTCCTTTTGTTTAGGTCTAGTGATGTTTTTCTTTGGAGGTATAACACATGTAGCTTTTCTCTTACTTCTAGTTGTTTTTGTGGACACTGAGGGTTGTGGGGAAATAACTGGAGAGGTTCTACTAGATTTTCTTGGACATGAATAACTTTCAGAAGAGATGATTTGACTTTGGGAACATCTGCAAGAGCATCAAGTATAGCTTTTGGAGAGCCACCTAGTACCTTGTAAATCTCTTCTTTGATCTTTAATTTAGAGTACCACGGTGTACCTATTTTCTTAAGTAATTTTTCAACTTCCATTTTTATTACTTCCTCACTTTCCTTCTTATAGATTTCATCCATGATTTCTCTATATGTTTCAAATATTTTTACTTTAGGATGCCTAGGACTTGCCAAAAAAATATCTATGTACCTCTGTACAATATCATTCTCAATCTCATAAGGCCGACAAATTATCCATACAGTTCTAGGTTCAACAACCTCCATAAAGCAATGATCCCTATTTACCATAAAAGCTATTTATTTTTCATATTTCTAGACCAAACTACATGATATCCTTTATCTACCTTGCATCTCATTTTGAATATTCTTTAAAAATCCCTAATAGGAAGTGGTGTAATCTTTTTCTGTTTGAAATTTTTTCATATGTTGTTTGATTTGTGTTTCTATTGGAGAGAATTTGTTCCATATTTTACCTTTAAACCCAGGTAACTCATTCAAAAAAAAGAAATTAAGGCAAATGATCAAGGAACCAAACCTAAATTTGTACCTGGTTTCCTTGGTCTTTTTCAAGTTTTCCATCAACCGTTCCCTCAACAATTCACATAAATCAAAGCTGGTATTTTCTTTCACCATCTGATAAGCAGTGTGAATTATAGTGAAGTTGACAAATCCTTCCTTGTTTGTGAAGTAGGTTTTGTATGCAATGCTCATTGATGCGTACTAGACACCAGGATTAATAATATTTCATAGTTAAGGTCCTTTTGTCAAATTTAGCACCTGTGAGCTCTATAATTGTTTTGTTCTTTACAGATTTTAACACAAGCATGGGTCCAGAGTCACACAAACTAGTAACTGCCCTATTAACATCCCTTGTGATAAAGTAGGGTTTGTATAGCCATATGAATTTTTCATGAATATCACTTAGGATGATTCTTACCCATTCCTCGTTCTTGTAGAAGTTTGGAAAATATTTCCAGATGTTTAACCCTTTTGTAGCAATGATTGGATACTCTGACTTATATAATCCATTTTCATTCAATAGCTCTTTCCAGACCTATTCAAAGGATGAAGTTTGATAAATCTCATTCAATTGTGTATGTATGTATGTAGATCCTTGTATTCTCACAATGCACAACACCCATTGGATCTTTTGAAAATGCACCATCTTTTTCAACTTCAATTAATTTGTATAAATACTTTTTGTATTTGGGCCTTGGCCTTTCAGTGATATCAACAACAACAAGTGTAGCCATGCTTTCTAATACTAGGGTTTATAAGAAAAGACAAAGAAACACCTTTGAACGCCATTGTTAAGGTTTGCACAACACTTGCAGAATAATTTTCTCCACTTCCTTAGCTCTTGCGCTCACTTGAGATAGTTTGAATGAAATAAATTTGATCAGAATGAGCTCAATATACCTAACACTAAGCCTAGTTGCTCTGCAATAAATGTATTTGTTTGTTTAGTAGATTTTATGGCCTATGACATTACATCAATCTATAAGTTTTTTAGGACACCTCCACAAAAAAGAGTATTTTCTATGGAAACATAAAAATCAAGTTCATATTATAATTTACCAATATGCTGAAGATTCTAGCATCTCAAGTATTCTAGGGCTATGGTAAGTTATACAATTGCAGCTCCCCTTGAGTCAATACTCTCTCTCTAGTTACCAAAAAACCCATTTTCACCATGTTGGGGTACAAATTCATTCCTTCACATTCTTCCTTATTCTTCCAAACCTTGTTCATCTCTTTCTTTTTCTGACTAATGATAGGCTTCCTTTGAAGAGAAAAAGACCTACATTATTTCCCTTGTATAATCTTGTAATGTGTCTTATTTTTTGTAATTATAGGAAATGATACTAGATTTTTTAGCATAATTGCTTCTTCTCACATTGGATCTACACTCAACAACTTTATGACCAAACTTGTTACATGCATAGCAATAACCATAGAAAGATTGAGAGGTCATAGCATGATTATTCCTTATCACCTTACTTTTTCATTCATTAGTCTTGTGGCCAAATTTATTGCAAGAATAACATTGACCATTAAATGATTGAGAGTTCATACCATTATACCTTGGAGGCCTAAGAGAATTCAGACTTATCTTGCTTTTGCACTCAACTACTTTATGGCCAAATTTGTTACATGCATAACAATTACCTATGAACCTGATAGGAGCAGTTTGGGAAGGCTTCCTAGAATTCACTTTCTTGTTATGGATAGGTGTGAAATCACCTTCTTTCTTGCTATCTTTATTTGTTTTTGCATCTCCGGAGGAGGTCGCCTTTGTTTCAGATTTGCCTTTTGCCTTGAAGTTATCTTATAGATTTGTAGATGCCTTGAACATAGGAATTTTCCCCTTTTCAAAGCCAAGCCCAGATTTATCTTTAGAGGTATTTTTACAATTAATTAGTTCATCAAGAATTTTAGAACCCCCTTTCAATTTTAGACCTTTATCAATTTTCTCCTTTTCCTTTTCAAGTTCTTTTCTTAGAGTAACAATTTCTTCCTCAAGTTTTGAGCATTCAATAGTTTTATCTTGAAACTTGGTATTCAAATAGTCTTCAATCCTTTTGCCTTCCTCAATCTTAACTTTCAACTCAAAGATCACAACTTTTGCTTCCTTGAATTTATTTCCTTCTTTTATTTGAGCTTTTACTTTACTAACTTCTTCTTTTGATTTTTTTACCTTTGCCTTCAATTTGTCTTTGTCTCTTTTTATTTTTCCAGCATACATTCATATTTGATATTTTTTAACCTTGCTTCATCCACATCCTCAAGAGAAGACCCAATTTCACCTTCAAAATCAACTTCACATTATTCTGGATTAATATCCCATCCTTCGGGTTCCATTGATTCTAGGCCTGATTTTGTGATGAACATATCATTGATCTTCACCACAAACCTCATGTGTTCAAGAGTAAGATCTACCTTAGCTGTTAGGCTTATTCAAGGTACTTGGCTTCGATGCCAATTTTTGAACACAAAGCAATGTTGAGAGGGGGATGCATCAACATATATTAAAATTAAAACATTCCCATTTGCAGAATCCACACATCACATGAATTGAAAGCACAACACAAAGAAAAAAAATGCACCACATCATAACACCAAGATTTTTATTTAGAAAACCCAATGAGGGAAAACCATTGCGAGAGTTAACTCACAATATAAAAGCTCATTGCTTAAAAGGTTTTACAATGTAGTTTAAGACTCGTTGCCTATAAAATTGCACACACTGAAGCAGAGACTAATTCAGGGGCAAGATACATAGGACCTGATGAGACTCACTATTTCAAATCAGGGTACATGAAAATTATAATAAGAAAACTAAGATTTTAATTTTTGTAGATGAGGCATTTGACTTATGCTGACATTACAATTCCTTTTTCACACATTTACATCTTCATATAGATTTCACTCACTTCATGTTTAACATTTTGATTAATCCACATCCCACTCACATCTCACTTCACAAATAATTTATCCTTCTACAAATATCCTCCACAACAATATAAAACTTCTAATTAGGCTAGATCCAATAGGACCCTTAGATGTAACAAATGATATTGCACATGTTTGCTCCAAAACATATTCAAGATGAGAGAAATTTGATTACAAATCAACACACACTATGTTGAGGCCTATGAGTATTACAACAAATTTTCCAAAAAGATATTAATTGATCAGTATCAACCACAAATGAAGAAAACAAGTCATGTCGGCCCAAATAGTACACGTACCATCAATATTGTTAATGCTTGACTTCACACCATTAGAGAGATACCAAAAACACCATGTGGATCAAGATATGAATAGTGCAGGAAATCCAAAATATTCCTACAACCACTTCTAGAAATATTTGATAATTAAATGCTGTTGCAAATGAAGAAGCTTATTGAAAATGCAGAAACAAAGCATTCATGATCAACTATAACACATTGTTAAATGAAGATTAAGCTTGTGGATCTCCAACACACTCGATACGATTAGATAATGTGTAATGATCACTACTAATCATGTCCTCAAATCTGAAAGAAAAAACTTGCATCTTCAGAGGAATTCAGAGCATTCCAACCAACCTTTATCATTGCATTACATTATTAGGGCATAGACTGGAAAACTGTCAACTATAACTTTAACTGTAGAAAGTGTGAAGAATTGATTCTATGGATATAATATCTTTATAGAATGCCATCATTTCATTTGAACCAAAAGACAAAAACTTGTACAATGGATGGATGCAGACCAAAAAAGTCCTAATACTGCCTTAGGGTATACACAAATAGTTCCTTAGCCAATCTTCTTCAACACACGATACATAAACCCATAATGATATCAAGGACATATTATAGAAACATTAGGACATGAGAATCATCCTATGCAACATACTTAGATCACCATTCTTCCTTATACTATCCTGTAGACATGCCCCAACTCATATCAACTTATGTTGCAACCAACTATGGAGTATACTTCAACAACACATTTGAAATCAATGACAACCCAAATAGGGTTGACATCAATGACAACACTTAGTGCCAACAGTTTCCTAATTAATACACATAATTGAGATTTCATATAGATGACACCCAAGATTTATAATAAATCACAAAATTAGTTAACAATTTTTTTATTTAGAGTCTTCAAGTGACCCATCCTTATACATTAAATGAATATTTTTAAATATCACATCCAATAGATCCCTAGGAAAATATTGAGTGACCTGAAGTGTGGTGTCACATACCAAGATGAACACAATTTAATAAAATATATTAAAAATTTATGCAAGGTGTATAACACCCTTCCTAACATTCTCCCACTTATTGTATACATTGCATAGGGGGTTAGACATAGAAAAAATGAACTGGCTGCTAAGAGGGGACATCCCCATAGTACTCTTGTACCACAAGGACTTCTTTATGCTTACTAGCTTCATTCAAAGAATTTACATTTTCTAAAGTGTTCACATTCCCAACCAATTCCCTCTTGTCCTCCACCTTTTCATGAACAAAATGACACTGCACATGTATGCGATTTATTTGCACATGAGAATTAGGTTTCTTGGCTATACTAACAAGACTTTAAGTATCATAGTCAATCCCCATAAAATTGTCTCAAGATAAAATTTGAAAACAATCTTTGAAGGAACACTACCTCTTTACAAGCATGAATAGTTTTCATGTACTCAACTTCTATAGTCAAAAGAGTAACCACAGCATATCTTTTTCTCATCCAAATTATTGCACCACCACATGGGTTGACCATAATTAATGGTGGATCTTTTCCTGTCAACATCACCTACCTAATTTGCATCAACAAAGTCTTGAATACCCATTGTTCTACTCAAATTAAGTCTTTCTTTATAGAAAATAGAATATTTTGAAGTGCCATAAATATGAAATTTGTTTTTTCAACCTCACCTACCTAATTTGCATCGATAAAGCCCTAAATACCCAATGTGCTAATCAAATTAAGTCTTTCTTAACTACAGTCTAACACTCTTTGTTTGGATTGGACATATATCTTCTTATAAATCCCACTACTTGGGAAATTTTTGGTTTGGTGTTGACCATAACATACATCAAGCTACCAAAAACACATTCATATGGAATGTGAATCATGCCATCTATCTCAGTAGGTGTCTTAGGAATTTCTCTATTGGTAACTTTGTTCCCACATGTATATGAACAATCACTAGCTTACAATCCTACATTTTAAATCTTTGGAGAATAAAATTAATGTACTCCTTTGAATTAACCAAAGTTTTCTATTTTCTTTCTCTCTTGATTTCAACATCTTATATGAATTTCAACTCTTAGATATTTCATATCAAACTAAAGAAAAATCTATAATTTAAGCATTTTTACCATATCCTTATTATTCTCAATAAAAAAAATGCCATTCATGTTAAGAAAAATGATAATGAACTAACATTCCACTTGATTAAAGTAAATGTATATAAATTAGACTTTTCTCTAAAAAACTTGAACTTTAAAATATAAGTAGTGAGCTTCTAATACCACATTTTAGGAGACTGCTTCATACCATAAATAGATTTTCTTAACCCACAAAATATATTTAATTTAACTTTTTCTATGATGTTATTACATCATGTCATGCAAATTTTCTCCTCCAAATCACCACCTAAAAATGTTGTCTTAATATCCATTTGTTCAATCTGTAGACCATATGGAACAAAAACACAAAACAAAAATAATGGAAATTAATTTTGTAACAAGAGATAAAAATCTTGCCAAATTATTTCCCACAACTTGGGAGTATCCCTTAGCCACCAATTGTGTCTTTTATTTTTCAATCTTGTCCCCAAAACTAAACTTCTTCTTGAAGACCCATTTACAACAAATAGGTTTCCTTCCTTTAGGAAATTAATCAATTCCCATCGCATTCCTCTCCATAGTGACCATCTCTTAATTCATGGCCATTTTTAGCACTTACTCACTTTTGATTCTTATGCATCCCTCACAATCCTAGGCTCATTATTACTAGTAGAAAATGAAAAATATAATAAAAATCAAGTGGATTATACCTATCAATTTATTTTCTTTCCTAAGTGGACTCCTTATAGGTGGAGTAACAAATTATTCTTTCTCAAATTACTCCTTAGGATTTGGTCCATCATGAACATCATGCTAATTATCAAGTGATGATTAGTTAGTCTTTAGCTCAAATTGTACTATATTTCTCTCTTCATATTTAGGTTGTTCAATATGAAAACACTTGGACTCTCTGAAGATAAAAAATGGCTATATATCACCTTTATAGTCACAAGATTCTAAAGCTTATACCATTTTACATCATCATTGTAACTATTGCAGATAAAATTTTATGGTTTGAAGTTTAATTTAGACTTATTCTCCTTGGAAATGTGCACATTTTCATCACAACCAAATGTTTTGAGACACCTAAGAGAGGGATTATTTATTGTTCAAATCTCTTCTTGGGTTTTATCAAAAAGTATTAATATAAATTATTTATTGATGACATAACAAGTATTTGTGGTTTCTATTGTGAGAATTTTTTTATCCAACTCGATCCCACTGTGCATAATCCTAGATTTTTCCATTAGTGTCTTGTTCATCCTTTATATGACTCTATTTTGATAAGGGGTGTATCAAGTTTCTATTTGTCTAGCTATACCACTATTCTTACGAAAAATGTCAAACTCTACAAAGAAAAATATCCACTATTGTCTATTCTTAGAAATTAATATTTTTTGTAGTTTGATTCTCCACAAGAGCCTTAAACTCTTTGAATTTATTGAAAACCTTAGACTTATATTTTAGAAATAAAACCCATGTGTTATGGGATAAATGATCAATAAATGATACATAATGCAAGGATTTTCCTAGTGATGACATTTTCATAGATCCAAAAACATTAGTATGAACCAACTCCAAAATCCCACATATTCTAGTAGAGCTCATTTTTTCTCCACGCACACAAAAAATTATGAATATATATTATTGTTGGAAGAGGATAACACAAAGGCACAACAAAAAATATTGTAATTGGTTGCAAATAAAATGCGAAGCATAAGGTTGACTAGGTGTAGTAGGAATAGCCATATTTTGTAAGGGACATGTCCCCAATTGCATGCATATGTATATATTATGATGATGTAAGGAGTGAGTAGTAAGAGAAATAGACAAGAAAGAGAGATATTAAGAGAAAAAAATAATTTTATATTAGATATTATACACAACAAAGGATATTTATATAAGAATTTGATGATTATGTTGTATCTGGTTGTTTAAATTCTATATGATGTATGCTTAATCTTTGTTAAGGTACCATATATTAATATTTTTTCCATTGTAGAACCTCTAATTATTTTTTGACTATCATCATTGGGTGTTAAATACATCACTCAAGATTCCCATGGCTCAAAACTTTGGTCTATGTCCCCATTTTTCTTGCTAACATTGGTTCCATTGTTGAGACCTTGGTAAAGAAGTAGAGAAAAAATCAAAGCACTAAATAAAACTTGTGAAGTGAATAAAAAAATTAAGGAAGATACTATAATAAAGATACAATTTTTTTAATTTTTTTAGTAGATTCCCTTAGCTCTTAGCTTCATGAGAGGGAGTTAGGTACCTAAGGGATGATAAATGGAAAGGGGGGATCTTGAAATAGATCCTTGGAAAGATGTGACTACTCAAAGTAGGATTAATATAAATACCATGGGATGAATGAAAGGACTAATGGAACACCAAATCATTAAACACCCATGGCCAAGGAGATAAAAAATATTAAGAGAGGTTAGAGAGGAAATATAATTGACAATAGAGTTAAACATGGAAGATATGTGATGGAAATAAAATCAGTAATGTTAAGAAAGGTACCATAGAAGAATGGAGAAATTGGAGAAGATGAAGTTAGAGTGTGCTAAGTGTTAGAAACCAAGATCAGATATGCAAACCAAAAGGCCTTCCACATAAGAGAAAAACAATAAAAAAGCAGAGCTTTGCATGAAGATGTGCAAATTGATATTATTCAGAATTGAGAAATTACATGAGCTGAATTTCTTTATAAAAGCAATGTATGCATAACCCTAATGTTGACCTAAAAAAATAGCTCAACTAAATAAAGATTACTTATTAATTAAGTAAACTAATTATTACCTAAGAAAAACCTAAGTAAAATTAATAAAGTGTAATTAAATAATTAATTACACCAACACCCTCCCTTAAGTGCAACTTATGGAGACTAAAAAAACATGCACCTAAAACTAAGATGAATGCAAGAAAGCATGAGTGGGTCCCAACGAAAAGGCTTGATCAGGTACCCATGTACAAATGCAATGTAAGAGAAAGAGAAAGAGGAGAAAACTTGGTGGGACAAACCCCCCCTCAATGAGATGACCTGCTGCAAAGAAGCACTGGAAGAACACTGTGGAGTAACACTGGAACCTATCTAGGGCAAGCAAGGAAAGATACTTATTTTTACAAGAAATCATATCGGAATCATAATAATGCAACAACATACCTGATGCCATGGAACACTCAAAAACTCCAAATGAGAACAACCCTAGAATCTATGAAGCAACAGTAGATAAAATGATGCCAAAATCTGGAAGCCGTGTATCTCAATGCCGATGCCAAACTGAGACTAAAACTCTTCCATGGGAAAAAATATCATAAAGACTCTAGAACATTAACCACAAATTTAGTGGCCCTCAAACTGAGATGGATCCAATGCGGATCATTAACCATAGGATCTCAATCTGAAGTGTGAATTGATATGAATCTGATATGTGTCAAGCTAAGACAAAATGTGGCCAAAATAAACTAAGAAACCAGATACAACTCATGTGAGTTGTCATCAAAAAACAAGATGAAGATCAAAATGCATGCACACTCTAATCAGATTATTATGCAAGAAACCCCCCTGATGGAACTTTATATCAGTTCATTTATTACAATACCCCAATGATTGTAAAAGGAGAGAATGATAAAAATGCATAAACATAAAATAAAAAATAGACCTCAGATCTGTGTAGAGGATTGAACCAACTTTCCAACGCCGCAAGAATGGAAAAAAAAAGATCGCCGAGTCAAAAGATATTTCCTCTAGAGTGAGAATAACAACATCTGAGTTCAAGGACCTGAAAAATAAAATTGGAGCAAAATCAGAGAAAAATACTTCCACCACTGGATTGGTGTTGGAATTGGCTTTCCAACGGTATCTCGTTTGCAAAAAAAAAACACCGTACGTAAAATTTACGCCCGATTTTATAAAAATGCTCTAGAATGGCCAATTTGGGCTACAGGCAGCCCAAGGGGCTAAACAAAATTCGGCCCCTGGTCCTGTACGTGACCAAGGGCTGGCGGACTGGTGGTTGCGATAGAGCTCTTGGTCACCGATATGACCAAGGCGCAGGCTGGAGGTGACTGAGGGCTGGGCGCATAGCTCCCGGTCCCCCATGTGACAGAAGCTAGCTGGTAGAAGGGGCCTGCGGGGGCTACAAGAGGCAAGCGACGGGTGAGCGGTGTGAAGGGGCGGCGCTGCCCGAGGGCCGCTGCTCCTGGTGGTCACCGAGTGGTGCGGCAGTGACACTCCCCTTTTCTTCTGGCAGCGTCGAATATTTTTAAAAAACATGCATTTTTCGTAATTTTGTTTGGAGTGCATGCCTCGAGAAGCATGCCAAGGAGGTCGTACAACCTCCTTGGCAATTTTTTTTGCCTCAAAAACCAATTGCTCCAAAATCAATGAAACAATAGGCATTCTTAGGGTTTTTGGCCACTACGAACAAGATGGTGACCTTCGTTTGTGCTTAAAATGCTCTGAAAAATTGGCTACCTCCAGAGCTTCCAAACAATCACCGAACTTGAAACCCTCATAGATCTGGAAAATGATGAACAAAATCTGCAAAATAAAAGCCAATCTTAACTTTTTCCAGCGGTCTGAATCCAATGGTGAAGCTCGATCTGATCCAAAATGCCGCATAGATGAAATCAAGGCATGAAACCCTCAAGGAATCCCAAACAAACTCTGTAATATTTTTCTTCAAAATATAAGAAGGGGCTACATGTCAAGGCTCTGATACCATGTTAGAAACCAAGATCGAACATGCAAACCAAATTTTCTTCCATGGAAGAGAAAATAATAGAAAAGCAGATCTTTGCATGAAGATGTGCAAATTGATATTATTCAGAATTGAGAAATTACATGAGATGAGTTGCTTTATAAAAGCAATGTATGCGTAACCCTAATGTTGACCTAAAAAAAAACTCAACTAAATAAAGCTTAATTATTAATTAAGTAAACTAATTATTACCTAAGCAAAACCTAAGTAAACTTAATAAAGTGTAATTAAATAATTAATTACACCAACACTAAGGAGGGTGTTGCTGATTATGCCAAGAAGGTGTTGCTAAGGAGGAAAAACATGTTAATGTGGGTGTTTCTAAGAACAACAAAACATAATCATACAAAAATACAAAGTAAATAAATTCACATCTCGACAAAGCAATGAAAATGATAACAAATCTAGTAGGAACCATCAAGAGATATGAAGTATCCAAGAGAAATTGAGAAGGAATTCATGGTAGTATCTAGATTCCAACACTCCTAGCCTTAACTCAAACACTCCATATGGAACCTGATCTATTGAATATCTTGATTACACTTGACGAGAGATTTGAGATCTCTTGAAAAACCTAGAAAATTTGCAACCTTTAAGATTTGATGCTGACTATTTAGATCAATTGGTTAACAAAAGTGTAAGAAAATTAAGAAAGGAAGGGTTATGCATGGAAAAAAACATATACTCAAATTGGATAATGAAAAATATTAGTAACTAATCATATGTTTTTAACAAATGAAATATTATCTCCTAAGTTAAAGCACCACTTTGAGGAGTCACATCCCTCATACTAGGAGTCATCTTCCATGCCATATAAGTCATGGAGGATTTTATTATCATATGCAAATGAAAATATAAACCAAATAATATAAAGACAACAATAAATTATACAATAATGTGACATTATATTAGGAAGATAATATTTTGAGATACAACTATATATAGATAAGGGTAGAGAGAAAAAACCAGTACAACATAAAGCTCTTAAAAAAGGTCGATCACTAAATAAAAAGTATCACAAAGAAGGGAAAAATTCTAATTCCAAAATGGATTCACTAGTTAAGTTCCCAATTTTTGGAAAAGACATAACTGAAGCCACAAAAAAAAAATTTGTTCTAGAATACATCTAGAAACGGAAAGGTAAAACTAGAGATCAGGCTAAGTTATTTGAATTTTGGGGGATGTTGTGGAATGAAGCACTAAATTGGTATGGAAAAAATGCCCACAACATGATAAAGAATGACATGAAATCAAGGTAGAATTTTTATCAAATTTTGACTCACTAGAAATCCCAACAAAATTTTTCAAGAAATGAGGGATCTAGTACAAGAGGATGATGAATCCATAAAGGATTATGGCCAGAGGTTCAACTAGAGGTTCAAAGAAGTGTCTAGGAAGTTGGAGGAGCTACTAATAGAGAGACACCACATAGAGTGGTTCATTTCAAGATTGACCCTTGAAATTAAAACATCTTTAGATGGGAGAATATTTGGTACATATTCATAAGTGGTAACATTAGCCTATCCCATAGAAGCTAAGACATGGAGAAGGAAGGAAAAAGCTAAGGATTAAAAATAAATAAAAATATTAAAATTAGAGTTGGAATAATAAAAAATCAGACAAGAAATACTTGCCAAGCAAGAGACCAATATAAAAAATAGAGAACAAATATCTAGTGTACTTACTGTTCTTGAGAAGGACACATAAGAAATGAATATCTAGTAATGAAAGGTGGTAAGAGAGATATCACACTAAGGGTGGATTTAAAGATAACTCAAATAAATAATCAAACAATCTATTACAACATCTTTGGAGAATGGGACGACCATGAAATAGATGAATATCTCTCATTTCTCTTTAGAATCAAAGGAGAAGAAGAAGAGCGTGAGCCATGGTGTAACAAACACCACACCAATACCATAGATAAAAAAATGGCTTATATTAAAGGGCTTGCAGAAAGACCCTTATACAATCAAGACCCTTATACAATCAAGACCATGGATATAGAACACCAAACTGGAGAAACTAGAGAAAAATCAATACACTCCAAAACATACCACTGTAAAATCAAAATGAAGATAAAATATACTATAGTAGCTATAGAAGTGGAAAAGGAAGAAGCATGAGAAATTGATGAAAATAAGATGATAACTACTACAAATGTGATAAAAAGGAAAACTATACACCATATAGAGGTACCTATCAGGAAACTAAATAATCCGAGGGGAAAGCACCACAACAAGAAACACCCATTTATTTGGAAAGGCCATCACCATCCATCACAACTTCCCCAATGTATCTTATCAAATACTTTTTGACACAAAAAAATCAAATTCAACCAATACAAACAACATAACTTCTTCAATTTCCACTCACAAGGTCCGAGATAGACCACATTAGCATATCTCCCACATAGAAGTTCCAATTAGGAGATATCTTCCACAACACAACAAGAGGAGAAATATTGAAACATGTATATAGTATATAGCAACTTGAAGATTCCATCAATACCATCTAAAATAAAATATTACCATTAGGGTAGCAATTAATGAAACTAATAGATGGGATCATAAAAGAGATTGGAAACCAAGCCACCATTATAAAAAATAAAGTCCTAGTATAGGTGAACAAAAATAGAGTGGATGAGGTAAGGAGAAAGTTTACTACAACACAAACACTTAAAAATTGAGATCAACACCCTACAAAATACAATGATCAATATCAATAATTTACGTCAATTTTTTTGCAATGGCCTATGCTTACCATAGGATTGAAGAACCAAATAGATCAAATTGATTCACAAATATTATAGATAGCTAACACTTATGACCCAATTCAGGATAGTGATGGCACAATAAGGTCATAGGTGTAGATGGGGGGCCAAAAAGGGGTCTAAGTAGCCACTTTTTTCTGAAATCAGGAAAGACTGACCTTGGATGAGAAATTGAAGATAATTACACTTAAAATTTTAAGACACAACAAAAACAAGAGTCATAGTGCTCTGAATCTACTTTATAAACTACTTTTAAAAAAAAAAAATGGTAGAGATTAAGGGGTTCAAAAAGGGGGCCACACAAATTGGTCCTATTTTTTTCAAAAAAATATAACATAGCATCTGGTATGGCCCCATTAAAATGTTAAATTTTTTTTAGTATTTTAAAAATTGATTCAATGAGAAATTAGCTAACACTATGTAGTTTGTCCCCAAATTTTCTACAAATTTTTTAATGAATATATGATTTTTTACTAATTTTCAAAGTGGACACATCCTGAATTTTTTTTTTTTGAGCATGCTCCCCCCTAATTTTTTTGAAAACTAATCAATTTTTTTTTTTGAATATGTGTAGAATGGATTCTAATTCCTAAAAATGTAATTTATTTGAAATTTCAATGAACGGTTTAAAAATAAAGTAAAAAATATAAAACATTGATTTTTTGACAAAAAACGGATACACCAACAAAAGAAATTAAAGATGAAAGCCTTAACATACTAAAAATATGAAAAAAATTACATGCTTAGATAGCTCAGAGAGAGCTTAACATTACTTAGGTGTTTTTAACTTGACTGTGAAACACGTGTAAACCTAATGGGGAGCATGCTTGAGATTATGTGTTTTTTTTATAATCTAGAAAAACATGTCTTTGGGCATTGGAAAGTCAACCCAAGCCTTTGGGTTGGAAATCCAAGGCAAATCCAAGCTAAAGATTTGTAAATTCCCAAAGAAAATAAAAACATGAGCATGATATAACGTGCTTGTGTTATTTGAATGCATTCACAAAATGCAAGCATGTTATAATGTGCTCATGTTATGTGAATGCTTTCACAAAATGCGGGCGTGTTATAACACACTCACGTTATGTGAATGCTTTCATAAAATGCAGGTGTGTTATAACACAATCACGTTGTGAGAATGTTTTCAAAAAATGAAAATACGTTATAACACACTCACATTATGTGAATGCTTTCACAAAAAATGAGCGTGTTATAACATGCTTGCGTTTTATGAAAGCATTTAAATTTTTTCTTTCTCTTTTCTTTCTCTTTCTTCTTCTTATCTTTTAGTGAAACTATACACATGAAATAAAAAATTGCTTTCTTATACATGAAACTATATAAGTTCTTATACTTTAAGCTATATTTCATGTATATAGTTTTAGGATGTTTGAGAGTGGTTTCAAATCTATAGGAGTTATAATGCAAATTTTAGTTTTTGGAAGATCCTATAATTTTTCAGCATGTCAGATTTCAATAACCAGGAGGCCAAATTTCAGTAATCAACAAGTTGTACCATTTATATCTCTCTCTCTCTCTCTATTGTACTCATTTTTTATCCCTTACACTCTAAACCTCTCTCTCACTATATCCATCCCTTTATCTGACTCTCCTTTGAGCTTAAGAACTACCTCTCTACCTATCCATCCTTCTCTCTCTCTCTCTCTCTCTCCTTCCCTCACCCCCTCTCTCTCTCCTTCCCTCTCTATTTCTCTCTTTATCACTTCTCTCTCCCTCGCTCCCTTGCTCCCTCCTCTCTCTCTCTAATTATCTTTATCTCTCTCCTCTCTCCCTCCCTCCCTCCTTCCCTCTCTACTTCTCTCTATATCCCTCCCTCTCTCCTTCCCTCTCTACTTCTCTCTATCTCCCTCCCTCCCTCCTTCCCTCTCTACATCTCTCTACCTCCTCCCTCCTTCTACCTCTTTTCTTTCTCTCTCTCCCCTCTCTCTCCTCTTCCTTGTCTACTTCTATTTATCTCCTCTCCCTCTCTCTACTTCTCCACCATCCTACCACTCTCTATTTCTCTCTCTCACTTCTCTCTCTCTCACCTATGTCTCCCTCCCTACCTCTTTTCCTCTACTCTCTCATCTCCTCTCACCCTCTCTCTCTCTTTCTCTCTTCTTTACCTCTCCCTTCCTCCCCTCTCTCTCTCCCACCTACCTCCTTCCCTCTATCTCTATCTCTATCTCATTCTCTCTCTCTATCTCTATCTCATCTATCCCTATCTACCCGCCTCTTCCTCCATCACTCCCTACCACTCTCTCTATTGCTCTCCATCTCACCTCTCTCCCTCTCTCTCCCTCCATACCTCTCCCTCCTCTCCTTCCCTATCTACTCTCTATATCTCCTCTATATCTACCTCTCCCTCTACCCCTCCTTCCCTATCTCTACCTACCTCTTCCTCCATCACTCTCTTCGTGTCTCTGTCTATATCTCACCTATGTCTCCTCTCTCTCTCTCTCTCTCTCCCTATAGGAACAATAATAATGATGAAGTGAATAAAACACCGTCATCCCTCAAGCCCATAGAACTAAAAATACAAAGGAAGAATAAAATATAAAAAAATAAATAATTTTTTTGGGTCAACATGGAAGAGATCCAAATATCTCAACACTTTGCATCATCCCTAAAATGTTGAAAAATAAATAGACAATATATATATGGAATTAAGATACATATATAAGAATAACACAATATTTCTACCCTTTCATCCATTTAACTAAAAAGGGTAATATGGGTCCTCTCAGAGGAGCTAAAAACAAATATCAAGCAACAATACATGGATGACATAACAAAAAGTAAAAAATACACACACACACACACATACACACACATATATATATATAAAGGTATGAATCTAAGAGTCATCATCCACCAAATAATCCTCTTCCCAATCTTTATTATAGGGGGGACAAGTATGCACTAATATAGGGACCACCATAAGATTCTTACTAGGAGAATCACCTCCAACAATATGCAATGATCAAATACAAGAATGAAATTCCTCCTAAGCATCTATTGAAGTGAGTGTTAATGACCACATGAAGAAAAAATATAATAATAAAATATAAATAAATTATTTGAGCATATAGTCCTTGGGATAAGATGCATGTGAGTCACTATTAGGATATATAACAGGCTACAACTACTCATTATTTTCAACATTAATTTGAGAATTAAGAGCTATAGGTGGAGGACTTGGAGCCTCCACTTCAAAGAGAAGTGATGTAGAAGGGCTTAGAGTTGGGGATGAAGGATGGTTGTTTTGATATTAATGAAAAGATAGTATATGACTTCATTTTGGTGGAGGGTGAGGGATATTAGGAAATATCTTGTAGTGGGTGTGCTAAAAAGGTATGATTGAAGTGAGGGTAGTGCTTCATAGGATACTAATATTAGGAATATCAAGGGGTTCTAACATGGGAGATAAGTCTAGGGTTAAAGGAATGTGAGGAGGATTAGTGGATAAAGCCAAGGCAACATGAACCCTTTTTAGGATTTTGTTCATCTAGATTTGGGGAGGGGAATAAGGCATTAGATTAGGAACAATTATAGGTTGAAAAGGGAAGGTTGAGGTTGAGATGAAGGTTTTATATTAGGAGGAAAATTAATTGGAGGATGGTTCCGAATATTGGGATCAGATTGGGTAGTGTTCTCTCTAATTATAACATGTTGATGATTCTTACAATGTCTTGCAAGTTGGTTCTATCATGTGTACACTAGAGACTTGGTTGGAGTAGTATTAGGAGGATAAACCAACATGGATTAATTTTTTTATTTATTGGAGGAATAGGAGGAGGAACATAAGAATTTTTTGAATGTTATAAAATCATAGGTGGATAGGGAGGATCACATGCCATGGACTGTATTCCTTGGGATATTGAAGAGATAAGAGGAGAAACAAGAGAATCCACTAAAATATGAGACTAGAAGGGGAGATTTATGTAGTATGGGTGAATTTCCTCATAAACTAAAAATACGAGGGAGGAATACAAGTGACCAATGAAGACCACAAAACCATAGGGTCATCCTAGCATTGGTTTATTTCCTCTAGTTTATAAAGATGTGGGTGGAGGAATAGGAGCAATTGTCGAATCTTGAGAAATTAGAGGGGGGGAATTTTTCAAGGAGAAGAATGACCACACAAAATAAATTCTCTCTAGCTTGCCTTGAACATTTGATATTATTGGAATAAAAATACAATGCAGGGCTAGATAGGTTTTGTGGGGGTTGGCTAGAATTATTCTAGGGAGAAATTTCCATGCAACGATAGAGGATACAACCCAATATGGTTGAGTGTATGCATTAATATTTTTTGTGAGAACTTTAGACAATTATACATAAGGGATGAATTTTATCAAAGTGAGGTAAAGGTGGCCCAACTTTAGACATAAGCAATCTGTACCATGAAAAATAGATAAAGGTACATCTAGGGTTTCTAGTCCCAACTAGATGGGAAGGGAAAGTGAACCCAATGTAGGCATGGATTTTTTTCATGTATTCATGTAAATAATTATTATTTCACATTGTCTCTATATAAATTATGAACATATAAGAGTTCCTTGGTGACCACATTCACCATGTTGATGGGGTTAATAAGAATCTTACAAATGAGTTTTTAATTGACTTAAATAGTGATGCAAAGATGTCCATCTTATACTTTCATATGCATGTTAGTAGGAGAGAAAGAGATGACAGGTCCAAGGATAACCTAATCTTGAGGGACTCAAGGGAAGATGTCCACCATTCCTACCATATATACAAAAGGAGAAGGGGATTGGGTTAATTCTAGTATCTTGCTTTAGTGGAATAGAAACAAGAGTAGAAAAGTTAAATGAATGTTGAAATAAAGGGTTTATGTATATTTTTAGGTTTTGGTTAGGATTTGAAAAGGACTTGTTCCCTTTTTAATTTAGAGTAGAGACCTAGATTTTATTAGAATTGATGAGGTCTTGCAAAATATGTTTAAAATGTAAACACCATTCAATATCATGTTTATGCACTCTTTGGTAATAGAAAAAATGTATTTTGGTTATAAGAAGGTGGAAGGGGTTGGTTGGTATCTAATGGCTAGATATGTATTAGTTGAACTGATTTATAGTTTGGGAGGTGTTGTAGGATAGAGTAGAAAGATTTAGATGATTTTATAAATTGTTAATTTATTTGTGGTTTAGAAGAATAAACAACCAAGGTAGTAGAAGGTGTCATTATGAAATTTTTATTTACAACTAGAGATGTGTTATTTTTATATATATAAAAAAAAATTATTACATGATGGAGAAGCACTAGACAATAGAATAGGATCATGTGAGGTTGGTGCCTCAAATTGGCTAACAAATTGTTGATAGTCATGTAAGGCTATGGAAATATATGTAAATGAAGGATATCTCATTAAGAAAATATTATACTTAATCATAGGTTGAAGCCTTCCTATGAAAACCCTCTACACATCCAAATTGAGTAATGCATATAAAATTTATGAAAATGAAGATTGATATCTAAATATAATTTTAGTAACTTTTTCATGAGCACCTTGTTTACAATGCATTAGGTTAGTAAATGTGACTTGGGGACTGCTGTTATCTTAATTTTTTAAGAATAATTGGACAACTAAATTATCAAAATAATCAATGAAATGGTTAGATAGCGAGTAGAAGAAATTTAATGTGGTGTCTTTCAATGATCGCAAGAAAAGTCTATCTAGTAATTGGTCTTGAAATATGAAGTCACTACACAATGTTGAGAAAAAGGATACATGCATTTGTGGATCACCCTTTCCATTATAATTTTTAAAATAGGGCACCTCAAGTCCTATGGGTATCAAGGATATGTAAGGATAGTAGGCTACAAAAATTTTCTGATAGAATGAGTGGTTAAATAGAAGTAGATAGTGAGTAAAGTTGTTGCTAAATGTTAGCGAAATTTTACATTCACTAGTCAAAGATAACATATGTGGTGTATAGAGGTAGTGGAACACTAGAAAATACAATGGTGCCAAGTAAAGAAAAATAAGTCATATCTTGTGAAGTGAAAATCTATGAAACTAAGGGTAATAAGGTTTCAAGGTGCTCAATCAAAAGTTAAAAGGACAAAGTATGAGAAGGAGAAACAAATAGGTAATAATAGGTTGACTTTCACTCCATTCTAGAATATGAATCATCTACTTTGATAGACATATTCATTTTAAGTGATATATGGACACTAGGAATGGATATAAACATGAAAATTTATTTATTAGGTATGTTGGAGAAGAAGTCTTGACTATCTTTAAGATAAATTTTTAAGGTTGGAGCATTATTGTGCATGATATGAGACCTCGAGTTAAGTCAACACCATTGGGATGATTTATAAGGATGATAAAAGGGACTCAAGAAGAGGTGAAATAACATTATATATGTTCTCACCCAATGAATATTTTTTATAGTCACCAAGGTATCAATCTAGGTCATACACCTAGGAGTGAGAAGCAGTAACCAATGTGGCCTCATGGTCAATGCTAACATCCATATTGTGAAAATTTATGTTAGGTGAAGTAGGTTGAACATGAGCATTAAAAATAAAAGATGATTGTTTTGTTGGATCGTAAGAAATTTTTGAAATTAGGGCTAGACTTGATTTGAATTGTAGTAGTGTGAGAGTGAGACATTTTTATGTTCCTATAAATTATGTGAACAATGTTGTCAAAATAGGAGTTGGATTATGAAGTTAATGGAAGGTATTACAACACACAATATAGTACATTTTTGTAGATTATGTGTTAAAGTATTGGAAGTGTTTTTTATGTTTTAGGAAGGTTTTCTAGGTGCAAGTAGTGGATTCACCAAAATGTAGCTTATGAAAATCAATCCAATGAAATAAAAGCTTGTTTCCTTTGTTAAATAATCTCATTGAATACTACATTAAGATTCAATATACCTTATGAGAAAGGATTATAATCTATTACTAATCTATTAGAAAGAGCACACTGATATATAATTAATCGTAATGTGTTCTACCCTTGAAAGATTATGGTTTTCTAAACAAGTTAAAACACTACAAGGAAGGAGAAAAATACTATTTAATACAAAAAATAATTTCACTAATTTATTAAGTTGAGCTAAATTATAAATATAAAGATAAAAATAACCTGGGAAAAAGATGTTAAGGTCTTTGGGCTAGATGTCAATGTGCATCATGGATGTTTTCATGTTATATTATGGTCTACATGATAGAATTGACCAAATTTTCATTCTTTCTCAAGAGTTACACCTAGTCTAAAAAAATGAAATACACATCACTAAGTAGATCACCAAGTAAAGAGAGAATGAAAATAACAAGATTAAATGAGAAAAAGGGAGATATTGTAACACCCCGCCATGGAACCCAGAGAACAACACATAAAGTAACTAAATAACCAAATATTTTTTTAAAAAAAAAATTCAATTACAACATGTGACAAAATTAACATCTACACAAACATTCTCAGGGTTCCGCGACAATGCTATGTAAACATACACTAGAAGAATAACACATCATAAAACCATATACATAACATAAAGATAGATCATATCAATGATGAACAATCCAATTACATAATCATACATAAGTTAAGTTACATGTTTCAAATTACATCAAGCGAGATTGTGACAAATATCGTTACATCATAATAATGTTACAATAAGGTCTCACATAATCATCATGTATGAATACGATATAGATGACGGACATGAAACAAATGCCAATGTAGATTATGAGCACGCTCAACGTCCAACTCCATGAACAAAGAAAAATTAGGAACCTGTCAAGAACAATATCATCTCGCACTGCATCACCTGCAAGGGGACCCAATGTAAAAGCATAAAGTGCATGGCTAAGTCCCAAATCAAGTTATTGTGAGACAAGAACAATAAACAAGCATCAAATGCATTACAATGAAAATAAAATTCCCTAGCCTCTGGAAGATATAACAACATAATAACACCAATAGTCCATTTTAAAATCAATGACAAACATATACATAGTTTTCCAACATAATCATCTTTCAATTCAAAGTGAACTTATAGTTCATACAAGATAATACAATTGACATATTAAAATGTCTAATTTATTGTTTTCCCACTTAAAAAAATAATCCATTAATCATCCTTAATTAAGAATGTTATTTATTCATTACATTTAAAAAAATACTATTCAAATAAATCTAATATATATATAAAATTAACATACTTCAAAAAAATCAGTATTCAATTTTCTAATATAGAAGGCAGATTATCAATACATATATATATTAAACTTTCAAAAAGATAATAACCACAACCGAATCAAGCTTAAGTTCAATGTCAGCCTCACAAAAGATTATCGCATGAAACTTGTGAACTAACAATTACTACTTGCATATCAATAACATGCTTTAAGATAAGATAATACCATCCGGCACACACATTCAATAGTATTCAATAATGATTAAACAGATCCTTCACAGATTTAAATGCAATACAATCAAGAAAAAGGCAGATTCTATACAATACTAAAAAGGTAAAAGTGGATCCAATACCATAATGCTTCCAATATTTATCAAGGATAAGCTAAATATAGATATAAACAAAAGAACAGAGGTTCAAGATAAATAAGGTGTTTCCTAATCATCTTACAGTCTGAAAGACAATATTGGCCACATCATTCCATTGTGTCAGGCATATGAACGAGGAGACTTTAAGAAGATAACCACACCACATGCAAAGTAAAGAAAGAACATACAACATGAAATATAGGTTGCACACATGAATGATCTTCAAAGGTAGCCAAACATGATAACCAAAGTATAATTTCATTGAAACATTTGGCAAAGACCAATAAAGAAATATACAGTCTCTAAAAGGCATGAATAAGATTTGAATTTATAAGCAAGTTCACATACACTTTCTTCTAAATATGCAAGGGTAAGATATCAAGAGCATCATGGTGGTAAGAAATGACCGACTGTATACATAGCCGACTCAAGAAGTATCCAAACATATATATAACATTAATTTAGAGTTACATAATTCAGTTATGTGGTGACAGAGAGAGCGTGCACAAAAAGGCCATGAAGGTAAAAGGAATTCTCTCTAATTATATCAAACTCCTACCAAGAATAATACAAAGGATACATTGACTATGTGTGAGGCTCTTATTCAACATGTTGATTGTTGCGCCATTTTTACTAGCAAGATAATGTGGGAATAATTAGAAGATAGGCAAGGACATAAGGAGACTGTAAAATGATTGGCTATGTGAGAATCAAAATCAATAAATCAATATCAAACAGATCTAGGCTCCTATATACAGTTGTGAAGGAATATTGATTACCCACCAACAGACATAGACCTAACAAAAATATGGTAAGAGAAAGAACTATATGCAATTCAACGAAAGGCTGCAAGAGATACAAGCATATCAACAAAACAATACAAATGATTAAATCCTACAAATGATCTACGACAATAAAATATTTATTCAATCCACATACCACTAATGGAGTTTAAAGCAATTTTCTGTAGTTTTACGGATAAGAGCTAGGTTTTCATTTTACTATAATTTTCCATTCAATATAACCAAAACTAATCAATAAACTTTTTTGTTTTTTGATGTTTGTGCAGGTTATTCAACATACAAGATCTACATAGACAAAATCAAATACTATTAACAACATTTAGAAGTTTCAAATTCAAAACAATAACTAAGAAGAAAATCTAGAATACTTTCTTGAATTTCGATGAAGAATGGAGCAAGGCATGAAGATCTGAATTTGGATACCTTTTGACACACACAAGCCTTTAGATTCACTATCTCAAAATATTTCCACCCAAAAAAACAGAGAGAAAACGAAAAGATTTTTCCCCAAAAAAATACTGCCGTGAAAACAACTTTTCCAACAAAAACCCAATTGTCGTGCACAATTTGCATAAACAAATCTTTTTTTAATTCATTCTCAATAAAATCACAATTACATAGCTTAACTAATTCTCAGCATGCAAACGAGATTGATCAAATAGTTCAAACTAATCAATTGCACAATATAACACTCTCTGGCAACAAGTTCAAGTTTTCAGATATTTATGCATAACTTGATGAAAATAACCATTTAAAATATCTTCTTTCAACATTTAATTTTGCAGGTTAGTCTTTGCTCGATTTTGTGTTAATATATGTGTGGATAAGACTCTTCCTAACACGGTTAAGTTGTGCTCTAAGTTTGGCAACTGGACCCAACTGGTGTGCTACGAAAATACTGTTGCTTACTGTTAGAAGTGTGCTAAAGTTGGCCACCTTATTTCTGACTGCAAATCTTCCTTTAATCGGGAGCCTAATATGGGTAGTACTTTGGTGAATCACCAACTTCCTATGGAGAATAATTCACCAACGAATGGTGTCCCTCTGGCCAAGTCTCCGGGTGTTTCACCTTCTTCTGGTGATTCCTCGGTTGGCCTGGTTGACCCCAAAGTGAGTCTTGTCACTCTAACTATGAAGGAGATTGTTGTTAAATCCAAGGATGTCCAATTGGCCCCTGGCCTTAGTTCAAGTTTGGATGAGGTTGATGTTGGCCCACTATTGGAGGTGGGTTCTACTAGGACAAGTGAACCAATGGGTGAGGAAGGTGAGATATGGGAAGATGAGTGTTGACTTTCTCTTTGTGCATTTTGTCCTTGATGTCAAAACTGATTATATGGCACTTTGGTCTTAGCATATTCACTAGTTCAGTACTTTGGCTATGAACAATATTAGAGCTTTGGTTTACATTCAGATTTGTTATATCTTGTGGTACTGATCAGGTTGAGCTTCATGTGTAGATAAAGGTTATCTTGCTTATACAGGTATATGGCATGACTACTCAGGTATATTATTTCAGTCATTCATTATCAGTTGGATTTTAGTTCCATTGATACTTATCAGGTTGTTCACTGACATCATTGGTTGATCATGACACATATCTCTCTAATGTCAATGGTTATGATACATTATTTGTTACATGGAATATTGGGTTGGAATTATACTAATGTTCCCTTTGGGACTCAGGTCTAATAATTCATTTGGCATCATTGGTATATGAGGTTTCTATTCACTCTTCAGTTGGTTCTATCATTTCATGGCTCTCTCACATTATCTTGGTGTCACTGGCTAGGACACAGTGAGTGACATATATGGAGTCTTCATCTGGTTTATATGGTATTGGCATGTTTAGATTTATGTGGTTACATGACATCGATAAGGTATTGAACATTATCATAATTGTGATTTTCAGCCTCATACAGGTAACGCTTATGGGAAACTTGGTTTTGAAATCATATGTGAGTTGGCATTTAATATTAAGAAAACCCTATCGGGTTTCCTTAAGCATTTGATAAAATTGATATTACTTGCATTAGTAAATGACTTAGAATGAATTCATATTTGAATCAGGCCTTATAATAGTTGATTTATTAGGCCTTAAGGCCGACAAGAGTGTTGTGGAAATAATTAATATTTACTTTGAAAGTGATATGGCATCGACTCTTGGTAATAATGTTTTGTTTATTAAGGTGGTCGACATCTTGAAAAGACAAGGAAATTGCATAATGTTTTTTTTAAGGTATCGACATATTTGAAATGTCATGAAAATTATCAAAGTGATAATTGTGTCGGCATTATGAGTCTTTGACATCGATTTGTTTAATGTTTATTATGATTTTTTTGACTTAAGTCCTCTTAGACTTCAAGCTTTATAAAATTATGAAAAAAACATCGAATGCCTTTGATTCGAATGTCTTGAGGAAAAATGTAAGGTAAAGAGGTGTTAGGGAAAATTGTTTCAAAATTTCTTTTTGCCAAGGGCTGAAACCCTAGCCTCAACTGTCGTCATGGATATTGAGTCTCAACCATTACTCTGTCTTTTTGTTCTTGTTGCATGTATTTTGACAAATGTTTCTGCTTCATGTGAGAGCTATGACAAGGTTGGTAAGGAGATGGCTCGAGCATGGAAGAAGATTCAAAGGTTTCTCCAGCTAGGTTCTTATCAAAATCTTTTGGTATTTTCATTGATTATGTTGCAGCATCATAAGGTAATTCCTTCGCTACTTGTTTATTGTCAGATTTGAAAGGGAGTATTGGTTCTTCTACTCAATTTTTGGAAGGCAGTTTTTGGTTTTTTGTCTGAATCTAAAAATGCTAAAATGGGGTTGATTGTTCTTTGTTAGAAAAGCATGCATTTCAGTTACTTAAGCTAAAAATGACACCCTGATAGAATATCATATCTATCTGCTCTTGCAATGAGGGCTTGTGACTTTCAGTTGATGGGTAATCATGCATTTTGTGAAATCTGTCATTATCTTTGTGGATTCGAAATGGAAGTATGTCATACATTACAAAAATTGATGACTATCTGCTTAAAGTTTTTTTTTTTTAAACAAATTCTTCATGGGATTTCTGAAAGAGTTGCTTATTTTGTATGGGGTTCATTATGATACATACACTTGGCCGATTTTTACAATGATAATGTTGTTTTGTTTCATCAAACTAGTGTTTAGTTTGAAAACAAAAAAATTGCTCTAGTCTCCACCTATCATGGCCTTTGAGGGTTTCAAAGTCATTCTCTTAAAATGCATTTTCTTTCAAATCTCTTCATTCTGTCAGAAGAATCATTTTATATGCTTCATACTTGTTTGAACTATGTTATTATTGGTATAAAAGTTGACAAATTTTTTTGTCTTATTAACATACCTCTGTTGAAGGTTAAAGAGAGATAATGCATTTATTATTGTAAAGAGGCAGAGAAAAAGGGTGATTGGACACAACATTTGTATTGTCTATTCTAAGAGACATTTTAGTGATTACTCTGATATTGAAAATCTGAAGCAAAGTATAACACAAGTAGTCTTAAAATGTAAGTATGTCTAGAATTTTGAAGGTTCAATTGAGAACCTTGAGGATTGTAGGGATATTCATTTGAGAGGCTCTTGTGAGGAAAAGAGAAACAAAGAGACCCTCTGTGTTATAGTATTTCTGTAAATTGAAAAGGGGTTTGTACTCCTTGAAATTGGTGTTTCAAAATGAGGGGTTGGTGCTCAGAAATTAGCCTATAAGGCATTGTTAACAGTGGTTTTTCAAATAAGAGCCTAAAAGGCAACAATTTAGGAGTGGTTTTTCTACCCCAAGAGGGTTTTCCATTCGGCATATCTTGTGTCACTTTGCTCATTTGTGGTTTCACTGCTTTACTGTGAGAATTCTTTATTATGCAATGTTTTACTATCATACTTCTCATTTCAGTTCTATGTGATTGCATTCAATTTATGGATGATTTAATCATTGAAATAATGAGAGCATAATTAAGTTTTGTTTCATTTTCTGAAAAATTGTCAATTTGGTTCATGACACTCATTCACCCCCCCTCTCAGTGTCTTTTTCACTCCAATTTTTTTTATCAGAGCGTAGGGTCCTCTAATAGGTCTAATCAACCTAGGATTGATTTTGGTCTTGGATTCTGTTTAAAATGTCTCAAGCTCATGAAGGCACATCTATGACTAGAGCTCCATTATTTGATGGAACAGATTATGTATTCTAGAAAATTAGAATGGAAACATATCCAACTTCTATTGATCTCGATGTGTGGAGGATAGTGTTAATTGGGTACACTATACCAACTACATTGCCCACAACTTCCGATGAAAAGAAAAAATATGAAACTAATGCTAGAGAAAAACATGCTCTCTTGTGTGCAATGACTAAAGATGTCTCTATCAAAGTCATGCATTGTAGTTCTGCTAGGGATATCTGGGTTAAACTTGAAACCATCTATCAAGGAAATGAAAAAGTTAAACAATCAAAAGTTCTTACTCTAAAACATTAGTTTGAGGAAATAAAAATGAGGGATGATGAAAAAGTAGTTAATTACTTCTTGAGAGTTGATGAAATTGTCAATGCTATGAAAGGGCTAGGACAAGATGTAAAAGAATTTTATGTTGTAACTAAGGTCATCAAAACCTTACCTACTAAATTTGAAGCTAAGGTTGCTACTCTTGAAGAAAAGAAACACTTTGACTAGCTTACCTTAGACAACCTACAAGGCACTCTGACTGCCTATGAAATGAGAATCAGTAAAAACAATTCCTCTAGAAAATAAACTGCCTTTAACAGTGAAAAGAAAGAAAAAGATGAGGTTAGTGAGTCAAAATTTTCTAATTCTAAAGAATCCCATTTTGTTAGAAAGCTTAAAAGGGATCTGGAAAATATAAGGGAAATCTTCCCTTTAAGTGTTTTAACTGTGGAAAAATAGGTCACTTTTCTGCAAAGTGCCCCTATGGTGATCAAAGTAGTGACAATGAGAAATCTGAAAAATTGCCTAAGGAAGAGGCCTGTAGACCTAAACAAAAATTCAACTTCAGAAAGAAGAAAAGTTTGTTTAGCAAAAATCAAATAGACGCTGAATTTGAAGATTCTTTCGCTGAAGAAGGTGAAACCTTATTCATGGTTGAAATCATTTAGCAAGAAGATACTAACAACAATGAAGCCGAAGATGGTGAAGTAGATCTAGAAGGTGAGCTGAAATGTGCTTTTAAAGAGATTAGAAAACTCAAAAAGAAAATTCTTTCTCAAGAACAAAATTTTGCTCAAGCTCTTGCTCAAGAGAAAAGTTCAAATAAAGAAACAGTCTCTCTAAAGACTCAACTTGAAGAAGCCAAGAGAGTTGAGGATTGTCTTCGTATGGGTATAAGTCATAAAGATCAAGAAATTCAAAATCTTGAACATGAAATTGTTGATCTTAGGAAGACCATTGAAAAGTATGAGTACTTTAAAACTGAATGACATACTTAGTAAGCAGAAATTGAACAAGGATAAAATTGGTATTGGGTTTGAAAAGGGTGAATGTTCTAATGATGATACAAAGCAAAAAGATGTTGTTGCAAACAAAATTTTTGAATCAAATCATCCCAATTTTGATAAGAATCATGTTCATCCTTTTAGGAAGAAAAAAAATCATACAATTTCAACTTTCTTTTATGGGTATTGCTTTTTTTGCAACAAATTCGGCCATAAAGTGAGCTCTTGCAGGCTTATGAATCCTAAAATTCCTAGATTCGGTCATAAGCAATACTTTGGTTTTGTTAAACAGATTAGATGATTTAAATGCAATACTTTGGGTCACTCTATCAAGCAGTGCAAAGCCGATCTACAAAATAAATAGCAAAAAACCAAAAAGGTTTGGAAACCTAAAAATGTCAAAGACATAGAGCAAACTATGTTAGTCCAAACTGCTTTTCATTCCAAGAAAAAGGACCTCTGGATCCTGGAAAGTGGTTGTTCTAACCACATGACTGGTGACAAATAAAAAATTATAAAACTTGAAGATTATGTAGGTGGATATGTGAAGTTTGGTGATAATTCTGGTATACAAATTAAAGGTAGAGGTTCACTTCTTCTGAATGAGGACACTCCTATCTACAATGTGTACTATGTATAAGGTCTAAAGAACAATATTCTAAGTGTCAATCAAATTTGTGACAATGGCTATCATGTTATGTTCACTTCACAAGGATGTGAGATTAAAAACAAGCTTGGAAAGGCTATTCCAGCTAGAAGAAGGACTAAAGGAAATGTTTACAATATTCTTGACACATCTGGTAATGACAATAATCAAGGTATGTGTCTAATGGGTCAAGTTGAAGAAATTTGGTTGCGGCATAAGAGACTAGGACACATTAACTTTGACAATATAGTTAGGATGAACAAAAACTAGAATGTGAGAGGTTTTCCTGCTTTAAGAAAACCAGAAAATGTAGTTTGCAAAGAGTGTCTAAGAGGTAAGCAAACAAAGGTTAGTTTCAAATCCAAATAACATGCTTCAAATAAACCTTTGCAACTTGTTCACATTGATTTATGTGGTCCTACTAGGACAAGGTCAGTAAATGGTGAGAAGTACTTCATGTTATTTGTAGATGACTACACAAGGATGGTTTGGGTAACCTTTCTCAAACATAAATCAGAGGCTTTTGACAGATTTAAAATCTTTCATAAAATGGTTGAGAAAGAATCTAATATGAAACTTAAATTCTTGAGATCAGACAAGGGAGGTGAGTTTACCTCTCAAGAATTCATTGATTATTGTGAGCAACATGGTATAAAAAGGCAATATGCTACTGCAAGGACATCTCAACAGAATGGGGTTGTGGAAAGGAAAAATAGAACAGTGAAAGAAATGGCTAGAACAATGCTTGATGAAGCCAAATTGCTTGATATGTACTGGAAAGAAGTTGTTCATAAAACTGTCTATATTCTGAACAGAGTGCAAATAAGGGTGAAATCCAATTTCACTCCATATGAGCTATGGTATGGTAAATCTACCTCTATAAAGTACTTCAAAATATTTGGTTGTAAATGCTTTATCAAAAGAGATGATGAAAATTTAGGAAGTTTTCAATCCAAATATGATGAAGGTATCTTTTTAGGATATTCTACACATAGAAAAGCTTATAAATGTTTCAATAATAGGCTGAATAAGATTGTTAAATATATTAATGTCAAGTTTGATGAAAAACTGCTTTTAGATGCTGAACCTATGCAAGATGATGAGGAAGAATAATTTGAACTTGAAATAAATTCAAAAAGATTTGAAACAACAAAGCCTGAAGTTGAATCAACAAGTCCTAAAATTGTAGAAACAAATCCTAAAAATGATGAAACAAGTCTTGAAAAGTGTGTGTCAAAAACTCCATCAAAATCTCTTGCTAGAAACCATCCTAAAGATCTGATTATTGGAGATAAATATGCAAGAGTTCAAACAAGAAGAAAAACTGCTAAATCTAATGAAAAAGCTCACATAGCTGAGCTTACAACTTTCTGTTTGGTTACATAGTTTGAGCCAAAAAATTATGATGAAGCTCTGACTGATGAATGTTGGCTTAATGCTATGCAGGAAGAAATTGATCAAATTGATAAAAATCAGACCTGGGAGTTAGTCCCAAGACCAGATGACAAAAATGTCATAGGTGGTAAATGGATCTTCAAAAATAAACATGATGAAAATGACAATGTTGTTTGCAACAAGGAAAGGTATGTCTGCAAAGGGTATGCTTAGCAAGAAGGTATTGACTTCAGTGAAAATTTTGCACCTGTTGCTAGACTTGATTCTATTAGAATATTCTTGGCTTATTCTGTTTTCAAGAACTTAACCGTTTATCAAATGGATTTCAAAACTTCTTTTCTGAATGGCTTTTTAGATGAAGAAGTTTATATAGAACAACCTGAAGGGTTCATTTGCAAAAGCAAGCCTAATCATGTTTACAGGCTAAAAAAGGCTCTATATGGCTTAAAAAAAGCACCTAGAGCTTGGTACTCTAGGCTGGATAATCATTTGATTTCTAAATGCTTTGTTAGAGGAGGTGTTGACAACAATCTTTATGTTAAAATTGAAGGTTTTGATATTCTGGTTGTTGAAATCTATGTAGATGATATTATCTTTGGCTGCAATAATATTGCTTTGAGTAAATTTTTTTCTCAGATTATGGAATCTAAATTTGAAATGTCAATGTTGGGAGAATTAACTTTCTTTTTGGGTCTTCAAATCTCTCAAATTGAAACTGGTATATTTCTCTCTCAAACAAAGTATGCAAGAGAGATGCTTAAGAAATTTCAAATGGATGAATGTCATCCAGTTAGCACTCCAATGGCTACAGGCTGCAAACTTAGTAAGGTTGATAATTCTCCTGATGTAAGTCCAACCGATTATAGGTCAATGATTGGAAACTTGTTATATCTAACCGCTTCTAGACCCGATATAATGCAGGCAATTTGCATGGTTGCAAGATTTCAGTCATCTCCTAAGGAATCTCATGTTACTGCTGTTAAAAGAATTCTAAAATATGTTCAGGGCACTCTTGATTATGGTCTTTGGTATCCTATAAGCAATGATTTTTCATTAATTGCATATACTGATGCTGACTGGGCTGGTTGTCTGGATGATAGGAAAATAACCAGTGGTGTTGCATTCTTTCTTGGTGATCGATTAGTGGCATGGCACAACAAGAAACAAGAATATGTTTCACTCTCTACTGCTGAAGCAAAATATATTGCTGCCACCTCTTGTTGTACTCAAGTAATTTGGATGGAAAAAAATCAATTTGATATGCATATTGATGTTCCTAAACCTATTTCTATTCTATGTGATAACACTAGTGTGATTAATATCTCCAAAAAACCTGTTCTGCACTCTCGCACCAAACACATTGCTATTAAATTTCACTTTCTTCATGAAAAGTTGTTGGCTAATGAGGTTTTTGTGCAATATGTTCCTACTCAAGAACAGGTAGCTGATATCTTCACTAAGCCTTTGGCTAAAGAGGTATTTGAAAGACTTCGGTCTAGATTGGGAGTTGTCTCTCAATATTTTCTCTCTTAATGCCCTTTCATGAATTCAAGGGGAGATTTTTAGCTCTCTTAGCAGCTTATTGTTGCTTCATATGGTTTTTATTCACTACTCCATTGCTATATCTGCAGCTGTTTCAGTTCTGTTTCTTGGCATTTCACTGATTTCCCTTTGTCCTTGTGACAAAAAGGGGGAGAATTATATGAGTTTTTGGTTTCTGGTTCAGATTTTGGTGCATATGGATCAGTTTTTGCCATCAAGGACAAAGGGGGAGTTTGTTGACTTTCTCTTTGTGCATTTTTTCCTTGATGTCAAAACTGATTATATGGCACTTTGGTCTTGGAATATTCACTGGTTTAGTACTTTGGCTATGAACAGTATTAGGGCTTTGGTTTACATTCAGATTTGTTATATCTTGTGGTACTGATCAGGTTGAGCTCCATGTGCAAATAAAGGTTATCTTGCTTATACAGGTATATGGCATGGCTATTCAGGTATATTACTTTAGTCATTCATTATCAGTTGGATTTTAGTTCCATTGATACTTATTAGGTTGTTCACTGGCATCATTGGCTGATCATGGCACATATCTCTCTAATGTCAATGGTTATGATACATTATTTGTTACATGGCATATTGGGTTGGAATTATACTAATGTTCTCTTTGGGACTCGAGTCTGATAATTCATTTGGCATCATTGGTATATGAGGTTTTCATTCACTCTTCAGTTGGTTCTGTCATTTCATGGCTCTCTCACATTATCTTGGTGTCACTGGTTAGGACACAATGAGTGACATATATGGAGTCTTCATCCGGTTTATATGGTATTGGCATGTTCAAATTTTTGTGGTTACATGGCATTGATAAGATATTGAACAACATCATAATTGTGATTTTTAGCCTCATATAGGTAATGCTTATGGGCAACTGGTTTTGAAATCATATATGAGTTGGCATTTAATATTAAGAAAAACCTATTGGTTTTCCTTAAGCATTTGATAAAATTGATATTACTTGCATTGGTAAATGACTTAGAATGAAGTCATATTTGAATCGAGCCTTATAATAGTTGATTTATTAGGCCTTAAGGCTGACAAGAGGTTTGTGGAAATAATTAAAAGTCACTTTGAAAGTGACATGGCATCGACTCTTGGTAATAATGTTTCATTTATTAAGGTGGTCGGCATCTTGAAAAGACAAGGAAATTACATAATGTTTTTTTTAAGGTATCGACATATTTGAAATGTCATGACAATTATCAAATATGAGTCTTTGACAGCGATTTGTTTAATGTTTATTATGATGTTTTTGACTTAAGTCCTCTCGGACTTCAAGCTTTATCAAATTATGAAAAAGGCATCAAATACCTTTGATTCAAATGTCTTGAGGAAAAAGGTAAGGTAAAGAGGTGTTAGGAAAAATCATTTCAAACTTTCTTTTTGCCAAGGGATGAAACCCTAGCCTCAGTCGCTACCATGGATATTGGGTCTCAGTCATTACTCTGTCTTTTTGTTCTTGTTGCATGTATTTTTACAAATGTCTCTACTTTGTGTGAGAGCTATGACAAGGTTGGTAAGGAGATGGATCGAGCATGGAAGAAGATTCGAAGCTTTCTCTAGCTAGGTTCTTATCAAAATCTTCTGGTATTTTTATTGATTATGTTGCAACATCATAAGGTAATTCCTTCGTTACTTGTTTATTGTCAGATTTGAAAGGGAGTACTAGTTCTTCTACTCAATTTTTGGAAGGCAGTTTCTATTTTTTTGTCTGAATCTGAAAATGCTAAAATGGGGTTGATTGTTCTTTGTCAGAAAAGCATGCATTTCAATTACCTAAGCTAAAAATGATACCCTAATAGAATATCATATCTATCTATTCTTGCAATGAGGGTTTGTGACTTTCAATTGATGATTAACCATGCATTTTGTGAAATCTATCATTATCTTCGTGGATTCGAAATGGAAGTATTTCATACATTACAAAAATTGATGATTATCTGCTTAAAGTTTCATTTTAAACAGATTCTTCATGGGATTTCTGAAGGAGTTGCTTATTTTGTATGGGGTTCATTATGATACATACACTTGGCCGGTTTTTACAGTGATAATGTTGTTTTGTTTCATCAGACTGGTGTTTAGTTTGAAAAAAAAAAGTTGCTCTGGTCTCCACCCATCGCGGCCTTTGAGGGTTTCAGAGTCATTCTCTTAAAATACATTTTCTTTCAAATCTCTTCATTATTTCAGAAGAATCATTTTCTATGGTTCATACTTGTCTGAACTCTGTTACTATTGGTATAAAAGCCAACATAAGTTTTGTCTTATTAACATACCTTTGTTGAAGGTTAAAGAGAGATAATGCATATATTATTGTAAAGAGACAGAGAAAAAGGGTGATTGAATACAACATTTGTATTGTCTATTCTGAGAGACATTTTAGTGATTACTCTGATATTGAAAATATGAAACAAAGTACAACACAAGTAGTCTTAAAATGTGAGTATGTCTAGAATTTTGAAGGTTCAATTGAGAACCTTAAGGATTGTAGGGATATATAGTTGAGCGGATCTTGTGAGTTAAAGAGAAACAAAGAGACCCTTTGTGTTATTATATTTCTGTAAACTAAAAAGGGTTTGTACTCCTTGAAATTGGTGTTTCAAAATGAGAGGTTGGTGCTCCTTGAGTTGGTGCTCAAAAATTATCCTATAAGGTATTGTTAATAGTGGTTTTTCAAATAAGAGCCTAAAAGGAAACTGTTTAGGAGTGGTTTTTCTACCCTAGGAGGGTTTTCCACTCGACATATCTTGTTTCACTTTTCTCATTTGTGGTTTCACTACTTTACTGTGAGAATTCTTTATTATGCAATGTTTTACTATCATACTTCTCATTTCAGTTCTATGTGATTGCATTCAATTTATGGATGATTTAATCATTGAAATAATGAGATCATAGTTCAGTTTTGTTTCATTTTCTGAAAAATTGTCAATTTGGTTCATGACACTGATTCGCCCCCCCTCTCAGTGTCTTTTTCACTCCAACAACGAGAGAATTGGAGTTTTTGATGAATCTGTAGAGAAGGCAGAGGGCTTGCTGCTGGAGAAAGCTAAAGAAGAAGAGATCTGGAAAACTCCAAAGAAAAGAGGGAGGAAAAAGAAGGTGGATGTGGGAGGAGACTCTAAACTGGACAGAGCCATCTAGAGACACACAAGGTTGAGAGAGAGACTACAAATGAGATTGCTCTGTGTAAACAAAGGACATTGGATGTGTCCTCTAAGAAAGTTCAGAAATGAAAGTCATGTCGTGGAATGTTCGTGGTCTTAACAACTCCCACAAGCAGCTTGATCTAAAGAACTATGTTCTTGAACATAAGATTGATGTGTGCCTACTACAAGAAACCAAAATGAAGAAGACAAATTTTGACAAAATCGCTAAGTTTATTTGGCCTGGTGTGTCCTACTTCTATAGTGATGTTGATGGGGTGTCTGGTGGTCTGGCAGTTCTTTGGAACCCCTCTAGATTTAAGGGCTCTAAACTCTTCCACTGCAAGAATTATGTGGGAGACTTTCTCCTATTTGGGTGAAACTTGTTCCATAATCAATGTTTATGCTCCTAACCAGAGGAACACTAGGAGTACCTTATGGCAGGATCTTTCCATTAAGATTAAAAATAATATGGGCACCCGTTGGGTGTTGGCTGAGGATTTCAACTCTCCTCTCTATCCTTTGACGAAAAGTAGTGGTCGGGAGGATTACTTTGACATCATGTCTGACCTGGCCAACTTTCTGAGCTCTTCTGGCCTAGTTGATATTGATCTTTCTAGCCAAACCTTTACTTGGTCCAACAAGCATTTAGGTGAAAACTTGATTCAAGTTCGGTTGGATCGGTTCCTTTGTTCCTCCCATTGGACTAATATCCTAAGTTCCAATCTAAGAGCCCTGCATAGAACGGTGTCAGAACATAATCCTCTACTACTGACCTCTAATGATCATCCTATTGTGGGTCCTATCTCATTCCATTTCGAGATAATGTGGAACTCCCATCCTGATTTCAAGAATAAAATTGTTGAATGGTGGAACATCCCTGTTCGTGGCTCCCCCATGTTCAGGATCTTCTTCAAACTCAAACATATTAAATGCATGGTAAAAGGATGGAAGAAGAGTGTTTTTGGCGATTTTTTTCAAAAGAAAAAGATTATAGAGGAGAATTTGAAAATTTTACAAAGGAAAATGGAGGAAGGGGATGACAGTCAACAAACTCACAACCAGGAAATGGAGAATAGGAGGAAATGGGAACAAATCCTCAGAAAAGAGGAAATATTTTGGAAGTAGAAATCTAGGGTCCAATGGTTGAAAGAGGGCGACATGAACACCTCTTTCTTTCATGTGTCAACCATCAAACATAGGAAAAAGAATAAAATTTATAAAATAACTGATATAACGGGTGAGGTGATATCTACTTCTGCCCAGATTGGCCTTCTGGCCGCTGATTATTTTCAGGAGGCCTACTTGGCTCCTACTGAGGCACCTAACCCAACTATGGATAATATGTTGTTAAACCACCTTCCAACCATCATCACCCAGGATGATAATCTTTGGATTCTCGGTGTTGTTACTCCGAAGGAGGTTCATTTGGCTACGTTCAGTATGGGGGAATTCAAATCTCTGGGCCCCGATGGATTCCCCCCTACTTTCTTTCAGATCTTCTGGGAGATTGTGGGTGAGGACCTTGTTCTAGATGCTTGTTATTTCTTAAAAACTGGAAAAAAATTCAAACAACTGAACCACACCTTTATTGCTCTAATTCCTAAGATCAGTGACCCTCAATCTATGACTGATTTTCAGCCTATTAGCCTGTGCAACACCTTTTAAAAAATCCTCTCCAAGATATTGGTGAACCGAATCAAACCCCTTCTTGATAAACTCATTAGCCCAACCCAAAAAGTATTTGTCCCTGGATGTCATATCCTTGATGCTACTTTTACCACTCATGAACTTCTCCATTCTATGGACAAATGTAACTATGCGAGGATGACACTCAAATTGGATATTTCAAAAGCCTATGACAAAGTTATATGGGACTTCATCCCTAAATCCAAGTTTGGATTCAACCAATCTATGGTCAAAATCATAATGGAATGTGTTAAAACTGTTAAGTACTCCGTTCTGGTCAATGGGACCCCCTTTGGGTTCTTCTCTATTGGTAGAGGGATCAGACAAGGCAATCCCCTCTCACCTTATTTATTTATCATGATAGCCGATGTGTTGAGAAAAAAATTTGTTGGTCTGTTGTCAGAGGGTTCTATAAGGGGAATCAAATCTGCCTCTTCTTTGGACTCGATTGTGATACAACAATTTTTGGATGACACCTTCCTCTTTGGGAAAGCCTCAGTGGTTGAAGCTAGGAAATGGAAAAAATGCCTTAACAATTATGTTTCTTGCTCTGGTCAATGCATTAACTACAATAAAAGCATGATTTAATTCCTTAACAACACTCCTAACTTGCAAGCTAGGGTGACTGCGGTGTTGGGTTGTTTGAGTGGGAATCTTCCATTTATTTACCTTGGGCTCCCTCTCACTGTTAAGGAGGTCACCCCCAATTTTTGGAACTCGGTGCTTCAAAGAATTCAGAGGAAACTTGTTGGATGGAAAGGCTCCATTCTAAGCCACACAGGTAAGCTTCAACTTCTCTTTGCTTCTCTTCAAGGGATACCAATTTACTTCCTCTCTATTTTCAAGATACCAAGGTATATAGCTGAGAAATTCAAAAAAATTCAAAGGAATTTCCTTTGGTCTAGGATTGAGGTCAAAAATAAATTTGATCTGGTTAAATGGGAAAAGGTTTGTTAGCCCAAACACTGTGGTGGTCTTGGGATTAGGGGTATTTTCAACACTAACAAGGCCTTGATGGCCAAGGTGGGTTGGGATCAAATAAGGAATACTAAGGATTGGTGTAAAATCATGAATTCTAAATATCTTCCGAACATGCCTTTGGTCAGCTGCCTCTCTGAGGCTCACCCCCATGGCTCTTTAGCTTGGAGAAGCATTTGCAACACACAAAGTCTTCTTAGAAGTGGGATAAAATCTAAGATAGGCAATGGTAATTGCATAAGGTTTTTGGAAGATTCATGGTTAATTGATACCCCTCTGGAAAGTTCTAATTTCAGGAATCTCAAGAGGTTGGCCTAGAGGTTCTTCGGTATCCACATTAGGGATTATGTTTTTGGGCCTCCTGGGGCTAGGGTGTGGAAGGATTTAGCTCTTTTTTTCCCTCTTTCCCAGGACCTTTGCGGCCTGGCTAGGTCTCTCCAGAAATTACTCTCTACTACTAGGCTTCCCTCTTCTAGTGTGGGAGATGAAGTTTTTTCGACCTATGCCAAACAGGGTGATATGTCTGTTAAGTCAGCATATAATCTGCTAACAAACTAGGGTGATGTAGTTGGTCCTTGGAAGAAGATATGGAACTGCCATATGATCCCTAAAGTCAATTTCTTCTGGTGGACTGCTTGTCACAATAGGATCCTTACTCGAGATAATTTGAGGAAAAGAGGATTTTATATCCCCAATAGATGTTTGTTATGTAAATGCTACGAGGAAACTGTTGGCCACTTACTGTTACACTATCCATTTGCTGCTGAAGTATGGGGTATGGATTTTGAAAGATTGGGAATTATTTGGACCATCTATAAGGATATCAAATCCTTTATTTTGGGCTGGTGTAGTCCTTATGTTTACCCCTTGCCTGGAGAAATTTGGAACCAGGTCCCTCCTATTATCGGTTGGTGTCTGTGGAACGATAGGAACAATAAGATATTCAGGAATATTGAGAGGAGTCCTAGGGAGGTCTTTGGTATTGGTGCTCATCTTATTGAGGAAAAAATCTCCCTCTTCAATGGGAAACTTCTGAAGAAGGGACCTAGTGAATATGAAATTAGAATGGCAAAGGCCTGGCATCAGAAGTTAGATGCAAAATATTTTGACAACTCCAAATCCCTGGCTAGGAAAAACACCAAATGGGAGCCTCCAGACAAAGGCTGGTTTAAACTTAATTTTGATGGGGCTGCAAAGGGCAACCCGGGCAGAGCTAGTATAGGAGGGGTGATCAAAGGATCTAGGGGGAACTTGTTGCAGGTTTTGTGGGAGGAATTGGCTTCCAATATTCTATGGTTGTGGAGCCACATGCACTGCTCAAGGGCCTCCAAATTGTTGTTTCTCTGGGGATAGAGAACCTTCACATTGAAGGAGACTCTAAGTCCATAACCGATGCTGTGAACTTTGGCAGACTGATTGGATGTAGTACAAAGGATATTCTACTGGATATAAGGCACTTTTTATCCAAGCTAAGGTTAAAAAAGGTGATGCACTTTTAGGGAGGGTAACCAAGTGGTAGATGCCTTAGCTAATTGTGACACCTTTTGGAGTTGCTCTAAATGTTGGAGAAATATGGGGAACCTACTGCCGAGAATTCAAGATCTAATATTGAAAGAACAAAACACTCATTTAATATGATGACTTCAAAATCTTCAATTTATGGGAGTCATTTGGGGGGTCCACATTGTTGTTCTTTGGGCTTGGTGGATGGGTACTAAAGATGAAGTGGCCTACAAGTGGAAAAATTCAAATTTGAGGGATAATCTCGTGCTAAATGAAGGAGGTTTTACTAAGGAATTTGACACGTACTTTGTAATTATGAATTTGAAGGGCCATATAGTGTGATATATCCTCATGGGGATTGTCTTAATTTATCATCTCATCCTTAAGCCCGTCGATTTAAAAATTTATGTGACGACTCATTATGAGGGAAAACTCCCTTTTGGCTCATTCACTCTTGCTAATTTAACTATGCGTCCTAAACCTACTTACCTTGACATTACTAAATTTGGCCAAGTGGCCATCCTGCCTATTTTTTTGTGCAAAGACAACGTGGCCAATGAACCTTGATCGTCCATCATATCTTGCTTACTTAGCCACAATCACCTTAAGATCCACATTTATGATATTGCTAAACTTATGATAGGCGATTTTCCTTTTCATGCGTGTGATCTGCACACTACCGTGATTAACCAACAATGCCTTATTCGCCTAAATATCTATTATGTGAAGAAATCCTATTGCTTAGCCAGTATTTCTAACATTTTACTTTTACAAGTTCTCTGGTTTCCTATGCAGGTTAATATCATGGGTGTTGATCGTGTTTGGATCGAGCCTGATAATTGTGAAGA
This sequence comes from Sequoiadendron giganteum, assembly GCA_007115665.2. Taxonomy (NCBI): domain Eukaryota; kingdom Viridiplantae; phylum Streptophyta; class Pinopsida; order Cupressales; family Cupressaceae; genus Sequoiadendron; species Sequoiadendron giganteum. The sequence continues at coordinate 599,398,882 of CM021102.1, read as the reverse complement.
ATTTCGCAAAAATCCATTGGTTTGGTACATCTTTGTCGAGGGTGGCCTATCTCCCCTCATGGAGAATCTCGTGGGTCATGACCCTAACCTGTATGGCCAATTTGCAAATTCATGGACAGACCGAAGGGTGACGTTGGGTGGTATATATTTTGAAGTCAGTGAAGAGGTGATTGCGCAAGCTACTTGGATGCAGTGCAACGAGAAAAAGTATCTGAAGCACACTCAGACTTAGGATAATGACAACATGAATGATTTTTTCGTGGGGAGTGAGGAGTCGGTCTGTAACCAATCAGGCTTTGAATGGGAGGCCCTTCCGCAACCCTGGGACGAGGTGTGTTTGGCCCTCATGAAGTATGTGACGCTCAAAGGTAGATTTAAAACCTACTTTTTCTATCACTTCCCTCTGCTAAATCATCTTAGGCACAAAATTCTACTTAGTTTTTCATTTTTTCTGCTTATGGATTTAAAAATTCGATGGAAAAATGTAAATAAACGGCTAGCCTTAACCCGAATGACATTCCTCCTCTGCCTCTCCACCAAGGGCTTATTATGAGGCTCTATCATTTCCACCTGGCTTTATGTCCTCCTAGGGCTATTTATGATGTCTGTGTGGAGGAGGTTGATCCCCTTGTTGTTGCTAACATCTCCCCTATTGAATCAGAAGCCCTTCTCAAAAACCCCATTTGGGTACTGTCGAAAACCCCAACCCCTAACATTCTGCTAAAAAACTCAAAGGTAGTGTGGGAAATGTGCAGACGAGCATCACAACTAGTCTGTGTGAGCTCAAGGCCACTCTGGCCAAAACTGCTTACAAAGCCACTCCAAAGAAAATGGGTAAAGATGACAAAAAAGGCTTAATGGAGCCTATGGCGAAAGAGGTCAGAGGAAAAAATGTAGTGGGGAAGGATTCCAAAGGTGATATGGTTGTGGAGGCAACGACTATGATAGGCGGGGAGACCACTATTCAAAGGTCCAGAAGATTGGCAAAAAAAAACAAAAAAAGGCAGATTGTTGTGGACTCAGAGGAGCAAATGGATAGTAAAGATTATAAGGAGGAGGAGATGACCAAGGAGGAAGAGGAGGAAAATGTGGAAGGTCCCCATACCATTCCTAACAACAACAATGTGTTGAAAGAGAACTCGGCCTCTCAGTCTTTGCACCTACTAGAAGCTGAGCTTGGTGAGGACCTAAAGGTCATTGATGAGGGAGAGGAGCTCCATGCGCTAAAAGAGAAGATGGACAAGCTAGACAAGAGATTCAGAGGTCTGACCCACTTCACTGTGAAGCTGGTTCATTTCATCACCAACACTTTGTCTACGGTGATTAAAGATGAGTTGGAGGGTAAAAATACTGAGGAGAATCAAGAGTGGGTCGGGGGCGATGTCGTGGACCTCCTGTCTAAAAATTGGGACAATGCCAGTTAGCTACTATTTTGGTCTGTGTTTTGGTGTTTCTGCTGTCAGTCTGTGGTCGATGTACTAATTTTTTGTTGTTTCTATTTTTTTTGGCTAGCTTTTTTGGTAATACTTGGACTTAATCTTTTTTGGCCCATGAGGTTCGTTGTGTAAAAAGTACAACACCCTGTAAATGTTGCTTACTTTATCAAAAACATTTAATTTTGCACAATAAATCAACAATTACATTAATTAATATTCTATTTAAATTACTTAATTAAACAAATCTTTTAAAACAATAATCAAACTTTAAATTTAAAATAATCTAAACATAATTATTTTAATCTAACATTACACTTAATTTTCAATAAAAAACAAATGATTTTAAATCAAACCATCTAACTAATTAAACAAATCAATTTCCAAACATGACAAAAACATAAACGACATGACAAAAACAAATGAAGAACAATAACGGGTAACAAACGAGTACTCATCCTATAAAAGAACGATGGCTAAAGAAAGGGGACCTGACATTACCTCCACAACAACATGTTTCCATTGGATCATGACACGCTCAAACTTGACAAAACAAGTGGAGTTGATGCATGTACCTGCAAACTACATAAAACAACATTGTCAAACATATCAACATATATCGACAATCACACCGTGAAAGAGAGTCGCAGCGTAGTAGGGTACTCATGAATGAGTAATGCTACACTATCTCCTTCACCAAGACTGACATGCAAATAATACATCATAAATAACATCAAATATAACATCATAAACTCATTAAATCTCAGAAAGAACATGAATCCATAACACACATAATGTCTATCATATTGTCGCCATACAAACATAATCAGATGATCACAATGTATCTAATGTATCATCAACCCAGTATAAAAACTAACATACATCGTAACTGAAATAAAGTAGTATAGTATCCAAAAAAACTAAATGACTAGCAAACAAACATAAGCAAACTGAAACAAACAGTAGCAACTGGAGGGACACTATAGATACCAACAAACTCCCATGTAGATCTACATCTTTCTAAAAGAGAAATTATAAATACAAAAAATATATTTTTTGGGTTGTTTGGAAGCTTGCTAAGAATGTCAAGCCCCTATTTTATGTTTCCAAAAAAGAAAGATACTGAGAATAATCAAGTGCCAAAGCTAAGAGAAACTAAGATTCTACAATTGTGAAATAGAGGAAAAAAGGAAAGATACAGAAAGAGTCATAACAAAAATCACCTCTCAAAGCTTTATGAAAATAATGGAGGCAACAATGCTCCTATAGAATGCTACTAATCTTCCCAAGAGTTCAAGAGAGTGATGAATATTTACATATGATTCACAATAATGGTGTAGTGCTCAAGAATGTTGGAAACAATGGTGTAGATATCCATTAGAGTATTAAAAGTTACAAGAAGTAAGGCTAATGGATGATAAAGATTAAAAAATGAGTCAAATGAAGGGAGAAGAGGGAGTTGGATAGCAATTCAAAATTTCTCTAGATTGGTTACCTATAAACTAGGAAGGTGGTTGGGAAATAAATACTAAAAAAAGGCTATGAAATGATAAAATTTTGTGGGACTATAGTGTGTTTCATGAATATATATGAATTGCTCTAGTGTGCAAATAAATTTAGCTCAAAAAATTCAAAACACTAGGAAACAATAGAAACATGATATCTATGACATCAAATTTGGAAAAAATAAGCCTTGGCACCATGGGAAAAAATGATACAAAAATGGCTAAAACGATCTATAAACACTAAAGGAGACATACACCAAAGTGAGCTAAAAAAATAATACAAAATTTTAAGGATAAAATTTATATCATTAGAGGAAGAGAAAAAACATAAATTATTTCCTAGAACTAAGTGCCACACCCCATAATATATTTACTCAAGAACTCAAGATAGATATCAATAACACAATATATCTTTGACTCCATAAATCTATGTAGGTACCACTCCCAACTTTATTACTCCAACATGAAGCCACTAACTCATGTGAATCATACACTATGTTGAGGCAGCTGCAGTCTATCATGGACTCAAATTGGCTCAACGTAAAGGGTATAGGAAAGTCTGGGTGGAGGGTGATTCTCTTAATATTATAAACAATTTGAAAAATGTCTCTCCTTCATCTTGGACTATTGAAGCCTTGATCAAGGACTCAATTGAAATTATTAATTCCTTGGATAATGTTTATATCTCTCATATTTTGAGAGAGGGAAATAAGTTAGCTGATTTTTTCGCTAACTTTGGTGTTAGAGAAAAAAAGGAATGGAATTTTAATCATTCTATTCCTTTTGAAGTGGCAGCTATTATCATTAATGAAATTTAATCTCATGTCGATCTTTGTTTTCTTTTGGGGATGCATGTCCTTAGTCATGTGGGTGAATGATTTGAATGAGGATGTTAAAGTATTGAGGACGAAGAACGAATTTCACAAGGATCGGAGTTATTTATCATTATTGCATTTTTGTCCTTTGGCTAGCTTCGCACAAATTTTGGGTGATATTTTCATTTTTTTTTGGAGTCTTTTGTTTCTTATTATCGCTCTGGGCGGTGTTTGTCTCAGTTGGTTTCGGTTGTGTGCTTCACTTAAGCTTGAGATTTTTGGGGACAAAAATCGCACCGAGCCTAAGTCCTGTGATTCTGTCAAGTTGAGGAAGGAGGTATGGAATATTTTAGATAAGGGAGGCTTAACCGTGTATATGGAGAAATTGCATGACTTCAATTCTCAGGTCACTGATATGGTTGCTCAAGGGTGGCATGAGAGAACCCTGACTTTGGGAGGCAGATAAGTTGTGGTGGACAAAGAATTGATAGCTCAAATTACTGGTTTGGCTATGCAAGGTATGAAGGTTTTTAGAGACAAGAAATACTTGCAAGATGTGATGTCGATTTTCTTCAAAGGGAATGAGGCAACTGCTTTGAAGAAAGTGAAAAGTGGTCGTTATTACTGGAGCTCTTTGAAAGCGCTCTGGTGTTATGTGGAAAAATAAATTATGAGGTATGTTACCTTGGAAGGAAGGTATACAATGATTAACAACTACCATTTCCTTTTGCTTAACCATTTCTGACATAAGAAATGGGTTTCCTTTCCTTATTATTTGTTGATGTCGCTTGACATGGGGATTAAGGAACATATGAAAAACCCCAAGAACCCTTTTTTGCATGTGGGGTTAATTCTCCTGATCTATGAACATGTTTAATTGCATAAGGTGCATAAATCTCTTGTGTCTCCGAAGGAAAATGTTGTTAAATCTTGGAAGGGTTATGAGATGGACTCGAGTGACGAAAGGTTTAGAAAAAAAGCCAAGAAGAGGAGGCTTATTTTGAGTAAAGAGTCTGAGTTTGATAAGGATGACGATGTTGAATATGTCCCAGACTCCTATGCCTCTTTTGAGGAGGGACCCTCTTCCCCTATTCCGGGTAAAACTAGGAATAGGAAGTCAGATGATAAAGAGGGTTATACTACTTGCAGTGATGATGTGGTCATGAAGACTCTTCCTAAGGGGGATAAAGATAAAAATGACCTTTATGGGGAAGCTTCCTCTCCTCCTCCTATGATTAGACATGCACAAGAACCTGAGGAGGGGAGTCAGAAGAGAAGGGAGCTGAGAACTGCTAGTCAAATCTTGGAGAAGGGTTTCCATCTTTCCCTAGCTGGTGGTATCTATGATGAGGCCTCTCCGAGTGCTGAAATTGGGTTAATGCAGGGGAAGGAAATGGTTGTGGATGGTGGTCATGCTGTGGGATCTAACAAAGCGGATGGGGATAGGGTGTTGAAAAGGAAGACTATTGCAGAGGAACTCGCCTTATCCATTCGTAAGATGGAGTCTCATGTCCCTGTTGATAAAGGTTAGGCTATTTTTGCTGATAAGGTTCAGGCTAGTTCTTCTGATGAGGATTTTGTTGTGGGGAATCAGGTTGAGAACTTTGATAGGGAGTATTTGTTTGATGTTTTGGGCTCAGCCCGTGAGAGTGCTAATCTGCAATTTAAACTTTTTAAATTGTTCTTTCATGAGATTAATAGGATAAATGTTAGAATTAGAGGTGTTTCTAGTAAGGCTAAGGACCCTGCTGTTCAAAGCCAAATTGATAATCTAATGGAGTCTATTAATATTGTGGCTAATACTGTGGTGGAGGAAACCATCAATCTGAAATAAAATTTGGAAGGTAGAATCTTATCCCTCGAGGATAAATTTGATAAAATGTGGAAAGTGGTGATGAAGAGTGGTGAGGCATCTAAGATCTTGGGCATTCTAAATTCTTCCATGGTGATTTCTCCTATGATTATTGCGAAGAAGAGAAAAGAGACTGTGTTTGCTGATGATACTGCTACTGGGGGAAAGTTGTTGGATGTGGGTTGTGCTGGTGAGAAGGATGCTGTTAAAGGTAGTGTTTTGAATGACGAGGTAAAAACTAGTGGGTCAGGGGTCAGAAATAGAAACATAATGAAAGCTCAAGTTGGGGCCTCTGGTATGGAGGTGTCTGATACCATGGACAATGCGCAAAAGATGGTAGCTACTGATATGGAATCTGTTGAGATTCTGAAGAATATGTAGTGTTGTAGGCTGGCTTCCTTCTTATTGGCTGATGGTTTGATGTCGTTGGGATGATTACTACTTAATTTTGTTTTCTTTTATTATTAGCTATGTTATTTTGTAAAGGGTTCCGGGCCCCTTCAAAACTTGTTTTTTACCTCTAATCAAAACTCATGTGAATCATAGTCATTATAAGTAGATTCTCTATCCTCACAAATGTAATTCTCTAGTGCCTAGGAGATACACATTTTTCCAATACAACCTCCTCATTAATTTCATTATAACAATTTTCATGATCATCGAGAGAATAATAATAACAAAATATTATCCCTTGATGCCTCACGGTCATCTAAGTACCCATTCCAAAAGTTTTGGAGACATATAATCCACAAAGGATTGAAAGGTTAATAATACCTGATATTAACATTCTCCTACTTGATATCATACATTACAATGATATAAAAATGAAATTTAAAATAAATTACGTATAAGATGAAACAAGGCCCATAGCCTCCATAAACCAATATAATTTATCTATACTCACTAGTTTCATAAAGGAATTTGAAACATTATCAAGAGTATCTATTTTTTATCACAACCTTATCATTTCAATTGGATCTTATAAATGAAGTCATACTATACATATATGTGCTAAGTAGTATAAGCATAGTAGGTGGTATTGTTGACAAAAATATAAGACTATGATTGTCACAACCAATTATCACAACCCTACAATCAAAACCAATAATTGACCATAATATTTGTAGCTAAGATACCTTATTACATGCATGTGTAATAGCCATGTAATTTTATTCTATTATAGATAAAGTAATTATGGGTTCCCTCTTACTCATCTAACTAAAAACTCCACCAAATAGAGAAAATGCATAACCTCTAGTGCAATTCCTACTATCTAATTCTTTCACCCAATCTAAATCAACAAATCTATGTATGTCCAAAATATTTCCCAAATCATTAGTCCCATGTTACAATAAACAATAATAAGAAATTAATCATTAATATCTAAATATCCTCTTAACATATTTCTAATTCTCTATACTAGGGTTAGGTATAAATCACTAAGAACTCCCACTACTTTCACAATATTTCGTCTAGTATAGGCCATTGTATACATTAGGATACCAAAAAAACTAGCACATGGGAAATTGTACATTAAAATCATCACATAACTTAGGACATCGTTTCAATCAAATCCTACTGCTTATGTGTACAAGAATACTCACTAGTTTATAATCATGCATAGTAAACCACTGTCAAATAGTATAAACCTACTTATTCAAACTAATCCAAACCTTCATATGAACCCTATAATCATTGATTTCTATTTGTAAAATAAAATTTACAACCCTTAAATCCTTCTTGTAAAATGCACTAGAAAGGTAATTTTGAGGATCTCTAATCATTACCTTGTTGTTTTCAATAAATATGTCATCAACATACATTGGGGATAACAATTTTAGCAACTAGTCATCAATAATTTTAAAATATATATGGTGATCATCCTCACTTCTAAAAAAATCCAACTTCAATGAAAAATATCACTTTTGATCATACCACATACATAAATATTTCTTCAAACCATATAATGACCATTTTAGTTTGTAAACCAATTTTTCTTTTCCTTTCACCACAAAACCATCAAGTTGTCACATAAATTTTCTCTTTAAGATCATCATGCAAAATTTTATTGTTAAAGTCTAATTTCTTCACCTCAAAATTACAAGAAACAACAATAGAAAGTGGGAATATAATGGAGGTTACCTTAGCCATAGGATAAATTTGTTTATCAAGATAAACTTCCTCTTTCTAGGAGTACCTTTTTCCACTAGTTTTGCCTTGTACTAATGTAACCTACTAGCTACTTCAAATTTATTTATAAATACCCACTTGTAACCAATGAACATTCTTCCTTATAAAAACTTACAAGATCCCAAGTGTCACATTTATCCAAGGATATAATCTCCTCTTATATGAACTCCATCCAAGACACACTCTTCCAACAAAAGATATTCCCTAATAAATATAGGTTCATCAAATCAATACAAATTTAAGCAAATAAATAACAAAAATATGATGTGTTATACCTGCTTACTAGGTTCTAGGGTGGAGTAAAGGATTCTACTTTTTCATTTGCATGCTCATCCAAATGAGAAATATAACTTGAATCTTCTTCTTCCTCTCTATTTTTAGATCAAAATATTATTCTTTGACATTTGAATCTTCTCGCTTCTCATTATTCATCTCAAATCACACTATGTTCATTTATTTTTTCCTTTGGCTATCATGGATTCTTTTCTAGATTCCCTAAAAAATCACATCTTTAGAATATCTTGCAACATTACAAAGAGACATTAATTGTAACAACTTGACATAGATAAAATATTTTATCATCACAATTCTTTTCAACACAACCTTCATCCTCTCAATTCCCTCTTCATTCCTTCTTTGTCACTATGCTAACTAGAGTTTTATGTTCTTTCTCTATAAAGGTCACTCATTTTCCTTCAACCACTCTACTTGATAGATATTCACACCTCTCTCTTGAATAGCCCAATCCCCAATATAGGTTATTCCTTAAAAAATAAAAATAAATAATTGTTGTCTTAACCAAGAAGATGTTCTAGATCCTATCACTAGCTAGAAAAAGAAAATAGACATGACCAATAGTTGTGTGAGGGGAAAAAGGGGATCTAGGGTCTAAATTACACCTTAGCCCTATATTTAGGGAAACAAAAATTATCATAAATGACCACTTGGCTATTGTCCTCAATGAAATAGCTATAATGGTGGATTAGAGATTTTCTCCCTTTTCATGGTAGTGGGGTTGGATCTTATTTAGAGGTAATGTGTGTGATCTGATAGTGAACTAGGCTAATGATGCACCTACAACCAACTGATCAAATTATAAAAAATTATGGAACTGAAAAACAAGAACATATTAGAGAGAAGTAGAGTGCAAAGATGGAAGAACTTGACATTCAAATATGAGTTGAATCTAGTTGGTCAGGGGTGTGGGTGCCTTAGAAAAAAAATTCTTCTTTTTCAAATCTTTTAATAGGTCTTACAAAGTGAAAAAATTTAGGTCCTTCCTTCTAGAGCTTTTAGCTTCAAAACTTCATTTGTGAATAAATAATTCACCTTGCCCTAGTTTGTTGAAATATGATGCTTGAATGTTTGATCTTTTAATTAGGCCTTGAATCTCCTTTCAAATTTGCTTCAGATATGTCACTTGCATACAATAAAGGAGAGAAAGGGTTGTTTCCTACAAGTATTTTCCTAAGTCAAACCTCATTTTTGTGTTCCCACCTCCATAATGGCTATGATTATGTAAAGAGTGCTTAGCCTTGGTCAAGAAAAGGAAAAATGGATAAAACAAGTGATAAATTGACAAGTGTTGCAACTTATCACTTCATATTTGAGCTCTTTGATGAATCAAATTCATGGGAACATCTCATGCAAGGATAATTATATGCTTGATTGAAGGTCTTGTAAGTGTTAGTACTCACAAAATAAATGGACATAAAAAAATGAATAACCTTACTCATAAACTTGATGTATTGCTAACATGAAGCTTGACTAAAATAATGTTGTTTATTTTGTTCTTGACTACTTTTAGGACGATCCAATTTTTGAATTCCAACTACTATATGTTTAAGTGATGAAAAAAACTTGTATTTATATGAATTTATTCATTTCCCCACAAAATTAATTATAAAAAATAGACAAATAAATTTAGATGTATAAATATAAAAACAAATAATAAAACATTTAAATTTGAGCCAAAATAGGTTGGTCAAGGGCATGGGCACCCTACACTAGACCTGTTTGGGGCTTTTGATGTCATTAAATAAATAATTAATTTTAAGTTCTAATTCCTAATTTTATTTTTATTTAAAAAAACAATATTAAAACAAGAAAACTATAAGAATAATTAGGGCATAAAGGGGGAGCTAAACCTAGTGTGAAATTGTTAGGGTAGACAATTTACAATGCTACAAGTTGTAACTTCCTACCTTCAAGAATCAATGAATTGGACCAATAAAGTATTAAAATGATTTTGCACTACCTAGAGTTGAAAATAGATCTCAAAACAAAATAAATGACAACAAAAAAATAGAAAAGGAAGTCATATTGTCAAAGGAGGAATCTCGATGCAACAAAAATAATAATAATGGTTTTTCATGTATAAGGATGGAATCTAAAACAAGTAGGAAACATCTAAATATCATCACCAACCAAAATTGTTATCCTTCAAAAATCAATGAATTGATCAAGCCAAAGTTAGAATGTTGTTATGTTGTCAATGAGATAAAAATAGTCAAAAATTTATAAAATTCCTATGTGAATGCTAAATCAATTGCTTTAATAAATATGATAATGCATATGAAAGATCACGAGTCTTTGATAAATAAGGAATAAAGTATGAGCCCCCAAAAAATGGCTACCATGTGAGATAAATTCTATACAAAAATTATTGAAGATCTTTGTATAATGACTAGGTTTATAAAGCAATCATTATTGCAATATGGAAAAATAACACAAAATGGAATATAAAAGGTAAAAATCATTTTTTTAGGAAATACAACAGTTGACAATTTGTAAGGATTCATGATATATCCTTAATATTTGATTGTATTAAATAAAGAAATAACAACCATGTTATTGAACCAACTAACATTTATCTTAGAAATAGGATCTAAAGTAGACCTTTATATATTATATTTATTATTGCAACCTTGATAAATAAAAAGCTATCATTGAGGTATTACATTTTAAAACAAATAACTCCTATAACATCATAAATAGTCCTTGTCTTTTTTTCTACTAGCCCATTTACGCAATAAATTATCATGTAGAAACTTGATTTAGGACTATAACAACTTGAAGAAGGCTTGTAGCACAACTATGCATATTTTGAAACATATAAATAACCTACATCCTTCTTGTAGTACTCTTCAAGAAATCAAGTTTGAAAGAAAACCCACCAAGTAACAACAACCCACAAAAATAATCTAAATACATAATCTACCTACTATTTTTAGTGATAGAGGATTACTTGTGGACCTAGATGCTCTTGCATTAGACATGCCAAGTAAGAAAATTTATGAGAATAGGCTCAAAAGTGGACTTGATTGGGATAACCACCCTTCCAAAAGGTGTACAATATGTAACATACTCAATTATTATGATAGATACATCATTTTCCTCTTTCCCTTCTTACAACACTTAGTTGGGACAAATCCCATCCTCCTTTTTTAAACTTGACTATTAACTTTTATTTCTCTTATAGACATTTTTCCATCATAGCCCAACCTCCTTGAATTTTTTTCTCTACTTTGTTCTTCCTCTTGTGGGTTTTGTAAGGAAGCTAAGGTAGTCAAACAACTTCCTATACTAATCTTGAGAGGAAAATAATGCAAAACTTTACAGATCTTTTTAGTTACGTAAACTCAAACATAAATAAACATAAATATCATGCATACCACAACACAGTGATTTACATGGGGAAAACCCTTTCAGGAGAAAAAATCCACACTCCAAAAGCCGCCCAATATATTATTCAGAAATCACAAAGATTAAAATATACTTGCAAAGCAAGCTTCTCATAGGAGTATCACCAACCAGAGATCCAGAGGCAACATGACCGCTATCAGGTCACTCTCAGAATACATCTCAATACACATTTGTAATATAATTCCCTCATAAAAAGGGGTTGATTTCTAGGGCAAGTCAAGCTAATAAAATATTGGTCGTCAAATCTAAGACCTAATGATGAATGGTCAGATTTACAATAATAAAATATAAATAAATTTTTCCTTTTGGGCCCGATGTATCAACGGTACCTTATTTAATTGCAAGGTTGAGACACATTATCCCAAAAAGTTTCAACACATCACTAACCATCCACCTCTACCCAATAACCCTCCTCTCCTTTTTATTTTCTCTCTTGATATTTAACCCACCACCATATGTCCTCCTACACAAAAATAATTTTCTCCATTATCCATTCGCTATTACACCCATATATAAATTAGCACAATACATATAATGAAAATAAAAAATTTCATCTCCATCTCCTCATACTCTTCTTCTTTTGTACTCATCACTTGTTCTTGACACTCCTTCAAATCCTACATGATCACGATCCCATCAATTCTTTGCTACACTACATGTTTTATCACCCCCATATTTTTTCTTCTACAATTCACTACTACACATTCACAAAAATTCTCAAGTCTTTGAAATGGTATACAATTATTGCAACCTCATTCTCTTCCTCTGCTCTAAATTTTATTTCTTCACCAACCTTAGCTGCAATAATATCCCCACTTTTATCCCCATTCACTAACATCTCCATGCCTTCTAAAATACATTTTTTTTCTACAATCTTGTTCTTCTTTCTTTCCTTACCTTCTTGCATGTGGACTTCCCCTTCTCTTTATTTATATTCTTTAATACTTGTACACACAAGATTAGATAAAATAGGGCCTCCAACATTACCCTTCCCCTTTTCATATTTTCCCACCAACATATTCTTCTCATCCACCATGCCACCTATCTAACATTCTTCATTATATTCACCATCACTCCCAATCTTGATTGGATATTTCTCAACCTTTAAAGAGCCCTCTCCATATGAGCCCTTTCTCATTGTTTTGTAAAAGAAAGTCTCACAGTCCTTCCCAAGGACACTATAGTCCTCTTTCTTGAAGGCATATTTACATATACAATCCATGACTTAAAAAAAGAATAAATCTCCCACAACCACAAGACTCACACAATTTTGACTCGCATTGATAATAACTCATACTTTCACACTCACCACAATCCAGAACTTGTTTTTCCTCAAAAATATAGATATTTCCTTTACCTAACAAGGAAACTAGAAGCTGTAAATCTTTAGAACTTAATCAACCTAGTTTCAACTTAGTGAAGGATGTTCCTACACATTCTTCCTAGCACTCATTTTTGAATGATAGGAAACAACCTCCTGCACAAAACATACATGTTTTGACACCAATTTCTCTTTCTTATAGTTCTTTGTAATTACTAGATCTCCTCACATCAATAATTTATAGAGCCTACCCAAACATAACTCAATCAACATACCTTTCTCTAATACTAAATGATGTAGTATAGACCAAGGAGTCTACTAGAATATGAACTGATTTAGCATTCCACCACTCATTCAACACAATAATAAGAAAAATGGAAGCATTAATTTAAAGATACAATAAATTAATTAAATATTTGTAGCACAATATAACTTGCTTTCAAAATTGCAAAGAGCCATAATAACTATAGCAACTTCCCCTAAGTCAGCTAGAAAAAAATATCATAACGAGGCTTCTCTATACAATCATCATCCTAGATCAATCCTCTCTTTACACTCATGGTATTTATTCCTTATTCACTTCACTAAACAATTTTTTTCTCTTATTATTTCTTTAAAATGGTCACTCATTTTCCCTTCCATCTCCTCACTGAATAGAGATTTACACTACTCTCTCTTGAACAACCTAATCCATTAATAAAGGTTCTTATTACTTATAAAAATAAAAATAAATAACTACTGCCCTATCAAGAAGATGTTTTAAATCCTTTTGGTAGCTATAAAAAGAAAAAAACTACAATCAATATTTGTAACTACCAATCTTTAGTAATCAAAGGAATCAACCCAAGGTAAGATTGAAATAAAATCATTCTACCTTGTTGGTAAATGAAAGTTCTCTATCAAATCACCACTTATTTTAGTTCAAAAATCATGTACAAGGAAAGTGTTGTACATCTTGAGTACAATTTAGGGATTTTCAGTAAAAATGAAAATTTTAAAATTAAAGGCACACATCATTTCCTCAAATAGAAAATATAGTTTGAAAAGGATATGTGCAAACATGATTACAATAAAGTTGTACAAAATTATCAAGTAAGAAAAAAACTTAAATGTGCGTGAAAATATAAATATCTAAATGGATGAAATCACAACTATTTTTTTAAAATAGAGAGAGAAAAGGTAGGAAATATGTTTACACCCAACTTATGGAATGATACATTTACAATCACATCCAACATAAGGAAGATGTAATAACAACATCAAAATATATTCATGATTCAGATATGGTATATTACTTCATATAAAATTATAGAAATTAAAACTTCAACTTGAAATGTAACTTTACACTTTTGTTCATTTGGAGTTTCAACCCTTAATAATTACAAAAAAAAAATATTAAAATTTGTGCCTCACAGTTGATGGGTAGTTATGACATAGCTTAAAAAATATTCGTAAAACTTAAGAATTTTAAATAATGAAGTCTAAACATCATAAAGATAGAAATATTTAATGATTATGTACAATATTAAAATTTAATAGCTAAACAATAGTCATAAGTATTCATGTTGAGTCCTTATTGGTGTACCCCCATTGATATTAATGCCTTCAATGATAATAGTGTCATGAATGATTTTTTCTCTTTGCTGAATATATTTAAAAGTTATTAACATTTTATTGATTACATCCATATTTGGGACCTCAACATATCTAAAATAAAAATAATAAGAAATAAAAACATTTGAAACTCTATAAGATTTGACCTACCTATTGGTTGTTTTCTTCCCAATTTCTCTTAATAGGAACTTTATTTTGACAAATTTATCCAAGGAAGATGAACTAAAGTTTATAGGTTTGTTGAGACCTTTATTAATCACTTCACAACTAATATTGATTAATAGTATCAACATTGTTAATAGTTTTATCTTCATGATAATAATTCCCTATAGTCTTTTTAACGAGATCATTCAAATCCATTATTATATCAAAAAATCTCTTTAAAAAAACTCCATCTTATTACATCCTCTTCTAATAAGCCAATCCTTAACTTTATGATATATATCCATTCTTCAAGTAAATAATCAATTGTCTAAAATGACTTCATTGAATAATATGTCAAACTTAATTTTCATCATGAGCTTGAATTTTGGGAGAATATTTGAATAAACTTACAATTTATCTTTAAATTTGGTCAATAATATTTGATGAGGTCAAAACTTTCTTTCAATTTGTAATGCAAATTCTTGAATTCATCATTTTTTATCCATACACAAGTAGATCATTTAACCATTATTTAGTGGCACACATAATACACTTCATTTTCACTTTTGTTGAAGCATCTCCTGGAAACTATAATTGGAGTAACAATATGATCATTGAAATATTATAGAGGTCTAACTAGGTTTTTGATGTAGGTAGTAAAATGCCTTACCTATTCTTTTAGATCTTGTTTAATCTTTCTAGTCATGTGGTTTTCTTCATTACGACACCAACTTGGAGCCTTTTTATCATTTGGATTTGATGCTTGTGTTCTTTGGATTGGTGTATTTTTACCTTGGCTTGTTCCTTTTCTTCCATAGGTGTCATGTGAGAGGATGACAATATTTCTTTCTTGATATGGTGGACATCATGGATGTTGTTGTAGGTATCTTGATGGAGCACAAGAGCTTGTTGGAGATTCATGTGGTTTCATGAATGGTTATGATGATGCATTTCATTGATTGACCCTTATGAAATATATACAAAAAGTGGGAGAATATAAGGAAAATATGTTGTATACCTTGCATAACATTGGATTAGTTTAATTATTTAAAATAAATAAATATTTATCTATGGTGCATCCTACGTAACATGTTTAACCAAATTAAATATTCATTTGGGGCCACTTGTAAAGTTTTATTTAGAATTAGGTTAGGTATTTTATGTGTGGATTGTACATGGGGAAAATATTTAGTATTTGTGAAACTTAGCATCAAAAAGTAAACGTGGGGGGTTTTGTGAACTAATGTTTTTGGGTCACATGATTTTACCTTACCACTTGGTTATATTTGTGTGAGCTTGAGTCTATAAAAAACACATTTCTAGTGGTTGAGGTCGGTTGTTGGTGGTTTTGTCTTGGTTGTTAGTGTATTGAGTCTTCTTATAAGAAGTGCATATGTGAAACATGAAATAGGATGTGTGGATTCATGTTTGGACACATGGAGGATGCATTGGAGATGATTACATTTTAGGATTGTTCATGGAGACTCTGTAAGTTTATTGTAATGTTTTCAGTGCTAAATAATACATTATGTAAATGCTTTTGAAGGCTAGGTTTTTACTCTATGAGAATTTTCCTAGGGTATATCTTGTGTTACCTTGTGATATGTCTTTGATATTTGTATATGGTTATTTTGTAAGCTTGGATGCATGATGTTCTCTCATGGAGTTACGTAGGAAATGAATTGATCATATTGTATGATTTTTCTAACAATTTTCAAATAGACTTAGTGTCATGAGCTGAACAAGTCTCACAAGCATCGTATGTAACGCCCTGCCACGCAACCCTAGAGGAAGTTGCAATTAACTACTTAAATGTACATTAACCCACAACAACATAAATGAACCATAACATCTACTCAAGATATTAAGTATGCATACATTCCATACAAGATAAATTACATCATAAAAGTAAGAGATACCATAGATTACAAATAGTAATAAATAAGCAATAAGATTACATCTCTCATTCCTCGAATGAGGTAAATCCAATAAGCATGATTACAATTTACATATTCCACCTCGATTACAAAGAGGGGTAATAAATCACAAGATCAACTAAAATAGAAATGCAAGAAATGAAACTGGATCCCATGAGCTCTCCAACTGGAAGTCTCGTCCATACAAACAAGAAGAAATCCCAACGGAGTAAGGAGCACGCCACCCAACCAAGTGGAACCCAAAGGCCCACCCCCCGTGCTAGGAGATAGTAACAAGGAATCCTAGCCAAGGCCATCTACCTCTAGGCACATGCTAACATGTAACTGAACCAAACTGGCACAACCAATCATATGCACCACTCAAGTATAACACAAGTACAATGCAAGTACAACATAAGTACAACTCAACATGGTCACATTGCTTCCAGATATAAAGCAGATCAAGTATGTTAAGAGAACCACACACATAATAAACAAGTACTAGTTGTTGTCCTAGACATAGTGTCATCACACAGCTCATCATGAGTTACCCATGCGGATCTTCATAGGCTCCGGCTAACCTAGTGGCCTCAATTGATCCCCGGCCCTCATACTTACTAATGCGGGATCAAAAACCTTTCATACAAACATGATAGATAACCTTGCCATTCCAGGCCTTCCCACTCATCCCAAGTCTAAACAAGCCCTTGTGTCTATGAGTGAGGCAATATTATCTTGATTAGTGAGAAGTACCACCTAATCTTCTAAGTATTGATTTATTTTCAATTGATTAAACTACTTCTGAAGGTTACCCAATCTTACCTCTTACGGGCTCTGGCCCCTAACAAAAGCCACTCTTCTACTTGACAACACACATACCATCCAATCACCAAGGGTACCAAAGTGCAAACAAACGAGATATCACGACCACTTCTTTCTCAGGAGGTGACATAAGATAAAACCCTCTCCAAACACTGGAGGTAACAAAATAACAAGCTACTCCTTACAAGGAGGCACAAATAACATAATTCACTCCTTTCTCAGGAGACGCAAATCATCCCCGTTCGTGGAAATCGGGTAAACACTGACTAGACACCATGCACTACCCAAGGGAATTCGTAACAGGTTGGCATCACAAAACGACAACCCCCAACCTCTAGGGTCCTCTGGAAGACTTACATATTAAAGACACTTAACCCATTTCCCCAAACAAGAACACAAAGGAAATGTCCACTGAAGGCAATTGAAAGAAACTACCTTTGGATATTCTAAATCCATTTCCTCATTACATTCAGTAATTTATTGCATCAATAAAATTGAATTAAAAATACATCTTTTCAGATAAGGGAGAAATTAACACTAGTCATTTAATTTCCCTACTTGCTTTTTAAATAATAATAAAATAACCCTTTATTTCAACTATTCATAAAATATCATTTAAAAAAATACTATCGGTCCTTTGCAAAAATACATTGTTTAAAATCATTCCATCTTGCTATTAAACACATCTCTTTTAGATTCAATATTTATCCTTTCAAATATAATATTCTAAAATCATTTCGTCGAATCAGCTATTATGCATTAATCTAAAATCCCTCAAATACATTCAAATCATGATATTAATCAATTCAACATTTTAAAATTTATAATCTCAACTATCACATAATACTTTAAAATCTTCCCAATTACATTTAAATTATGCTATTATTTTACTCATCCATTTTAAATCTTTATACATTTAAATATATACATATTTATCAAATTTAACTTCCCAACTATACAATTATGCAACTCAATATATTATAAACTAAATTAATATTATAATATTACATACCTATAATATATTAAATATTAAATATATATATATACATTTAATATTATTATAATATTATAAATACATAATATAAATTATTAAAAACACTTATTATTTTTGTTTTATTGAAAGCCACCCATTCACATCTCGGGCCACGCGCCAACCCATAGGGTTGAGTCGCGTGGACCTCAGGCCGTGTGCGTAGAGAGGGGAGGACTTTGCTAGGCGTTGGCGGTGGGTTTCACAAGCGGTGGTGTTGGCAGGTTACACAGGCGACGGCCACGGGTTTCCCAGGTGGCAACAACGTTAGTAGGGCGGAAGGCGGTGGCTGTGCGCAACCGACCACCACTAATGGTGGTGGCGCGGCTATGCAAAGCACAACCGACCACCATTAGGGGTGGTCGTTGTGCAGTCCGCGGCGGATGGGGGGCGTTGGGCGCGGCTCCCCCACACCGCCTCCCATGGGGGCGGCTATGGGGTGAGCCCCCAACCCCCAACTCAAAAAAAAATTCGAAGGCCCTAAAAATAATTTTTTTTTTAAATGAAAAAAAACTAAAAACTAGAAAAAAACCAGTCAATTAAAATCCGAACCTATAGCGATCTAATAGTAACCGAGTACCATAGTCAAGGTACTAACATAAACTAAGACATAACCAAACCGAACATTGTTCGATCAAAAGAGCAAAACAAAGGGGTGTTACATCCTCCCCCCCTAGGGTCAGGCTTACTCCTGGAAGCCTGCAACTACCCCTAGTAAAAACTCCATACAATCACACATAACCAAGGGTTCCAAAACTGAACCGCTCCATGTCTCAACATAAAAACAACAACAACCTCTTCCATAAACAACACAGCCAAAAACACTGTCGATCCCTCCGGATCTACATGGTGAGGCAACCACCAACCAAGACCCCAAAAACACATAACCATGGATTAACATACATAATACACATATGTACCAATACACATCACCAGGAACCATCACAAGGCTACACAAGAGTCCATCGAGACACCAGCAAGCAACATACCAATCCATGATAAAAGAATCCATGAACCAAGAACAAATAACCAGCTTAACAATCCATACATCACCATCAGTGTCTTGATGGTGTTAGGTCATACATAAAGTGAGACCATCCAAACAAGACCACAATGACCTGTCTCTTGTTGTATAAGGTGATCAGCCTCCAAGAGATAGTCATCACACAAAGGTGTGTAGTGGGTCCTAGCTGCAAAACAACCTCACATACCCCCATCCTCAACGTTTCCTGCGTCAACTTCCTTGTACACACTCACCAAGTCCGTTTCATACGTCCTTGGAGAGGAATCACAATACACCACATAGCTGACTTGAAAACAACAAAGATAACTAGCTTAGCCACCAAGTTCATAAAGAAGATAAAATTAAAGTTCCATTTCAACAATAAAGAAATAAATACGCGTAATTTCAACACTGAATCAAATTTATAACCACCGGGGTTATAAGAAAATAAGATCACAAGTTGTGGCTAAACCTTCACAATCAAATATAACAAAATGTCGAGCCTCACAAGCAACTGAAAAATCATAAATAACCAAAAGAAAGTTCACAATCTTTAAAATTTCACTATACAACAACTGTGTGACTAGTTACTAGCCACCAAAAGAGGAAGAAGGAAACAACGTCCGACTAGAATGATAACAACCCTTATGTGGTGCAGAGTGAGCACGCAATCCACATGACCTAGAGTGTATCCATGACTCTCAAACAAGATATAATTACTGTTTTCTTACATTTACAGGGGTACAACTACATACACAATCCCATAGGAACATCCAATTCCATAACCCATGGGATACGTATCAAAACTTCCCAACCAAAACCTTTTATCAGGTTTCTTTCACGCTACTCTTTTCCACAGAGTACATCATGCTAAAGTAAAAGCCATGAACAAGTGATCGCTTAGAAATTTCACTAACAGATTCATAGGGACAACCTAGTGGGCTCAAATGTTCCCAGAGAACCCAGTGTATGAACCTGGGGCTCTGATACCATGTGTAACGCCCCGCCACGCAACCCTAGAGGAAGTTGCAATTAACTACTTAAACGTACTAATTTTTTTTTTGTTTAAGTACAATGAACATGCAAGCTCACTACCCATTGCAAACAACCTCTAAGATTACGAGATTGAGATTAATTATTAACCCACAACAACATAAATGAATCCATAACATCTACTCAAGATATTAAGTACGCATACATTCCATACAAGATAAATTACATCATAAAAGTAAGAGATACCATAGATTACAAATAGTAATAAATAAGAAATAAGCTTACATCTCTCATTCCCCGAATGAGGTAAATCCAGTAAGCATGATTACAATTTACATCTTCCACCTCGATTAAAAAGAGGGGTAATAAATCACAAGATCAACTAAAATAGAAATGCAAGAAATGAAACTGGATCCCATGAGCTCTCCAACTGGAAGTCTCGTCCATACGAACAAGAAGAAATCCCAACGGAGTAAGATGCATGCCACCCAACCAAGTGGAACCCAAAGGCCCACCCCCCGTGCTAGGAAATAGTAACAAGGAATCCTAGCCAAGGCCATCTACCTCTAGGCACATGCTAACATGTAACTGAACCAAACTGACACAACCAATCACATGCACCACTCAAGTACAATGCAAGTAAAACATAAGTACAACTCAACATGGTCACATTGCTTCTAGATATAAAGCAGATCAAGTATGTTAAGAGAACCATACACATAATAAACAAGTACCAACTGTTGTCCTAGATAGAGTGTCATCACACAGCTCGTCATGAGTTACCCATGCAGATCTTCATAGGCTTCGGCTAACTTGGTGGCCTCAACCGATCCCCGACCCTCATACTTACTAATGCGGGATCAAAAACCTTTCGTACAGACATGATAGATGACCTTTCCATTCCAGGCCTTCCCACTAATCCCAATTCTAAACGAGCCCTTGTGTCTATGAGTGAGGAAATATTATCTTGATTAGTGAGAAGTACCACCTAATCTTCTAAGTATTGATTTAGTTTCACTTGATTAAACTACTTCTGAAGGTTACCCAATCTTACCTCTTATGGGCTTTGGCCCCTAACGGAAGCCACTCTACTACTTGACAACACACATACTATCCAATCACCAAGGGTACCAAAGTGAAAACAAATGAGATATCACGACCACTCCTTTCTCAGGATGTGACATAAGATAAAACCCTCTCCAAACACTGGAGGTAACAAAATAACAAACCACTCCTTACAAGGAGGCACAAATAACATAATCCACTCCTTTCTCAGGAGACGCAAATCATCCCCGTTCGTGGAAACCAGGTAAACATTGACTAGACACCATGCATTACCCAAGGGAATTCATAATAGGTTGACATCACAAAACGACAACCCCCAACCTCTAGGGTCCTCTGGAAGACTTAGATATTAAAGACACTTAACCCATTTCCCCAAACAAGAACACAAAGGAAATGTTCACTGAAGGCAATCGAAAGAAACTACCTTTGGATATTCTAAATCCATTTCCTCATTACATTCAGTAATTTATTGCATCAATAAAATTGAATTAAAAATACGTCTTTTCAGATAAGGGAGAAATTAACACTAATCATTTAATTTCCCTACTTGCTTTTTAAATAATAATAAAATAACCCTTTATTTCAACTATTCATAAAATATCATTTAAAAAAATACTATTGGTCCTTTGAAAAAATACATCGTTTAAAATCATTCCATCTTGCTATTAAACACATCTTTTTAGATTCAATATTTATCCTTTCAAATATAATATTCTAAAATCATTTCGTCAATTCAGCTATTATGCATTAATCTAAAATCCCTCAAATACATTCAAATCATGATTTCAATCAATTCAACATTTTAAAATTTATAATCTCAACTATAGCATAATACTTTAAAATCTTCCCAATTACATTTAAATTATGCTATTATTTTACTCATCCATTTTAAATCTATATACATTTAAATATATACATATTTATCAAATTTAACTTCCCAACTATACAATTATGCAACTCAATATATTATAAACTAAATTAATATTATAATATTACATACCTATAATATATAAAATATATATATATATATATATATATATATTTTATATTATTATAATATTATAAATACATAATATATAATATTAAAAAAAAACTTATTACTTTTATTTCATTTTTCATTTTTTTGTTTTATTGAAAGCCACCCATTTGCATCTCGGGCCACATGCCAACCCTTAGGGTTGAGTCATGTGGACCTCGGGCCACGTGTGTAGAGAGGGAAGGACTTTGCTGGGCATTGGCCGCGGGTTTCACAGGCGGCAACACTGGCGGGTTACATAGGCGGCGACGGCGTTAGCAGGGCGGGGAGCGGTGGATGTGTGCAGTCGGCCACCACTAATGGTGGCGCGGTTGTGCAAAGCACAACCGACCACCATTAGGGGTGGTTGTTGCACAACTTGCAGCTGATGGGGGGCACTAGGCGCGACTCCCCCACATCGCCTCCCATGGGGGCGGTTGTGGGGTGAGCCCCCAGCCCCCAACTCAAAAAAAAATTCGAAGGCCCTAAAGAAAAACTTTTTTTTATAAGTTTTTTTTTTAAATGAAAAAAAAACTAAAAACCAGTCAATTAAAATTAGAACCTGGCATTTTTTTTTATAAAATTTTTGCCAGCATAACCCTACAAAGGGAAATAATATAAAAATATATACACATATATTTTCATTCATCCAAATTGGAATTACAACTAAATTGAAGAACATAATTGAAATAATAATTTATACACAAAAATTCATTTCAATTTTGAAACAATCTTTTTCAAACAGAGGTGTTCTCCAAATTTTGAAAGCAAGCGAGTGATGCAATACTGTCCCCTTCACCAATACAGTATAACTAACTGACAAATCTAACATATTACTTTAATCAAAAGCATAAAACATCATTGATTCAAACATCCATAATGCTAATCCCAAAACATTTTATAATGATAACATCATAATAAAATACCCATCACATCTAAATATCACATTCACATCACTTTACATATAGCGATCTAATAGTAACCGAGTACCATAGTCAAGGTACTAACATAAACTAAGACATAACCAAACCAAACACTGTTTGATTAAAAGAGAAAAATGGAGGCGTGTTACATCATACACAATGACTACTCATAAGATTATCAAGATCAAGCTACAATTAGAGTTTTTAGAGAAGGGACGCATACATTTTAGCATCTATCATTGGGGTACACCTATATCTTCTTTAAGAAAGACGTGTCCCTTCATCTATGTATGAATTATATAAATCTAAATAAGGTAACAAATAAAAATCACTATCCTCTACCCAAGATCGATGACTTGTTTGACCAAATGTAGGGTGCCAAAGTATTCTCAAAGATAGACCTAAAGTTTGGTTACCATTCTAGTTGAGGATTACATAGATATTCATAGGATAAATTTTTGAACTCAATATGTCCACTATGAATTTATAGTGGTGCCCTTCAATTTGATGAATACACCTATAATATTTATGAGCCCAGTGAATGAGGTATTTGTATATTCTTAGATCAATTTATTTTGGTGTTCCTAGATGATATTTTTATATACTCACAAACATAGGAGGAGCATGAGGAGAACTTGCATCAGGATTTTCAATGTTTGAGAGAGTAACAACTTTGTGGCAACTTGGTCAAGTGTTCCTTCTTTCAATCAAAGCTTCACTACCTAGAACACATTACAATGGTATCTTTGTAGATCCATCAAATATTAGAGAAATTATGGATTCACCAACACCTATCAACATGTCAGGATAGGAGCTTCATGATTTTAGCAAGGTATTATCACATATTTGTCGAGGGCTTATCCATGATTGATAATTTGTACATATGCATGATTAGAGGGTTATAAGTAATTTTAATACTTGAGGGTTGAGTGATCAAATATGATTCACAAAATTTTAAGAACCATGAGTTAAACTATCTTACACATGTTTTGGAGCTTGCAGTGGTAGTTCATGTCCTATTTATATAAAGGCATTTTATATTATGTCATCACTTCAAGCTTAATTCAAACCATCATAATATTTAGTAAATCTTGACGTAGTTGAATCTAAAAAGCCATTGAAGACATTGGATTGAGTTATTATATGAGTATGAATTTGATGTATCTTGTAAGGAAGCTAAGATAGTGGAACAACTTCCTACACTAATCTTGAGAGGAGGGTTTGTGAAAAAGAAAATTCAAATCTTTTCAATAGTATCAAAAATTAAATAGAAATAAACTTAAATACCATTCATACCACAACACAGTGATTTGTGTGGGGAAACCCTTTCAGGAGAAAAACATCACACTCCAAAAGTCACCCAATATAATATTAAAAAATCAAGACGATTACAATATACTTGCATAGAAATATTTCTTAGGAGTATCACCAACCAAAGATCTAGAGGAAACTCAACATATATGAGAGTCTCACACACAATACAATCTTATATACAACAATAATAAAATTCCCTCATAAAAGGAGCATTACCTTCTAGGGCAAGAAAAGCCAATATAATCTCTATTGTCAGACCTATGAACTAATGATGAATGGTCCATATTTACAATGAATTTAATGTATATAAAATGTAGCTTTAAGAGTGCTACCCAAAAACCTCCAATGAGACACACGAATGTTGTACCCCCTAACATGGGGATGATCCCCTCAAACCCCATAGGGGTTACCCCTACACCCCTTACACTCAAATTGCAATGTTGAGACATCATTTTCCTAAAATATATTACATCAAAGATCATAAAGAGAAAGTGGTGCAAAATTATTTAAGTAGGATAAATGGCGAGATTATGTCCATATCCTTGGGTATATATTTGAGGATTCATATTCTCTATTAGTTGCAAGAGGATGATTCATATTGTGAGGTTCATTGTGAGTTATAGTCTTAGAGGTCCCTTAAGGTCAATTTTGTAGGGTATGCATTTGAGATAGATCGATTATTGCATCACATGGGTCATATTTATGTGTCACTTGTATGCGATCTTTGGACAATAGTTTTTTTAGAGGCTCATAGGGAATATTATGCAACACATCCAAGGGTGAAGAATATTTTTTTTCGATCTATGATAGTTGTATGATTAGACATGCATGCAACAAATTTTTTTAGAGTTTTCAACTCGATGCCTTGAGTGTTAGAGAGTCAAGGTAAAGCATCAACATCCAATAGGATGTTTTACCTACATGACATCCCTCAATGGAAATGGAACACCATTTATATGAATTTTATAGTTGGTTTATCTTTCTCATCTTGATGTTGTGATGCCATCGTGGTGACAATTGACAAGTTGACCAAGGTAGCCTATTTCTCTCTAGTACATACTAATTATACTACCCCAATACTTGTGGGGGTGTTCCTTGATCACATTTATAGACTTCATGGGATCTCTCATAGTATTATTTTAGATAAGGATTCAATATTCATATTATATTTTTGGACATCATTGTAGCAAGAATTGAGCACACACCTCAATTTCAGTTTAGCATATCACCCTAGGATAGATGGTCAAGTAAAGAGTGTGAACCAAATACTTGAGGATATAATCACCAATCTAGATGGGAGGAGTACCTTAGTAAATTTTTCCTACAACAAAAATCATCATCGTTCTTTGGTATGACACCACTTCAAGCATTGTATAGTAAACCTTGTAAGACTCCTTTAAGTTGGGATCACATCAAGCATAGATTTGTTATTGGTCTAGAGTTGGTATAGGATATGGAGAAAAATGTGGTATTGATTATGTAATTGATGTTTTCAAGAGGCACGTGATAAATCAAAAAGAAATATGTTAATTCTAAGAGATTGTATCATATTTCTCAATTGGTGACAAGTGTTGTAAACCTACACCCTGATTTATAGGTCCCATTAAGATCTTGGAGTAGATAGTCTATGTAGCTTATTGTCTAGCGTTGCCACCTAGCTCATTATGTATCCATGGTGTGTTTACTATATTTTTAGGCATTATGTACATGATGAGACTCATATTTTTGGTTAGAGTGCCTTACAGATAGAGTCACATGTGTGGCTAGTGTTTGAGCCTATTCGTATTTTGTCTCATAAAAATGCTAGCCCTTCAAGGGAAATATTTGGACCAGTCTAGGGTCCAATGCGACTGTTATAATGAGGTTGCAGCTACATGAGAGAATTCCCCACATTTGAGTACACTGTATTCTCACCTCTTTGAGGAATTCTAGGAGGAAGCCCATTCCTAGGAGGGAGGATGTGAGGCCCACCATTTAGTGACCTTGACATTCACTCTATTGACTTATTATCATTTTGATACTTTGTATTTGTTTCTCATTACCATGATGTTGAAAATTTGATGTTAATCTTAGACTATGGTTTGATGATGGTTGCATGTGTAGAATAATTTTGATTATGCTTATCATGATGTTACTATGATTAATGAATTATGTATGATACTTTATAGGTGATTAATATGAGTTGCTTAATAAATTATTTTATTCTTAAGATGATTTATGTTATGATATGGTTATTAATTATCAAGTTTTCAAATAATGAATGTCTATATATTTTTCATACTTAAGATTCATGAGAATTGTGTTTAAATATAATCATAATATTATTATGATGTTTCATTGAGCTTGTGGTGAATTTGATTCTTGATCAAATGCATGATCGTGTATGATTTTAATTTATGTCACTTTGTGATGATTATCATGTGTAATTGAGTGTGTAGGTAATTTCCATGGCCAATGAAAATTTGGAGGTCTTATGGGAACCCTAATGTGAATTAACCCAATGATGCTTGACTATAGTTCATATGAAGGGACTATTGTATCTATGTATTTATGAATGTTGAAAGTGAAATGTTGAGTGTTATTTATTATATTTGATGTGTTGTAAGATTGGTTGGATTGGTTTGTGAGATGATTAAATGGTATCCTTGTCAAATTTTAGATTTTCTCTTTGTTGAGTTTTTAAATGTAATCTTCTACTCCTTTTTGGTGTTTTCAAGGTCATAAGGTGGGTACCTATGGATTAAGTACATGTTTACTACTTATATTGGGCTTTGGCCAAGATATGACCCTTCCCAAGGAAGTGTGAAAAATTGGGTTTTGGGAAGTGGGATGGTTGACTTGTCACAATCCCATTCCCATTCTCCAAGGTTCATGTATGGGATTGGGAAGTTTCCAAGGTCTCACACATGTGTGAGCACACATTAGAAAAAAAATCATGGGAAGAATGCCCAAGTACAATCCACTCCCAATGTCTCACACATATGGGAGAAATGTAGGGAGATGTACTCTTGAGAGTGAATGAGAAGGTGACAAGTTTCACCTCCCCATTGAAGGAATTTGAATTTGAAATTCCTATTTATCATCCTCTTGAGGGTGAAGGGGGATTTTTTTGTTCAATTATCATTTGGATTGAGTATTGTGAGAGAGAAAGGGTGTTGGAGATATTGGATTTTTGTGAAGGATTATTGGAGTAGAGTCCTTGGAGGTCTTCATAAAACTCCCATCAAGTCCTTTGAAGTCTTTTTGAGGTAGGCTTACATGCTTCTCTTTATGTATCTTTAATTTTTATTGCTTATGTAGTGTATGCTAATGGATTTTTGTGGGTTAATGTTTTTATGTATTGTTTTCACTTCATGTGTTTTGTTTCATGTTGGGAAGGGTTGTGACGAGTTATGATCTCCTACTTGATGAGAGAAAAATAAGTAAGGGGTAGAGAGATATTAGACCTTCCATGGGGAAATACTTTTTCCCTTGAGAAGGAGAAGCTTATGTATGAGTACCCTTACATTCTTGGTGTTACTGGATGGGAGAAGGGTGCGATTCCATTTTGATATGAGTGTGAGAAAGAAGGAAGAATGATGAATCTTATGAGTATATGGGATTTATTTATTGTATCTCTTTATTTATTTCCCCAATGTTGGAAAGTTTTCCTCTCATCTCCCCCTATTTGAATCTTGAGGAAGATTTATGTTTTGTAAATCCATTAGGTTTTGTTGGAGTTATGTTTTGTGTCTTGTGTTAAGAAAGTGTGTTTTTCTATGTATTTTTCCTTGTGTGAGTGCAACCTAGGTTTCCTACAAGGCCTCCTAACTCAAGGGTGGATTCGAGAGAAAACTCTACGGTTGGGAGGTGATCTTCCCTTTAGCCACGTTACAATATTTTTCCTTGTAGGTGTTTTTTGATGGATTTCTTGGAGTGTGGCTTAGCCATTGAGATGACCTTGTTCATCTTCAAGTTTGGATTGGATATGTATTTAGTGTGCAAGTGAACTTTGTTGTTGAAACTTGTGTTGAACAATTTATTTTAATAGTGTAATTCATGTGGTAAAAATAGTGATTTTGTAAGATGTAAAAATTTATACTTGAGTTTCAAATGTATAAATTGTAAATTCCTTGCAAGTTTTCATTGTTAAAATGCATGTGATTTGAAAAGAAAAGAATTTTTTTACTTGTTTTATGTATAGTTTTGACCTTAAATCAATGATATAGATTTATTCACAATCACAATATTTCTCTAACTTGTGTTGTGGAAGGAAATAAAAAGAAGAATCTAATATATATATATATATATATATATATCCTTGTCAAGCTTGTAGTGAAAGGAAATAGATCTTATCTTAAATGTTAGTTCTTCAAATGTGTGCTTATAGTTATTCACGTAAATTTAGTCTTCATTTACTTTAAAAAAGAAAAAGGATATATATGTATGTATATACATACATATATATTGTATATACCTTTTATAAAATATATTTTGCAACAAATAAAATAAATAATTAGTAATATATGTGTGTGTTTTCAAAGTTATATATGTATCATAGTATAAATCTATTATTTAAGAACTCCATATAAAAAATATAAAAAATAAGTGAAAAAGGGGAAAAAGTTATTGTACATATTAAGAAAGAGAGAGGTAATAATATAATAATAATAAATAAATAAAACAAGAAAAATCAGCTTTATTTTGAGAAGACTTCATATTCTTTCTTGGCTTAAGATAAAGTTAGAGAGAGGAAGAAAGGTCAATTTAAAAAAGAATAGATATAATAATATAATAATAATAAATTAACAAAACAATAAAAACTATATGTATCTTGAGAATACTCTCTCTTCTTCTATATCCTTCTCCCAATGTAAAAGTGAATGAGAAGTGTGGAGGTAAGGGGTTCCTTTCAAAAGATAGAGTTAGGGTTTCCATTTAGGTCTCTATGAAAGTTTAAGAAACCAATTAAATCCTTGAGTGGATTTTATAAAAAAATATATCTTTCATTTTAATTTAATCTAAGAAGCTTTTTGGAATAGAGCTAATGTTGGAGAAATCTTATGTTTCAGGGAACTTTAATAATAATGTAATAAATTTAGTTTTAACTGAGGAATAGTTTAATGAATTATTAGTCAATTCAATTAATGAATTAATTTAATTAATTTATACGACTATTTTATTAAGAATTCATAATTCAATTTATAATGTTAAACTAATTTCAAAAATTGAATCTTTGAGGGATTTAAAGAATTAGGGAATTGGATGGGAAATATTTGCATTTGATTTATATAATTTAAATGTCAAGGAAAATATAAACATTGAATATTTTTTAATTTAAATCAAGGAATATATTAGTTATCGTTGTGATTATTTTCTAAAGTTATGCATTAATTATTAAAATTAAACCAAAACATTTCAAATATTTTCTATAGTTAGACATTTTAATTTAATGTATGGTTAATGTTAATTAAGTTAGATTAAAGACTCATTTAAATTTGAATGTAGTTAACTTAGTTAAGATCTAGTTAACCCTAGGAGATAGGTCTTGCCTTGAAAACTCAACCACCCACTTCAATATAGTAAACATTAAAGGGATTGAACCCTTTTGAGGTACTCCCTTCAGGTGTAAACCCTAGTTAGGTTAACCACCATCACAAGGTGTGTGGAATGGGCTTCACAAGAACCACTTGCATTATTTTTTCCTTTCCACACTTTCAGGTGACATGCCTATGATGAAGTTGCACAAACAATGCCAACAAGTATGCTTGTTACTCTACGATGTTGAGCATGGTAGATGTTTTGGTTAATGTTTTTTGTGAAAAAATTTGTTATGGACTCAAGGGAACACTGAGACGGGGGGGGTGGGGGTGAATCAATGTTCAATAGATTTTAACCTTCATCAATCTAAAACTTGAAACCATTTCAACATTGCATAAAGAAAATATGTATGCATTCAAAGTAATCATTCATGACACCATACACAGATTTTTGCGTGGAAACCCTATTAGGGGAAAAACCACGGTGGAGGTTAATCCACAATTTGAGTACTCAAATACAATTGTTTACAAAAGGAATGCACTTGCATTTAGGCGCACTGCCTAGAGCTCACTGCTCAAAAGAAAAAGGCTCACTGCCATACAAAAGTTCAGAATAAGACCATCTGAAGGTTGAACTGATATAATAGCATCTAATTATGTCAGGTGACAGTTCTGGTGAAGCTCATAGATTGAATTATGGATCTACAAACTAATTATTCTATTTGCTCCGCTATGCTCTGCTCTTTTTTGCTCTTTGCATCACACATAGACAAGTTCTCATTATTATTCTATTGAATCTCACACTACACATATTCACTTGCTTACACACTTCTCTTTCAATCACATCACATTTCATACCTTACACGATAGAACCGATCTCATATATATCTGCTAACAAGGATTTACTTATTCATCAGTCGGCTTCATAAAATATTAAGTTACCTTCATCTTGTCGGCCAGATCCATCATTAATTCTTTATGTGCATCCTCCAAAGTCGGTTAAGAAAAATAGAGGACCCAAACTAACATAATTGAGCATGAAGATATTTAATTAATTACTCATTATACATCCATGATTACTATATTTTTCAGGTCGGCCTTCTAGCACAGATAACTAAAAAATTAGTACACCTGATCTCCTAGATCACGTACCAATGAATGTGCATCAAAACAATACTTCACCAAACATCAACAAACCTTCCTCAGAGATCCACTACCCAAAATATCTATCTGATGAGGTGTTAGATCAACTTTTATGCTTGTAACTGGATACCCTATTCTTTACTCTATTCTGTCAGTAAATGCCAAAATTGTACTGCAAACCAGATGCCATTAAGGTTGCCTAGGGTGCCAGGGTTTCCATGGTTTCCATGGTTTCCATTGTATCCATCAATGACAACACTTACATGCCATATGCCAACAATCTCCCCCTTTGGCATTGATGGCAACACTTAGTGAAAAATGACTAAGTGTCAGAATCATTTTAGGTATACTGCAAAACTTTTACTGTACTTTCTCCCCTTGAGATTTATACTGCATTCTCTCCCTCTCTAAGGCATTTTTTACTGCATTCTCTCCCCTTTTGACATCAATGAAAAATCATGGATTTCATATGCCAAAAAAGACAAAAAGTGAACAGTGACAAATAATGACAAAACACTTATATGTCGGTACCAAGTGACAAAACACATGTTCAAAAGTCTCAACGCTTCAAAACTTCATCACATATAAGCTGACAGTTCTCCTTCTTTAATCAAAACTTCAAAAACTTCAAAACAACTAAATGTTATCTTTAGAAGATTATATTATGGTTTTTCTTCATTTCCGGAAGGAATTTCTTCCAAACATCAATTTTGATTCCAATGATAATGATCAAACTATTATTCTTGGAAGTCTTGTTAACAATTTCGGTTAAAGATTCAAGAATTGTAATTGCTTCTTCCAGTTTCTCACCATTCCTCAATATTTCCACTATCTTCTCCAACCTGCATTCGGTTAGATCCTTTACCTTCCAAAAAGTATCCACAAGAGTATTCTTGGAGAGTTTAATTTTTGTGTGGGTTAACTGTAGCTCCTAGATTTTTCTCCTGATGGTGCCATCCGGATCCTGAGATATATCAAAAGTTTTTCCATGCCATTCAACTCTATTTCAATTTGATCAATCTTCTCTTTGTAATTGTTGACTGCATGGGGCCAATGGATGCAATAGTTGTAGATGTCAGTAGCTTAGTTTATGCATTTCCTTAACTCATTCATTTTCTTTTTTAGTTTGGAAAGAGGTAGTCAAAATTGCTCCTTCAAATGAGAGATAACTTCACCAACTTCCTTTTCTTGTGCTTCAGAATTCATTGTTTCTTTGTTGCACTCAATCATTTCATCGAGAAAAATGTTTTTCAAACTCTCCAATCTAATCTTGCATTGCTCAACATGAGCATTTAACACACTTACAATCATGTCCTGATCATATGATGGTCTTGTAGACCATAACTTAGCTAGTTTCTGCATTCCTCCTTCTCCTTCAATAATCTGTTGTAGATTTTCTTCTATCAGATCATCTTCTTCCTCATTACCTTTTTCTTTTTTAGATTCATTTTTCAGTGGATCCTCAGTTTCTTCATTAGATTCTTCATCTGGAATATACACAATTTCTTTTTCTTTTCCTTTTCCTTCAATTCTGGGAACTTTGCTTTCCGAAGGACTGTATTCAACAATTTCCTTACCTCTTTTATGTCCTTTATCAGAGCTACTAGAAGAGGAACCAACTTCAATTGATTTTACCGAAGAGAAATATTAATTGAACCACACTTTTCAAGCACATTCTTAAAGAAATTTTCAAATTTCAAATCCCAATCGACCAAGCTCCTAGAATATGCATATATTTGTTTGCATACCGGTTCATTTGTCTTCCATACCACATTGTCAAGTTTCGGAAAACAATTCAGGAAATACATTACTAAGCATGTAATCAAGGTGCCAAACCTAAAAGGGCAACCTGATTCCTTTGTCAGTTGTACATTCTCCATGAGTTGATCCTTTAACAACCCGCATAGGTCAAAGTCCTGACCTTCAATCATCATCTTGTGAGAAATATAGACTGCGCTAGCCAATGTATCTCCTTCTCGATTTTTGTAGAAGATTTTGTATGTTATTCCATGTGCAGTGTATTTTGTAATGGGATTCTTGATTGTAGCAATTATCAAGGCTCTCTAATCTCCAATCATCTCAGTTAGGGTTTTGACCTCTTTGTTCCAAATAGATTTCTTCCTTGGTATATCTCCAATTTTACAAAATCCAGTCAAATTCTCAATTGCTTCCTTCGAGATAATGTAGGGTTTGTCCAAAGTTAAGATATCATCATGTAATATTCTCAAGATGAATTTCATGAATTCCACATTTTTGAAGTACAAAAACTCATTCCAGATATCCAAATTTTCGTGTTTAGCTTCACTTAATTGCTTCAATTCATTAGGCAATAACAAATTCCTCATGGACCTAATCTTTGCATTGTTGTACTCATCTAGAGTGATCGATCCTTTGATTTTTTCCATTTTTCCTTTTTGTGTTTAGGGTTCGCAACCACACACTAAATTGTATGAAGAATTTGAGATCAATTTGAAATACTTGATAGATTCTGAGAATTGTCGATGAATCGATTTTACTACTTCAAAATATGACCATCGAGTGCTCTCCTTCTTTTCTCCTTCGATGCAAAGTGACAAATGACAGTTTTAACTTTACTTTTATAGCTCGCGCACTTGCAATAAATGTGTTTGCCCTAAATTTTTGGATACTCTTTTTTCTCAAACAGTAATTGAAAAATCTTTTGCGGACTTATGAATTATCTGAATTCTTTTTGAAAAAGTTATCCAAAACTTATGTACACCATAAATACACCTTCTTAACTATTCTTTGTGTTCCAATACCATCCATAGGTAGGGGAGGAAATATTTTCTTGAGAAAAAATCCCCCTAGGCTAGTGGCCTGAAATCAATTACCAAAAGAATAATCGGAAGCAGGTTTCGGCATGGAACCATTTCCAAAATTAGAATCATTCTTTTTTACCCATGTCTTTTTCATCTCATCTCTGATTTCATCTGTAGTCACTTTTTTTTTTCTTTATCATTTTTCTCTATTTTTTGTCTTTGTATATCAGACCTCTTTTGTCTGTATTCTTGCTTCTACAGAATCTTGCAATGTGACCATATTTATTGCAGTTATAGCACACAATATTTTCTTGTCTATTCCACTAGTTTCTTCTTGATCTGCATTGATTAGCAACATGCCCAAATTTCCCACATGTATAGCATTCAACATTTCTTCTATCAATAGAGTAACTTGACATATTTCTACATTCAATTGATTTATGACCAATCTTTTTGCAATTGAAACAATGACCATAAAATGATGATTTTTTTTACTTCATATTACTTCTACGATGAGCAGCCATATGCCCGAAATTATTACAAGAAAAACAGTATCTATTAAACTTTTGTGCATTAGGTTGTCTTACCAGATACCTTCCATTTATGTTTTGTTTGAAATTCTTTTGTCCTGATCTAGAACTTTCTCCTTTTTCATATCCAAGACCTCTCCTATCATTTCCACTCTTTTGTCCTTGATTCAACTCACCAAGCTTTACTGAACTAATCTTAAGAGTAGTAAGAGGGGGGATGAATCAGTGTTCAACAAATTGTAACCTTCATCAATCTAAAACTTGAAACCATTTCAACATTGCATTAAAGAAAAGATGTATGCATTCAAAGTAATCATTCATGACACCATAACACACAGATTTTTGCGTGGAAACCTTGTTAGGGGAAAAACCACGGTGGAGGTTAATCCACAATTTGAGTACTCAAATATAATTGTTTACCAAAGGAATGCACTTGCATTCAGGCGCACTGCCTAGAGCTCACTACTCAAAAGAAAAATTCTCACTGCCATACAAAAGTTCATATTAAGACCATCTGAAAGTTGAAATGATATAATAGCATCTATTTATGCCAAGTGACAGTTTTGGTGAAGCTCATAGATTGAATTTTGGATCTACAGACTGATTCTTCTCTTTGCTTTGCTTTGCTCTTCTCTTTTCTGCTCTTCGCATCACACATAGACAAGTTCGCATTATTATTCTGTTGAATCTCACACTACACACATATTAACATGCTTACACACTTCTTCGCTTTCAATCACATCACATTCCATACCTTACATGATAGAACCGATCTCATATATATATCCCCTAACAAGGATTTACTTATTCATTAGTCGACTTCATAAAATATTAAGTTAGCTTCATCTTGTCAGCCATATCCATCATTAATTCCTTATGTGCATCCTCCAAAGTCAGTTAAGACAAAGAGAGGACCCAAAAAAACATAATCGAGCATGAAGATATTTAATTAATTACTCCTTATACATCCGTGATTACTATATTTTTTGGGTTGGCCTTCTAGCATAGATAAATAACAAATTAGTACACCAGATCTCCTAGATCACATACCAATGAGTGTGCATCAAAAAAATCCTTCACCAAACATCAACAAACCTTCCTCAGAGACCCACAACCCAAAATATCTATCCGGTGAGGTGTTCAGATCAACTTTTATGCTTGTAACCGGATGCCTTGTTCTTTACTCTGTTCTATCGGTGGATGCCAAAATTGTACTACAGACTGGATGTCATTAAGGTTGCCTAGGGTGCCAAGGTTGCCAAGGTTGCTAGGGTTTCCATGGTTGTCATGGTTGCCATCAATGACAACACTTACATTCCATATACCAACAAGTTTGTGTTTCATGTCCATGTGTAAAATTTTGTTCATGACACTATTCCAACTATGGTGATTAATTCTTGGCAACTACTTAGGCCTATGTGTTACCATTGGCTTATGTTTTTGTGTTTACATATAAATTTGAAACATACTTCATGTTTTTATGTGATATTTTAGTGTGGCATCCTTTTTTGTTTGGATATTATCTTTTGTGCATTGGCATGATAGTAGATGAGAGTGTTCATGTTTGAGATGGTGGTCACCTTGGTTATTGTTGTGGGGATTTTTATGGACCACATGGAGCACTTGGATGTTATGATGGTACATGTTGGATATAGGGATTGTTCCCTTGATGTTCGAGTTTACTTTTGAACCCTTATGCAATAAATAAAAAAAAGGATAATGTTGGGAAACATGTGTTAAACACCTTGTATAATTCTTATAATGTAAATTAATATCTATTTGTGGTATACTTAGGAAATATAGGGATGCGTACATCACATGGGTTAGATATTCTTGGAGACACTTTGTATGTTGTATGTAACATTGGGATAGGTATTTAATGTGGGTTGCACATTAGGAAAATATTTAATGCTGGAAAAACTTAGTACCAAAAAATAAATGAGAGGGACATGGTTTTGTAAGCTCATGGTTTAGAGGCATGAGGTTTATGTAATACCACTTGGTGGTTTTGTGCAATCTTGTTTCTATAAAAACAAGAACATAAGTAGTTGTTGAAGTTAGCTTGTTTAATTTTTGACGTTTTGCCTAAGATTGGATTGATTATCTCTTGTAGATTGCATATGGGAAGATAGGAAGCATGCATTAGGATGTGTGGTTACATGATTTTTATTTTCTTGTTCTCATGAAGTAAAATTAGGGAGCTTAATGTTTTAGAAGCCTTACATGGACACTCTACAAGTGTATTATTTTATTTGTTCATGAGATAATATATTGAGTGTTTTTGGAGGTTAGAGTTTTCCCTCTGAAAGTCTTCATAGGTTAAATCTAATATCATCTTAATGGTATGTTTATCTATTATTTTGCAAAATTTTCTCTCTTAGGGTTATGTGGAAATAGTTTATTATGGCTACAAATTTTCTTTTATGGATACAAGCAATCCATAGAATTTCTTAGCAAGTCCTTACAATATGAAAATTTTAAGTATCCTATTATGGAGAGACTTGCATACGCCCTTGTTAACTATTAATAATTTCATATCTTATAGGCACAAATATCATTATTTATGTGCTATAAACAACTATGAAGGACATCTTCACTCAACAAGAGGACCATAGAAAAAGGTATAGAGTGATTAATACAATATGGAGGTGCAAACAACAAAATTGGTTAGAGGACAAGACTTGACCGGGCTTATGGAAAAAGAAAACCTAGATGTAGCAGAGGTATATGTAAGTGTTGATCTAAAATTTGCTTCTTGTCCTTTGAAAAATAACCCTAGGATAAATAGGTGGTGTTTTTATTATAATACATGAAATGCTATCCTATAATGAATGGAAACTAGTAGAAAACACTAAATTTTTCATCCCAAAAGTATGTATTGATTGAAAATAAGTTGATACAAATAAGCCATGATGGGATACTACTTAAATTCATTGATGAAGATAAATCCACTAAAAATGAACAAATGTCATGAAGGGATTTGTGGTGGTCATTTTAAGGAAAATACCACTACATATAAGGTTCTTAGAGTAGGATACTAGTGGCCAACATTATTTTAGGATATGGTCAAGACAATGGAGAAGTGTGATGTCCTCCTAAGCTTCATTGGTAAATTAAATTTTGTAGGTGCCCTTCCCCTTATGTCTATGATGATTTAAGCTTCATTCCAAAAATAGGGAGTCAATTTCATAGTGGAAGTCATGGAGAGGTCTTGAGCAATGAGTACAAGTGGATACTTGTGACAAATGATTACTTTACCAAGTGGGTTGATGTAGTCCCCACTTTTAGTGCTACATCTAAGATGGTAGTTGATTTCTTGCTAAACAATGTGATGACTAGATTTAGTGTGCCTACAAGGATTATTGCTAATAATGTGATGTGTTTAGATCCCATGAAATTTTATATTTAAGTTCTAAATATGGATAGGTTGATTCTAGTAAAAAAGACCTCATGAAGATCATTAAAAGGACAATAGATATAAATAAGAAGAGGTGTAATGGCTAAATGAAGTATGTGATGTGGGAAGACATGATGACATATAAAAGAGTTATTGGGAGGAACCCATTTGAATTATTTTATTGTATAGAAGCTAATATGTCAATCTACTTGAATTTGTTGATATACAAATTGATGTAGGAAGCTAAAGGGGAAGAAACTAATTCTATCTCCTTAAGAGTGCATGAGCTAATAGAGTTGAATGAAAGTAGAAGAGTTACACATGATAGAATATTATCATAGCAGTAGAAGATGAAATATTTGTTTGGAAAGAGAGTAATTCGAAAGGATTTTCATATAGGAGACACGGCCCTCATGTGGAATGCTAGATTAGAGGACAAAGAAAAATATGAGATCCTTTGTAACTTGGGTCATATGAAGTTGCAGATGAATGTGGTCAAAGCACATACCAACTCAAAAGTTTGGATGGAGATCTCATGGAGCTACCAATCTATGGCCAACATATTAAGCATTAATTCTCATGAGTAGTGAAGTATTTTGAATTGCACATATTCCTTTCATTTTGGTGTGTGTGTGTGTGTGTTATCATTGTTTAACTATAATCCTTATTGATAATAGTGAAGTGTATTTTGGTTGGGTTCTTCCTTTTGCTCCCTTTTGTGGATAGTTTCGTGTTGGTCCTATTGTCCACTTTGACATTTCCAAAGATCCTATTTGAATTCTCGTTGTTCTTGCAAGAGGCACACAAGTCCAACTAGAGCCTATGGTGGAACACTTTCAAACAATACAAAATTTTGTTAGTCTTGTACCTGTGTGTTTCATTGGCCTTATTTAGACATCATTAATATCCAATCAAACATCTCCTACAGTTTCCTCCTAGGCCAATTTTATTCCTTGTGTTGTGATTTTCCTCATGCCATACTTTAATTATGTGTCCAAGCTAGAAAAAAAAAGATTATGAGGCTTTGTGACTTAATTTTTGGTTCAAAATAGGCTTTCAAAATTTTCCTTGTTGGTTCCTCTAAGTCCTTTGTGTATTTCAAAATTTTGGGCTAACAAGTATTTCCTCACTGAAGTGCTCAATCACTTGTTCCCCCTTCATTTCATATATTCTCCTTGTGGCCCTAGGATTTTCCTATTGAATACCCAAGATACTGAGAGGGGAGTGGGGGGGCAGGGGGGTGAATCAGTATCTTCTTAAACTTATTGAACAAACACCATCCAATTACTCCAATGCATATAACAGTAAAGATGAGCAAAAGCATTAATAGAACATAAAACCACACAACACATGAACACCAGAATTTTTGCGTGGAAAACCCGAGATGGGAAAAACCACGGTGAGGATTAACTCACAATATAATGTGGTTCTAAAATTGGATACAAAAAGAGGCTCACTGCCAGATATAAAAGCTCATTGCTTACATAAAGGACTCAATGTCCAAGCAAGGAGGCTTACTACCTACAAAATAATTACAATAACAAAATGGCTTACAATCAGAACATGAACTAAAGAAGTTACACCTAACAAGTGCAGATTTAGTTCCTTTGATGCTCACTAAACAGATTTAACACACTTTTGCTTCACATTCACACCATACTTCACATTCAAAACATACTTCACATTATCATTCAATTCAACGATCTCAAAACAATCCAATATATATATTTGATACATCCGCAAGCATCAATTAGGTCGGCCTAATTAGATGCAATCTTTATTCACCAAAAAGACTAACTGACGGCTCCAAAACTTCTCCAAAAATAATTCAACTATGTAGCATACTATATCATGTCAGCATGGATCTTAGAATAGGTTGCACATACATCCACAATAAAAAATTAACACTATACCACCAACTGTTTATTAGGTCAGCTAGAGATAGACCTAATAACAAAATGCAATCAACCGAATAGTGCCAACTTGCCATATGAGCACATGAGCACACAAGATTTTGAACTTACAAGCTTCCATCATCCAAAAACCATTTCTAAAAACTACGAGCAACGATGATCACTAGAGGAGGATTGCAGATCAACATACTTGAGGATGTAAACTGGTTCTTCATACCGGTTCAGAGTACCGGATCAAATTGATGACTTAATCAACATGGTGACATCAATGACAACACAAAGTCTGCACATGCAACTAGACGATCTTCTTCATTCTTCCAACATTTCCATCCCCCTTCTCACTTCTTCCCATGGTATTTGATATCCATTTCTCTTGACTCCTACTCTCAATTGTGCTACTTCCTCTTCCTCATTCGCCTAGCATGTTTTTTCCCTTAACTAGTAATCTCATTTGTTTTCCCAACACATAATTTCCTAAGAACTTGACTGTCAAGCCTACAAAATATTTTTCTTTTGTGCATTGCTTATGCATGAATTTTTGTGGATCCTCAATGCTCATGTGCATTGTTTCACCTACCCCCTACACTTCTCAAGGAACAATTAATTATCAAAATCGATAAGATGGGCATGCACGCTCCCTCAAATCCTACAAAAACAACAGTGAGCCCATCAATTACATGAATCCACACACAAGTCCATGTTAAAAAGCTAAAAATGGGTATGGGCACCTCAATGCCATAAATAAAACCCTAGGTACTACCATTTTATAAATAGGTACCAAGCTACTCTCTAAACACAAGAATGATGTCTTAGCCACTACAAGTTGAAAATGGGTATGGGAACCTCAACACCATAAATAAAACCATAGCTACAAGTTTATAAACAAGTACCAAGCTACACTCTAAACATGGGAAGGAATTCTTAGTTGCCTCGAGTTGCCTAACACTAGATCCAAGGTCATTTTTATTGCAAGAGGTTTTGTAAATGGATTATAAATGCCTTCATTAACACAAGAATCCCATAACCTATGACCCATGATAGGTTGTCAAAATGCAAGTAATTGGAAATATGAGACAAAATGTTAAAAAATAATAACTTCTCATTTCTTCCAATGGTTGCAATAGTCAAAGACTTGTCTAAGGTTTCAATTTCTACAAGCTTAGTTTGTTACTTGTACAAAACATTTTTGTGAATCATAGAAATAGTTTTTATTGTGTCTATAATTGAATGTCTCCATGGCAACTTGTAAATCTTCAATGGAATATTTGAACCTAGTTGTGAGTTTCCTCTCAGCACTTTGACATGAATGTAATAAGTATATCATGAATGTGACAATATTTGAAATCATTACAAAGCTTTTGTGGTGGTCATTCATTTATTTCATGAGGATTTTTGTAGAATTGGTATGATTATTAAGTATACTTAGTTGTATGATATAGTATCTCTATGTATACACACATCTAGTTTCAATTGTGATTTACATGTTGTTTACTTTCTTCTTGTAGTCTCAAACTATCACCTAGTGAAAGAGGCACTAGTCTTGGAGGTGAATTATCAATCATGTTCCTAAATAAAATCTATTCTTATCAATAGTTTAAAAGCATATTAGAGTTCTACATGCTTTCATGATTTAGTGATATAGCTCCAAAAATATTCTAAGTGAACTATGTCATTATTTTAGAGAATTATGTTGTGCATGCACTCATCTTGCACATGTGCAATGATGTTATCAACTTAAAAAGAGGTTCTACACATAGTAAGTCATTGGCCTAGTGACAAATTTTGGGATCAAGCATTTGTTGGGTATGGTTGTAATTAGTTTAGTTGTTCTCATCATAATCTATAATAAGTGTTGGCCCCACGGTTGTCATTGCACCAAAAGATTGACCTATTAATGTTTGATACAACCACCAGAGTTAATGGATCCATGTGAGGCGGTTAATCCATGTCATGAACCCCGAGGGAAGCACTAACCATTTTCCAACAATCTCCCCCTCAGTGTTACCTAAGGGGATTCAAACCCGTAACCTTTGGCTCAGATACCAATTATTGGCCCCACGGTTGACGTTGCACCAAAAGATCGACCTATTAATGCCTAATACAACCGCCAGAGTTAACGGATCCATGTGAGGTGGTTAAGCCATGTCACAAACCTCGAGGAGAGTGCTAACCATTTGCCAACAATAAGTCCTATCCAAAATATCATTAGGCATGTTTTCCAAGGTTTAACTAATCCAAAAGTGAAAGAGATAATAACCACTCTCACAAATTGATCTTTATTCATCATACTGTGTTGACAAATCTAAACCTTGCCCCCTTGAGACAAATCTCTAACCTCAAGATAATACTCTAAGATTGTGGAACTATGCTTTTCAAACCTAAAAAGTAGAATCTAAGAAAACTACTTGGACAAAGACACCTTAGATTCAAGCACATAAAAGAAAAACATAATACTTGTAGAGTCAATTGTATATAGAATCTTAATCAATAAAAGAGCATTTAAACCGACGAATTTTGTCTCGTATGAATTGATATCATTGTTCATTTGATTTTCATATATTCACTATACTTCTCCGCTTCCCACTATGTAGGGGTCATCTATTAAAGCACAATATTCAACAATAAAGATATTTTATCACAAAATTAGTCAATTGCGACACAACAAATTTGTAAGAAATGAAATTGATGAAATCCAAAAGTAATAGAAAAAATATAATAGCAGAGAAATATTTGTTAACACTTAAAACACTCTGCATATTTATTCATCAAATGATATTTACATATTTATAGTTTTAGTTATCTTTAACAACATCCTATAATTCTAGTAATTCATTTGATAGCAAACTATGACAACAAACTGGATGTAGTGATGAACTAGACTTAACTAAACATAATGGACAACTAAATATTATTTGATGACACATACACAACATATGTGTAGTTTATCTATCATTGTGTTGTCTTGTGCCAAAAGAGCCTACTCGTCCCTCAATGATCACTTCTGCTAATCCTTTGATTGCTCCTAACTCCTCTTCTACGTTGTTGGTTTCGCTGTGTGGTGACTCTTTGTCCTTGGTGGTTGTGGAGGAACGTCTCATCTTGTCTCACTTGGTGGACTTCGTTTTCAAGCCTTCCTGGCGTGTTGTGCAAAAAAACAAGAAGGGACTCCCAAAACCGTGGCCTCAAGTTTTGGGAATTAGATCTGTCCCCTCTGATTCAGGGGTTGTTTAGTCCTAGTCTTTCGTTCGACATCTGGTCTATCAGATGTCCATGTCCTATTTCTATTTCTAGTTCATGTCCTGTTTTGAACTATCTTTTTTTAGCCCCGAGGGCTCTCTGTGTAAAGGGTACAACACCTTGTAAATGTTGTTTACTCTATAAAAAACATATGTGCAATTTATTCATCAAATGATATTACATATTTATATTTTTAGTTATCTTTAACAACATCCTATAATTCTAGTAATTCATTTGATAGCAAACTATGACAAAAAATTGGATTTAGTGACGAACTAGACTTAACTAAACATAATGGACAACTAAATATTATTTGATGACACATATGCAACATATGTGATGAATTCATTTGGCCTCTGGTTGCCCTCTTGCTCACCGCAAGCGCACTACTCATTGGTGGAAGGATGCTCTCTCAGACCATCTCACGATGGGCTCTCCCTCTTCGAATGGTCCCTCCCAGGAGGACGTCCCTTCCTTGTATGTTTCTTCTTTGGAGGTTGTGTCTCCTCAGGATCCTCCTTTGACTATTCCTTTTGTGGTTCCAGTGTTGCCCTGTACTACTGTTGTTGTGAGAACTGAGCCTACTTGTCCCTCGATGAACACTTGTTGATCCTCTGAATGCTCCTAACTCCTCTTCTACGTTGTTGGCTTCACTGTGTGGTGACTCTTTGTCCTTGATGGTTGTTGAGGAGCTGCTCATCTCACCACGCTCAGTGGACTTCCTTTCTAAGCCTTCCTAGTTTGTTGTGCGGAGAAAAAAGAAGGGACTCCCCAAACCGCGGCCTCGGGTTTTGGGAGTCAGGTTTGTCCCCTCTGATCTTGGGGTTGTCTAGTCCTCTTCCTTCGTTTGACATGCGGTCTATCAGTTGTTCATGTCCTTTTTTTTTTTTAGTTCATGTCATGTTTTGAACTAGATTTTTTTAGCCCCGAGGGCTCTTCGTGTAAAGGGTACAACGCCCTATAAATGATGCTTACTTTATCAAAAACATATGTGCAATTTTGTTATGACTTATTCTAGCAATTAATAATTATGTTGGGGTGTTATATTCCAACATCCCCTCTTAATGCTACAACGTTAAACTAACTGACTACAAAATAATAAGAAATACATTTTGAAAATAGTTCTTAGACCAGTAAGAATTCTTCAAGCTACTCTCTAACTACAAGTATAGTCATCTAGCTATTGTCCAAGTTCCCAACATCATTGGACACCATTTGCACATGAAGTGTCTCATCACCCTCATAAAGGTATGATATTGAACTTCTAACTTTTGGATCTCCCTTGAACTATTGGACACCAATCCTCACATGTATGTCTCACAACCCCAATGAGGTATAATTTCTCAAATCCACAAGCATCTCAGACTATTGAATATTTATCTATCCTCTATCGCATCCTTCTTTATCTTCAAAATGTTGGCCTCTTCAAAATAGGACAAATACCTCATCTTCAATGAAATCATCACTATCAATATCCGGTGGTTCTTCAACAA
This sequence comes from Sequoiadendron giganteum, assembly GCA_007115665.2. Lineage (NCBI taxonomy): Eukaryota > Viridiplantae > Streptophyta > Pinopsida > Cupressales > Cupressaceae > Sequoiadendron > Sequoiadendron giganteum. The sequence goes on along the minus strand of CM021102.1, from coordinate 599,354,210 downwards.
TGGCTAACATTCTCTTAACTCTTATGGTTGCAACAGGTTACACAATAGCAAGCTTCTTTTCAACACTTCTGCTGATTTATGAGTTCTTATAGACTGACAACAACAAGACCTCTCATTAGCTCTAGTACCATAATAGAAAAAATATAACAACAAAGAAATATTTGTTCTAGTTATTCATCAAATGATATTACATATTTATAGTTTTCACTTATGTTCAATGACATCCTATAATTCTAGTAATTCATTTGACAACAAACTAGATTTAGTGACAACAAAATAGACTTAACTAAACATAATGGACACCTAAATATTATCTAATGACGCATACACAACACATGTGTAGTTTTGTTATGACTTATTCTAACAATTAATAAATATGTTGGAGTGTTATATTCCAAAAAGTTGGATAGAGTCCTCCATATCATATGGCACAACGAAATCATTAGTCATTATTCATTGTTCATAATGGGGGAAGCCTTAAATTTCACCAGATGTAGATTATCTAAATGAGCATCATACACTTTAGTAGTGGTAATGAAACCTAGCAAAGTGATAATCACCCTAGTCAATTAAAAGTTTGACAATTACTCAAATACATGTCTTATGTCACTTAGTAAAGTCATTTCTACATGGCTTTGTAATCTTATGCTGAATGGGGGATATGACAAGAAGCTGACAAAAGTAGTCTATTACACCTCTGTATGAAATACCAAATTGTCTACATTGTTTTCTTTCAAAAGAGCCAGCCTCATTAAGGATTTGTTATACCTGTCATAAGCCAACCTACATTCCTCTACATCCGCTAGTCAAGCTTCACTACATTTATAGTTAAATAAGAATCACACTTCATGTCAAAATGCCATGCCATTTCGAAGACATACTTAATAATGCAGGTCCATTGCATTAGCACCTGATATATACAATTTGAAACCAACTATTATATTTGATAGTAAGATGCAATTAAGATGGCTTCTTGATATTGAATTCTGAGAAATCAATTTAGTATCTTTCTACATGCCTATGTACTTAACCAATTGCTAGAGCCCCCTTCTATTGTTTACACTACTTCATATCTGCAAAAAGAAAAACTTAACTTGACATTTGTGGCTAGATTTTTGTTGTATCTATTATTTTTAGTATTTACCATTCAATGTCAAAGGTGTTATGTATGTGAAGTCCAATGGACCCTACCCCTTTACATTCCATGTCTCTTCAATTTTTTCATTCCCCAAATTACTTCTATTCATTCCCCAAATGACTTCTATATATTGGGGATTATTAATTGTAATATATAATAGATGAATAATTTGTATTTGTTGTTGTTCTACAATAAAAATATTGTGTCCACCTTTCCCGTGGATGTAGCCATATTGGCTAACCATGTAATCTATGTGTCATTTATTGTGTGTGCTCTATTTGTATTGCTTTGTTTGTGATGTTCAATTCATTTTAAATTGCTCAATTATTTACCGATTGGTATCGGAGTGAAGAAGTTGGGAAAACTGTGGAGAAATTGAGGAAAGATGGAAGATGGAAGAAACAAATAAATAGAGAATTGAAAAAAAATTCGGGGCAAAACTTCGAAATATGGAAGCTACAGCTAGAAGCACTATTGGTTCAAAAAGACCTGCAATAATACTGGAAGGAAAATCAAAGTAGCCAACTACAATGTCCAATGAGGTGTGGGGAGGAATTGGACAAGAAGGCGATGATGACCATAATTCTTTCCCTCTCCAACGATGCATTGGTTAATGTTGTAATGGAGAAGATAGCGAAAGGTCTTTGGGATTGTTTATCCGACATGTATGAAATGGCTTCTGCATCAAACAAAGTTTTTCTAATGAAGAAATTATACATTTTTAAGATGAAAGAGAGTGGTAATGTGTCAAACCATCTTAAAACTGATCAAACTCACCTCAAGAGCAAATTCACGGTAATGTGGTGAACTACACCTCAAGAGAACAGTGCAGTTGAGAGAATGAATACAGCTATTTCGGAGAGAGCACAGAGCATACTCTCGAATGTCAGTTTGGGAAAATAATTTTGGGTAGAAGTCATAAACACATTAGCATACTCAATTAATCGGAGTCCATCTTCTTGATTGGATTTTGAAATTCCCAAGGAGTGGGTGGAAAAGAGAATTCCTTACAATCAGCTATGAGTGTTTGGGTATGAAGCATTTGTTCACATTCCACAAGAAAAAAGATCAAAGCTAGATGCAAAGCCAAAAAGGTGTATTTTTTTCAGATTCAGAGATGAAAAATATGGATTTGTTGTGGGATTCTACCACATGCAGTAGAGATGTGATCTTTAATGAAAAAATAATGCCTAGTCTACAAGAACAAGGGACATCTTCAAAAGAGTTTGTGCCATTGAATGACATCTTAGATGGTACTGATGTGCTAAACTCAAAAAATTCTATCTTGCAATAGCCACTAGATAATTCGCATGGCACATTACAGCCCAACTCCCATATGTTTCAGCCAAACACTATTTCCCTTCTGCCATGTGATGAAGAGTGTGCACCGCCCCCAAATGACCTCCCTACCTTAACACAAGAGTCACCCCTCTCACATACTCCTTAGCAAGGCAATTCATAGGAATCTCTTCCTCAAGTTCATAGATCTACCAGGGAGCATAGACCTCCATCTAAATACAATGATTGTATTCAACATTTGCTAATTTCCAATGGAGGAGAACCTACTAAATTTGAAGAAGCATGTCAAGATAAAGTCAGTGAAAAATGGATGGAAGCTATGCAAGATGAGACGAGTTCCTTAATGGCTAACCACACATGGGATTTGGTCCCTTTTCCACCTCACCAAAAAGCTTTGAAAAATAGGTGGGTATACAGGCTGAAAGAAAAAGATGGTGGGAAGAAGAGGTACAGGGCTAGATTGGTGGTGAAAGGTTATGATCAACAGAAGGGTGTAGATTTCTCAGAAAAAATTTCAACAATAGTGAAAATGACTTTCATTCAGGCAGTGTTGGGATTAGTTGTTGTGTATGACCTTGAATTAGAGTAGCTTGATGTCAAGACAACATTTTTCCATGGTGGTTTGGAAGAGGAGTTGTATATGCAACCTAAAAGCTTCAAAAAAAGAGGTAATGAGGATCTAGTTTGCAAATTGAATCGCAATATGTATGAGCTGAAGCAAGCTCCCTGACAATGGTATTTAAAATTTGACTCTTCTATGGTTAAGAAAAACTTCATTAGATGTGAAACTGATCCTTGTGTCTATTACAAAGTTTTAGAAAATGGTGAATTTGTTTTGTTATTGTTGTATATTGATGATATGCTAGTGACTAGAACTAGCATGGCAATTGTTAGCAATTTGAAACAACAATTGGCTGACATTTTCTATGAAGAACTTAAGGGGCCTGCCAAGAAAATTCTTAGAATGACTATCATTAGGGATAGGAAGAAAAATAAATTGAAATTGTCAAAAGGAAAATATATTGAAAAGATTTTGGACAAATTTGGCATGAAAATGCTAAGCCCATTAGCACACCTCTTGTTGATCACTTCAAGCTTTCAGCTGAGATGTGTACTAAGACACAAGAAGAAAGGGCTTATGGAACAAGTGCTTATTTCTCTGTTGTTGGGAGTCTCATGTATGTAATGGTGTGCATAAGACCTGACATTGCACATGCATTGGGAGTAGAGTCAGCAGGGACATGAACAATCTGGTAAAAATCATTGGCAAGTTGTAAAATGGATTTTGAGATATTTGAAGGGCACTTCTAATTATGTTTTAAGATTTATAGAAAAAAATACATGAAAATGCTAAGCCCATTAGCACACCTCTTGTTGATCACTTCTCAGCTGAAAGGACACAAGAAGAAAGGGCTTATGGAACAAGTGCTTATTTCTCTGTTGTTGGGAGTCTCATGTATGTAATGGTGTGCATAAGACCTGACATTGCACATGCATTGGGAGTAGTCAGCAGGTACATGAACAATCTAGTAAAAATAATTGGCAAGTTATAAAATGGATTTTGAGATATTTGAAGGGCACTTCTAATTATGTTTTAAGATTTAGAGAAAAAGATGCATAGCTGCAAGGTTTTGTTGACTCTGACATCACCAGTGACTTGGACAAATGGCGATCAACCACTGGATATATATTCACTTTTGCAGGGGTAGCAATCAATTGGGTTTCTAGATTGCAAAAAGTGGTAGCTCTTTCCACCATGGAAGCAGAATACATTGCTCTGACCAAAGGAGCTAAGGAGATGCTCTGGTTGCAATGTTTGTTATCTGAGTTTGAAGTAAACATTAGGAATTCACTTTCAACACTGACAACAACAATGGTATACATCTGGCCAAAAATGCAATATTTCACAATCAAACAAAGCACATTGAGCTTCAATATCATTTTATCCAAAGTGTTTTTGAACAGGGCAAACTAAAGTTGGAAAAGGTTCATACCAGCATCAATCTTGTTGATGCACTTACGAAGGCTGTTCTGAAAGAGAAGCTGGAGTTCTGCAGAGCTTCTCTTTGTTTGGTGAAATTGTGACAATAAGCTTGGAAAAACAGGTGACATCTCCGAGTTGCAGCATGGTTTGGACTTCAAGTGGGAGATTGTTATGTATGTTAAGTCCAACGGACTCTGCCCCTTCACATTCCATGTCTCTTCAATTTCTCCATTCCCCAAATTACTTCTATATATTGGGGATTGTTAATTGTAATATGCAACAGATGAAGAGCTTGCATTTGCTGCTGTTCTACAACAATGATATTGTGCCTGCCTTTCCCGTCGATGTAGCCATATTGGCGAACCACATAATCTGTGTCATTTATTGTGTGTGTGCTCTGTTTTTATCTGCTCTGTTTGTGATGTTCAATTCATTTTAAATTGCTCAATTATTTAACAAAAGGTGCATTCCCCCCACATTCGGAATATTCAGAATTCATCATATCCTGAATGAAAAAGAACTTACAAACAGTCAAAGGAAAGACAGTATTTTTACTGCACTCGATATCTACAGTATTTGCAAACTCGATATCCAATCCTATAGGCTTTTATAAATGGTAAAAAGGAATAACATTCTGAATCTGGTTGCTCAATGCATTCAATGTGTAGTGGCTGAAATTTCAATTACATGAATAAAAAATAGCATCAACCCACACAAAGGTATTGTGTGTACCAGAAACACACTCTAAATACCCATATGCTCAGCGCATGTTTCGAGCTAAATGTAAAATGTCTCACAATCTACAGTCAAATATAAATCTCCAGAAGTTTGGAATAAAAAATAGCATCAACCCACACAAAGGTATTGTGTGTACCAGAAACACACTCTAAATACCCATATGCTCAACACATGTTTCGAGCTAAATGTAAAATGTCTCACAATCTACAGTCAAATATAAATCTCCAGAAGTTTGGAATTTAAAAATCTCATCTGTAGGTAGGTTGATTCTCAAGATGGAACAGTTATTTATGTCATACACATGACATAATTGATTAATAATTACTCTCAGCTCTCCATGACCTCGATAGGTATTAGGAATGCTATCACACATTATCACAACAGAAGCTAACATGAAGATCTTTCAAAACCTATATGGATGGGATATTCACAAGTGGATAGTTACTTGGATTGGACGCAGAAAGCTCAGAAGTAATCATAACACTTAAAACTTTAACCAGTGCAGGTCGGGGGATATGAACACCATACTTAAGTCAGGGTTACAGGGGTTCATTGGTACAGGGCACATCTAACATACACACAAGCCAACGAGTTTCAAAAACTTAATAATTAAATTGAACACCATAAACATTGAATCACAAATGTAAATGGCGTGGCTTCTCTTGGCAGTAAATTTAAAAAATTAAACAATTAAATTGAAATGCCAGGACTCGTAAACATTGATTTTCATAAATTTAAAAATATGGTTGCTTCTTTAAGCCATACCCTGCTGTAGGATTATTTTTCTCGCAAATCTATGCTTCCTAAACCTACAGTTTTCTTTAATCATGGAAACCCCTTTTTAAGAACCCTACCGACATGTTTTGCATACCCTCTAAATCTCTTATTTATTTCTTTGTTGGAATCCGGAAGAATCAAATTAGGCATTGCTTTTTGACAACCCCCAACTAAGACACCAGCAAGGCATCCAATGTTCTCTAGAGACCTCTCCTGTAGTAGGGAGATATATTTTGCAAGACTTCTTGTATCCAAGACATTCATAGTCTCTGAAACATATAAACTTCACCAGGGTACACACCTGTGGATTTTAAAGGTACTCAATATCCAGATTTTACAGAATAGATATCCTTTCAATGGCTTTCAAAAGATAGATAAGCACAGAACACATGACGATCTGCATCGACCTGCAAAAATGTTCCAGTGTACTATGTAAAGCCCGCTCTAGATGCTTGTCGGCTCACAATGAAAATTCCAGAGATCACATGCACAATGTCTTAAAATTTTATGCTGTTAGATCTACCTTTGTCTCTGTACTGGGATCTTCCCTTCGAACTTGAACTCGATATCAAGCTGCATCTCAATTTGTTTTTGGGGAATGTGCAGGTGAAACTCAATTAGTTACTAGGTACTCCACAACCAGATCTGCTTAACTTAGATATGGAACTGTAACTTGGTCGGGTGGGAGGAAATAAATTTGGTTTCATAAAATTGTGATCTAGAATATCACCTCTTGACCATGATCAGGCATTAGGATATGAATGTTACTATTAGTGACCATAAGTTCCTAACAAAAGCTAAATGGAAAGCTTAAAAAAGATTTATTTTAGTATAATTTATTGCAATAGTTGCTTGGATAGGTAAACGGTAAACCATAAGCTACAAATAATTTAAGGACTGTCTGAACACCAAACAAGAGTGCCTTAGGGCATTCAAGGTACAGGCACTTGCTGTTCAGCAAGTATATGAAAGTTGTCCGCATAGATAAATCTCAACTTTTGTAGCAATCTGCAGAAGAAAAAAAATTATCTGAAAATACTGCTGAAAAGGGGAGAATTCATCATCCATTTGAAAGTTTGACCAGATTTAACTTTCTTGCATTGACATTAATCAATCCAGTTGTTTTCACCCTATTCTCCCAGAAGGAATTGTAAAATTATCAGTATAATCTTCTTATGTCAAATTTGTGTACATTATATTCTGCAAAGTTACAAAATCCTGCTATCATTGCATCTCCCAACTTTCCTCAAGACTTAGCAGTTAACAGAATGATCTATTTCCTGAGCAATCTGCCCGCTATGTGGAAATGAAATCCTGAATCTGAAGATAAAAAGTGCCTTGTATTGTGAATTTTAAAACAGATCTTGAATATGGAAATCTCTATCACATTTTTTATTTTTTATATCATTACCCTGTTCGAAACAGAAAAGACCAATGTGTAGTATTTTGAATTGGCAAATTGGCAATTAATCATATAACTGACTGCTTAAGTTGAATTTATGTACAACTAAGGCATGCAGATGAAAGTTTTTTCCAAAATTGCTCCCAGCCATCTAATTACAAAAAATAGCTAAACACTAAAAACATGTTTCTAGCAGATGGTTGTTGACACAATTATGTATTAATACCTTCATAAGTACGTTTCATTAGTTCATTCAGGCAAGTATTGTGTAACATTTCAAAATTGGTCTACTAATCAGGATAAGTATCTCCCAATCACAGAATGACAAGAGCTTCATGGTTGACAATAAAATTTCTGTTCTTGAAATTTAGAAGATCTCAACCATGTTCTTACAATTAAAAAAAAAATCATATTTGTGAAAGACACAAATACAATTAAAAACTCAAATAATGGAAATCCATCTTGGTATTCTCAAGAAAATCATATACATATTTTAAAGAAAAGGCAATCGCAGTGATCAGACTGAAAACATAAGAAAGACACTGATACTCTCCAGGCTTCTGAATAAACAGAACCCCAAAACTAAATGGATAATATCCAAACTCTAGGCCAACCATCCAAACTCCAGGCCAACTTTTGCAGGAAAAGTTTACCTTACGAATTATGATACTTATTCCATAGATCTCTGACATGGTCTCTGGGAGTGATCCAAGGAGTTGATGGCTCCAGATAAAGCATGAGCAGCTAAACGGGAGGGGTAATATTTGAAGACTCCTTTCTAGAAACAGATGCGTACAAATTTGGGGTAAATGGGTAACACAAAAAATGTTTACCTTGAGATGCTCCAGTTGCAGGATAACGTGGCAAACAAAACCACATTCTAGAGCGAATATCTACGGCAAGCATTTGGGTGCTTTGGTAAATGGAAAAGTAAATGAAATTACCATGACCGACTGCAGTGAAATACAATTCACCACCCTTATCTGTGTACAATTCCTCAAACACCTTGTCCTTCATTCTGATAAATTCTTTCCAGGCCATGGCATTTTCAGATAGCTCCCAAATTCTGACGCTCCCAGACAGATTTCTCTTGACAACACGCCCTACCATGAAAAGCCTTCCCGAACACTCTACAAGGACAGGCATATCGAGGTTTCTGGGCATGGGGGCCTGCAGTTTAGTCCACACACCTTCCTGTGAATTGAAAGAAAAAGCAACGTGGGGGTTAATACTTAACAAATACAAATTGCCATTACAAGTTGCAGAACCCAATTCAAGGTCGGTGTTAGGAGGGATGGGCCCACTGAGGCCCCAAAGATCGGTCCTGGAATCGTATACTTCGCAGCTCAAATCCTTGACAGTGTGGCCATCGGGCATCAAATCATCCCCTGCAACTATTACCTTAAATCCTTTCTCTGTTTGGTCCGCTAATACTTGTATAGCCACAAAGGGGACAAGCCTCTTTTTTATCATGGGGGGAAGCAGCGTCCAATGCTTTGTTATGGGATTGCAAACTAAAATGCACAAGGACCCATCGATCTCAGCCCTACAACACAGCAACCCACCTGCAGAAGCGAGTCCCTTGACTTCCCAGCGAAGGAATGAGAGCGGGATTCGGTACCATGTATTGATATTGGGGTCGTATGCACAGAATTGGGAACATGCGTCCACTTCAAACAGAGCAATCCATGTCTCTCTGCACGGCAGATCCGCTTGGGCATTCAGAAAATTCTTTGATGAAATGGTATGTTTCAATTTTGTGCATACCGTCCTAAGCCTGGACAGGCATACAACTGGCATATGGGCCACTACTCTTTCGAAAATATCAGAGGGCAGATTGCTCCAAATTGATGAATCCAGACAGACCTCCTCAATAGTGTTAGTAAGGGGTCTTACCTCAATTTTCTCTTCTTCTTCTTGCTGCTCCTCCTCATCCATTATGCTCAGCTGCTCGACATCGCAACTATCCATCCTTCCTCTTCTCTTCTCTAGTCTAGCCTTCCTCCTTACAAAACACAGTGCATTCTCCTTGTTATAATGGAAACGAAGAATCGGCAAAAGTTGTAAAGGGCAACGGTAAGGTATGGGATTAAGAAAGGTATATTATTAATTATTGTAATAGTGATCATGTAATTTTTTCCTTTGTTTTAGGTTCACTTTCAAGCATTCTCTTTATTATAATGGAAAGGAAGAATTAAAAAAACTTGAAAGGTAAAGGAAGGTATGGGATCAAGAAAGGTATATATTATTAAGATCATATAATTATTGTAATTGTGATTATGTAATTTATTTATTTATTTTGGGTTCACTTTTCTTAGGAATTATGGTGCATTCTCTTTATTATAATGAAAATGAAGAATCAATAAAAGTTGTAAAGGGTAATGAGAAGGTATGAAATTAAGAAAGGTATATACAAACATATTTATTATTTGTAATGGTGATCATATAATTTTTCTCTTTATTTTGAGTTCACTCTCCTTACAAAATACAATGCATTTTCTTTTATTATGATGGAATTGAAGAATCAACAAAAGTTGATTGCTGTTGTTTTTGGCTTTGATTGTGTGAGAGTATTTTGCATCAACATTTCAAATCACACTCTATGATCCATCATCAGGATGATAGAGAGTTGAGGAGGAGAAAAATGATGAGTTGCAGACCCATAGTGACTAAAAAGAGAGGGGAAAAGAAGTGGAGAGGCTAGGTTGCACACGAAACTAGGTGCATGAATATGACACAATAGACAATTTTATAAAACAAAAAAACAAACAATAGACAACTTTCTTTGAGCAAATAAGTTCCAAGCGAACAACGAACCTACAACCTAACCCTAACTCCTTGCCACTACTGGATATTAAACAGAATGAGGTTTTCACACTGGAAAAATCACTAGATTTTGATCTATCCCTGGTTGTGACCCCTAGAGCCCACTATGCACTCAAAATTAGACCGAAAAATATGAAAAAGAAGGTGCAAGAATGTGGAGGCTTAGAGACAAAGAAAGCCAAAGGAAGAAATTTGTTTAGCCCCACATCCTAACCTGTGATAGCCATGGAAAAAGGAGCCACCAGGTCTGCAAGTATGGACCCCAAAAACATGCACCCTCAGTCATTGATGCCTCCACCTCAGCTACCTCAGTGCAACATCCAATAATCATTGACATGCAAGACAACCAAAAAGATGGTAAAATTACTTCCTTTGAACTACCTAATGAAATCACTAATGTTATCTCAGAATGCAAAGCAAAAACCATAATTTTGTTTTTTCTTAGAGGCATACCATCAGAACAAGATTTTTTTAAGTGGGCTCGTAATAACTAGGAACTCAAGGGCTGGGTAATTGAATCCTTTAGGGGTTTGGGCATGGGTTACGTTGTTTGCACCTTTTTTAACCCTGATCATGCCCATGCGGTGCTTCAATATGGATCTTGGATTATCTGTGGATAGACTTGCTATGTGCAAGCTTGGGACCTCGACTTTCACCGAGAAGGCATTACCAAATCTAGATATCACATGTGGGTTGAGTTTTCTTTCCTCAACCTAGCCTTTTGCCCGTTCTTGCAAGATATCATGGCTCAGCTTGGTAGACTTCTATGGTGTAAGCAACACTTTGATAAATGGGCTAACCTTTGCTCTCATCCTAGGGCTTGCATCAAAATGGATTTAACTCACCCTCTCCCCAGCTCTATTAAACTGGTAAGACCTAGTTTTGAATTTGATCAACACATTAACTAACTCAACAAACCAAATACATGCTTTTATTGTCATAGGGAAGGCCACCTCATCCATGATTGCCTTGTTTGTAAACCTAAGTCTTCTTAGTCACTCCTAGACAACTCCCTTGATATTGTCCTAAAATTGAATACTAATCTATAAAATCTTTTTGTGCTCTCCCACCCATCTTCTTCAAGCTAGCTCAAGGCACCTCATGCTCACAACCTCCAACCCTCTCCCTTCTCTCCCCTCCTTCCCAATAACCACCTCTTTGTACTGATATCAACTCTTTTAAAGATGCAGTGATAGTGTCACGACCTAGAGCCTCAAAAAGGATGAAAGAGACCCCTCATCTTGGTAATAAATTGTCTTTTGGAATAAGCTCACTCCCTCAACCTAACAACCCATCTAGAAAACAATCATAGTCCCCTTCCTAAGAGCCTCTTAGTGAAGATTCCATTATGGACCCCCTACATAGGATCTCGTTATGGATACTTAAAATTGCTTTCTAGTGAACCAGTTTAATGTGCTTCCGTCTATTGAGGAAATCCTCCTAGAATCTTCACAATGAAGTGCAAGATTCAATTGTGGAATGTGCAAGGGTTGACAATACCCGCTTGTAAGTACCATGTCAAACATTCTATTCATAACAACCAAACTGATGTCCTCATGTTGCAAGAAGTGAAAGTTGGTGCAGTCCATCTAGATGTAATCCTTACCTCCATTTGGCTTGGTGCTCAATTATTTCATGCCAACCATGATGATGGTGGTGGTGGTGTTGTTTTGAGGGCCTTGCCCCATGGCTAGCTAAGCATATTGTAGCTTTTGGATTTGACCCTGACAACCATTGTGTTTGGACCACTAGCTTTATTCTATTTATGCTCCTAACTCTCCTATTGGAAGAACCTACCCTTGGTATTTGCTTCACAATAATCTTCCCAATGTTGAGTTGGTTTTTTGGAGGGGACTTTAACATGGTGGAGAATCCTTTTGATCGTAACTAGGATGGATTTTCTCATCTTTCCCATTCTGAATTTGAAGCTTGGATGTTAACCTAAAACTCTCTTGGTGTTCATGATCCCCTCTTGGGTAAAATCAATCTCCAGTTGCCTCATTGGTTCACATGGAATAATTGCAGGGAAGGAACCTTAAGAAAAAAGAGTTAGTTGAATTGATTTTATATATCTCCCAGTTGCATCATTCTCTCATCGCTTGATGGTCACCTTGTGTCTTTAGATCTCTCATCCAATCTTTCTTATTACCCACCATTCTTTCCCTCACAAATTTAACTCATTTTTTTGAATGACCTTCCATACAAATTGAATGTTACCCATCTTAATAATCAAGACTACATTGATGGTCTCTTGGCTGTTTGGAATGTTGAACCAAAACCACAACAAAACAACTAGATTAGTTGGTGGGTGAGAACCCTTGATAGATGCAATACCTTCCTTCGAGAATATGGGCAAAGAGTTGTTGCAAAATGTTTGCAAACTAGAGAAATATATCAAAGGCCAACTTGAACTTGGTCGTACACTTCTTGCCTATAACCCATGCAACATCTCCTTACAATAATTAGTGGCCAATGCTTAAAATAAGCTTAGAAAAATGACTGCTTATAAAGGAAAATGTGCTCAAATTCGTGCCCGTCTTGAATGGATTAAGGATGGAGACCATGGGTCTAAATTCTTCTTTCAATATCTCCAACATAAACATAAATTTGAACACATAATTGTGATTAAATTTGTTGATGGACACCAACAAAATGGTCAATCTGCCATTATGAACACTTCAAAAACATTTTTATTGATGATTATACTAATGAATTTGGTCTCCCCATTCTTGAAGAAAGTGTTTCTAGTTGTATTATGAAGAAAATAAACCTCAAGTATAGTAAGTTTTGTGAGCACCTTCTTTCAATAAAAGAAATTGATGTTTCCCTCCAATTTTTGGTCTTAGAAAAAATCCCAGGAACTTATGGGATTCATGTCAAATTTTATAGAGCCCTTTGGCCTCACATTCATGAGGACTTCTATAATGTTTATCTTGAGGGAGTTGAAACCAAATCCTTAGGAAATATTATTAACTAGGGGTTGATTAAACTCATTCCCACAAGCAAAGAAGAAGACACTATTAATGGATGGCAATCAATCACCCTCCTCAACACCTTGTACAAAATAATAGCTAAAGCTTTGGCTTGTAGAATTAAGCACATCTCCCAAACGATTGTTTGTTCGAAGTAGACTAGTTTCTTGGGAGGAATATTTGTCTTAGATAACCTTGTGCTTGCTTGGGAAATGGTTGAATGGGCTCAACAAATTGCTCATGATTCTCTTATTATAAAGCTCAACTTTGATAAATCTTACGAACGAATATGTTGGCCCCTTACTCTTAAAATGTTAAAATGGCTTGGATTTGGACCTAAAATCTATAATCAAATCAATATTCTATTTATAGATGTGAATTTCAAAGTGGTTGTTAATGGAATACTTTCCCCTCTATTCCCCTAACAAGAATCCGTTCTATAGGGTTGCCCCCTTGCTCCTTTCCTCTATGTCCTAACTATTGATGCCCTTGGTTATCTTTTCCAGCAATGCTCTCTCAAATAGACTTATTCAAGGCATCTCTCCTTTGGGAAATGTTTCTACGCTTAATTCTCATTATGTGGACAACAACATACTTTCCATTCAAAATTTTGTAGAGGAAGGAACTCACATTCTGGATATTTTGGAACTTTTTTGTGCTATCTCAGGCTCCAAATTGGCAATGCATTAAACTGAATTCATTATGATTTGCCCCAACCCCCGTCCATCTTGGATCCCTAGAGAATGGCTTGAGGTGAAGCATGGTCGTATCACGAGATACATTGGAATTCCATTTGTTATTGGAGTTTCACTTAAAGAGATGTGGAACTGGTTTTTACCTAAAAAAAAAACAAGCTCTTGAATTGGACCAACAAATTTTTATCTATGGTAGGTAGAATTCAAGTTGCTAACAAAATACTACTAGCCAGCCATATTTACATCTCAACTTGTTGGCTTCCCTCTAAAACATGTTATACCCAATTGACTCAGCTAATCAAGAATTTCATTTGGGCTAAGTGGGGAAATAATAAAAAATCTTGTTACTTCATGGACCCATTGTATTCAACCAAAATATAAAGGCTGGGGAATTTTAGATCCATAGGCTCAAGGAATCTACCTTACAACTAATTAGATTGTGAGGGCTCTAGATGGGGATGCCCCCTAGAAGCACCTAGTGCATCATCGTATTCAAAAAACTATTGTTGGAGGCCCTTGGAATTTGGCCAACTAGAAGGATAAGTTGTTCCCTGCCCCTTATTTTAAGACTTAGGGTTATGCCCCCTTCAACTCCATTTGGAGATCTTGGCAAACTACCTCAAAAAGGTTAGTTTGGTACAATCACAACTTGAGCCATGGTTTGAGTTTTGCATCATCCTCCATCTGGTGGAACTGTTTGGTCTAGCAAAATAGTACTCTTTTGGCTAATATCAAAGCTCTTAAAGGTAAACATCTATATAAAAAAGGCATACAAGTTTTTCGAGATTTGTGGGATCCATTAAGGTTTGGCTAGAAAAATTGGAAACAACTTAAGTCCCAATTTAACCTTCCCACAGCGTATAGATCCCCAATCCAAGAGATCTAATCGCTAGTTCCTCATGAACTGTCTTGTTTGTTGTCCACCCCATGTCATGATAATTTCCTCAAGGATTGGAAATGGCCCAACAACCAAAACTTTTGATTCTTCCCTCCCATAACTGTGTATAAGCAACTCCTTCCTTTCATTACATTATCTCCTTGACTTAACCTCAAATGGTATTGTAAGTTCAACAGATCGAGATGGAACAAGTTAAGTTCAACAGATCAAGATGGAACAAGTTAAGTTCAACAGATCGAGATGGAACAAGTTAAGTTCAACAAATCAAGATGGAACAAGTTAAGTTCAACAGATCAACATGGAAAAAGTTAAGTTCTTTGATCTAGAAGTCCAAGGTAGATTCTCAACATCAGTTGATTGCTTGGAAGGTTCTCCATGTCAAATTCCCTATTGGTGACCGCCTCTCATTCATTTCCCCCTCTCAATCTTGCCTCTTTTGTGCTAAAAAAGAGACCATTAAGCATGTTTTTTGGTTTTGCCACCATGCTCATCACCTTTGGAACTTTTTGTTCTCCACTCTCCCTATGCTCTTTCCTTAGGCTTGGTGTTGGAGAATGGCTCTTCTTGGACTCTCCTATTATCATTCAAACCTTTAGACACATCATCCTTAAGCACATATGGATATTTTGATGCATGGTTGCCTTCTCCAACACTTATTACTCCCTTCAAACTAAAATCATGCTTCTTTGTTCAAAATTCTCACCTTATATCATTATCCTTCAGTCTTCTTACCAAGTTAATCTTGAATTCTGGAGGGCATTAAATGATCTGCAAGCTCAGCTCAATGCCTTTGAGACAAAATTCAAAATACAATGTTAACCAAATTAGCTACATTGCATATCAGATGGGAGATTTTTGGGTTTCTTATTAAAGGGACTACTATGTAGGTTACCTAGAATCACCAAATGATACTCAAAACTCTTGAGCAACACATACAAAGGTTTAGACAAAAATGAAGATACAAAAGGGTGGGTCGCATCTACTTTTGGCATCTTTACAAAGCTATGAATAGATCTTGCACTTCACATTGTTCTATCTCTAGGAGCTCATATTAGCTTCTATCCAGAGTGTGTGAATTGCTTCATTACCTCCTGTTGAAAGCATTTTTGAAGGAATATAAAAATAAGGTTGAAGGGGTCTTAGAAGGGGAAAGAAAAGGGATGCCTTCTCTACTCATTTGGGTACTCTAGATTTGAATGGTTAAGAAAATGAGGTCTGAGAATTGGAGATAGATAAGGCCACCTTGTCTCATCATATGGGTACTCTAGATTTGAAAGGTCAAGCAAGTGTTGGAACTTCTATTTCAAAAAGAAAAACTAGGATAAGTGATGCTTTGTGTACCAATTACAAAGAGCTAATTTATCGTCCCACAATACTGAATTGTGGACATGCAATCTATGAGTCATGTGTCAATTATAATGTCTTTCAAGGAACAACTCCTAAAAGACATGTTGATCAAAGCTTCCACCCTGCTAAATCATGGGTTGTTGGTTTGAAGTTGCATTACTTCTTATAGAACAGGTTCACAATGGAATATGTAGAGAGAGAAAAGGAAATACTTATGAAAAATCAAAAGACTATGGAGTCCCCAACTGATGAGATAGCAGAGATGTCATCCCAAAGGGAAACAATTGTTCATGTAGGTGTTGTATGTGATAACTATGGGTTTTGTCCCATTGTGGGAAATAAGTACAAATGTAAAGATTGTAGTGAGTCTATGGGATTCGATTTGTGTGAAACATGTTATCAATCTCAAAAAGGTGCATGTATTCTTGTTAGGTTTAATCAACTCCATAAAGCAGAGCTTCAGTTTGAGGTAGTTATAGAAAGAAGGCTACAAGGAGTTATATTCCTAGGTGAAGATACAAGACAGTTTATCTGATAGCAATGATAAGTTTTTAGTGGGCTAAAAGCTCTCAAAATTCTATTTTTTGGCTTTTTGAGGCACTTTGGTGCCTTTGTGATTCTCTATAATTTTTTGCATTCCTTTTAATTTAATTATCTTTTTCCAATACAAAATATATATATAAATAAATAATGAATTTAAGAATTATATTGACCTGAATTTATGATATAAATATCATACAACTTATTTTATGATATTTAATTACACACCAATTTTTTATAAACACTCAAATATATGTATGCCTATAAAAAAATCAAAACTATTTAATGATTCTTATTCTTATTAAATAATTTTGATTTTGTAATAGGCATATATATTTGAGTGTTTATAAAAAATTTGGTGTGTAATTTAAATATCATAAAATAAATTTGTATGATGTTTATATCATAAATTTAGGTCAATATATTCCTCAAATTTATTAGTTTTGGTTTTTCATTCTATACAATTATCTTTTGTGTCCTATTCTTGCACCTAGTTTCATGAGCAACCTAGCCTCTCCACTTCCTTTTCCCTCTCTTTTTAGTTAGTATGGGTATGCAACTCATCATTTTCTCCTCAGCTCTCTATCATGTTGATGATTGATCACTAAGTGTGATCCAAAATGTTGATACAAAAAACTTGCACAATCAAAGCGAGATATTCAATAGCAATCAACATCATAAGAGAAGGTATGAGAATAAAAAAGATGTATATAAACATATTTATTACTGTTAGGATTATTAATTATTGTAATGGTGACTATGCAATGTTTTCCTTTTTTTTTGGTTTACTTTGATTTAGTTATTTTAATGGAATGGACAAGGTATAAAAGATGGTATTTTTGTTGAAAATTATAATATAAATTAAGTTTTATCTGATTTTATCTATACTCATTCTAATGAATCAAAGTTGATCCTCAATTTATTTCTTTCTTTCTTAGGTTTAAATTTGTGATTTGTGCAATAGACACATGTTGGTTGTATATTTTTTTGGAAATGAACCTAAAACTTTTAAAATTCAAATTCAAATTTGGGCTTAGGTTCCCATTTCCACTATTTTTTATGTGCTAACTCAAAGCACAAAACATTTCACTTGACACTTTTGGAGTTGTTTTTAAAGATGAACCCTGATTTATTTGGAATATAGAATCTAATACATTTAAAGAAAAAATCTTGCACACATCAAGGAGCATCAAAGCATTAGCATGTGGCATTGTTATTGCATCAACTTTCTATGAAATAATGCATGAAT
The DNA here is from genome assembly GCA_007115665.2 of Sequoiadendron giganteum. Taxonomy (NCBI): domain Eukaryota; kingdom Viridiplantae; phylum Streptophyta; class Pinopsida; order Cupressales; family Cupressaceae; genus Sequoiadendron; species Sequoiadendron giganteum. The sequence continues at coordinate 599,336,345 of CM021102.1, read as the reverse complement.
ATTTGATGTCTTCTAACTTTATACAAAGTTATCAGATCAATATCTTAGGAGTTTGACAAAAGAGAGAAAAATTCTCAGTCTAACAAACTTCTATATCATAGAATCTTCCTAGTTATATCCATAATGAACATTGATATACACAATAATATTTTGACTATTATAGAGCCCTGCCTTCCTTTTTTGAGTTACTTTTCTCATGGAATTTAAGCAAGTGAATGGAATGGATGGCCTTGAAATTCTTCTTTTATGAGTGCATATTTGTTTATGTATATGTGACCAAATAGAAGTCAACTCATGTGGGTTGAATGTGTTATTTGTGTATTGGTAATTTGACTCCTAAAACCTAGAGGACTATGTGTATAAGTTAATGGATCACTCAATGTGGTAATAAATAAGTCAACCAATCTAAGGTTTGTAAATCCTTAGGATATCCTAAGTATGTATACCTAGCTATAAAATGACCCCACATGTCAAAACCAAGTTTAATAGAGGTGTGGTTCAACTAGCTAGCACAATAGTGTATAAGTGATAAATGCTTAGAGCTAACTATCATATTTTAGAGATTAGTTGGCTTTCACTAGTAGCATATAGATGAAGGATTTTAGGAGCTACCCATTGTATGATAGGGCCTAATGGGCTTTCACCAATATCATGCAAACGATAGATGCCAAGAGCTACCCCATACCAAGTTGAGCCATTTTTTGTCTATAGCATGGAAGTGATAGCTATCATGATCCATTGACTTAATATGTTCAACAAGATGTGAAAATATTAGTAATGGCCTCATATATTGTGTGTTGCTACAGTTATTCCCTTACAAATGATGACAAGTAGTATGGGTTACTAATCTTGTCATCACAAGGTAATGAACTAAAAGAAAGGATGGAACCCATGATGTAGTATGTGATGCACCAAAATTCCTCCTTCCACTTCACTAACACCTAAGGGCCTTAGGTGTTAGTGAACTAGATAAAACGGAAAATGCATGTAGTAAGGTCGTATACACTTTCGTTCTGTCATTTGATCACTATATATACATGAAATGTTTATATGAATTATTCATGATCGTAAAATATTGTTGAATATTTAACATTCAAGAGATTAAAAATAGTTTAAGAGATAGTTGATTCAATCAATTTGCCTTTTTATAACACTGATTTTCTACTATTTATCTTGATAATTAATAAACAATTCAAACTATTTGCATGATAAGGATATGTGCATTTTATGGCTGGCAGCATTATACCTAACTTGTTGTATCATGTCCGTTGGTATTAAAGATTATTGTAGTATGAAATGTTTCACTGTTCTGTCAACCATGAGTTTAGCTTTTATAGGGAATAAAGTGTGCTTTTATCCTCTGTAAAACATTTGGGAATAACTTTATATCACCACGTGAGGGACGTCTAGTTTTTCTGTTCTTATTTCATACAAAATCACTTAACAATTTTATTAAAAAATTAATAATTCTTTGAAGAAATGCCCAGAGACTCAAATTCCATGTCAGGCCTTTTCAAAAGGACATTTCAGGCAAATTCCAAAATACTTTGAATGAATCTACACCTTACAAGTCTGGAAATTTGAGCTCCATAGTGAATACCTTTTAATATATAATAATTAATCTGGTATTTTTAGTTAGATTTTATAATTTATGTATTTAGGACATATATAATGAATATATAACTTTTTATTTTTATTTCAGAATTTTTTTATTTTCTCTAAATTATTTATTTTTATTTAATTTGAAGAATCAGTTTTTGATAATATATTTGTTTTATTTTTTATATAATTTTTAATTTTACTTTTGAAAAATTATTATTATTATTTTTATTTTATTTTTAAATGTAGTAAATCTTGTATTTTAATTTTTGATAGTTTCACTTGTAGGTATTAATAAATATTTTAAAATTTTATTTTGAATAGTGTTGAGTGGTTGAATTTTGAAATGAGGAGCAGTGAGAGTGTGAGTAGGAAATTGTTAGTAAGAAGAATGTTCATAACAAGCCTTGGAGAGGTGGATGATGATGAGGATGAGGTGGAAGAAGATGAATGGAGTGGAGATTGGGACAACCATGGAGGAAAAGTTGTTGGACCTTTCGTTTGAGGTCCATTTGAAAGCTTTCGAGTCAAGATCAAGGGTTGTTAGGAAAGGCATCTTGTTTGGAGCTGAGAGATCGCGGTCAGTTGCAAATGGACATCATTTTCCTATGATCAATGGTTTGTATAAGGGTTGAAATGTGGGTTTCTCCTCCCCCTTCCTACATGCAATACCTAAAATGTGGATGTCTTTGTCATTGCAATGGGGAAGTGATCTACTAGTTTGAGAGGAGTAATGGATGTAGAGAACCATGGATGCAATGGTGTTGGTCTCTATTTTACTCTCCTTGGTGCTCCTAAGGGGGATGCTTGTTCTCTGCCCAAGGTCATTACTTGATCAAAAGGCGAGTCTAGGATGTTGAATTTCTTTGTGTAGAATTTTGGTGGCCATCATAATCATAGCTTGCAACCATTTTGATATTGTTTCTATGCAAAATGGATTCTTTTTTATCTCCTTCTTGACTTATGAAAATAGTGTTTAGATCCTTAGGGATGGTTTGTGGTTTCTAGGTAAGTCAAGGCTCTTATTGGAAAAATAGAAATTTGGCTTCAATCCTTAGAAGGAATGCATCAGCAAGGTTCATATCTAGGTGAGGTTCCCATGTCTTCCATTGGAATATTGGAAAGATGAATTCTTGGTGGGGATTGCAAGCTCTATCAATCAACACAACCATTGATGTGGTGACCAAATCCAAGAAACATCTTTTATTTTCCAAATTTGGTTGTAATTCTATTGTGGAATTGATGCTCCCTTTTATTACATTATCATCTAAATATAATGAGTGGGTGCAACAAATTGCCAACAAAGACTCCCTTGTCTTTTACCATAAATTCCATAACCACTTTGTTGTAGTGTGTTCAAACTTTAGGAGGAAGAATACTCATGGAGGAAAAAAGAAATTAAGGATCTTGGCCTTTCTCAACCTTAGGAAATTTTTCCTTTGGGGGTGGTGTTGAAGTAGGTGGCTTCTTCATATAGGTCTTATCTCTAGTGCCAATGGTGTTATGTTCTTGAATCCTCTTGACCTTGATTGAAAGTGCTTAAAGATAGCTAGTCAAGAGTGAAATATAGTTAATGAATATTTAAATGGTGTCCTTCATTCAACTGTTTAATTCTTTGAATGCATGGATAAAAGGAAAAAGCATATGGAGGGGTTAACAAATTCTTATATTTTATTGTTGACAATCAATAAAGGGAATGTACCCAATAAGGAAATTAGTATCAATGATTCTATTGCATGGAATAGCAGCAGTATTTAAATCTCTTTCCAATGCTTTGGCTTCAAGCCACTAGGACATGATGGGTTTCTTGATGTAATATTTGACTTCGAGTTGTTTTAGTCCTTGCAGAGAGGTTTTGTGGGAATTGTTGGTAGTTTTTAGCTTGAGGGCTTTGATGTATTTATATTTAAAAAATAAATATCAATTCTAAATAGTTTTTCTTTCATGGTCATGACATTAGATGCTTCTCGCCGCTAGTGTCGTTGTAGGTTATGCCTCTAGCATAATAAAAGAAATTAACTAACCGATTAATTAAAATAACTAATTAAAGAGTTATGCTTATTTAACTAGATTTCTCCAATTAAGTTGACATAAAAATTAATTAATTTTAATTAACCATGCAACTTGTTGGTGATCTGAGTTTTAGGTCCTAAATCCCTAAGGTTGGATATTCTTCCAAGTGTTGGGGGTGTCAAACCTAGGAAGAATTTCCACAAATCCTATGTAATCCTAACCTTAACTCTAACCCTAATCCTAACCCTAATTGAATTCAAACCGTAACCCTTACCTAATTCTAACCCTAACCCTAACTATAACCATAATTCTAATTCTAAAACTAACCATAATTCTAACACTAACACTAATTCTAATGGAATTTGCCTAATTCTAAATGTACTACTAATTGAATCCCAACCCTAACCCTAATTAAAACCTAACCATAGTTGAACCCTTACCCTAACCTAACATTAATCCTAACCCTAACCCTAATTGTGCCTAATCCTAATTGAACCCTTTACCCCAAACTTTATCCTATAGCCTTATCCTTAACCCTAGCCTAATTGAACCCTACCATAATTATACGATAATCAAGAATTGTAACCCTAGCATAACCTTAACCCTAGAATTACTCTTTTGAACCCTAACCCTAATTGAACCCTAATCAAGTAATTGTCCCTAATGATAACCTTATCCTTGACCCAAACCCTAGCCCCAAGCTTTATCATATAACCCTAACCCTAACCTAATGTTAATTAAACCATAACCCTAATTAACCCTAACTGTTACCTTAATTAATCCTAACCTAACCTTAATTAAGCCCTAACCATAATTGAATCTTAACCTTGATTAAACCATAACCCTAACACTAATTGATCCCCAACCCTAACTTCAACCCTAACCCTAATTTTAACTTGTAACTACTAACACTAACCCTAATAGAAATCCAACTCTAACTCTAACCCTAATTGAATGCAAATCCTAACCCCGATCCTAACCCCAAGATTTATCTTAGAACCCTTACCCTAACCCTAACCATATTAGAATTCAACCCTAATTGAACCCAAACAATAACCCAAACCCTATTTGAACCCTAACCCTAACCTTCATCCTAATGTTAACCCAAGGATTTATCCTAGAACCCTAATTGAACCCTAACCCTAATTGAATTGTAATCCTAACCTTAAACCTAACCCTAATCCTAACTCTAATTGAATTCAAACCATAACCCTTACCTAATTTTAACTTTAACCCTAATTTTAATTCTAAAACTAACAATAATTCTAACTCTATTCATAACTCTAATTCTAACACTAACCCTAATTCTAATTGTACTACTAATTGAATCCTAACCCTAACCATAATTAAAACCTAACCCTAGTTGAACCCTTACCCTAACCTAACATTAACCCTAACCCTAATTAAACCCTAATCAAGAATAATAACCCTAACATAACCTTAACCCTAGAATTGAACTTTTTTAAATTCTAACCCTAATTGAGCCCTAACCCTAATCCTATCCCTAACCCAAACTCTAGCCCCAAGCTTTTATCCTAGAACCCTAACCCTAACCTAACATTAGTTAAACCCTAGCCCTAATTAAAGTGTAACCTTAATTGAACCCTAACCCTTACCCTAATTAATCCTAACCTAACCTTAATTACACCCTAACCCTAACCCTAATTGAACCTTAACCCTAACACTAGTTAATTCTCAACCCTAACCCTAATTCTAACCATAACCTTGATCTCAACTTGTAACTCCTAACCCTAACCCTAATAGAAATCCAACTCTAACTCTAACCCTAATTGAATTCAAATCTTAACCCCAACCCTAACCCCAAGATTTATTTGAGAACCCTAACCCTAAACCTAACCATACTGGAATTCAACCCTAATTGAACTGAAGCCATAACTCAACCCCTAATTGAACCCTAACCCTAACCCCAACCCTAACGCTAACCCCAAGCTTTATTTTAAAAGCCCAACCCTAATTTAAACCTAACCCCAACCTTCACCTTAATGTTAACCCAAGGATTTATCCTAAAACCCTAATTTAACCCTAACCCTAATTGAATTCAAACCCTAACCCTTACCTAATTCTAACCATAGCCCTAACTATAACCCTAATTCTAATTATAACCCTAATGCTAACAATAACTCTAATCCTAACCTTAACCCTAACCCTAACCCTTACCCTAATTATAACCATAACATTAACTCTAACCCTAACCCTAATTCTATCTCTAACACATAACCCTAACCCTAATCCTAACCTTAAACCTAACCCTAACTTTAACCTTAACCTTAACCCAAACTCTAATCTAACCCTAACCCTAACCCTAATTTTATCTCTAACACTAACCCTAACCCTAACTTTAACCCTAACTTTAATTCTAACCCTAATGCTAATGATAACCCTAATTCTATCTCCTAATCATAATCCTCACCCTAATCATAACCCTAATCCTAAACTTAACCCTAACCTTAATTGAAACCCTAATCTTAACCCTAACTTTAACTCCAACCTTAACCCTAACACTATCCCCAACCCTGACTCTAATTTCGACCCTAACCTCGACCCTACCCCTAACCCTAATATCTCTAACCCTAACCCTAACCCTAATTCATTTAATTTCTTGCATGTTGCATCACAAATGCTACTAGTATATATATATAGTCAAAAGATATCCTTCTCGAGGCGCCTATTTTTTAATAATTTCTCACATAAAAGTGTTATAAGCGCCTCAAGAAAGATATCTCTCAACGTGTGTGTATATATAATAACTATTTGTAGAGCAAGAGGTCATCTTATGATAAAATTAAAAACATGACACTTCTGAAATTGGACAAATTTTTGAACAATTTTGATATTCTGACTTTTTCTGTGTCAAACACAAAACTCTTAAGACGTGTGAAACTAAAAAACAATCCTCTGACCACTGTCAAGAAGTCAGTGCTGTTCAAAATCTAGCCAAAATTTCTTACAGTGATAGTTGTGTCAATATGATGCATGAAACTAAAAAACAATGAATTGGGTTAAACACTTTCCATAATTTTGGATTTAAAAAAAGAAAGGAAAAGTATAGTTATATCGGAGAATAATGTGTCATTGAATATGATTAAGATACAGAAATCCAGGTATGAATATCATCAGTGGCATCATATATGTTATAGATTGTACAAAATCGTCTATTTCATATATTCTAATGGGATCACACCTAAACAAATCAAAGTCACTCCGAACTTCATATATATCTTGTTTGTCTCATATTTTTGTTGTCTGGACTCTGAACATTCTTTTTAAAAAAACGTAAAATCATCTCATATATTTAGTTTCTTAATTTGTTTTTCCTCTTGATACAGTGGCAAAATATAGAATGCCGACACCACTTCAACAAGGCAATTGTGTTGCATGTACAGTACACTGAAACTACAAATAGCATAGGGCCACCTTAGCCAGTGATAAACTCTGATGTCCACGTCCGAGAAAAACATCATGGGATTTGCAGTGCACAAATTTTTTACTGTCCTAATAGGCACAATGCCTAAAAACTTCTCTTCAATGACATCAGCAATAAAATAAACAAATAACATATGAAAATTAATTACTAAGCGTATTTGAGCATATACACTTTAAGAAATACAACTGATTGAGCTAACTACAAATGAATGGTTTGGTCTTTGCCCACCACAACCTTCACCTTCACTTGAAGAAAAATCAAGATTAAAAAATTTACGATTATGACTCGGTAATTTTCTAATTTTCAAGCATACACTAGTTGGTGAAGAACGTGCATGCTTGTCATTGCTATTAGCAGTTTCTATCAAAGACGATCAATCTAATGATCCCAATGAGATTGATCCTAATTCAGAATGGATCACAAATGGTGAGGAGTCTTCATTTGCTAAAGAGGAAGTGGTTGAAAACAGGGATGCAGCGCATCAACTTTTGTCTCAAATGTATAGTCATAGCTGCCTTAGAGGCTATTAGCCTATTTGTACTCTCCAATTTTTGTTTTGTATATGTACTCTAAGACTGAAATTTTGATATTTAAGGAGAATTTGAGAATGACTGGCAACAACGAATCTTTGTTCATCTTATAATTGAAGCTCAGAATTTGAGAGCGATTAGAACATTGAATCTTTGTTCAGACCTTGTTTCAGTTTCTCCGCACTCTTCAACTTTATATACAGTTGTGAAAAGTTCCTGAAATTCAATACAAGATCTGAAAGTTCCATTCTTGCATATCTTCAATGTTATCAATCACTTCAATTTCAAATACAGCTGTGAGTTGGACCATGCTTAAAAAAATAATAATTTTAGAAGTCAACGTGATGGGTTTTCAGTTAAATGTTAAGGTAGTTTCCATTTAAAAAATAGTTTGCAAAAGCATGAACCAAAACACAGAGACAAATTATGCTGTCGGCCACTTAATCCAAGCAGATAACAGGAATTGGAGAGAAACTATTAAAAGTAATATCTAACCATGCTGATTACGTAACTTCAAGTTATCCTAGTTACAAACGTCTAAATGAGCAAAGAAAGCTACGAGATTATGAGTTCTGGAATCCAATGCACGTTTTGAATGGTTGAGATGTCATATAGAAAAAACAGCAGCATGAAGCCTCGCATCAGTATATCCTTTCTGTACCCTTTAACCTAAGCTATAGAGACTAGTCTCCGAAAAAGACCATCCTCATACATTTCATCTGACGTATGATTATATTATGCTGAAACAAATCAAAGCAACTCCAAACTTCATATATGTCTGGTTTGTCTTATCTTCATGCAGTCTTAACTTTCTTTAAAAATGAATTAAATGTATCTGATATCATTAGTTTCACAAACTGTTTATATTCTACTCTTGTATATAGTGGAAAAATACAGAATGATGTGACAACTTCAACAAGGCAAACGTGTTCCATGTGAAAGTACAATGAAACTACAAAAAGCATAGGACCACCTTAACATTGATAAACTCTGATTGGTGTACACATCTGAGATAAACAGCATAAGATTTGCTGTGCAGAGAATTTAAACTGCCCTAATTAACATGATGGCTAAAAATTTCTCTTTCATGACATCAGCAGCAAAATAAGCAAACCACATATTAAAATTAATTCTTCAACCGCAACAGAAGTTGCTTGACAATATCAGAAAAGAGCAAATTCTATTTCAAAGTTCACATTAAAGTAAAGCAACAGTTGAAAGCATCAATCATGGTCATATATGGGCATTAGCTTTCCTCGTGACAAGAAGTGAACAAAAGAATAAACTCCCATATCATTTAAAAACTAAAATCAATATAAACTAAAACTGCATGCTATGCACTCTAGCTACAAAATCCCTTCAAAATCTAATTTTCAAATAAATAGTTCTTCCTATCATCTTCTCTTATAGAGAAATGTTCTCGTTTCATAATATATGCCCTGGCCTGACACAAAAACCTGGATACAAAGTAACTATTGAATTTTCAAGTCTGCAAGAACTCCTCCTTTGCTGCTTATGTATATGGTATAACTTTATGGAGAATCTTCATCACCGTCAACAGATAGAGCAAAGGCACCAATGACAACTTCAAAAGTCTCTGAATTGACCTTATCCACATATTTCATCTCAAATTCACCTTCCTGTTATGCATTATGATTAAAACATCACTATCTTTTAAACTTCATTTAAAACTTCAGAAGTGAATTGCAGATAGTTTGGTTGACCATACCATCTTTCCAGTTGAAGTTCCAAGAGGACAAGCAGATGAATACTCAAAACTGTTCCCAGAAAGTATAACTGGCTGCTCTCCAATGACCCCAATGCCCCTAAAACAATAAGAACCCAGACTTCAAGCATGTACAAAGCAGCTTAGAGAGAGAGAGAAGGTGCAACAGTACTGTAAAATCTTGCACATGTTAGTGGCATTTTAAAATTTAATGCAATTCACTCAATTAACAGCAACGATAATACATTCTGACTATAAATCTCTCTTGGGCACATGTCTTCCATCCAAGCTTCATTGGAATGAGGTTAAGTTCGGAGTTTTCAAATAGTTTATTTTGAACCTATAAAGACTAAATATTTAGTCCAAAGCAATTACTAATTTACTACCAATGATTGCTATGTTCCACCAGCCACAATTTCAAACAAGAAAGAAAAAGTAAATCATTTGAAACTAGAGATCTCTCGCAAGACTGCAGATAAAATCTTGTGCATCTGGTAATGTTTAGAGCAAATTAAAACTGCATTTTTTTTCTGGTGGAAAATATCCCATTAGCAGGTACAAAAGCTCTATTGCTTGTTTAAGTTCTCCCAAAAACAGTTGAATTCAATTTACTTCTGTTAAAGAAGTAATCGAAGGTAAGCAAGAAGAACATTCATTACCCATGATAAGAAGGAAACCTACCGAATATGTTCAGTTTTACCATTTGCATCTGTAATAGCCCAATGCCTACGAAGTAGCTGGACTGGTCGATCAGATATATTGCTGATTCTTATACGATAAGCAAAGAAATATTGTCCCTTCAATGGCTGGCTCCGTCCTCTTATATATATACTCCTAACTTGAACTCCGATTCCCTGCCATGACAGCCAATTTCTATCCTTAACAAAACATTCTAAAACTAATATGTAAATCTGATTCTGCAGCTCAGCCCAATAAATCTCCATGTCTGCAATAGGGATTACAAACATAACTAAAGCTCAAGCACTTACAAATGTAGTGGTATCACTTGAGCACTTTAGAAATGCATCAGGAGCAATAAGCTCAAGCTCGTTTCTGTATTTTGTAGCATCCTGTCAATAGTTTCATTGTCAGCAAGGATGCTATTAGCTGTTTAATCTCTAGTTTAACTTAGAATGATTTGCTTCAAACATTTTAAATACAACTTTTATTTGAAGCACTACCAAGCTTGTTCATACAAAATTGCATTTTCTCAAGCTAGTGCTCAAGGCCTATCTCTAGCAATTCTATTACTGACTCAACAACTTTAAAGCCATTTAATTTTTTTTGCAAGTATCATTCTTGAAATTTTCTGGAATAGAAAACAATGACAAGATCTTTTGATGCTTTCCACATGGCATGGCATTAGACCAGAATTAATGTACAGGACTATCTTTGTTTTAGGAATGTAGTACACACAGCTAAGAAAATTACTTCAAACCTCTCCTCAGAAATAGCCTTTTTCAACAAACTCTGTAAACGGAGTGCTGGTTCCTCATCTTCCACTGACTTTAGAGCATCTCGTAAACGGGCAGCTTCTTTGTAATCCTGCGCAACATGCAGCAAGATGATCAAGAAAGCAGCTTAAACAAGAAAAGGCAACTTTGACCAATCGATGTAAATTTCCATGCCAGACTAAAAAATTTAGTAATAATGCACATCATTTTGTATGCTAGTAAAAGTTGGGTTTTTAACTTTGCTACAGCTTGCAAAAAGGAATCAACATAAGTAGCGTCGAACCGAATAAATGCAACAAACAAACCATTGTAATGCAGTGAAGAAACCAAAAAGCTAAACTTAAATTACCATATATAACACATAAGAGGAAGAAAGGAAATTAACAAGACTATCAAATGAAGAAATTATCCCACAAGTACAAAGAACAGCTCACAGCAAGCACCAATACTCCCAACTCCATGACATCTTCCATCCTCTATTTTAATTTATAAAAATGGGTAAAACGTTCATCCTTCAGCCCATAATTCTGAGACTTGATGAGTTGATCCATAAATCTCTAGGTTTATGACCCTAGATTTACATCAACAATGGATTCTTAGGAACTCTCAGAAAAGCTGTCTTTGACAGTCTATTAACTTGCAGCAGCATAAATAATTGAATTAACAAAAAGGAATTAAATGAATAAACAAGGCACACAGAACACATTTAACACATGACACAGATATTTGGCTGGAGAAAACTCAAATGAGTGAAAAACTCCATGAAGGGTATGCTACAAGTATCCCATTCACTAATTCAATGCCAATACATAAAGATCATACCAATTAAATCCTTTTAATGGAATTGTTTTACAATCCCACCAAACTCCTCTGCCTCCACGTTTGCTCTTGCTACACACAAGAACCCTATATACTTCTGGTATTCTTTGGATCAACTGACTCTCAAATGACTCATTGATTGCTTATTAATCCTTCACTGGCCACCCATAAAGGGAAGATGGACGGTTGCCTAGAAGAACAACAGCCATCCATTTGCAATTGTCTAACCGCCAAATGCCCACACAGGAATCCCTAATGTCCATCATCCCAGCCCCAACAGCCACCAACAAGGAATATGAAATGTGGCCAGACATAAGGAATGTAGATTGTTGTGGTTACATGAGGAAATGAACACGCCGCCACAAGGAAATTGGATGCTTCCATAACTACTATTGAATTAAAATGATTAGACATACATAGCCTAAACAAAGTCAATGACCGCCAACAACGGACAAAACAGCCTTCTTCACAACCTTCTACCCTAATGACCTCCAACATCTTGAATCAACCTGCCACATCCCTGTCAGTTGCCTCCACGGTGCATGTTGGAGAAAATAAAATAGCAGTCATCTCAAATTTATGAAGCATGGCACAAGGCATGGTAGAGATGACAAACATGCCATTAAAGAGGCATGGCGATCCCAGACTCAGGAAGGCTCACAAGTTGTGGAAATGATGCACAGGACAATCATTAAACCACCCCTCCCACAACTTCAATAAAAAAGCATTCAAGGGTGTAGAAAAGAAGGAAAAAAAGGGAGAGAGGGCACGGTTTTATAAGGAATGGCGTGCATTTAGAGTGGTATGGCATCCCTGCCCTGGAGCCATCCAAAAATTGCAGGGTGAGGGTCAGTTTGGTGCGTAAAGATCCCTTTCTTTCACCGACAACCTCATTAAAGAGGCGTTTTGGGCAAAAAATGGTGTGGAAAGAAAGGCAGTGAAAGTGCGAGAGAGGAAGGACAAATATTGGCGATTTTGGGAGCAGTTGGAAGGCATAGAAAGGAGTTGGGTTTTGAGAGTCCAGACCTGCAAATTAGACGATGGAGGCAAACAAATATATGTATTGAAAAGGCTTCAAAAGCTTCCAAGCACAGGAGTTGGCAGGTGTAATTGCTAGGCTCCACAACCTTGATTGCATTATTTTGCCTGTGCCCAAATGAGAGCTTGGAACAAACTATCAAATATTGACTGTTCCATTTTTGCCTGCGCTCCATAAAGAGTTTTTTTTTAGTAGACACAGGTATAGTGTGCAACCTGCCATTTGGAGGAGGCTTCTAAGAAGAACGCCTCAAAGTAATGCAGTTTCATATAAGAAAGGCAATGATTGCAGATATGCACGAAATGGATTTGTCGAAAAGGCTTTAGAAACTTTCAAGGAGTGGAAGGAGAGAGTGGCATGAGGGGAGGAGAAAAATGCAAACAGATCAATTTGATTACCAACATTCAAATGAAAGCAAACAACAAGTCTTCTTTAACTGTAAATCTCTACTGTTTTCTCACAATTATGGAGAGCAAATGTGTGCTGGTAAACTCACAGATAACTCTCAAAGTCTATAGCCAGTCATTTCTAATTTTCCAGTGATAACTCAGGTGTGTTGTTTTGTTAACTCCATTTTAATATATATTTTCTTATGAATTGAAGCTTGTTGGCTTATAGACCCAAAGCAAGCTAATATCTTTCAAATCTCTTATTGAGTATAGTCAAAGAAATATTAACTTTCTGAATTTTAAATCATTTGTGAAATTTTGAAGGGATTTTGAAGGGGGTTGGGGGTGGTTCTATAATAAAGGTTCATCATTTGTGAATCATGAGAAACAATGGGAGCAGCTGATTTGCCTAATCAATGGTAGCTGTACATTTAGGGAATAAAAGCCTAAAGTCCTTTAGTCAACAACTCAGCCTCCTTGGTGCTGCACAACTATTTGAATTCATTTGATCCTCATAATATGTGCCAGGAAAAGCACAAGGCTGCACCATTTTCTTTGTCCATAGTTATATGGCTTTCTGTGAAACAAATGGTACCAAACACCAAAATACCTGCACCATTAATTGTTGTGCCATACTTCTTTATATTCTCATACATTTGCTTGATCTATAAATGCTTCCTTGTCATTCTAAATTTACATGCCATACCTATTGGGCTTCACCTCTTGAATGCACCTAAATCTATTTCAATGCTGTGCCATGATTATTAGCAATAGTTAAATGACAATGATATGTGATATACTTGTTTGCCTAATTAATATATATGTATGGATAGTGTTACTTGTTCATTCCTTATGTAGTCCAAACTTACAAACTCATGGGAAGGGTCTGATTTAGTGATATAAATCATATATAGCAATTTGATCATGATAAAGTGGAACAAAATAATCTTGTGTGGTTGGTATAATTTTGAAAGATCCAAGTTACATTGAAACTGATATTTTGCAACACATCATAGTTCACCTTATACAATATATATTGATTTAACTGGGGCCTAATTCCCTTATTATCTATATCCTTCAAAAATGTTTGAAATAAGAAATGTTCATACCATTTTTGAATGGTGAGGAATAACCACTGAGCTTGAAAGACTTTACACGCATAGTGTTGTTGTGTCTAATTGCTTGGTAGTTACATAATAATATAAGGAAAGATGACTTCATTTAGTGGCACTACAACCACACTTTATTAAACATATCTTTAATGTTGGAACTTGGTGCTTTTGATAATCCATTGATACCATGGTAAATGCTTTACATGACCACAACCTCTTAAATATAATAACCTCAATATGGGAATTATTATATGAACAAAGGAAGGATATTAGAGCTATAGTGAACCACAATATGATTGCATACTAAATGGAAGGGAAATATTGTTGAGACTGAGTTAAGAGATAAACCCTATGTAACCATGCTATGCAACATCTCATGATACCTTACTGTTGACCATCGAGGTCATATTAAGTAAAAATGGCAGGTATGAATAGACTATCAAATCTATGGAAATTGGAAGATTAAAAATATTATTAGTAAAATTACTATTGGGTTTATATTTTCATATGTTGGTTCAATGGGTATAGTGTTGCCAACTCTCTTAAGTAGGATTTAGGCATTGATTATACTTAAAACAAGTTTATAAATACTATTAGATGTCCTTCAAAGATATCTATTGACCCCTTGAGTATAAGAACCTCAATATTGAATCTAAAATGTAAATTTCAAATGGAACTGCTTTCCTAAGTGTTTGTGAGAACTAAGGTAATTTCATGTTGAGTAATAAACCTAGCCCCTATGTTGATAAGACAAACTTGAGGACGTTCAAGTTGGTTTATGAATAATAATGGGTCGAGTTTAATTCAAGACCTTGATATCCTTAAAGGGAAGTGTTATAGTATGGGTTGTTAAATTATATACTTATTTATGTTTTCCTAGCTACTGTTAAGCATTAATAATGAAAGAGAAGCATTAAAAAAACCTTGGATATGGGAACTTGTGTGTAGGCATCCTTGAGAGACCTTGTAAGGAGAACTACGTGTGACTTTGATCCTGTTTGGAAGTGGGTATGTAGGAAATCCTTGGGCAAAGGATTCCTCTGTGAACTCAAGTCCTTAGGGGAAGGGTTTGGGAGGAGGGTAGGGTTACTCCAAGGTATGGGGTTGTTCCTATCTTGTTTGACCTTCCCTCCTACGTAAGCTTCAATTTGAGGCTGAAATGGGTATCAGAAGGGTAAAAATGAGTTAAGGAAATCTAATAACTTATATTTAACACATAATATACTTTTGGATAGTAAGCTAAATTAAGTTAATGGATTTGACTACCCTATAGTTAATATTTATTGAGTAAAGGCCATCTTGTGTTGGTTTAATGTGTTTCTTATGTGTTTGTGGAATTCAACTCTAGACCTATAGGACTCTATGTATAGGCTCCTGGATTTGTTGATTGATATTTACTTTTATAGATCACTTGACCAGTATTGTGAATCCTGACCCACCCAAGTGTGGAATTCCAAGGTATTTGAGCAGTGAAAGGCAGTCATTGGACCATGCCAATGATCGATGTCTAGGCTACTGGTAGGGATTAGCCAGTATTCACCTAGTTCACAAAGGTGGATTGTTAGGGGCTACCTTGGTTATGATATGGTAATAGTTAGCAAGTTGACATTGGACCATGCCAACGGCGGATGCCTAGAGCTAGTGTTGTATCTTTTGGATTAGCCGCCATTCACCTGGTTCACGAAGGTAGATTGCTAAGGGTTATCTAGGTATTGATACGATAACAATTGCATAGGTAGTTACCTTACCATGCGGGTAATGATAACAAGAGCTAACCGTTGTATCAGGAGGATTCACTAGCAGTCACCTATAGCATGGGGGTGATGGATGCCAAGTGCTACCTAGAATTGTGAGGAAGATAGCTGACAATATCACTAAGGTCACAAGGTGGTATATGTTGAAAGCTACTTCTTCCTGGGTGGACAGACTTGTTGTCGGTGGCCTATAGGCGATTGAAGTTGGAATCCACTAGGTTGGATAGGTTCACTACTTGTAGAAAGCTTTGAGATGGAGGATGGACCCATGGTGTAGTATGGGATGCACCTTCCTGGTTGTCAGATATTATACTTGGCCTTGTAGGGTTGAGGGCGGACCCATGATGTAGTATGGGATGCACCGAATCCCCTTCCTAGTTGTCAGATGGTATACTTGGCCTCATAGGGTTGAGGACAAACCCACAATGTAGTACAGGATGCACCGAATCCCCTTCTCAATTGTCAAATGGTATACTTGGCCTCATAGGCTTGAGGACAGACCCTCGGTGTAATATGGGATACATTGAGTCCTCTTCCCAGTTGTCCGATGGTGCAAAAGACCAGAAAAAAAGGATGGACCCACGATGTAGTGTGTAATACACTAATATTTTATTCTATCTGGGATGCACTAAGGGCAAGTGTTAGTTATCCAATGTGGATGTGTTAGTCAGTCATTAATGTACTTGTGATGTGTATGAGCTAGTCACTATTATACTTGTGATGTGTAATGGAGCCAGTCACTATTGTACTTGTGACGTGTGTATGAGCTAGTCACTATTGTACTGTGATGTGCATATGAGCCAGTTAATGTTGTACTTCTGATGTGTATGAGCTAGTCACCTTGTGTATATGTGATGTATGCTCAAGACAGTCACTGTGTATGTGACATTGGGATTATGATATGATATGACCCTTGTGTATTTGTGTATGTGCATACACTAATGATTGGTAATGTTTGGTATGGGACCAACACTTGATGGAAAGTTAATATCATTATATTATATTTTGACTAAGTTGATAGTTTACGCTTAATGAATAGTCATGGCTTAAAGGTACGATCAGAGATCTCATGCAAGAGGAGAGAATGAACTCTCTAACAATGGTGGGTGAACTACGAAGCCTTTGATTTCCCATGAGGGGATACATAGGCAGGGTCACCATGAACCCTCAAGGTTTAGGTCTGGATCTAGAGACAACCCTAACGATAGGAGTTTAGCACTTTTGAGTGAAAGCATATAAGTGTGACCTTGATTTGTCGTCACCATGGTGAATGAAGAACTATTGAGATCAACACTTCTAATTTAGTTGAAAGATGTTTGGTCGATAGAGTTGGTAGTTGTTGTGAATTGAAATTCACACCAAAAAAAAAAAAAAATTATCACCTGAGGGGCAGATTTTAAATGAATCAAATTTACTTGTAGTAGACATTTGTAAAGACAATCGACTTTGTAGCTTCATGTTGATGTTTTGGACCACCACCAAAATGCCCACAAAACCAACTATGACCATGTATTCACTATCTTTCTCTACGCTTCCAACATTATGGAAGTGTTGGTGTAAATAGGGTATATTACCCACCCCTGGTTAGTTAAGTCTAGTTAGGGCATTTACTTTTTGTGTCTCAAGTCATATGATTACGCATAGTTAAAAAACTCGGACTCAACAATTAATCAATTGACCCAAAACATTTAAAAACTCTAGACTCAGCAAAAACTCAAGGAAAAACTCAACAATAACTCAACAAATTTATCAAGCATTGAAAAATGCATTTATTTTATGCTTTGGAAACATCCATATTATTGTCAAGGATATACTATGAGGCTTGAAAAAATTCCAAGCATAATTTCTAATCAAAATATGTTTGACTTGCAATATATCTCCATGGGTCACATGATAGGATCCAAATACATCTCCTAGTGAATACAAGTCTTCAATGGATTTAATTTTGTATCACATTTGAATTAGTTAAGGAACCATACAACCTAATACAACATATTCACAAACCTTCACATTATAAAGGTAGAAGCATCCTCACCAACTCTTAATATTAGAGAAATTTTGATGATGAAGAGAACTTTGATAGTTCCAATCAATAAAGGACAACAACAAATTTGAATAGCATAAACCCTATTCCAACCATTAGGTGAAGATGATCATTGGTCATTGATGATAAATTGTTTCCTCAATTGGGAAAAATAATATTACAACAATGAAGGGACAATGTCCCTCCTCTATTACAAGGGGGGATTCATTTATTCAACTAAATATTGATAACTAATCTACCAAAACTTGCAAAAACTAGAAATGCTTTAAATGAATGAAAAGGAATATGATTCAATTAACTAATTGTAGAGTTCAACAAAGCATATGAGACATTTAGTGGAGTTTGAATAGCCCTTAGAACTAGAAGAACTCCTTAGATGAAAAACAACATTGTAAGAAATGCAATTAATGTAACTATCAAACATACAAAGAACAATCACACAAACCCAAGAAGACAAAAAGCACAAAGGATGTCTTGAATACTTCTTTGTATTATTTATTTGAGACTTGAATTCCTAAAGTGCGATGCTCTATTTTTCTTTCTTGATTTTTGCAACTTCTTGGAACCTCTAGCAAATTATTTCTCTTCCTTTTACACCACAATGACCTTCAAAAAGTAGTTAAACTATCTTTTAAAACATTCTTGAAAATAAAATTACTTTCAAGACAACATATTAAAAGTCTTCTGCAATGTGGGGCGGGGGTCCTAGCTCGATTGGCTAAAGCATCCTGCTGCAGGCAAGAGGTCACGAGGTCTAGTCTTCCCCCAAACCCGTGGTACCGGAGGGCGTGTCGCGCCAGCGCCACCGGTCACGTGAAAAAAGTTTACCAGGTGCACTGCAGTTTATAGGGGGACGGATACCCGACCGATTCCTGCAGCCGAAAAAAAAAAAAAAAGTCTTCTGCGATGCCCTTAATCTTATTGTGTGCATAGGGTTACAAGTAGTCAGCTTGTGGCTACCTTAACTCTTAATTATGTGATCAGTATTATTAATTATAGTCTTATTTAGATAATTAAGTCATTCTAAGTGTTATATTTAGATATCTAAGTTGACATAGGTGGCATCCAAGGCATAAGTAGGGTATATATAGGAGCTAGTGGTTAGTTTATCATCATGATATTGTAGATTGTGTTCTCTTGGAGATTTGCCCCCTTGAAGTAGCTTTTTATTCTCAAGTCCTTGAAGCATATTTCTTATTATATTCTTCTCTTATGCAAGTTATTTTACATCTTCCTATAGAAAATATTTCCAATTTTATGAGTTGGATACTTTTGATGAGTCATCATCACAAGAGCAGGTCCCACCATCATTGATCAAGTCATTAAGATTCATTTTGCTGACATCTATGATAATAGATCAGACATGTTAGTAAAGATTGATTAACATCACCACTAACACATCTTCTTGAAGACTTCTCAAAGACAAAGCAAGCATAAGAGGCCTTTGCTTTACCAATGCAATAACTTCATCAGACAGTTAGAGAATAACTTGAAAGGAATCGCCAGAATCATAAGATGGATGCAGGTGCTCCTAGGAGGTTCAAGACATTCAAATAAGAGGATTGGGCTATGGCATATTTAAAGAAAGATTGATTACCTATAAGGGGAATATAATAAGTTGAAATATGGAAAGATTTTAGCTCGGCAAATTTTGGAAAAAATCGATTACAATGCATACAAAATTGAATTACTAGATGGATGAGACATTTCTCCAATTTTTATTTTTCTGATTTGTATTCCACTTAATAGATGACAGGGAATATGAATAAAAAAAAGATGAAGCAGTTATGTGGTAGCAACAATTGCCAAAGGGAAACCCATGAATGCTGAAAAAGTCAGAAATGTGAAAGTGTTTGGCCTTGGAAAATTTTATATCAAACAATATTCTATAATATAGAAACAAAAATCTGATGAAGAAGTACAGGAATATCAAAGCTTTAGTATCTTTGCTTGCGTCCATGTAAAGGATGATATAATAAGAAAGAAAATGTGTGTATAATTTGTTTCTGTATTTAATGATCAGGAAGCTTCGAAGCAGCAGTAGGTAGAAAACAAAAGAAATAGAATGTGTTAGGAAGGTTGGGTAAGTGATTAGAAATGTTATATCGTCAGATTCCTTGTAAAAATTCCAAAAACACATATGCATTGAATTTCCAACAGAAACTGGCTATTCCAGACTGCAACTTTTCATCAATTACTGGGTTTTCTCTTAAATTAGCTCCTCTCTTGTTCTATTTCATTGCGGCATTTTGTTTCTTTCTTTCTTTTTTACTTTGGTAAGTGACTTTGTGTGCAGATTAGAAAGCTTTAAGGTCTCTACCCCATCAAGTTAACTCAATTAGCAGTAAACATCGTCTAAACCTGCAAGGTAACTTCTAGTAATTACAAATTTACCCGATGATGTTGAGAAATTTTACTAGTTATAAGCTTTATTTACCTGACACGATACGGCTCTATTCTCAGATCTTATGCCCCTTATATTTACTTGAAATTTTGTGTCATTAACATCAAATTCGTTAGGACTTTCTTGTAATACAAGAGCTTGATTTTGGATGCAAGTATTATGGCAAATATACTAAGAATAAGAAGGGAGGCAGGGAGTGAGGTATTTTAATGAGTTATTTTTACCAGTCACATAATTTTACACAGAACTTTTCGAAAACTAGGTTAAAAATCTCAGACAGTTGTTTCGAGAAGCTTATTTCTAAAATAAGACGCGTCGATTCACATATATCCAAAACAGCATTAATCCAAATTTCCAATAGGACTTATCCAGAGATGTTGGAGTATTCATAGTAAATTATGTGTTTCTAATACCGACTGGACGATGTTGGAATGCTGTATTCATAGTAAATTATGTATATCTCAAACCAATTAGAGGATGTTGGAGTGCTGTATTCATAATGAATTCTGTGTTTGTCAAACCAACTAGACCTTCCTACTAATCGTTTTTGAATGGGAAAGATTTGCCCAACAAGTGGCCAACTATTCATTATTGGTAACTTCAAAAATTTAGCCTTACCTCGTTGTGGACGGCCACAGCCATCTGCTTCTTGAGCAAAACATATGTCTGAGACCTGGACAAGAAGCTTAACCTTGCTTTTGCTTGGGCTTGAGCTTGGGACTGGGATTGCCCTTCGCTTTGGCGTTGCCCTTCCTGTTGATCCGCCGGACTCACCTCCTCAATTTCTGCCCTAACTTTAAGCAAGCTACTAGAACCCTTGGATTTGAGGTATACCCTTTTCGTGACTCCAGCACATTGAAGCCTTGTTGAAATGTGAGGTTTTATGAACCCCTTGCAAGGAAGGCATTTAGCCGAAAACGGATTCAAGACGCCATTAACGCCCTGCATTTTGCATAGAAATGAATGGTTTCTATGAAAAGTTGTGCTCTCCACAGCCTTTCGCCCCCCCCAGCCTCATCTCTCTTGCTCTTCCCAACTGAAATTGACGTGAGCTTGCACAATTGGTGAGACGCCCGCCAGACTCTAGGATAGTAAGGTCTCTTGCACCAAATATAATTTCATTTTGTTTGGGCTTTTCCTTTCTTTAGGAAAGATACGTGTACGGGAGCCATTCATGGCGAAGATTGAATCTCATCCAATAGAGGGCCCCTACTCAGAGAAATCATCCAAACATGAACCATTCATTACTTATATAGGACCACCTCTGCTAAGGGCTCAGGAAAGAGACCATTATCCATATTTTTTCTTTTGTAGGCCAATATATGTCCCAATTGTTTTGCATGGAGTCGGTGAACTGTCTATTTTAATCATATCAGAGGCATTCCAGTTATGTCATCATCGGGTATATAAATTTAAATATAGTCAAAAAAAATTTTAAAGTTAAAACTAGAACTTGCACCAAAAGGAAGTGCAAGGATTATCTCAATACTAATTATTATCTTATATTTATGAGAAGATATATTATTTTATTTATTATTTTTAATATATATTGTTATTTAATGTGTTAAGATTTGTCATGTGATAAATTAAATATTTTTTTAAATATAATTAATGATTGTAGAAATATAAAAATAAGGTATATTTTTAATTTTTTTAATATTCTTTAAAAGTAGTTTTGGAATCTTTGATAATTATACTAGTCAAATATTGAAATGATTTCTTATATCGAGCTTTTCTTATTAGTGTTAAAATCTAAATTTCGTGATTGAATGGCGATTTTTTTTGCATTGTTAGCAACTTGATTCTAATTGGAATGTTCTCTTATAGTCATTGGAGCATTGTTTACTCCTATCTTGCATCTCGTAATATTATGCTAACAATTGTATAACTTGATGACTACAACTACATTGTACACAAATATTTATAAGCAAATTGTAGACACTTAAAAAAGTCCTCAATGATATCACACATTTGAATCTGGTATACTAACACCGTTTCATCCTAAAATCCATTTTTTTTTCTCTTGTTTAATTAAATTAGCCTAGTTATTTAAGTTACATCGTTTTCATCTATTAATCTGATTAATCTAATTAGGTTAATTCCTACCCCTTTCATGCTAACCTTTCATCCTATTAAATTGGATAAATCAAAATATTTAATTTTAACACCCCGAGTCCTCTCATTTAAATTAAATAATCTTAATTATTTAATTAAATGTCATTTTGACCCATTTTCATTAAATAAGTTAAATATTTAATGGATATCTAAATTCCTCTAATTTGCATAATTGAAACTTTGTTTTAATTATCAAATTACTAATTAATTTTAACTCTCCCACTTGCAAGGGAATATTCCTCCTTTGCACATTCCTTCAAAAGAAAATATTCTCATGTGATATTCTTTCCCTCTTCACTCATTTGAAAAAATGAATGTTCTTCCTTGTAACAAACTTTTTGAGCAAGTTTTGAAAGTGTGCTTCTTTGCATGATTGTGAGCCCTTGATTAAATATCAACTTGCATTTTCAACCCTTGATGGGAATCCATGATCCATGTCTCCATCTTCTTTCCATCTTGACCATTGATTAATTCTTTCAATCTTCACCATCAGTTTCTTTTTACCTATTCTATAAATAGATCTTGCATCCATTGAATAGGGATCCACCTTTTCAGAGCAAACTTATGTTGTTGAAAATCACATCCATTTGCATTCATGTTTTATGTTTAAAAGCATTTTAGATTAATTTACATGCATTATTAGCTTAGAGCATCCATTAATGGCTTCCATGGTAACTTAGTTGCATTCATTTAGTACATTTTAAATCTAGGACTTGCATACATTTAGAATAGCTTTGCATACACTCACATCAAACATCTTAGCTTTCATCATGCTAATTTAGCTTTTATCATGCTTTCATTCATCTTTTTCATCAGTTTCAATCGATTTTAATCAATAAAATCGATTAAAAAGGCTCATATTATCTAAGGGATTCAAAAAGGATCGTCATTCCACATCAATGCAACACCACTCCCCCAATAGGATAAGATTCAATGGCTTAGAATAGATGTTTGTCAAGCTTTCATGTTTTAGAATGTTAGTTTTAATGGCTTCTTCATTTTGATTCACATTGAATATCTTATTGGAATTGATGCTTAGTGGATTAAATATGCTTCGAATCCATATGGATCAAGTGTAGTTAACCTATACTATGACATTGGTCACATTTTGGCGCTAGGAGGGCTGTACTAATCAAATCTGACGAATTTCTCTTTAGATTCATGTTTTCTTATGTTTGCAGGTTCAGCGACGCACTTCATCAAAATCAGAGACACATATGGGATGTGTTGCTATATAGCGATGCACTTGGGTTTGAAAATAGCGACGCATAATTAATTTAGTGGCACCTTATTAAATTTTGTCACCGCATATTAAATTAGTGACTTTAAACTGATTTATATTTGTGCTATGAATTTTATTATGGCGACACATTTGATCTTGCAATGCTATTGATGTCACTATTTATTGCAGAGCAACACATTTGATTTTTCAATATAGCGATGCACCTGCGATATAGTGACACGTCTGATGAAATTCAGTGACACAATTGATTTCAACGTCACTTTTTACTAGTAAACAAAATAGAACTTGAATTTTGACATGTGTTTTAATTTTTTGATTTCATCTAATTGCTAACATGTCGTTGACTTCTGGTTTTTATTTTTTAGGCTAATTGGTTTTGCAGGTTTGAGCAATAAAATTTGAATTGAAGAAGCATTTCGTCATTTGATTATATATTGTAACAAGTGTTTTTACACTTATGGGGCAATTATAACCCATTTTATGATGCTTTATTTCATGTTTTAAGACCAACTAAATTTCCTTTTGGGATTTAAAATTAACGTTCAAATTGGTTAAAATTGAACCCACATATCCTCATTTTATAATGGTTTAAAAATTGAACAATCTTAACACTTCATTTGGTGCTTAAAACAAACTCATTATGCTTGAAAAAGTTAAAATGAATGTGTGTCTGATTTGCTTGCATGTGCTTGTTGTGTGTGTCCTCTCCCCTTGCGCTTTGTGCGATCTTGGGTGAAGGGAAACACACAAGTATATTTTTATTCTTGGAAGTGCATATCCTCTCCCCTTGCACCTTTTGGCAATCTTGGGTGAAGAAAAGTATTTTAAGCTTCATAATATGTGTTACCTTTAGAGGGCATGCCTCCCAACTTATGAGAGGGAACAACCCAAGCGGTGCTTTCTTTTCGGTTCGTTATATAAATAAATTGGCTATGACTAAATTCATTAACTAGTTGGTGTTGTTGTCTTATACCGACGAATGTCTCCCTTAGTATCCATGTGATACGTTAAAACCCTTAGATGTTTCTAAGGGTTGGGAGGCCTCTTAATTGAGTGAATCGTTGCATGTATAGCACCAGCTTATCTTGAAAATCCTGATTACGAACCTTGTTATTAGTGGCTCACCAATTTCACCTTCGAAGTGTATTTTGAAGTCGTGCATTGGAATAACACTATTCCAAGAAGTTACTTGCCATGTCCGATTTTTGGTTGAGGCAATAAAGCAAATAGGGAAGGGACTCTTTTGCTTGGCATGTCAAGATGTTACATTTTCTTAACATGGCCTATTTGTCCATTCCATCTTCACAGATTAATCATCTCTTAGGGGATGATGGTAAGCCTACTAAGAAATACACACCCACTTGAGCTAGGATTGTAAATGCTTGTAATTCAGTTTGACACTTGTTTGGTTCTAAAATATTGCAAACAAACATCAACGATCTTTCTCTAAATTTCAAACCCTTTGGTTTAAGCATGGATACCCTTTGAAAACCTTGATATTTATGCTTGTCCTAGGATTTTTATCCTTAGAAACTTCTAAATATCTTGAGTTATATCTTAATCCATACTTCCCAACGTAACATAGGTTACTGTGGCTCTAACTTTATGACTTTCACATAATGGACTTTGTGAAATGAATGGTGTTTTTGACATAGACATTTAGTTTGAAACTTAATCAAGACAAGTGTTTGTGGTAAAAAGAAACTCATTAAGCAAGATAAATTGATAAATTGAACCCCACACATGACCATTTGGTGTATGATCGCTCTGATTCAACAACCAAACCTTACATCGGCTATCATACAACTAAACTTTGAACTGATTAAAGGAGAACAAACAGATATAATCAATAGTTTGAGGAGCTTCACTTTTGAAACAAAAGAAACACCAAGTTGGTGGAGAAATGCAACAAACATCTTAGACAAACAAGAGGAAAAAGTTGATATTGTGGTCAAAGTCTTATTACCACCTCCTATGTGGCAATAAATATCTTCTTTTTCATGATCTCGTGCTTTTCTTAATGGTATGCCACAAAATCAAAATCCCCAAGAGAAGGTCCACATTCTGTTATTTCAAAATTAGACATCATAGTTCAAATTTTATCAAGAGACGTATCTTAAGGAATTACCACAGCTAAGACAGATTAATAAGGAAATTTTATCTATGCTCTTTAATAAATGAACCAAATCTAAACATTTCACAAGCACTTCTCATTCAAATCATTGAGTTCTTAAGATTTGATCACTTTAGAGGTATAGCATGTTTCGTACTACCTTGGTCTTGCAAAAGAAAGGTTCACTCTAGGTTTACATTTTGGGTCAAACATTTCATCCACCCCTTATCATCTTTCACACTTTCACTTCACCAACCTTTGCAAAATTTTGAACACACCAACACTTTGGTCTTAGACATCTATCAACCTAAACCCTAACTTAGCTACTTTATATGTGAAATGAATCCTTTTCCATGCATTTAGTCAAGTTAGTTATCACTTTTTGGACTATTTTATCTTGAAGGTCGTGAGTCTACCTTAAAGATTCACAAGTTCATTAAACATCTTTTATCCAAACATCAGACATCAAACCTATAGTCAAAAGTGTTGTCCCAAAATGTTTGCAAAGATCACTTCCCATATCATTCACCTTTTCATCTCCCACTCACATCATTGCTCCAAAATGACTTAGAACATCCCTTTTACCTAAATTTGAGTCAACTAGAGAGTTTAAACATTACAAATACCAACACAACTCTCCCATAGGTGACCCACAATTTATGGCAACAACAAGATCACAACATAAGAGAATCATGGAGAAAACCAAAGTCCCATCTACCACAAGTAATACCAACCCTCAAGAATTTGATCCAAGAAGTCATTCTACCCCCCCACAACAATCCCAAGATCCAGAGGGACCATATGAGGTAGAAGATGTTGCCAATAATCCATTTGAGCTTACCAAAGAAGAAATCCTTGAGTACAAGCAAGAACATCAAGCCTCAGAGAAAATAGCTTCAATTCCCCCATCATTTTCTACCCAAAACTTGACACAATGTTTGACTTCATTGATACTTCCACTAATTTCATCGCTTGGGCCAAGTCAAACACCAACTCCTAGTCTTGCAACTAGCCTTGCTAAGGACTTTTGTCATACTCTTCCTTTAGCAAGCAACACACTTGTGGGTACTCTAAACATAAATCCACCCTAGAACACCACTTGGACACCTAAATTTGGTGCTCCTCTCGTTCCTGAACATCCCCTACATCCACATAAACCACTTATGCTCCATCACTCCATAATTACCTCTACTTTTTGAGCACAACCATCTTCGTCCATCCCCACAAGTACCATAAGTGTGCCAAACATCACACAAGGTAGTATGGACCAAATGTCTCAAATGGATCAACAAGGGCATGTCAAAACACTTACATAAAATTAACCCTTAACACAAATAGGGACATCTTTATCCAACCACCCCATTGGTTCATCCATCCCATTGATTTCACAAAACATATCCATCCCATCCATCATCAACCCAAATCAAAACAACACCTTGGTCATAAATCCCATCAACTGAGGCAACACCTTGGTCCCACCTCAAATACAATAAGGGAACCCCCTACCCATTAGTCAAGGGAACCCTTTCAATCAATTACAAGGTTTGAATGTGCCCTTAACATCACAATACCAAATGGCACCATCCTCATCATTACCATTGGTCCCCACGTCATGCAAAATCAAATGGGACCTCAATCTTGCATTCCTCCATCTCAATCCACTATCCTCTAAGGAATGTTGAACCAAGGGAACCCCTAACCTCTCATCAACAACCTGCAACCCACTCAAACCATAAACACCCAAAACCCATCATAGATGTCCCAACAACCAAATGATCCTACATTGCAAGCACATGCTCTAGCCTTGCAACAAGCACCACAGGCTTATCAACAAGTTGTGTAACAACAACAAGCCTAGCAAGTAGCCTTAGCAACACAACAACAACAACAGGAAGCAGTCTTATTAGCACAACAACAACAAGAAAGCAACCTTAGTAGCACAACAACAAGCAAGCAACCTTAGTAGCACAACAATAAGCAAGCAACCTTAGCAGCACAACAACAACAACAACAAGCATCCCTAGCAGCACAACAACAACAAAAAGCATCTGTAGCACAACAACAACAACAAGCATCCTAGTAGCACAACAACAACAACAAGCCCAACAAGCAGCCTTAGCAGCACAACAACAAGCCCTATTGGTACAACAATAACATCAAGCATAATAAAAAGCCCTAGTGGCCCAACAATAACAACAAGCATACCAAGCAACCTTAGTAGCACAACAACAACAACAACAACAAGCCCAACAAGTAATCCTAGTGGCCAAACAACAACAAGAAGCCTTGTTAGCCCAACAATATGCCCAACAACAACAATAGGGTTTATACTATAAACCTCAACAAAACATCGCCAATACAAACACGTTAGGAAAATATACGCCTCCACCACCATCACCTTCACAATATCCTACACCACCATACACACCATACAACACCCCATCATATCAAAATCCCATGTACAATCCATCCACCATCCCATAATACACAACATATGTTCCTCCACCAACCCCACAAGATGATGTAGCATCACAACTCAAGGCGTTAATGCAACAAATGCAAGATATTCAAATGGTAAAAATGAAGAAGCCCCATACACAATAAAACCTATGTCCATATCCTTTCGATCAAAACATCGCAATGGTACATTTCCCTCTCGATTTTGAGGTCCCCAAATTTGATAAATACAAAGGGAGAGGAAATTTTGTGGACCATGTCAAAGAGTTTAATGTCACGTGTATGGAGGTGGCCTACAACAATTCCTATTTGATTTTCCTCTTTCCACGAAGCTTGACAAGCCCAGCTATTGATTGGTTTTCTCAGTTGCCTCTAGGTATCAAAACTTTCCAAGAAATCACGAATAAATTCATAGACCAATTATCCTTTAATATTGACATGGACATAAGCTTAGAATATTTATATACTCTCAAGAAAAATAAAGGATAATCCTTCACCAAATTCTTGCAACAATGGAGGCAAAGAGATAGCAAGAGCAAGTGGCCCATTCCCGATGAACAACAAGTGGGGATCATCATAGAAAATATCGATCCCGAGCTATCCTTCCACTTGAAGATGCAATGCATTACCACCTATGATGAGCTTGTCCCTAGATCCCTCAACATCGAGTGCAGTATAATCTCATAGGGAAATACCCAAGATAATTTCCCATCAACTAGTTCAAGCAATAAGCCTTGTGTTTGGGCTAAGAACAAGAATGTGATGAATGATGGCGTGATAGATGCTAAGGTGGTCCTAAGTTCTCCTAGACCAAACAACAATCAAATGACTAATGTTCAACCAACCATACAACAAGCCACACCATCTCAAAACAATCAAATCAACAACTTCGAAACATAATAAAAATGAACACCCAATAGAAACAACTATCCAAAATGAAAATACACACAGTTGTCATAACTTATTGAAACTATCACGAAGAAATTGGTAGAGTCAAACTTGATAACGCTTCCCAATTTCCAAAACTACCAAGAACCATAGGATAAACCACCCTAGTACAACGAAAAGGATCTTTGCGACTTTCACAAAATCAAAGGACACAAAACATTAAACTGTATGAAACTGAAGAATGTTATCCAAGATCTTATCAAGAATGGAGACATATCTATTGAAGTACCAACCAGTAACCAGGATCTTAAGATATATAAGAACCCCATGCCAAATCACAACAAGGGGAATGACAATGGAAAAGGGAAGACCTATAATAATGTGCAACATGTCTATTCTAATGTGGTCACCTCTTGTGACAATGTCGTCACTATCATCACCATCAAAAGACCTAGTACAGACTATGGAGTCACCACATGATGTGGCAAGGTCACCATCCAAGGAGATCCATCTCAACCTAGGGCACAAGCTACTTTTCCAATATCAAACCCTAGCAAATTCAGTCTCCTAGATCAGCTTAAGAAGACCCCCGCATAGATCTCTATCTTGGAACTATTGAGGCTATCCCCCACACATAAGAAAAATCTTAGAGAAAGCTTTATCTGCATCATTCATCCTTGAGGATATGGATACAAAGCAATTTCAAGCTATGGTATGGAATATCACTATCCCTCATCTTCTCACCTTCTCGAAACAAGACCTACCATCGTAACCATCGCATAATCGTGATTTACACCTTGATGTCATTGTTAATAAGAATAAGGTTAAGAGAATATTAGTAGATGGAGGTGTTGTTCTAAACATTTGCACCCTTTAGTTGGTCAAGATCTTGTTTTATTCATAGGATGCTATTGAGAAAGCAAAAAGTACAACCATCCGAGCATATGACGATCAAGAACGGGTATCACAAGGCATCATCACACTACCCATCCAAGTGGGACCTGTCATTGTTGAGACCACATGCCAAGTATTAGACCTTGATATCCCCTACAACATCTTGCCTAGTTGACCATGGATTCATGCCTAAAAGCTATAGCTTTAACCTATCACCAATGTGTTAAGTTTCCTTTTGAGGACAAAGAAGTTATCATCCATGGGGATCTTGAGCCTGTTTACTACTACTACAAGAACCTTGAGGCCAAGTTTTAAAAAATACCCCAAATACCTAAAACTAATGAAGGGACTACACCCTCCTCCTCATTTATTGACCCATCACCTTGCATCTACCTCAAAAACAAAAACACCCATTGTGCAGAACATTTCCGATATCAAAGCAGTGATCCAAGATAATGGTTGTGGAGATTATAAGCTAACAAAGGAAACTTTTGTGTTGGGAGAGCTACCTCTTTCTCCCATATCTCATGGGAAACCCACACCTATCAACAAAGTCATTGAAACATCAAAAATGGCATCTACCACCTTCACCAAGTGGGGGGATTTGAACAAATAAGATGTCAATGAGAAGGATGTCTCTAAACTACTCTATCAAGATGACCAACCCATTCTCGTTCTTCCTATGGAAGATGACAATAAAGGCTTGTAGCTAATGAAGGGATGGGGGTACAACAAGAATGGAAAATTGGATCAAAATGAGAACGGTTTCCTATAACCCATCATTCTTGAGAGATGTCCAAAGAAACTTGGCCTAGGATGTACTACTACCAAGGTTACCCTTATTGGAAAAGGTACTTCTACTAAATGAGTTGAGGCTTCCTCTTGGTTATCAACATCCTGTGATACTACCATAGATGACTTCCCCCTCAACATTGCTGACCTATTTGAGAATAACTCTCTCTTCATGATATCCACAACATCTTTCACTCCAAATGACCAAACCACTGAAATAAGCCTAGTATACACACAACTCATCGACTGGGACCAGCGAGGACCACCAATTCTAGATTTATTCGAAAACAATGAAGTAATCTTAGAATTCATTGGACTCTACAACAACTTACCATGGGAAAATCACAAAGTTGGTTTTGACATAGAGCTAGACACATAAATGTACTGCGGGGAGACAATTTAATCCTTTAGTCACAAAATCGACAACATGCAAATAACATGCAGATCTTTGAGTAAAAACCACATTGTGGTACTTTCTAATCCTAAAATAGAAAAAAGAAAGGATGTATCTGAGGGTGAAAACCTCTTTGAGGTTCCCATGGATGAGGGATTCAATCTTCCCCTTAGTGCAATGCATCTAGAAAAGTCAACAATGTTAGCAAAGAAGGCTACTCCAGCAAATGTGGGAACCGAAGAAGTACCCAAGATAACCTTTTATGTCAAATCCTTGTTAGATGAAGAATAGAAAAACCTAGCAGTGTTCCTGAAAGAGAGAAGTGCCAACTTTGCATG
Source organism: Sequoiadendron giganteum (assembly GCA_007115665.2). NCBI lineage: Eukaryota > Viridiplantae > Streptophyta > Pinopsida > Cupressales > Cupressaceae > Sequoiadendron > Sequoiadendron giganteum. The sequence goes on along the minus strand of CM021102.1, from coordinate 599,304,783 downwards.
TTCATACACAAATATTCTAGGGCTCGACCTAGAAGTGGTTTTGCATCATTTAGCAATCTATCCTAAAGCCAAACCAGTGAAGCAGAAGTTGAGAAAGATGCACCCTCAAATTGCACTCTTGGTAAAATTTGAGTTAAAAAAGCTTCTTGCTGCTGGATTTATCTAACCGATTGACTATCATGAGTGGGTTTCCAACTTGGTACCAATCTCCAAACCCACCGGGGGCATCAGAATATGCACGGATCTTAGATACTTAACCAAAGCATGTCTGAAAGATGATTTCCCTCTTCCTAACATCACCATCATCATAGATTTAACAATTGGACATGAAATTATATCACTCATAGATGGTTTTTCAGGCTATAATAAAATCATGATCGCTAATGAGGATCAACACAAAACTTCATTCACTTGTCAATGGGGAACATGATGCCATTTGGATTAAAGAACGCAGGAGCAACCTATCAAAGAGCAATGACCCTCATATTTCATGATATGATCCACACAATAGTTGAAGACTATGTGGTTGATATTTTGGCCAAATCAAAGAAAATGATTGAGCACATGGAGGTATTGGGACCCATCTTCGATAGGCTCGAAGAGTATAAGTTATGGTTGAACCCAAAAAAGTGTGTCTTTGGGGTTACATCAGGGAAGCTTCTTGGCTACATCATGTCACAAAGAGGGATAGAGATAGATCCAACAAAAGTGAAAGCAATCCTAGACATGGAACCTTCACAAACATTGAAGTAGATGAGAGGGTTGCAAGGAAGATTACAGTCCATTAGAAGCTTCATAGCATAATTATTAGACAAGATTCACCCCTTCTCGCATCTTCTCCATTATAAAGGAATAACTTATAAGTGGGATGAGAAGTGTGATAAAGCCTTTCAATAGATCAAGGACTACCTATTGACATCTCCAGTTCTCATTTCGTTGATACCAAACAAGCCATTAATTCTATATATTTCAACAACATCAGCAACACTAGGTGCTCTTCTAGCACAACATGATGAAAATAAAAAGGAAAGAGCCATCTATTACATCAACAGGACCTTGGTAGGCTATGAAATGAATTAATCATCCATTGAGAAAGCATGCTTAGCGATGGTTTTTGCTTCACAAAATTTTAGACATTACATGTTGTCACATCAAATCAAGCTTATTGGAAAGATCAACCCATTGAAATACCTATTATCCAAAGAAAATATCACTGGGTGAATGGCCAAATGGGTAATGATCTTGAATGAATTTGACATAGAGTACGTAGAGCACAAGGAAATAAAAGGACAAGTGATCGCAGACCAATTGGAAGAAGCACCTATATATGTAGAAAATCCTTTGATATCTAAATTTCTTGATGAATTAATGTTCCTTGTCAATACAACAGATTAGTGGAAAACGTACTTTGATGGATCATTTACCTAACATGGATTAGGGGCGGGTATTATTTTTATCACCCCTTAAGGTGATTGTATTCCAAAGTCATAACAACTATCCTTTCCATGTACTAACAATATTGCGGAGTATGAAGCCCTAATAACAGGTCTAAGGATAGCAGTGCAGTGGTAGATACAAGAGTTAAAGGTCTATAGGGACTCACAACTAGTTGTCAATCAAGTCAATGACGACTACAAAACCAAGGATGATAAGATTACTCCTTACAAGAAGATGGTAGAAAGTCTTAAGGACTTTTTCATAGACATAACCTTTCAGAAAATACCATGCATGAACAACTGAGCAACAAATTCTATGGCAACAATTGGATCATTGTTAGATATATGGCACAACATCCTTCAATGTGAATTCTTGGTAGAACAACTTCTCGTAGCGACTTTTGAAATCCCAAAATCTGACTTTGTGTGTGTAATCATTGGTCCTGGTTCCTTGTGGTATCATGATATATTCACCTACCTTAGTAGAGGAACCCTCACCTCTAATATCACCTCCAATCTTAAGAAGACCTTTGTTAAAAAGGTATCCCAATTCGTGATCCTAGGTGATACTCTTTACCGCAAAAGCATCGGAGGGACATTACTATGATGTCTCAATCAAGAGGAAGCCTTGACCACCTTAACAAAATTATGTTATGGCATGTATGGTTCCCATTCTAGTGGTATGACTTTAGCTAAGAAATTGTTGAGGATAGGGTATTATTGGCCAACCATGGAAAGAGAAGCCCATCAGTATGTATAGAAGTGTGTCCAATGTCAATAACATGGAGATCTTATTCATGCTCTAGCTCAGGAGTTACAACCAATGGTCACACCTTGGCCTTTACTATAGTGGGGGCTTGACCTCATAGGAAATATTACTCCCACCTCATCTAATCACCACAAGTTCATCATAACGAACATTGAGTACTTTACCAAGTGGGTGGAAGCCATTTCTATGAACTACATAACATGGAAGCAAATTGCCAAATTTATCTTGAATTACCTTATCTGCTGCTATGGTGTTCCGCAAGCCCTTATTTTTGATAACAAAACACCCTTCAAGAATTAGGATGTGAAAGAGCTATGCCAATAATTTAACATCCAACATCGATACTCTACCCCATATTACCCCTAGGGAAATGGTCAAGTTGAGGCTACAAACAAGAACATTCTAAAAATCCTAAAGAAATGGTCAATGAAGCTAGTTGTGACTGGCATCTATACTTAAATACCGCCCTATGGGCCCATCAAATCAATATCTGCACACCTACAAGTGCAACCTCGTTCTCTTTGGTCTATGGATCAAAAGGCATCCTACCTATTGAGGTCAAGCTTCCCTCACTAGAAGTGTCACTATAGAATCTGATCATTGATGAAGAGTACAAAGTATCTCAGCTAAATGAGTTAGAATTCTTGGATGAGTGTCATCTTAACACTCTTAAACATTTGCAAGCATACCAAAATTGACCAAAACAAAGCTATAACAAGAAGGTCAAAAGTTAGTCTATCTAGGTAGGAGATCTTGTTCTCAAATAGAATCAAAAAAATATTCCAGATCAAGACAGTAAAGGAAAGTTTGAACCTAACTGATTAGGTCCATTTGTAGTCACAACAAGCTATGGATCAGGAGCATACCAACTATCAATTCTTGAAGGTGAACCCTTGTAGGAACCAACCAACAGTCTACATATTAAAAAAAATTATGCCTAGACTTGAAGGGTTTAAATCTCAAAAATGATAAAAATGATAAAAATGATTTAAAAAAAAGAAAAAAAATTGAAAATAGTAAAGAAAAAAATCATCCTCTAGTGAAAACCACTTCGATGGCACTTTTGGAAAGTACTTTGGTGAAAACTTGGCAAATAGGCGCCTTGAGTAAATAAAGCACCTCCATCTATCTTTGGCTCTTATCCTATCATTCTTCGCATCATATCCATCCATCATGTATCATTTATCCTATTTATTCCATCACCCATCTACGTCTATATCATAGCTTGATATTGTGAAGTATCACATCCCCTTTGGCACCTCTTGGCATATTCCTAAGGTCATCTTGTCTTGCCTATATCGAGATAGTCTATTGCCTCACACTAGGGGAAATTCATTATGGATCGGATTGGGTTCTTGTATATCTTAAGGTTATTTGAAATCACATCAAAAAAATCCAAAAAAAATTCATAAAACATTCATCAAAATCCAAAAACACTTGCAAAATTAGAAAAATCCAAAAACATCCAAAATCTTGTATAGTTGAATATCCAAAAACATCCAAAATCTTGTACAACTAAAATCCAAAAATATTCAAAAAGTTTTAAAGTCAAAATCCAAAACATCCAAAACATGTCAAAATCCTTAAAAAAGTCAAAACATCAAAAATCCAAAAATAGTACCATCTTGAACTATGAGTCTCTTAGCTTGAACGTAGGCAAGGCCATCATTTATGTGCCCCCGAGACACCCTAGGTCAGTCCTTAGGAGTCCATCATAATAAATTGGCAATCCATCAAGTGTTCATTTCTCATTAACAATAAGTCAAGTCAGTCAAACTACATGGTCTTTGCGTGTATAACGTAGGCAAGGCTCATATTTGATAAGCCCCTGAGGCCCTTAGGATAGTCTTTTAGGTTAGGTTCTTGGTCAAAACTCAAAAAACATAAAAACATTTGAAAACTTAAGAAAAACCCTAAACAACCTCAAATAACCTCAAATCAAAACATTCATATAAACTTTCAAAAAGATCAAAAACAGCCTCAAAACATTTTCAAAACATCAAAAACATTGAAATATTCCAAAAAAAACCAAAACCACCCATCCTATTTTTCTTTCACCCGCAACAAACCTTCATCCATAATAAATTGATCGTCATCTTCAACCTTTGGTAAAACAAATCGAAAAAAAGTGTCGCAAGTCATAAAGTGAGAACCTAAATGTCAAAATCTAAAGTCTAAATCATAGGTAAACGAGTTAGCAGAGTTTGTATCAATGATCTATCACACACCTAGTCATAATCAAAACATCTGATAAACTGTCCTAGGATGTATCCTTCCGACAACAGACATCAACATCAAAAATCGCCTTAGCTATGTTAAATTGGTAAGAGATATAGATAACACTGGTTGTTTGTCTTTGATCTTTTCTTATGATTTATCTTATTGACCCATTTTGAGGACCTCTCGATGATGTCTCAACGATTTAGAGAGAAAGGAATGGGGCATCGATCATTATCTTTTGTTTGTTGTGTTTGTAGATATTCTTGTAAAATAATCTTGGCGCATACTTGCTTAGTTGTGTGGGGAGGCTGTTTGGAGTAGCTTGTTGACTATTGTGTATGCTTTGGACCGAGATGTTCTAAACTTCTAACCTACATTCCAATGAGGTTTTTGTATGTTGAGGTGTGAACAAGAACTATCCTATTTGGTTGTAGGGTCAAGGTCCATCGCACTAGATACAAAGCCATCTTGGTTTTCAATACCATGATGCATCATGTCTATGTGTTATATCAAACATACAGAATGGAAAGTCCCAGTCCCAGATATGAGAAAACCATCCATCTCATCACCATAATCTAATAAAGTCTGGGTGGATCATGAACTTGTTGGACTTTTGAATCAATCTCAAAATTAATGGTAAAATCATTTTATTCTTCTATCTTCTTTCCACGCTAACCTGGTATCATAATAGTCAACAAAAACATCATCATGCATCCATCTTGCATCCACAAAATTGTCAGCATGCATACATCTCACATCATCACAACATATCATAATAATGACAAACATAATCCACTGCATCATCATTATCATTTAGGTTATTTTGAGTAATATAGATTTGTTATTCTAGCATCTTAATACATCACATTATCATTCATAACATCCATACTATAAGCATCACTCATATATACATCCATATAGGTACAAACATCATGACATCATAAATTGCATGGGAAAGGCACACAAAAAGAAATACATCCATCCATACATCCGACACAAGCATATCATATCATCTGCATATCATAACATCTCATAGCATATCATACAATGATACTGAAAAAGATGATCACACATCCATTGCATTGCACCCATCTCATAAACATTGCATATCATATACATTACATCATAGATCATCTCATATCGCATAACACATAAATAAAAGAATTGCATCCATAATCATAATGCATAAAATATAACATCACATCATATCATATGCATCCATACATTTATAAAACATGAAATAAAAGCACATCACATCATGAATCTAAATCATCTCATATATATATATATATAAATGACTAGCATGGTACAATATCTGAATCAATGTGTATGAATATCAATCAAAAGTATAATATCCATGAGGCTATAAAAAATGAGCCTATGAACGTGTATATGTATAAATAATCAGGCAAGTAATAAAAATGTGTCTATGAGAAGGCTAGCCCTGGTGGCTGCTCGACTCCCCAAGTTTGACTGATGGTTGATCCTCAGCCCTAGGAGGTGCCCTGCTCCTCTAAGAATAGTCAATATGCCTCATCTCTCTGGGCACATCTTGGTGGTAGTGCATCCTGTAATAGGTAGCCTATTTGATTTCCTCTTTGTATAATCTAGCAGAAACCACCTGTCCCTGTGAGGCCACTATCATGGCCTCGAGTTGTTGTTGTCGTCCTATTTCTTGGGTGAGTTGTAGATCCAAATTTTGTCACAACTAGACCTCTTTATCCTACTCTGTAGTCATTTCTTGTAGCTACTGCCATAGTTGGTCTCTCTCGGCTGTGAGGGCAACAATCTGTCCATCTCACGCATCTAGCTGCAGGGGTGGTGGAGGTGGCGATGGTGCCCCTGAAACTTGTCCATCATGTTAGCCATCCTGCTGATGATCCTAATGACCCCCCTAGCACCTGTCCCCTCTACTGGTCTGGCTACTGGTTAGGCTATTGCATGCCTCTGTCCCCGCCTCTACCTCTCCCACTAGGGTATCCCCTGCTGGGTTTGTCAAGCGAACAAGTGGTATGAACCATGCATCATATCTCGGGGTACTCCCCGCATCTGGTGAACCTTGATCATATTCTCAAGGTTGGGAAATCAATTGTCAGAAGTCATTGACCGCCACTATGGGCTCGATCTAAGGTCCCCACTCGACCTCTCTCTGAGATCTCATAAAGATAGTTATGTAATCCTGTGGAGGCACATCTTGTACCTCCCCAAACTATCATGCAACACAATCTGAAAGGTACCGCTCCACTATGGTGTTCCCTACCTCTGAATATGGCATGTCTGTCAAGTAAAGTACAACTGTTGCTGGTCTCGTACTAGGTAGAAACTTGCAACCACGACCTCCATCTGAATATGGTCATGTCATCTATGACATGAAGCCAATATGGTATACCCGTCAGGATGGTGTGTTGCAATGTCATCAAGACTCTGTATTTGAACACTATGGGCTCATCTTCATGAAAATCTATTAAAACAACAAGAGGCCTAAAAATGGCTATGTGCTCATAAGCCTAAATGTGCAACAATGTAACACCTGCTCCAATGCTTTGGCCCTAGCAATATACTGCTTGATGCATGTCATGATATAAAGAAGCAAGTAGAACTGGCCCCCATGCATACATCATCATCCTCTGGATCCTCCCATGTCATGGAACCCCCAACCTGGGCTAAAACCTTTGCCCTATCAGTCGGAGGAAATCATGCCAGTAATAAGTACAACAATGAACAATCTGAATATGGGTACTCGGGCTTTGTACAAGTCCAATTCTATCTGTGAACTAACCAAAATGATGTTGTCAGTCTGCAAAAGTGAGCAACATGCATCTCTCTCGGCATATGTATCATAGATAAATCGCTCCCCATGAATGGGAAGTTGTAAGATCCCCCACATGTCCTCAAATGTGACAGTAGCCTCATCGGTGGGAAAATGGAAAGAAGAGGTCTCAATGTGCCACCTCTCGATAATCGTTGTCATCATGGCCAAATGGGGTGCAAACCTCTAGCATAAAAGTGATAAACCCTAATTTGAACATCCCCAACCACTCCACCTCTAGGTCGTCAAAGTCTCATGTTGTTGCCAAAATCTGAAAATGTTGCTCCCGCAACATTAATGGATGCGGATCCTCCTGCATGCATCGCACACACAACGCCAATTTGCCTAAAAAACTAAAATCTGATCAAAAATTGGGAGTTTGCATCCTAAAACATCAATTATGTCGTTGAAATCAATAACATCGCTATTTTTGAGGCACATCGTTGTATCTTTTATGGGGGTGTGTCACCAATTTGGAAACATGCATCACAATACTCAATTGTGCATCAACATTTGCATGCTTCGTTGTAACTAAACATGAGGGTGCGTCGCTATTTGCTATGTGTGTCGCCCACCGCAAATGTGTGTTGCTAAATTGAAAAACCCTTATGAGTTGTTATTTTACAAGCGCGACACCCTAATTAAATGTGTCACTCAACCAAAAAATCTTGGTGTGTCGCTAAATAGTAGGTGCATTGCTAAAATATCAATAGTGACGCTTTCAATGCCTTTTGTGTGTCGTTATACAATGATGCCCTAGAAAACCTAATTTGGATGCACTAATAAATGCACTAGAATGCGAAAACTAAGGCAAGTTTCAAGTCACATACTCGGGGTCCTATGTCTGCTTGGCGCTGGTAGTCTTGAACCTGCTCAGAAAGGTGAATTCGAAGTGCACAGTGGGCCATCTTGTTAGAGGATCAGAGCTCAAAATGCACAAGTTTGCTAAAGTGTGAATGCACGAATGAATTGGAAGTGCAACCTTTTCACCTATTTAAGCCTAAAAATTAGGGTTTTTTTCCCTAATTTGAGCCAAAAGCTAGGGTTTTGACCTGTTTTACTTATTTTCGTGCTTCACAACTTATTTTGAGCCTTTTTTTTGTGTTTTTGAGGCCATTTTTTTGCATCTTGGAGCATGTTTTGGCACCTGAACTAATATTTTACCTTTGTTGAGAGATCAACCCAAAATTCAAAATTTTCACTTGATATCTCAAGGGGGCAGGGAACCCACTTATTCCTTCTGCTGAGGCAACAGTGGGGCATCCAAAAATTAGATTTTTTTTTTTTGATCTAGGTAGCGGTTTTTAATCTGAAAAGCGTTAGTGTCAGAACCAACATAATAGGTACCTTGCTTCAAAGAGGGGCAAAATGTAGACACTTAAAAATGTCCTAAATGATATTACACATTCAAATCTGATATACTAACACCTTTCATCCTAAAATCCATTCTCTTTTTGCTTGTTTAATTAAATACATCATTTTCATCTATTAATTTGATTAATCTAATTAGGTTAATTCCTACCCCTTTCATGCTTACCTATCGTCTCGTTAAATTGGATAAATCAAAATATTTAATTTTAACACCCTAAGTCCTCTCATTTAAATTAAATAATCTTAATTATTTAATTAAATGTCATTTTGAATCCTTTTCATTAAATAACTTAAATATTTAATGGATATCCTAAATTCCTCTAATTTGCATAATTGAAACTTTGTTTTAATTATCAAATTACTAATTAATTCCAACTAGATCCCACTTGCAAGGGAATATTCCTTGAGAATATTCCTCCTTTGCACATTCCTCCAAAAGGGAATATTCTCATAAAATATTCTTTCCCTCTTCACTCATTTGAAAAAAGGAATATTCTTCCTTGTAACAAACTTTCAACAAACTTCTTGAGTAAGTTTTGAAAGTGTTCTTCTTTGCATGATTGTGAGCCCTTGATTAAATATCAACTTGCATTTTCAACCCTTTATGGGAATCCATGATCCATGCCTCCATATTCTTTCCATCCTGACCATTGATTGATTCTTTCAATCTTCACCATCGGTTTCTTTTTACCTATTTTATAAATAGATCTTGCATCCATTGAATAGGGATCCACCTTTTTAGAGCAAACTTATGTTGTTGAAAATCACATCCATTTGCATTCATGTTTTATGTTAAAAGTATTTTAGATTAATTTACATGCATTATTAGCTTAGAGCATCCATTAATGGCTTCCATGGTAACTTAGTTGCATTCATTTAGTACATTTTAAATCTAGGACTTGCATCCTTGAATCTTGCATACATTTAGAATAGCTTTGTATACACTCACATCGAACATCTTAGCTTTCATCATGCTAATTTAGCTTTTATCATGCTTTCATTCATCTTTTTCATCAATTTCAATCGATTTTAATCAATAAATCGATTGGAAAGGCTCATATTATCCAAGGGATTGGGAAAGGGTCACCATTCTACATCAATGCGACACCACTCTCCCAATAGGATAAGATTCAATGGCTTAGAATAGATGTTTGTCAAGATTTCATGTTTTAGAATGTTAGTTTTAATGGCTTCTTCATTTTTATTTATATTGAATATCTTATTGGGATTGATGCTTAGTGAATTAAATATGCTTCAAATCTGTATGGATCAAGACATAGTTAACCTATACTATGACATTGGTCACACAAATGATTTCAAATTTGTGGCTAAGTCCACATTCTCCTTAATCCTTAAGATAAATACTTAAATTTATAGTAAACCTTATAGTCTTCAATTATATTTTCTAAGATGGAATACTTCTCTCCAATAGTACCTATTCCACCAAATTCACCTCATAATTGCACTCAACTTTATTTCTTGCAATACAACGAGCCAAGCATTGGATGTGGTATTTTACTTAATAATGTTACACACTTCCATTTTTTTGAAGAAGTCAAAAATGGAGCTTTCATATACAATACAAAAATACTCATCCTTTTTGACATGAATTGACCATTATTTTTGTAATGCAAGATTGTCTATATTTTCTATTAAAAGTGGTCCTCACAGATATTTATTTATGATATGAATATTAATCGACTACCTAAAATTGTTCAAGGCCAAACTGCTAAATCTACTAACTACAAAAATATAATTATGCTACACACATTAGTTGTTTATTAGGCTCATTCAAATGAAAAGAAACGGTTAAAAAAACTCCCCATATAATTCCACCTCTAATTTCACTAGCATTCTTTGGTTGGTTATATCACACAAGTTCAACAAATTCCTATGATTAAATAATCAATAAAGTATCAGTCTTGAAAATCCACTAATTTGATCAAATATTACAATTTTTTTAACTGTTAAAAACTTGTGCGAATTAAGGACCTCTATCACTCAATTATTTACATATTTTCACCCAAAACATGCTTTCTTAGAATACAGTAACATGTAGAGAGCTACCAGTCCTACGTTTAGTGTATGGGTGATCTAATGTAATTTGAAGATTAAAAAGGAAAGGAAAATATCCAAACTACAACTAAAAATTCCAAGGGTTAATTGATTGATAAGAAATTTTATATAGAGAGGAAGGTGCTAAAAATATGTTTCATTGTCTTAATAATTTAAAAAATATATGAATTTGCAATCATTTCTAAAAATGTTCTCACAAACTTTTTATTTTTTCTCAGTCAAGAGATTTCTTCTAATTCAAAAAATGTTTTTCTTTAATTTACAAAAGATGCTTTTAATTTTTTTCCATTTACTGATGGCAAAAAACCTAAGGGAAAGAGAGGAAAAATATATAGAGGTGTTAATTAAAACTTTGGATATTACTAAGAAAAATGAAAAAAAAGGAAAATTGATTTTGTGTGATGTATTTTGTAACCATGACTTTGAGAATGATTTTTGGAAAATGGTTACCACTGAATAATATATTCTAAAAAAATCATTTTCTACAATATGAGCTCATAATTTTTGTACATAATCTTATGAAAATGGCATGGAATGAAAGATTACAAATGACTATATTTTTCTCTATAGCACTGGCTGAAAAAACTTGTCACTTGACCTACATGAAACCATCATCTTACCTATCTAGCCCTCCTGTAACAACCTTTACTTAACCCTATGTAGCAATATTCAAGTAGGTTACATTGACCCTATGTAGCAATACTTGAGTAGGTAGATCTGAAGTTATGTTGTGCTTATAGCCCCATTTGAGGGTGGAAAAATCTTCCTTTAGAAGGATTTGCATAAATTTTATAGGAGGAATGATACGATGGTTTTGGTTCGAGCCCAATATGGTGACAACATAATAGTTATGCTTCAAACATGTATTACAATAGATGAATGTGTGAAAACAAGTATACTCTCAAAAACAATACATAGTTAAGCTACTTTGGCTAATAGTGGCATGGTGTGGTAGTTAAGTTGTGTTGTTATCCTTGCCATGAAGGTTCAAACTCCATTGGGGTGTAATTGTTGAGAATTTATATTGGGGATGAGGTCCCCCATTTGTGACCTCACTGGTTCATAGCTCCAGGTCAAAAGCATTTACCCCTCTAAAAAACTTAGTTAAGCTACTTTGATTCAAAGTTTTTATTATACCATGTCTAATGGTGATCAATAAAATGAAAATAGACCAAGGATAAGTCAATGAGAGAAATAAAGAGGAAACAAGTGTCCATTTAGAACTAATATTTGATAGAGATTTGATTTTAATCAAAGATACCTGATATGGTTTGGTATTCATTATGCGATATTTAGAAAATTTGTATTGTATAGAATAAGTGGCATTGAATTTTTATCACCCCACATATTAAAAGATAACAAGTTTCTTGTGACATGAAAATAGCTTAATGGTAACTTAGAAATTATTTTCAGGCATGAGACTTGTTTCTGGTTGAAACCCAACACATAATATAGTCTATTGACTAATTATAGAATATTTTTTAAATAAATAAATAAAAAATTTCCAGATAAAAATAAAGTAAATAATATAAATAAAATAAAATATTTTGTAAATAATTTAAAGTAAATTAATTTAAGATGATATATCTCCATTTTTTAGATAGATGTATTTAAGAATCTATATTAGTATTAAAAAGAAACCTTTAATATAATATATTATTGATCCTTGCAATTGCTAAGAGAATGATTTGTTTAATTAAAAATATTTTATTTCTAATAATTAACTTAAAATTGTATTGGGCACACCAATTGATTTGAGAAGAAATTGTAAAAATTGCAAGATGGTAAAATAGGGGATATGGAGATCTCTATTTGGATTTTTAACATAGGTGATGTAGAGGAGCATGAAAAAATTAGTGAACGTTGTCTAAATTTATGATCCCTTCTTTATATAGCCCTTTTAAGATTTAACTACACCATTAATCCATGAAACATTGAAAGAAGGGTAAATTTAGGTTTTTTGATCACTCAATTGTTATTTCCTTCCCATGTGGTGAAATAATTTTATGAATGCACAAATGAGAGAGGGGAAAGGGGGAGGAGAGGGTGAATTTTTAATGGTCCGGGTTTTACAAATTTAGTATTAAATTGTTGAATGGATAATCAAGAAGGTTTGTTTTAATATATTTCATACATTTTTAAAAAAAAAATGTAGAGTAAGATTTATAATTAAACTAAAGCAAATGTTTAAAGACTTTGTTTCTCACATTGCCCTTAAATATTTTTTCATATTACCTTTAACTAAATTTATGCTATAACTTTACTTCATTTTACTTATTATTAAATATCTTGATCATGATTTATTGATATTTTATTCATTTTTTATATTTTTAAAGAAATAATTTATAGACCCCAATATTATCTATAGATACTTGTTGTTATTGATTTGGAAACTTGAAAGGATGGAGTGGAAATATCATACAAATTCCTTCAATATTAAAGATAACTTGATGAAATAAAAAGTTTCAAAAAAAAACTACTTGATGTGGCAAAAAGAATCTTAAAAAATATCTAGGTAAATGGTGAAATTAAATGGAAAGGTAAAGTTTGTTTAGATATAGTGAAATGTTTAAATGGAAAAATTAAGTTAATGTTTTGATGTCACTAGATTTTCAAAACTTGCTACTAATAGTAAATATTTAACAATCAAGAGATGTATCTACCCAAATTTAAGGAGAAAAAATACCTAAAATAGATAATGACACATGTCAAAATCAACATCCAACAACTAAGATTGATTCATAAAATTTACAAATATGGTATTCTTTTCAATGTCGTCAAATCTAAAATAATTATAGATGTACTCCTCTAAGTTCTTCTTGCCAAGGGAATTTCCTATAGGTGTAATTAACATTCATAGAATGTGACAATCTTGTATTCATAATGAGGAGAGTTAGGTTCAAGGATTTTTAAAGTTTATTTTTTTAGGTAGGAATTCATTATACTTGAAAGCAAATCTAGTTATAGAGAATAGAAATAAATCAAGCATGACAAGAGTAATTTAGGTTGTCCTCATTCATATTAGTTTTCTAATCCAACCATAGGAAAAAATATAGTACTCATTAGGTGTGATAAGACTAGAAATGGTTGACAATTTTTTTAAGAATTATAGGTCTGGTGTCAAACTTATGAAGGTACTAGATGTATGTGCTACAACACAAACTATTAATTATATTATGAAATTTGTAGATCTACCACCTTTAAGTAGGTGGTTGTCAAATTTTATAGGCTTAAGAGATTTTTAGAAGCTTGTATTCTCTCTTGGGCTAAGATCTAAAAGGATAATTTTTTGATACTATTTCTTCCTAAAGGGTGTTTCATAGTTAAGTTTTCTTTCCATAAATGTTAAAAAAAGGTTCTCAACTATGCCCATCTTAGTATTAATGGCTTTAAAATATGATTTTAAAACATGATCTCTTAATTTGTTAGGTGGCTAGTTCTTATTTGTGTCAATAGATTTTGGGCTAGATTATATGCTCACCAAGTTGAGTTCTAGACCCTAGTGATTCTCAAAATCATTGGGAGAAATTTGGGAGACTTAGTTGAGGCCAAAACCTCTTCCATGGATCCTTCTCACATTATTTATTCCAAAGTAAATATTAGAAGGGACCTTGACCTATCACTTGCTAAGAATATTTTCATTCCACAACTTTTATTGTATATCTCCAATACGAGTATCTCCTCTTTCATTACTTCTCCTACCAAAATGTGGGACATGTAGCAAGTTATGATATCAAAAACTAAAATAATTTATTCAAAATTCTTTTATCCCTTCTCCTTCAGACTTAGTGTGGAAGGAGAAAATTGAACCCTAAATTCAAGAAAGATTTATTTTCTTCATCATCATCATCAATGATTTATTCTAATAAAGAAAATTCATTATATTGGAATTTTTTCAAATCATATTCAATTTGAAAATAAAAATATTCCCTTCCATCTAATGGATCTTCTCCTTATCATGTTGTAGGACCCAATAGCTCTCGATTCCTTTGTAGATTCCAAAAGTCTCTGTGACTATTTATTATAATCTCTAATTCTTCTCCCCCCTATGTAAGTAAAGGTCATGCTCTTTTTGCATGGGCCTTGTCTGCAAAAACTATTTGGATATTTGAATCCAAAGCTACCCATCACATAACACATTCCTAGGATATTGTCACATCCCTCTCAGCCTAGAAAACTTCACATATATTGCAATGGAGGACTCTACACAAATCTTAGTTTTGGGCTCAAGTACTATTTTCTTGAATATGGTTGTATTGAGGATGTAATTATTGTGCTTAATATTTCAACCAAAATTTAAGTGTATCATATTTGTCATTTTCACATAGGGAAGAAATTTGAGTTCTCACAAAATGAGGTGGTTATTTGAGATCTTCACGTGATATTGATATTGTTGTGGAACTAGATGTGTTGATTCTACATATTGATTATATAAATTTGATGGCTTTAAGAGTTAAAAAAGTTCATATTTCATAGCACATGTAGATTCCATGGGTATTCTTTAGCATGAATGCTTTGGTCATGTCAATTATAAATATTTACAACAAATGAGCACTGGAGCATTAGTGACATGTCTACCTAAGATTTATTGAACTAGAGGTTTTTTTCAATGTTGTGTCATTGGTAAACATCACCAATATTCTTTCCTTTAGGTAAAGCCACATGTGAAAAGATACCTTTAGATTTGGTACATAGTGACCTCATGTCATTTCCAACTCCTTTTTCACTGGCCAAATATATGCTCACACTCATTGATGACTTCTCCAAACATACATGGGTGTACTTTCTTAAGCAAAAAATTGATTTCTTTGATACCTTTAAGATCTTCAAGGTATTCAAGGAGAAGTAATTTATTCTTTCTATTATGTGGTTATACACATACAATGGGGGAATTATGTCAATTAGGATTTTAGGGAAATTCGTATTGGACATGGTCTTCAACATCAACTTACAATTCCTTACACCCCTTAGAAAAATAGTGTTGTTGAGTAAAAGAAAGAAACCTTATGGGAGATGGATAACTATATGATTTATTCATGAAATATGGATTCTAATTGTTTAAGTTGAGATAGTTAATTGTGAAAATTGCATTCAAAATCATATGCCCTATAAGGAATTACGACATATGATTCTTGAGGAGGCTTGGTCCTATATAGCCTAAACTAGTGTCTTGTAAACTTGGTAAGAGCTACTCAATTCAGAGGTATAACTAATTGAATAGTCCACTCAACATTGTAAAGACTACATTAAATTATCAACCAAAGTTTGTAAACTTGTGATGGTGTTGTACTATATGTTCCTTCAGAGACTTGAGGCTACCTAGGTTATCTTAATTAAGGTATCTACTTGTTGGAAATTTATAGAATTGCATAACAGTGAGAGAAACAAACTATCGCTAATGGCTACGAGTGCATGTAGCTTAACTTGTAACTGAATTGTTGCTAATAAAGAATTACTGAACTAACTCAGAACTACTCAAACTAGCAATTAAACTTATTCTAACCTTCAAAGTACCACAGATTAACCAAATGCATGCATGCTCGTGAACATTCATTACTGATAATCAAAATATGAGGATCTATTCTAAATTGCATGCAATTTATGAAACAATGATGAACATAAATAACTACTAAACAAACATAAAACAACTACAAATGGAGTGAAGAACATTTATCTTGAGTGGCTTGCTCAAGTGATTGTCTTCACTTAACTAGAACCAAATCTAAATATTAGATTCTACACATCCATGTGAAATTGAACTTCATTCATTATGCATCATAAAAGATTACACAAAATATTCTTCATAGATTATATTCAATGAAATCATTCTAAATAATTATCATGTTTGTAATTGATAACTGAAACTAAAAAGTAATTGATAACAAAATATTGAAAATCAACTAACTTATCTAAGGACTCAACCACTGGCTATATACAAGCATGAGGGAGTTTTATTCTAAGCGACAACTAACTGCAATTATTAACTACCACTCCTAGATATCAAAATATATAGTTAAGATTGAATTGTTCAAGCTATACCTGAAAAGAAAAAGAGTTCTAATAGAATTGAAACTCAGTAAAATAGAATTGCATGTAAAACACACAAATAGTTATTCAAAATGCTATCAACAAAAGAATTCTTCTTCTCCAACACTTTATTAACTACCATAATGATGCATGACCAACTCCATCAAGTGTCTTCATACAATAATTATTACATTTAGCTTGATCTAGCACTTCCCCTGTTTTGATGTCCCAATCTTCCTTTTACTGTGGGCTACAGCTGTAGTGCCTCTCCGCTTGGGTCCTTGGTCGATTGTGTAAGTGTTCTATTTGAATTGACATGTTGATTATTTTATATGGAATTATTAATGATTGGCTAATCATTTATTTTAGCTGTTAATTTAAAATGTCGTTAATAAATTTAATGTTGCTTTAATTAGCACATTATTAGAATGTCATTAATTAGTAGTTTGATTTTATAACATTTATTATTGTGGAGGCTTATGCAATTAATTTATTAGATTTAATTATTAAAGTGAATAATGGAAAGTGGTAAGTGTTTAATTAAAATATTAAATAGGTTTGTAAATTGAAATGTTTATAGATTTAATTGAATATTGAATTACTATTTAGTCAATATTAAATATTCTTAATTGAAGATGAAATAACATTTTATTGCAACATTGTTAATTGTAAAATTAGTTTATTATTATGGATTTAATTTACATAATATTGTCAGATTTGGAAAAAAGTATTTTGAAGAAAATTAGAACTGGAAATATTTTTGCATGCAAGTGCATGCGTGAATCAATACTGAAAATGGTTTGGAAACTTTCTTTTTAATTGATGGTTGTTTTTGAAAACGTTTCTTTTTGGGTGTTATAATATTTTCTTTGGGGATTTTTGGTGGGAGGTTTTTTCATCTTTGATTTTTAGTTTTTCGAATGAGAATGGGGCCTGAAGAAGTTCTTCTAGAGAATAATGCATTTTTGTGAATTGTCTGAGAAGAAAATATTGAATTGAGAAATGGATCGTTATTGAATTGCCCTGAGAAAGTGGATTGTTGCAAACGTAATAGTTGATCTGGGCATCAGTTTTCTTTTGTCTCAACAACGTTGATATCAAAAAATTGTATTTTTGAAGAGTTCCAAAGACTTGTCTATAGAAAAATCTGTTTGGTATGTATTTATCTATACCCATATGTTACCTTGTTGCTCATATGATGTGAAGGATCAATGCTAATACAGGAATAGAAGTTTTCCGCATTGTTTCAGTAAATAATCTTGTGAAGTTCATTATACTGTAGGGTGTGATTTCTTGTATGGATTAGATCTATATTGTGTCTACCCATTGATTTTGCTATGTGACTATAAACTCATATCTTAATTGTTGAGAATTGATATTGATACTGTGTTGAGGATTCGACTGAATAAACCTTCATGAGTTGTGACTTCATTCCCTTAAAGCTTTTGATTCTAGTTGCTTAAGGTATTCGGTTCTGTTATAGGAAGTGTTGCTATTCGAAATGTCTGTCTACGAGTTAAAATGGTGAATTTGATAAATTGTTTTACATGTTATGTGAAGAAAATTTGCATTCTTATATTTGAATTGGTTGTGTTTTACTTGACTTCATTGATCATTCAATATTTTGGTATATTGTATTTGAGTTTCAAACATTACCCTTTTGTGACAGCCAATTTATATTAGCAACCAATTTTATAGCATTATCGACATATGATAATTCTCCTGGCTTTCTTTTATGGTACATTTGATGGATAGGTGTTGCTCAGTATTCTATAGTATGGGAATTTTGACATAATGGTATTAAGTTTGGATTTCATATTGTATATATAGTTAAATATGTATATGTATAAATGCATATATTGTGGTATGTTTAATGTGTGAATATAAATTATGGTTGTTTGGGAATTTATTATGAATTTCGTACATTTTTCCTTTATGAATTTATTATGGTCGTTATGTTTAAGAGTTTTAAAATTTAATAGGGCTATCATCAGTTTGTTTAATTTATTGCTCGCTGAATATGAACATCTCTAAACATTCGATTATTGCTGAATTAATTCTTTCATTTTAAGATATAATTAGAATAGATGTTAGAGTTATTTGTTATTGAAAATTGAAGGGTTGGGTGGAATAAGTTTGAAGAGAGATTAAGGTTAGAATAAATGGTAGCTTAATGATTTAGGTACTTTCAATCAAGGCTAATATAACTCGTAGAGAGAAATCTAATATGGGATAGATACACATAGTTGTCTTATTATTTTAAAAGTGGCTTATGGTTATGATAGGTTGATTGTTACTGTATATATATATATAGAGAGAGAATTAAGTGAACATGTGTGTGCATTTAGAAAGGTAATACAGTCTACTTCGTTGTTTTTTTTTTAATTGTAGGATAAGTCTAATTGTATAGATATGATGTATGATTTAAGATTGTATATTGACAAAAGAGTATGTTCTTAAAATTGGATAGCTGTCTTGTTCATTTTTGTACTTGCATGGAGTAATGCTCCTCACACGCTAATCATTGATTTATATATTTCGTGATTTTATTAAGAGTATAATTTGTTTTTGTAAACCTGAGAGTACATCATCTTGACCATTTTCTACATTCCGGTACCATCTGTAGATAGGGGAGGAAATATTTTCTTGTAAAGCTCCCCCTAGGCCTATGGCCTCAAATCAATTACTAGAAGGATTACCGGAAGCAAATTATGACGTAGAGCCATTTCCATCATTAGAATCACTTTTCTTTTGTCTTCTTCATCTGATCTCTGATATCATATGTAGTTATTTTTTCTTTTCCTTTATCATTTTTCTCTGTATTTTGTTTATGTTTACCGAACCTCTTATGTTTATGTTCTTATTCCAACAAAATCTAGCAACATGACCATACTTGTTGCAGTTGTAGCACATGATGTTCCTTTGTCCATTCCATTGACTTTTCCTCATCCTGCATTGATTAGTAATATGTCCAAACTTCCTACATGCATAACATTCAAAATTTCTTTTGCATTCAATTGACTTATGACCATGCTTTTTGCATTTGTAGCACTAACCAGAGAATGATGAATCTTTTGACCTTAAATTATTTCTACACTGAGCAACCATATGACCGAATTTATTACAGGTAGAGCAATACCCATTAAATCTTTGTGCATTAGGTTGTCTTACCAGATGTCTTTTGTTCTTGTTCTGTCTTAAATTCTTTTGTCCGGCTCTGGAACTTTCTCCCTTTTCATATCCAAGACCTGTCTTATCATTTCCATCCTTTTGTGCTTGAGTTAGTTCATCAAGCTTTATTGAGCTGATTTTGAACTTTTCTTTGAATTCATTTGCAATGATCAGATCATTCCTGAGAGTATCAATCTGCTTACCAAATTCTTCTTCATTGTTTCTGGTTCTTTGAAGTTTGCTTTCCAACTGAATGAATTCCAATTTTATTCTACTGCATTCATCACATTTCTCTTTTAGAGTTTGAGCAAGATTCTCCTCATTATTCTTTCTTTATTCAAGCTCTTTAGTCATCTTCATTGTCATAGATTCCATCTCATGTTTTATATTTGCATTACCTCTAGTGAGCTTTTCACATTCTTCAGTTATCTCCTTCAAGGCTTGATTTAAGTCAGCATCATCCATATTTTCACTTTGTTTCTACTGTATCTGATCACAGAGATCTTTCCTTTTTACCCTGGATTTTACTATCTGATCCTTCAATGATTTGATGAATTCCTCAGCATCTCTCAGATTTGTTCTCAATTCTTGAATTTCTGCTTTAGACTGATCAAGGTCATTAAGAGCTACCATAAGCTGTTGTTGAAGACTACTAGAGTCCATTACATTCCAAGATCCACCTCAAGCTGTTAGACTTCTTCTTCTAGAGGAAAAAGCTTTGATACCAATTGTTGGACTCAAGGGAACATTGAGAGGATGGGGGGGTGAATCAGTGTTCAACAATTTGTATACTTCATCCATTCAAAACATAAAGCTATTTCATTATTGCATTTAAGAAAAGATGTATGCATTGAAAGTAAATGTCCATTACAACATGAAACACAATTTTTTTCATGGAAACCCTGTTAGGGGAAAAACCACAGTGGAGATTAATCCACAATTTGAGTACTCAAAATATAACGTTCATAAAAGGAATGCACTTGCATTCAGGCACACTGCCTAGAGCTCACTGCTCAAAGATAAAGGCTTACTGCCTACAAAATTTAGATTAAGACCATTTGAAGAGGTGAACTAAGACAATAGCATCTGACTATGCCAGTAAACAATTCTGATGAGGCTCATAAACTTGATTCTGGATCTGCTATCCAATTCTGCACTTCACTCTGTTCTGCTCTACTCTTTTCTGACCTTTGCATCAATTCACACTACTGCATTGCATAATTTCACACTTCTTTCCCACACACATACTTTTGTTCGCATCACACCATCCTTTTCCACACTTTAATGACGAAGACCAAATTCATATATATATCCGCGATTAAGGATTTTCTCGTTCAACAGTCGGCTTCATAAGGTATTGAAATATTGTAACTTGTCAGCTAGATCCACCACAAAAATTTGATGCGCATCCTTCAAAGTCGGTTAAGACAAAGAGAGGACCCAAATAAAACTTATTCGAGCATGACAACTTCTAATTGATTTATCTCATACATCCATGGATTCCATTTTTTCAGGTTGGCCTTATAGCATAGATACTTGACAAATTATTTCGCCAAATCTTCTAGATCATGTACCAGAGAGTGCACACCAAAAAAATTCTTTTCCAAGGTTCCAAGAACATCAAAAGACCTTCCATGGAGATCCAAAAATCGAGATACCTATCCGGTGAGATGACTAGATCACCTTTTAAGCCTTAAACCAGATCTTTTGAGCTTTGCCTTGTTCTGTCGGTAGGAGTCAAAATAGTGTTGCAAATTTAGATGCAAGACTTGAGTTACCAGACTTGGGTTGCCATCAATGAAAACACCTATAGGCCATACTTCTTAGCCATATGCCAACAATCTCCCCCTTTGGCATTTATGGCAACACTTAGTGAAAAAAAAAACTTTACTACACTTTCTCCCCCTTTGAAATCAATGAAAAATTTGGGATGCCATATGCCAAAAAAGAAAAAACATGTGTTCAAAAACTTTAAAAAAAAATACTGCATATATGCCGACAATTTTCTTCCTTTGCACAAAATTTTCAAAAACTTGAACACCATTCTACCTACTATCCTTAGAAGATTATCTTATGATTTTTCTTCACTTCCAGAAGAAACTTCTCCCAACCATAAATTGCAATTCCAATGCTAATAATCAAGTTATTGTTTTCGGATGTTTTGTTGATAATCTCGATTAGAGATTCGGGGATAGTGATTGCTTCTTCCAGTTTTTCACCATTTTGCAGAGTTTCCACCAGCTGCTCCAGCCTGCATTCAACTAAGTCTTTTACCTTCCAAAAGGTGTCCACAAGAACATTCTTGGACAGTTGAATCTTTGTTTGTGCTGATTGCAATTCCTAGATTCTCCTTTTGATAATGCCATTCGAATCTTGAGACATATTGAAGCTTTTACCAATGTCGTTTAGTTTTGTCTCAATCTAATCCAACTTCTCTTTGTAATTACTGACTGCATGGGGCCAACAAACACAATAGTTGTAGATCTTTGTAGCTGAGTAAATACACTTTCTTAAGTCACTCATCTTCTTTTTAAGCTTTATAAGAGAGAGTTTGAATTGCTCTTTTAGGTGAGAGATAATTTCACCTTCTTCTCTGCCTCTGTCTTCAGATCCCAAAGATTCCCTACTACACTTAATCATTTCTTCAGGTAAGATATCTTTAAGACTTTCCAATCTTAACTTGCATCGCTCAATATGGGCATTCAAAACTTCCAGAATTAAGTCCTGATCATAAGATGGTCTGGCTGACCATAATCTTGCAATCTTTTGCATACCACTTGTGCTTTGGATAAGTTCTTGAAGTTTTTCTTTTGACAGATCTTCCTCTTCTTCACTTCCTTTTTCAATACTGGAATCATTTTCTAGTTGATTCTTAGGTTCTTTGTTAGACTCTTAATCTAGAATGTCCACAACTTCCTTTTCTTTTCCTTTTTCTTCAATCTTGGGAACTTTACTTTCTGGAGGGTTGTATTCAACAATTTATTGGCCTCTCTTTTTCCCTCTGACATTGCCACCAGAAGAGGAACCAATTTCCATTATCCTTATTGGAGAGGAAATGACTGATCCACATTTTGCAAGTACATTTTTATAAAAAAAATCAAATTCCAAATGCCAGTTAGACAAACTCTTAGAATAAGAGTAGATTTGAGTGCATACCGGTTTATCTGATGTCCATGCTACATTGTCGGTTTTTGGCATCAAATTCAGAAAATACATAACCAGACATATAATTAGAGTACCGAACCTAAATGGATACCCTGTCTCCTTCGACAATTGAACATTTTCCAACATCTGATCTTTCAGCAATCCACATAGGTCAAAGTCTTGACCTTCAACTATCATCTTATGAGCAATATATACAACACTGGCTGATGTGGCTCCTTCCCAATTTTGGTAGAAGATTTTATAGGTTATACCATGCGAAATGTACTTTGTAATGGGATTCCTGATTGTTGCAATCATCAGAGCTCTTTGATCTCCAATTACACCAGTTAGGGTTTCGACTTCCTTGTTCCGAATAGATTTCTTCCTAGGAACTTCACCAACTTTGCAAAATCCAGTTAATCTCTGAATTACCTCCTTCAAAATTGAGTAGGGTTTGTCCAAAGTTAGAATATCACCATGCAATTTTCTCAATAGAAATTTTATGAATTTTGCATCCTCAAAGTATGAAAACTCATTCCACAAATCCAAATTTCCATGCTTGGCTTTGATTAATTGTTTCAATTCATCAGGAAGCAGTCGGTTTCTTATAGATCTTATTTTTGCACTATTATACTCATCCGATGTGATCGATCATTTTATTTGCTCCATTCTTTTCACGTTTTACAGTTTTCAACTATATACCAAATTAATATGAAGAATTCGATAGTAATTTGAAGTACCTGATAAATTTGCTGATGAATTTGCTTTTGCTGCTTCGAAATCCACTTTGACGAGTGCTCTCTATCTTCTCCTTGATGAATAAAAATGACAAATGACAACTCGGTCTTGAATTTTACGCACATGCATTGTTGGAACCTTTAAATTTTGGCAAAATTTGAAGGTGTCGTATCAAAATTTTTAGTACGACACTCAGAAAACTCAGTCGTAAAATCAGCCTCAGGAGCACATTTTGAAAAATCATAACTTTGGATTTGTTCATTTTCATGCCAAGCCACTTTTCAAGCATGTTTATCTGGCATATGGGAGTGTGCACGCCAAATTTCAGCTTCATACGATCATGTTTGATTGGGTTTCAAAAGGTCAAGCTAAAGGGTTATGTGGAGGTTTGTTTGGGCTACTTTGAACATTAATATCTCGCACCTCAGGATGAGTTTCTACAGGTCATTTTTTGCAATAAATTCTTGGATCATATATCTATATTTTTGTGCATTTTTTATGGTCATCAGTGGAGTTTTGGTATTCTTTTTAATTGTTTTGTGACTGCTCCCGAGCTAGATTTGGCATCGCAAAAAAGTTGCAAAATTTGAAATTGTAAGGATGACCCAGTTGGTGTTTTGGCCTCAAATGTCTCCAATTACAATTTCGTTGAATTCCAAGGTCATTTGGTGCATTAATTTAAAAATTCATTTTCCTCACTATACGCTCAGGGCTAGTTTACAAAGGAAGTACCTTGATTTGGCGAGCTATTCAAAATCCGTTGGAAACCCACTTCCAAAATAATTGATCAGATTCCCTTGAAAATTTTCATAGCTCCAAGATGCTTCATGTGCCTACGGTGAAATTACTTTGTTTACTCTCCAACCGAAATTGAAAATTTTCCCTTAAAATCTAAAGTTTAAATAACATTAATTTTAAAACATTTGATATGTTTTAAAATAAATTTGGAACAAGGTGTTGCTCTCTATGAAAGTACAAAGGAGTGAAGGAATGTGTCTCTTTTCAGAACTACAAGTTAATTGTATAAGGCACATTTTTTGGTTACTTGAAGAATACAAAACAAAGGAAATTAATATTTCAAAATGTGTGTTGAACTAAAAAGGCAGACATATTTGATTTTTGCTAATAAAATAGACTAATAAAAGAGACAACTATGACAAGTAAATAACTCAGTGACAGTGCAGAAGAAAAATATTGGAAAGTTGTTTTGAAAGTTCTATATCTTCTGAAAGATATTCTAGAACCTGGAATAAAATGATGCAACGAAGCATAAAGTTCTCTTCACTGGCACTGATTCATCATCTTTCAGTGAAGTATATATAAGTGAAGAATCATATGAACTAGTTTGTAAAAAGTCTTGTTAGAAGAGCGAATCAAGTTAGCTATGGGATGGATCGACATCATTTACATAATATTTGGGGAAGACTATCTTTTATCCACATTAACAGAATCTCACTACTTGAAGAACATAATTGTGCATAGTGGACCTTCAGAAAAATTGATGAATATGATCAAAATGTGCTACTCTTTTTGCATACCCAAAACACGTCCAATTATGGTTAGGGAAACAAAATTTTCAACTGTATTCCTTACACTTAGTAAAGCATCATTCATGGAAAGTTAGTGGAGAACATATTCTTTACAGGCACATACACCCAAAGTACCATTTTGAGTTCCTACACATGATAAAACTTCTCCCACTGTTGAAGTTGCGGGCTGTGGAGCCATTGACAAAGAAAAATAAGTTGCCTAACATAATGTCTCAAAGATTAATGGAAGGAAATACTACCATTCCAACGCACAGAGGTTGAATCGAGATGATACCCACATCATCGCAGGGGTTGAGTGAGATAGGCACAGTTGAGCGATGAGTCTTCCCATGTTCCCGTGGGGGGTCACAAATCTGCCTACTTTATCGCGGGGAAGTGCAATTGAGCGGTAAAATCTAGTGATTACGGTGATGCGGTGGGGATATAGGGCTATGAAACGAAAAGTAATATATTTCATATATATTATAAGAAGAATACTTACACACAGGAAAAGGAATTAATCTTTTATCACGATGTGTTTATTATCGGGTAAAGCAATATGATGTGAATATTTTCACTAAGGTGTAAAATATTTTACCGAGGAATTTTTTTTTTTTTTAGAAATATAAGGCAAAGTAAAAGCAACGATCTTATTGTGAAGATGGTGAATATTTTGAAGGATGAGTTTCACTTATGATAGTATTGCAATAAACTATTTTCACTAAAGGAGTTATAAGGCGGGTAATTATTTTATTTTTGGGTGAAAAGGTGAAGATTGCCAAGGAATTAAAATTTATTGCAAAATAATTTTCACGGGAAACAATATTATGAAGGTTAAAATATTTAGTTTTCCAAAAGGCAACCAATTAAATATTTTACCGAAGACAATTAAACGAAAAGTTGCACCAGACGGATGCTGTGAAGAGTTGTAACCCTAAAAATGCAATGTATAAATGTAAAATAAAATGATCAAAATTAGAGGTGGTAGTAGATTAGGAAGTTACCAGTAGTTGGATAGGGTAATCAGTTGCTGAAACAAAATGTTATGTTATGTATTGCAAAATATTTTGGAATAATATAATGGACAAGAAGATTTAATCTGGTGACTAAAATATTGGTGTCAATTGTTTGTCAAGTTAAACAATTATTCGATTGTCTCCAAGTTGGTGTTCCTTTTTATTTGAATTTATTCCAATCAGAATACTAAAATTCATTAGAAACATTTGTTGTTCTTGTGTAATTTGCTTAATTGGTTTCTTCAAGTAGGAATTAAAATCCTTTTAAACAGATTACAGTAATTTGGAAATTTCAATTGGATCAATAAGAAGAGTCTATAATTGAAGGATGCCATACTATCTCCAAACAATCCTATTAAGTTATTCAAAACTGAATATATCAAGTATAGTTTTCATTTTGTCAGTACACATTTGTTGTTACTGTGTGACCCCTTTTAATTGGTTCCTTCAAGGAAGGATTAAAATCCTCTTAGATAGACCACAGTAACCTAATAGGCCTTGATTGGATCAATAAGAAGAGTCTGTTAGTCACATCCTTGCACGTTTATACTAGGTATAAAAAAGTATAAGTGTCAAACAATTAGAACTGTAGCCAATTAGTAAGTCACATATCATTTAGATCTTGACTCCATTTACCCAACAAAAGTAGGCACTGGTCATACCCATTCCATTCAAGAGTT
Organism: Sequoiadendron giganteum; assembly: GCA_007115665.2. Lineage (NCBI taxonomy): Eukaryota > Viridiplantae > Streptophyta > Pinopsida > Cupressales > Cupressaceae > Sequoiadendron > Sequoiadendron giganteum. The sequence continues at coordinate 599,277,797 of CM021102.1, read as the reverse complement.
TCATAAAAATCTTATCCATTCATTCATATTTCAAATTTCAGTAGGACTAGAAGTAGTTATTAAGCTTTCATCTATCCCTCACTATTTTCCATTGAGGATAAATTTCACAAGTAGGACTCATGCAGTTCAAATCTGCAATCATTCACATAGGTACACCCGCCTAGGTTTAGCAAAGCCTAAAGAGTAGAAGGTTCAATTACATTAATTGGCCTTGTACGTTAGCCAAAAACATTTCAAGAGCTTGACAACCTCTTGTGGTACAAACTTGCATTTTTTAGACCTAACATGCACAATAAATACATTTTCCGTAAGCTTATCAGATACTCTATTTTCTCTGACTATTACAGAAAAATCTTCTGCGGACCAACAAACTTTCTGAATTTCCTTTGCTAAGTTTATCCAAAACTTTTGTACACTGAGAGTACATCATCTTGACCATTTTCTACATTCCGGTACCATCTGTAAATAGGGGAGGGAATAATTTCTTGTAAAGCTCCCCCTAGGCCTATGGCCTCAAATCAATTACTGAAAGAATTACCGGAAGCAGGTTCCGATGTAGAGCCATTTCCATCATTAGAATCACTTTTCTTTGCCCATGTCTTCTTCATCTGATCTTTGATATCATCCGTAGTTATTTTTTCTTTTCCTTTATCATTTTTCTCTATTTTGTTGTTTCTATTTATCAGACCTCTTCTTTCTGTGTTCTTATTCCAACAGAATCTAGCAACATGACCATACTTGTTGCAGTTGTAGCACATGATGTTCCTTTGTCCATTCCATTGACTTTTCCTCATCCTGCACTGATTAGAAATATGTCCAAACTTCCCACATGCATAACACTAAACATTTCTTCTACATTCAATTGACTTATGAACATGCTTTTTGCATTTGTAGCACTGACTAGAGAATGATGAATCTTTTGACCTTAAATTATTTCTACACTGAGCAACCATATGACCAAATTTATTACAAGAAAAACAATACCCATTAAATCTTTGTGCATTAGGTTGTCTTACCTGATGTCTTTTGTTCTTGTTTTGTCTGAAATTCTTTTGTTCAACTCTGGAACTTTCTCCCTTTTCATATCCAAGACCTGTCTTATCATTTCCATCCTTCTATGCTTGAGTTAGTTCATCAAGCTTTACTGAGCTGAGTTTGAAATTTTCTTTGAATTCATTTGCAACGATCAGATCATTCCTGAGAGTATCAATCTGCTTACCAAATTCTTCTTCATTGTTTCTGGTTCTTTGAAGTTCACTTTCCAACTGAATGAATTCCAATTTTATTCTACTGCATTCATCACATTTCTCTTTTAGAGTCTGAGCAAGATTCTCCTCATTATTCTTTCTTTCTTCAAGCTCTTTAGTCATCTTCATTGTCATAGATTCCATCTCATGTTTTAGATTTGCATTATCTCTAGTGAGCTTTTCACATTCTTCAGTTATCTCCTTCAAGGCTTGATTTAAGTCAGCATCATCCATATTTTCACTTTGTTTCTACTGTATCTGATCACAGAGATCTTTCCTTTTTACCCTGGATTTTACTATCTGATCCTTCAATGATTTGATGAATTCCTCAGCATCTCTCAGATTTGTTCTCAATTCTTGAATTTTTGCTTTAGACTGATCAAGGTCATTAAGAGCTACCATAAGCTATTATTGAAGACTACTAGAGTCCATTACATTCCAAGATCCACCTCAAGCTGTTAGACTTCTTCTTCTAGAGGAAAAAGCTTTGATACCAATTGTTGGAATCAAGGGAACACTGAGAGGGGGGTTCAAATCAGTGTTCAACAATTTGTATACTTCATCCATTTAGAACATAAAGCTATTTCATTATTGCATTTAAGAAAATATGTATGCATTGAAAGTAAATGTCCATTACAACATGACACACAAATTTTTTCATGGAAACCCTGTTAGAGGAAAAACCACGGTGGAGATTAATCCACAATTTGAGTACTCAAAATATAATGTTCATAAAAGGAATACACTTGCATTTGAGCACACTGCCTAGAGCTCACCGCTCAAAGATAAAGGCTTACTGCCTACAAAATTCAGATTAAGACCATTTGAAGAGGTGAATTAAGATAATAGCATTTGACTATGCCAGGAAACAGTTCCGGTGAGGCTCATAAACTTGATTCTAGATCTGCTATCCAATTCTGCACTTCGCTCTGTTCTGATCTACTCTTTTCTGACCTTCACATCAATTCACACTATTGCATTGCACAATTTCACACTTCTTGCAAAAACACATACTTTTGTTCGCATCACACCACCCTTTTCCACACTTTAATGACAAGGACCAAACTCATATATATATCCGCGATCAAGGATTTGCTTGTTCAACAGTCGGCTTCATAAGGTATTAAGATATTGTAACTTGTCAGCTAGATCCACCACAAAATCTTTATGCACATCCTTCAAATTCGGTTAAGACAAAGAGAGGACCCAAATAAAACTTATAAGAGCATGAAAAATTCTAATTGGTTTATCTCATCCATCCGCGGATTCCACTTTTGTCGGGTCGGCCTTATAGCATAGATACTTGACAAACTATTTCACCAAACCTTCTAGATCACATACTAAAGAGTGCACACCAAAACAGTTTTTTTCCAAGGTTTCAAGAACATCAAAAGACCTTCCATGGAGAACTAAAAATCGAGATACCTATCCGGTGAGATGACTAGATCACCTTTTAAGCCTTAAACCAAATCTTTTGAGCTTTACCTTGTTCTGTTGGTAGGAGTCAAAATAGTGCTGCACATTTAGATGCAAGACTTGAGTTACCAAACCTGGGTTGCCATCAATGACAACACCTATAGGCCAAAATTCTGAGCCATATGCCAACACTTTTCAGTTTTGGTGTTATGACCTATATTTCCTTCAAATGGATCTCACTATGTACTCTATTCATTGATGTTGTATCATTCTTGTATCGTTGTACTCTTCCCATTATTATAAGGGAAGCAACTTGTAATGTAATTTTGGTTTCCTAATGTGTTCTATCTATGGAAATATGTTCCATGAATATAATAAGGTACTTGGAGGTTGTAATACAATATTATGATATTCATATATTTTTGTATCTATCTTATTTATGATTGAATGTATGTTGTATAGTTATTCACACTTCTATGGTTATTTAATTTGGGTTCATTTCGGGTAGCGCACCATGCTACCCCATGGGACTAAATTGTTGTCATATGGTTTATGTAACATTGTTTAATTATTTAATTATGTTTAATTTAATTTTTGTTTAAACAAAAAAATTGTTATGTTTTTTGTTAGTGGTTGTATCCTATGGGGTTTGTGTGGCGGGGCGTTACAACAACATCCAGTTGCTACAGGCTACAGTTCTTTTTGAGCTGCAAGAGGTTAATCCACAAAACATAAAAACAAAGCTAACTACCATAATTAAACATATAAATCCATCCATATTTCATGCATACTTACATATAAACTATGTAATGCTACTATATCATAACCATATTTCCATTACTAGAATTTATGTCCAAGGTTATATAATAAACATGAAAAGATAGAATTACATAGGCGTATTGTATGAAAGGTTTATGTAATAGTGTTTGAAAGTATGTGTAAAAGATATATAAAATAGGCTAATAACTGAACCAATCATTCCCCCCAGCTATACTTTTGCTTGTCCTCAAGCAAAACACCAGGGGTACAAATTATATCGCAGGGTGATCTCCCTGAGGTCCATAATAGTATCAACGCCCTTGATCTGCTTTAAGTAGGAACCTTTGTGAGATGCAAGTGTCCATAATAGTATCAACGCCCTTGATCTTATTTAAGTAGAAACCTCTGTGAGCTACAAGTTGTTTCATTCTAATATTCCTAGCTTTCTCACATTCCTCACCTTTTTCCCCGGTCCAATGTGGAATTGGATAGAGTAGCATACGTGGATGAAATACAAGTGGTGCCTAGTGAATTCCTATGTTTGCACCAATTCTCATATATTTGTGTACCCTCTCAAGCATGGTGGTTAAATTTTACATGGAATGAGGTTCCTTTCTTTGCAACTTTGGGGTCAAACTATTCCATTTGCTCTGCATATAATTGTAACATTGTTGACCCAATCCCACAACTAATGTTTGCATTCTTTTGTAATCCTTTGTCCTTAGTTTTATAATTTTTCTTCCTACACCTTTATGTTCCAATGGTTTCAACCATTCATCTATAATTACATCAGGGTCTTTATATTCTTTCCTTGTTGGGAGAGCAACTAATTTCTCCCTCTCATATTCTTCCATTATTTCTCCCCTGAATTTTTCATTCCTGTAATAAGATGCTAGTGCCCTCACTTGGAGATCCCCTAAAAATATTAGAGGATTCCACTCTATTTCTTCCAACATCACACAACTATGTAAATAGTATTCACATAGTTGATCCTGCTCCTCTAGTGTAGAATTAGCAAAAACACTAAGAAACTCAAATTCCCTTCTCATTCCAACTGATTGATTGCTAATTAGCCTACTAAAATGAAAAGAAAAGATTCATGTTGAAATAATGCATATACCCTTGCTAGAGGCCTAAATCTTATGATTTGTGTAGCTTTATTTTCCACTTCTTCCAGGATGATCCTACAATAGTGGTTTACACTTTTTGGCCAAACTTGACATTGAAATGAACATTTTGAACTTTTTCTTCACTTTCGAACATCTATAGTTGCTAAACCGTGAGGAATTCAAAGATGATGCAAACTAGTGATTTGTGACAATTTGTTTGTAGTTTCAAAATATTTTTTTTAAAAAAAAATTGGATTCGAATTGCATTTATTTTTCCATTTCCTTCGATAACTAGTTTTTAACAATAAACACCATTTTCAAAGAGTGATGTGTACTTGCTAACACGTAATTTTTTTTTATGAAGGATTAAATTCTATTTTTTTTTTAATTTAGATTTGTAACTATGATATATAGGGCATGCATTTGGTTTCATAGTGTTTTATTGAATACTTTTTCTTAATTAAGTTTTGAAGTCAAACCAATTACAATTTAGACATAGGTTTACTTGCTAACACAACTTTTTTTATGTATCAAAATTCAATTTTTTTCTTTTGTTGGATCAAAGACATAAATATAAAAGGAATATATATTTTTTAGATTTTTTTTGGTAATCTACTATTTTTCCACGTGTAGAACAAAGAGCTTGATTTTCGGTGAAAATCCTACATTCACAAGATTTAAAAAAATATATATTTAAAATTATACTTTTTGGGAAGCTTATAATAAGGACTACATACTTACAAAAAATAAATTTTAAATGAATTAATTTGATCCCCCAAAAGGTAAATCAAAAGTGGTTTCTTATCAGCATTTTGATAGGTGTAAAGGAGACTCCATTATAGGTATGGTTTAAAGCTAGTGGGGTTCTATCCAAGGGGGTTTGATCTAAGGTGGTTTGATCAAACCCTCTTCAATTGGAATCCTTTAAATGGAACATTTCAAGGCTTAAATCATTATATTATCTAAAAATATGTGATTTTAGCAAAAAATAGGATGTCCCAAAAACTGTAAACCACTATTGTGGGATCACCCTCCAATCTGACTACTAATTTGCTTAGCTCAATCTCTTTCCCTTCCAACACCTTGGCATGCTCTTCAATCAAATTTTATTTTTCTTTTTTCCACTTTTCTTTCTCTTGTGAAAACTCATCAGTCACCCTCCATAGCTGATAACCAAGTGACAAGGTTGTATGGTGAATTGGAGTTCTTATAGGAGGAGGTCTTTGATTTGGTACTATAAGTTCTCCATCCCCTATCTTAGTAATGGCCAATTATGCCAATAAATCAAGTTTAGTACCATGGACATATGTTTGCAATTTTTCTTCCTATTCTTGTATTTTGGTCTCCCTTTCCTTGTCTTTCTTTTCATAGCTCTGCACTAACTCTTCCAAAAAATTTATTTTGTTTCCATAAACTGCTCATTACCACCCCCTGGACAATAATAGTCTTCATAAGTAGGACTATTTGGGGTTCTCTTTTATGTTTTCTTAGCAAAAAACACATCTTTTGATTATGAATTAGAAGTAGACACATATCTCTTCCTCTTCACAAGCGTATTTACATTTCTAGGGAGATTTCCTTTCCCTTCAAAATCTCTCTACCAACATTACATCTTCCTCCTACTATTCTTTGCCCTTTTCCTCTTTAGGATTTTCTACACTCCCCCTCATGACACCTTACTTCTTTAATCTACCGAACGCCTATGTGTAGGCGTCTCCTTCTCAAAATTCTTATTCTTCTTTTGAACATCCTTCTTTTTCTTTTCTATTTTAGAAGGTGTCTATGTTGTGGATGTACTGCCTCTTCTACTCTTAGGTTTTGGTGGTTGTGAAGATGGATTATTTTGGACACTACTGGTGACCTAGACTTTGGCACATTGTGCTCCTCATGCTCACCTTGGCTACAAGTAGGTGAAGCCGTAGGTGAGACATGATAAATTTCTCTTATAGGTTTAGCTTGTGGCTCTAAAGTCTCAAGTACTACATGTGCCTCTAATAAACTGTTAATATCTTCACATTTTTTAAAATCTTCCTAGTCTACTTGTGGATACTGAATTCTCAAGCTTCTTTTTACTAATAAGGCAATCAAATAGTGGTGTGATAAGGAAATGTCACTTTGTTTCCTCTAATACTCTGATGCCATTCTTTTCAACATATTATAGAGGAAATTTGACACATTTACCAACCTATTGTGGTGAAGGTGATTAAGCAATTTAAAATGTACAGTATACAAAATATTTTGTCTACCATCATAGGTGAGATATCTAATGAAATAAAAAGTGCAATTATCCCAAAACCATGGAAGAGAGAGCCTCTTTGTACCCTGTGATGATGAGTCCAAATTCTCTCCTCACTCACAAAATTCCTCTCTGGCAGCCACCACATTTGTGCATGCTGGAAACTCTACTTCAGTTCTAAGTATAGAAAAAACCTGTGCTATGGAAACTTCATATGCATCCAATGATAACCCTTTCATCATTGCTTCATTTTTCTCTAATGTGGCTACAAACCTTCTTGCCATATCATTGACAAATTCTATCAGTTTCAGGAAATAGTTGAGCCAACCCACTCTTGTGAAGATAGGCAAGACCGGTGCATCTTCCAATATTTTCTTGTGAGTTGATGACTCTCGCCTGATAACATCACCTCCCATTATGAATCTCTTTTACTCTTCTCAATGTGTTAACCTTGAAAATTCAGCTCAATTGCACTTCACCACCTTCAAAACCCTTCTCCTATTCTGCTATTGCCTCATACACTTTCACTATTTGACTGTAACTGCAACTCCCCTTCTTAGAGTCACCTCAATTGAGCTCAAAAACAGGTCTAGGTTCGACTTAGCTCAAATTCACAAGTTTAGGGAATTGAAAATTGAAAGTATCAACAAAAGTAGGTATAATTTCAAGAGGGTTTTGCATGTCATATCTATCTATTGCATTTGGTTTAGGTGGCAGAAATAAAAAAAAATTGGTTGAATTGTACCCTCCCCCCAACTTAAGGTTTGAAGTGACCTCACTTCAACTTGTGATTGGCAAGGCTATTATTGGAAATTAATGTTATAAATATATCACATGCGTAATTTAATATGAAAGACATAATGAAAGCTTTAAGAAATATATGGTAATTATGATAGTGTACCTTGTGTACCTATTGGAAAGGACTAACTAATCACCATGTGTGTAAATTGAATAGCATGTATTTGGAATATAATTTGATGTGACCATAAATAAAAACAAGTGAATGAATTGTGAGGTGGAATATGTAAGGTAATGAAACAAAATAGACATATAATAGCTAGTGATGTGATAGTTCAAACATTTAAAATATTGAATTGGCAGTAGGAAATAAAAGAAGCGTGTTACGAGTACTTATTATGAAAAGATGGATACTGTGTGTGATAATTTTGAGGTGAAAGTGAGTGAGATACAATTAATGTGGCGTCAAGTGATTTGAAATTTATTTTTGCTAGATGGCGCTACAAGTACCTTTGGCATCAAGTCTCGTCTGAATGTTGATAGCTATTATGCTACAAGTCCCTACTACAACATGAACCTTTTTGAATGTGTAATAGTTAAATATAAAATAGGTCCCTCTAGAGAAAGTATGAACATCATTATAATTATGTTGTATGTGCTTGTGAGCTAAACCAAGAAATTATCCTGAGTGATCTCAGGGATTGAGCTGTGTAGCTCAATCACTGGTTCACTTGAAGTACTTGATATATCATGTGTTGCTGAGATATCACTTTGTGTGTCTGAACCTATATCTAGGTCACTAAGAGAACCATACTATTGAATAAGAGAGAGCATGCAATCTTCCCTCTGTACTAGTTTCTTATAAAGCTTTATCTTGTGGCCATTGACCAAAAGTGAAAACCTTACCACATCTATGGTGTGCAATTTCACTGCTTCGTTAGGAAAGACCTGGCTTATTTCATAAGGTCCCAATCACTTGGATTGGAGTTTCCCTTTGAAATCCTTGTACCTTGAATCATATAATAAGCCACAGTCTCCTACATTAAACTCCTTTGTTTTGATGTATTGGTCATGCCACTTTATCCTTTGCTTCTGTACTATCTCATTGTGATGGATTGCCTCCATCCTAATTTCATCCAGACCATTTAAATGGTGTAACCTCTCCTTTTGAGCTACTGTTAGATCCATTTCCATTTCTACTGTTGTTCTTAATGTCTTGTATTCAAACTCAATTGAAAGGACTATTATTTTGTTGTATACTAGCTCATAGGGTGTAAGTATAGTTGTTGTTTTCCAGGTTATTCTAAATGCCCATACTACTTTTGGTAACCTAGCAACCCAATCTTTCCTATGTAATTGTATTGACTTGGTGATAATACTTTCAATTTCTTTGTTGGTAACCTCCACCTAACCATTGGCCTGAGGGTGATAAGGTGTTGAATTTTTGTGTTTGATTTGATATTCTTCAACCAATTTGGTGATGAGGTTTGAAGTAAACTATGGACCCTAATTAGTGACTATTTCCTTGGTTACTCCATACCTAGTAAAAATGTTCTTCATACAATAATTTAGCCACATTTCTATCTCTAGAAAACTGCAATGCCTTTACTTCTACCCACTTAGTCAGATAGTCAATGCAAACTAGAATGTAATCCTTGTTGTTGGAAGTAGGTGAGATTGGTCCAATAAAATCTAGACCCCATTTGTTAAAGGGAGCTAGTATTAACTGAGGCTACAATGACATTTCATCACTCTTGGTTGGCTTACCCATTCTTTGGTACCTATTGCAACTTCTCGTATACTTGACAAAATCCTTGTGTAGAGTTGGCCAACAGTAACCATTTGTGAGGATTTTGAATGTTGTTCTTTTTGTTGCAAAATGACCCCCACATAGTTCATCATGGAAAGCCTTCATGATATCAAATATTTCATATTCCCTTATGCACATTCTCATGATGTTGTTAGGGCCAATGTAAAATAGATAAACAAATATCCAAGAGTATGGAAAAAAATTATGTACCAACTGTCTCTTTTCCCTTGGAGTAAAGTGTGGTGGAATCTACCCTGTCACTAAATAATTTACAATGTTAGCATACCAGGGTACATGTACATGAAGAAAAAGTAGGTGTTCATTTGGAAATGAGCCATCCACTACCCCTTCTGCTGATTTTGTTGGCAATCTTGACAGGAAATTTGCTACTACACTATCTTTTCTAGGTTTTTCCATTATTGTAATATCAAACTCTTGTAGAAGGGGAAATCATCTTACTAATCTACCCCCAACTACAAGATTTTTCATCAAATATATAGCTATATGTCTATATGGAAAAAAATGAATAACCAATAATGTAATGCCTGAATTTATTAATGGCATACACTACTGCTAGCACCTCCTTTTTTGTAACAGCATAATTCAACTCTGCTCCCTAAATATTCTTGCTAATGTAGTAAATTGCATACTCTTTGTTACCTTCTTTCTGATCCAAAGCTTCCCCAATAACAAAATCTGAAGCATCTATATGTATATGTAAGGGTAAGGTCCAATTTGGTCCCCTTAAAATAGGTGCTTGAGTTAAGACCTTCTTTAGCTCTTCAAAAGAATGTTGGCACTCTCTTGTCCAATCAAATTCAATATCTTTAGTCAGAAAAACAAACAATGGTGCAACAATCTTACTGAAGTCTTTAATAAACATTTTGTAGTAGCCTGCATGTCCAAGGGAACTTTTGATATCTCTTTGCTTCTATGGAATAGATAATGTATAAATAATTTCTATCTTATGTGGATCAACCTGAATTCTTGCACTAGATATGAAGTTCCCTAAAATAATTCCTTGATTCATCATCATAAAGCACTTTTAATTACTGAGTGACAAGTTGTGTTCTTTACATATCTTTAATACCTTTTCTAGATTGCTAAGGGCTCCCTCATAAGTTTCTCCATATGTGGTGAAGTCATCCATATATATCTCCATACAGTCATGAGCATTATCAAATAAGATGTTGAGTACCGTCCTCTAAAAAGTAGTTGGAGCATTGCATAAACCAAAGGGAAAAATAGAGTAGGCATAAGTACCCCAAGGATAGGTGAATTTTGTCTTGTTCTGATCCTCTAGAGCAATTTTTATCTGATTATAACCACTGAAACTATCTAGGGATGAAAAGTACTTCTTCCCAGTTAAAGATTCAAGCACGTGATCCATGAAGGGAAATGGAAAGTGGTCATTCCTAGTGGTTGTGTTCAATTCCCTATAATCTACACAAACTCTCCATTTTACACCTTTCTTGGGAACAATGACTAAAGGTGAGACCCATTCATTATCGGATATATGATAAATAAAGCCTGCATCAAGGAGATTTTGAAGTTCATCTTTGACTATTTTTCTCAAGGTAGGGTTCATTCATCTTTGAGGCTATCTAATGGGTCTATAACCATCATTGATATATATCCTATGCATACATAAGTTAGGATCTATGCCTTCCATATTATGATAGTCCCATGCATATGCTACTGTGTGTGCCTACAACATTGTTTGCAATGAATTATGTTACTCTTCAGTCAATGCACTGTTTATGTTTAGCATTTTTCCTAGCATGACTTCTAATTCTTTAGATGATTCTTGCACAGATGAGAGGTCAAGACTTGTAATGATTGGTACACACTATTGTGGTAGTAAGTAATGAAAGATATGAGATATTTCTTCTGAGGAATTGGCGGGTCTAATACTTTGCAAGAGGTCTTGTAGGCATGTGAGATAGTCCTGTTGTTGTGGGATCCTACCACAATCATTCTGTAGTATGTGAGCAATTATCTCATCTTCATCTTGATCATCCAATAAAGGGCTACGCTCTATTGTCATCAAAGTATGTAGGGAATAATTATATTCCTCATCCAAAGTGGGCCAAATAGTTTTCTCAATATTAGCATAAGGTTGGGCTAGAGGATAGAGGACCAATTTCTTGGTCACTATCCCATGAGATATTATCATATTGCTAGATCTACAACCTATGAATGCATCTATTGTAGCTAACCATGGTCTGCCTAGGATGAGTGGATATCCTACAAGGTTAACCTTTGGCTATAAAAATATGAAATCAACAGGATATTCCCACTCTTAGGTTTATCAAGAACACCAAAGGAAAAAATTACATTAAATTATTTATTAATATTTATAGAAGGAATAACTGAAAAAGATGTTGAAGAATTAAGTTGTTTAGAAATAAAAACTCAAAAAAGTCATTAAGCACATCAAAATACTCCTTAGAAAATGTAGTATCAAAAGAATTAAAGGTTTGGAGGAAGAGACCCAATATTGTTGGATAACAAACATCCACCAAACAAATATGAAGTTTTTAAAGTAAATAAAAGAAGTTATAAGTTAAAAGATATTAAAAAACATATAAAGTGAGATTTAGTTAAGTACACGTTAACCACAATAGAAAAGAAGTGTGTGAAGTGTCAAGTTAACCAAAATATAATAGATGAAACTTGTTATTTAAAAAAAATAAGACTATAAATAGAAAATTTTAACATTACACTTAAAGGAAAATAAAAAAATTGATTAGACTATTGTACTTAATACAAAACTGAAAAGAACTTACTAGAAAGTAAAGAAGAAATGATTTGTGCCAAATAAATAATAGTGTTTGTTACTAACTAGAGATAAAGACTGAAATATATCAAATCTTAGAGAAAATAAAAATCTAACTGTTACAAAAAATTAAAATATCAGAAGAAAGGAGCTTGGTACCAAAGGGAGAGACTCTCAACCTCAGATGCCAATGTCCAATGTGGACCATAGTGCACCATGTTGTCATTACAAAACAATAGATCCAAACACTCCAAAAATAATCATTTATGTTATTGTAGTTCACCAAACTTGTACACATGAAGAATAGGAAAAATATTTAGGTTTTATGGGCCTTGCCTCAATCAAACCCTCATTTTGGTGTTTCCACCTCCATGGACAACTAGAGATAAATATGGAAAATGATTACTTTTAAATCCTAGCAATATTAGGAGTTTACAAGCATAGATATAAAGATAAAATATATATATGGTGGAAACCTTGGTCTACGAGGAAGACCACCATGAGATTTAATAAATGATAAATGATAAAATTGATGTAAAGAGATTCAAGATTATTCTACCAACATGGAATAACAAATAAATAGAGAGTACTACCATAACTTTGGGCTTCCTCCCTTAATAAATTTTTATTTATTTAGCACTATGATGCTAAAAATAAAGCTTGACTTGCAACATGCCAATATATCACAATCACTTTAGAGCTTGTTGCAAAAGAGCTAAAATGGCTAGAAATATTTTGGTAGAGTTTTCCCTTAGATAGAGATCTTGAGAATTTCTTACTTTCTAGAGTGAAAAATCCCCTTGTGCAGTGAGAAGGAGAGTATTTTTTGTTCAAATGGGTGTGAGATGTCGTTACTTTCCCATTTGAGTGTTATGACATATGTCATAAAAAAGATATGTAGAAAATAGACTTTTGAATCTCAAAAATTTGTTGGATTCTAGAACATCATGTGGATGTTCACACCTAGTGCTATAGTCTAGGAGAATTTTAGTGATATTCAAATTATAAGATGGTGATAATTTGTCTTTATCAGTCGTGAGATTAAATCTTTGAATTTTAGGCATAAATTTTATCATTAATCCTCAAATCTGGACATGTGTGCTATGTGAGTTTGAATTTGCACTAGTATGCAATTTTAGACACTACAAGTATAAAGACAAATGTAGGAAAAATTGTCAATGTAAGATTTGGGAAATATTACAATATACATGTAAGATCTTACACCGTGATATATCATATAATGATACCATCTTTTGATTTAAATGATTTTTTTATGAATAATATAATGAAGCTTTTAATTCTATTTGTGTGATAATTCAAATGATTGAATAATTTAGTATTTTTATAATATGAGTAATGACTATAGATTTTCACAATCAATCATACCAAAACTAACTAAAATAGGCATAACCTTTATTCTCACACATGAAAATGAGTGATGAACAAGGGATCTTCGAGAACTATTGCACTCTAGTTAAGCTCTTGGGCCCTTTTTGGCCCTTGAGTGATGTTCTAACAAAATAAATCCATTTTAGGTGGTTGTTAGTTTGTATATGACTAGGTGATGACTATGAAGTGACCAACCCATTTTTCACCCAACATATATATTCAAGTGGAAAATAAATATATAGATATAAAATTTCTATATATTAATATATATGCATATTTATAGACAAAAGTATACACTCATGCATATGCACACAATCTTAGAAGCATAACTCTCCAAATTTACTTGCCACATCTTTTTTCTTTTTTTTTGTAAATGAGGATAATTTGTTACAAGTCACTAAGATGATCTCCTTTAATGAGAAAATTGAAGGGAACAAATCCACATGCAATAAACACCAATAAACCACTTATGAAACAAAATAAACTTTTACGATACAATATTTATAATGTTAATGCTACAAAAGTCTTGAAAATGTTTTGACCCATATAAAATTATATATGCTAATATTACCTATTTTCTTTAAAATGAGATTTTTTCTTAGTTGGTCATCAAGCACATGATCAATATGTTATGCTTAAAGCTTTAATTTAAAATATTTGCATGTGTGGTGGTATGCATATAAGGATAAGTTTCTTTTGAAGGATATTTTATAAAAAACTAGAAGATACCTTTTATGGAATATGCTCACATAATAAAGTTTATGTGTAATTTTAACATGGTTTTAGAAGCTAATAAACTATTTTATAAGAATTGTTTTATCCTGGCTATGAGTATAGTATATTAATATACAATATTTTATTGTTAAATGAAATTTGTAAGCATGGTATTTATTAGATGATACCAAGATAAATATACATGGTATGCATATTCAAAAGTATATATGTGCGTATTCATATATGCATACAAGTATACATATGAAGATACACACAAACACCTTAGATGATAACTTATTGACTATTATGAAACTAAAATCATATATTCCTAAGTATATAAATTATATATTACTAAGTATAATAAGGATAAGCACTTATGGCATGCTTAAACTTAACATCAGTCTTTGTTAATATCTTAACCTCTCTTAACTAGAATGAAGTGTGTCCATACATAGTTATCTTGTAAATAAAGATATTTTCTTCGTGAGGCATCATATAATCAAATATTGAATTCATATTGTTGAATGCACAAGACAACTAAGAGGGGGGTGAATTAGTTTACCTTAAACCTTCAAAACCCTCATACACATTCATATCCACATTAACTTAATTAACCCTTAATCTGTTATGATGATTTAGCATGAAAGACAAATAACAAAAACTGAAATAAATCAACACCATGCATAAGAGAATACTATATTTACATGGAAAACCCAAGATGGGAAAAAACACGGTGAGGATTAGCTCACAATATAAAGTAATATCAACATCGAATACAATAGGGCTCACTACCCAAAGAAGAAAGGCTCATTGCTAGAATAGAAAGAAGATAGAGAAGAATGTTACATAGAGAAATCCATCTCAATGCAATAGAGAAATCCTCCACAATATCACCAACACCTTTGTAGCATTACTAAAGAATTGTAGACACCTTCTGCTCACTACATCTAGAAATCTAACACATGAAATCTCACACTACACTTCTTAAATTCACACTCTAATACTCAACACTTCGCATCATTCCCATATTACTTAACTATATTCACATCCCTCAACAACTCAACTCATATTTATATCATCCTCAACCTTGAAAACATTCTCCAAGGTCGGCTATGCACCTCAACCTTGTAGATTCAAATTAGGTCGGCACCAAAACACTTCCGTGGTGGATAGAAGTGAAATCAGACCACACCACTCCTTATCTGGGACCCAAATCTATAACACTATGCTACAACACACTTCTAAAAATAATAAATATCTACTACAATCAGTGTAAACACCAAAGTCAGTCATTACCCATGTAAACACCATTAAACTTTTAAGCACACTTTCTTTGATTCAACAACACTTTGTGGACAACAAATATCACCTAAACATAACCTAGAATATTCCATAAAAACCTTGAAATCCAACAAAATCCTTCACAACAAATTTCCCTTGAGGAATGTACACACCTAATACATTCAAACAATTTTGCCATACACTATAACTTAAGAAACTGAATTTCGAAGCACCAAACCTCAAACAACTTCAACTGAAGAAAGATATCAACACTACCATCATGCCTTTAGATCCACAAGACCTGAAACCAATTTGTAGAGAAATGTGGAGCAAAAATATTTCTCCCAGACACCTCTATAATACACAGTTCACACGCTGGTGAACACAACTTCTTTTGCACAACTATCCAACACACCAAATTCTGAATACATCACCTCTGGACACCTATGATCAACATATCTGAAACACATAGGCAAATATCAACCTAGAAGAAATGCAAATCAACACCAAAACACTACTCTATAACCCAAAACAACACTACAACTCATTGTTTCCTCTTTTTATCAAATTTTCTCAAAAGTGCTTGAAAGCCAAGCATCAGAGACACATCCTCATCATCTTCAACACTTCCTTAACCATAGACAAAAGATTATCAAAGAAACATTAGAGTTTGACACTAGTAGCTTACTAATGACAACATAATGCAACTAATCAAAGCATGGATAACACCAACATACTCTTGCAACCATCTTCATCTCATACAGTTGACACCAATGACAACATAGGCTTGTTGACATCAATGTAAACACTAATCTGCTCATACTTGCAACATATATATTAAATTATCTAATTATTGGAAGTCACCCCCTTGAAGTGGTCTACTATATTTATGACTTTTATAAGTATTTTAAAAAAATATCATAACAAGTGGTATCAAAGCTACAATTGGGGCCAATATTTTGTTTCCTCCATAACCTTCAAAATATTGCTAATTTAGACTTTATTTTTTTTACCTGTTTTGAGATACACATAGCATAAAGCTTCAGTTAAAAAATTAGAGTTATATGATCATTTTTTTGAGAGTTAGATTTTGTTATTTTCCACTAATTTTCTCTATAGGCCACAATTTTTTTTTAAAATATTCACATTTTTGGAAATCTTAGGAAAAAATAGGTTGGGTTAGTTCTTTGGAATTTATTGTTAGATGCAATATATATTCCTTAAATAGTGGTCAAAATTTGTTCAAAATATAAACATCAAATTTTATCATAGTCCATTGTTCTAAAATTATATAGTTACAACTCATACTAGATACTATCTCTATTACCTAATAAAAATACTAATCTAGAGTTTATAAAGAATTGGAATATTTCTTTTTTAAGAACATTTTCCACCAAAAGGATCAAGTATTCAAGCAATTATCCCTGGTTAATTATGAAATTATTACTTAGGGCCTTACCCCTTAATCTTATGAGCTACAAAAAAAGCTTCAAGAAGAACGGGAAGAGTTATATATTCGAGAGGAAATATATTGGCATCAAAAATCAAGAGAGATGCGGCTTAAAGAGGGTGACAAAAACACTAAGTTTTTCCATCGATCTGCCTAAATAAAAAAAGTGAAGAATTCAATTTTTTCAATTGAAAACAGTGATATAGGTGAAAGATTATCAAAAGAAGAGGACATCCGAAAAGAAGGGGTAATTTTTTTTTCAAACCTTCTTTTTGCTCCAGCAGTAATATCAGATAATCAAATATTTGTGAGAGAAGAGATGTTGCAAAATATTCCCTCTTTAGTATCATCTCACGAAAATGAGCAATTGATGAAACCTTTCACTTTAGAAGAACTTAAACATGTAGTCTTCTCAATGTTTGTTGATAAAGCATCAGGTCCTGATGGTTTCACCTCCATTTTTTTTCATAATTGCTAGGAATTTATTGGGTTTGATATATTGAAAGCGTTGGAGGAATCTAGAAGCTCAGGGACTATGTTAAAGCAGTTCAATGTAACTCATATTGCTTTTATTCCTAAGGTAAATAACCCACAATATTTCTCAGAATTTAGACCCATATATCTCTCTATAATACCATATATAAAATCTTTACAATAGCTATTTATCTGAGATTGGTCAAGATTATACCTCGTATAATATCAGAGGAACAGGGGGGTTTCATTCTAGGAAGAGAAACAATAAAAGGATCTATTGTAGCCCATGAAGTTTTGCACTCAGTGTCAACTTGTGTTATTCCATCTTTTATTGTTAAGTTAGACATGATGAAAGCTTATGATAGGGTGGATTGGACATTTTTACTGCAAATTTTGAAAAAGTTTGGTTTTCATTAAAAATGGTGCAAGTGGATCTATTCTTGTTTGTCAAGTGGTATTTTCTTTGTACTTATAAATGAAACTCCTTCAGGCTTCTTTAAGTCTTCTCAAGGAGTGAGGCAAGGCGACCCTTTATCCCCCTTTTTATTCATTATTCTTGTTGAGGCCTTGAGCAGATTAATTAAAAAATCACATCTAGAAGACCAATGGAAAGGAATTAAGTTGCCTTCAACCTCTTTATCATTAACTCATTCTTTGTTTGCTAATGACACCATTTTATTTGGTTTGTCATCTTTAGCAGAAGCAAGACAGATAAAATAAGTTCTAAAAAAGGTACTCTTTAGCTTCGGGCCAAATGGTGAATGCAAATAAGTCAAAGATTTATATATTTCATATAGAAGAAAGGTTAAAGGACAAGATTATTCAAATTATGGGGTTTCAACTTTCAATTTTGCCTTGTAAATATTTAGGGATTCCCTTTTTTGTAGGAAAAAATAGAGTGAATTATTGGGATAAAATAATTCTTTCTATTAAATCTAGAATAACATCTTGGAAGGGGAGATGGTTATCTATTGCTGGAAGTATTTTATTGATAAAATCAGTTTTGGCATCAATCTCAAATTATTATATGGTAGTTCTAAAAGCTCCAAGGACAGTAATTTCAGAAATAGAAAAGCTAATTAGATCTTTTCTTTGGAAAGGAAACATGGACTTTAAAATAAAAATTATGCTAGTATCCCTTCATAATATTTGTAAATAAAAGCTTAAAGGAGGGGTTGGAGTTCATAATATTTCTGCAAGAAATATTGCTTTAGGAGCAAAATTGATTTGGCATATGTACACAAGACCACATGGAAAATGGTGTAGAATTATGCAAAGTAAGTATCTTGATAATTCAAATCCAACTCGTATTCTCACTATATCCAATCCCCCACAAGGATTTGTGATGTGGAATTTCTTGTTAAATTTTAGAAAGTTGATAGTTAGGTATCTAACTTGGGAGGTTCACAATGGTGAGTCTGTAAATTTTTGGCAAGATTCGTGGAATGGTTTCCCATCATTGTAAAATACTTTCAATTTCCAATCAACAATCGATTGCACAACTATCAACTGGGAGATACAATTGAAAGATTATATTAAGGATTTAGATGGGCTAACAGGGGTTGTAACATGGAAAATTATACCTTCTTCAATATTTTCCCTAGATCAAAAAAATGACTGGTCTAAAATTCTAAGAAGTAGAATGGTTCTCATAGAGAGTGGAGCTGATAAATTGATTTGGGCCCCTTCTACAAGGCTGCTATGTTGGATCAAGAATAGGGAATTAAACAGAGAGCTCTGTCATTTTGCTGGAATTCAATGATCTTGCCCAAGGTAGGTTGTTTCTCATGGTTGGCGTTAAAACATAGGGTTTTAACAAGTGAAAGATTGGTTAAACTTGGAATCTCAACTCCTTTCAATTGTGTGCTATGTGAAGAAACAATTGAAGGGACAAATCATTTGTTCTTAACTTGTCTATTTGCTTAGACATGTTGGAATTTCGTACAAGCCAAGCTTGGCTAGAGCTCACCTATACCAAACAAGCTTTGGGATATGTTCTCATCTTGGCCTACACTATATAAATCGTCCCTCTATGCAAGCTTATGGAAAATAATTCCCTCGTC
Source organism: Sequoiadendron giganteum (assembly GCA_007115665.2). Classification (NCBI taxonomy): domain Eukaryota; kingdom Viridiplantae; phylum Streptophyta; class Pinopsida; order Cupressales; family Cupressaceae; genus Sequoiadendron; species Sequoiadendron giganteum. The sequence goes on along the minus strand of CM021102.1, from coordinate 599,258,332 downwards.
AGTTGTTTGGGGCATTTGGTGGGAAAGAAATAAAATAATCTTCAAGAAAGAAAAAACAAATCTACCCACAGTATTTGCAAAGCTAGAAAAATCCATTTGTGAAATTACTAATGCTTTTGTGCAAAAGACAAAACATGCGGGTTCTACTTTTACAGATTGGGATTCTAAGCAATTGAAAGAATGGTCATCTCTAGTGTTACCATTCAAAGGCAGTTTATTTTCATCTGGAAATATTAAAATTGACAGAAAAAAAGTGGTATGGGTGCCTCCACCTAATGGTTATGTAAAACTAAATTTTGATGGTGCTTCTAGGGGTAACCCTGGATTGTTAGGGGCTGGTGCAATGTTAAGAGATTATAAGAGTTCAGGAATAAGAGAATTCTCATTATCATTACCTTATGACACAAATAATCATGCAAAGGTATATGCTCTTCTACATGGCTTAGTTTTAGCTCAAAGTTGTAAAATTCCTTATTCTGGGTGCCCACCTTTTGGGTTCCTATTTTTTAGGAGCTGTGGAAATTTAAAATATGAGTTACAAATGGCTTTAATGGCTCCAATAAATCCACACCATAAATTTCTTTTTTTCTGCTTTTTCAGTTTTAAAGCATATTCTCCATGATTTCTCTTCACCAATCTGACCCAATTTGAAATCAAGTTCAAATTAAAATTTTCCCACATCACAAAATATTTAATTTCACACCAAAATATGGATTTCAATAATCAATATGAAATCCATCACACCAAAATTAAAAAAATTCAAAAATAAAACTTGCAGTTGACACAGGATTGCATTGAGTCATTGATGCTCCTACATCAGACACCCATGGTAGAATAAAAGTGATCCTATCACTTTCCAAGAGGATATCCAAGCTGAATAACCTCAACCTCAAACAACCATGAAGAGTCCTCCATAGGCCTACCAAACCATTTCACCAAATACTCCATGTACTGTGCTTCCTCCTTGTACTTCTTTTCACCTTGCTGTCAAGAATGGCTTCAATATTTTCATTTTCTGAACTATGTGTGAGTGCTGGTGGGTGTTTTATTGCTACAACTTCATCATTTTCACCTTCATGAAATATGTTTAGATCTAAAATATTAAAAATTGGAGAAATATTAAGCCCATTGGGTAATTCTACCTCATATGCATTATCGGAATCATGCCTTTTCACAATCTTGCACGGGCCAAACTTCTTCATCTTGAGCTTATTGTATGTACCCATTGGAAACCTTTATTTTCTCAAATGCACCATCACTTCATCTCCAACCTGAAATTCCTTATATCTTCTTTTCAAATCAGCATTAGTTTTGTAAGAAAAATTCATTTTGTTGATATGTTTTCTCACCTCATCATGAAGACCTTTCATGTGCTCTACAAAATCTTCAGCATTTGCACTCTTTTTCACATCTTTATCAAGCTTATTCCAATCTAAAACAACTCTTGGGATGCTGCCATAAACAATCTGAAATGGTGACATACCTGTGCTTCTGTTAACTGAGTTGTTGTAGGCAAACTCAGCTTGTGGTAAGACTAAATCCCATCCTTTTGGTTTGTCTCCAACCAAGCATCTCAACAAATTTCCCAAGCTTCTATTCACCACCTCTGTTTGACCATCTATTTGAGGATGGTATGCTGAGAAAAAATTCAATTCAGTGTTAAGCTTCTTCCACAAGGTCCTCCAAAAGTAGCCAACAAACTTGGTGTCCCTGTTAGAAACAATGCTCTTTGGAATTCCGTGAAGCCTCACAACTTCCTTGAAAAACAAATCTGCAACATTCACTGCATCATTAGTCTTATGACAAGGTATAAAATGTGCCATTTTAGAGAACCTATCTACTACAACAAAGATAGAATCATGTCCTCTTTGTGTCCTTGGTAAGCCAAGAACAAAATCCATACTTATGTCCTCCCATGGTTTCTCTGGTACTTATAGTGGTTGGTACAAACCAGTGTTTTGACTCACTCCCTTTGCCACTTGACACACTGTACAACCTTGCAGATACTTCCTCACATCTTTCTGCAATTGAGGCCAATAATACTTCTCTCCAACCAATGCAATATTCTTGTCAAAACCAAAGTGCCTTGCAAGTCCACCACTATGTTTCTCCTTAATTAAATTCAGCCTCATAGAACTTCTAGGAATGCATAATTTGTTACCTTTAAACAACATATTATCTTGGATTAAATAATCCAACCATTTGGTCCTATTTTCTATAATAGGATATTTGCAAGCTTTCCATGCCTCTCCAAAATCCAAGTCCCCTTCATACATATTCTTGAGTTCATCAAAACCCACAACTTCAACTTGCATTTCAAGCAACAAACCTTGTCTTCTACTCAAAGCATCAACAACTGTGTTAGACTTCCCACTCCTATGTTTCAAAACAAATGTGTAAGTTTGTAAAAATTCAACTCATTTCATGTGTCTTTGACTCAACTTACCTTGACTACTCAAGTATTGGAGTGCTTGATGATCGGTATACAAAACAAATTCTTTTGGCATAAGATAATGTCTCCATTTCTTAAGTGCTTGAATGATTGCATAAAACTCTTGATCATAAATTGAATACTTTTTCTTAGCTTCATTAAGCTTCTCACTAAAATATGCAATAGGCTTACCTTCTTGGCTTAAAATAGCCCCAATAGCATTCCCACTTGCATCACAATCCACTTGGAACACCTTGCTGAAATCTGGAAGTGCTAGAACAGGTTGCATTGTCACTTTACTCTTCAACAAATCAAAGCTCTTCGCTGCCTCGGTAGTCCACTTAAATTCCTTCTTATCACCCCTCATAGTTTTAGTTAGTGGTGCACATATGCTACTTAAACCTTTGATGAAATTTCTATAAAAAATTGCTTAGCCATGAAATGATCTCACCTCAGTTACACTCTTTGCTGTTGGCCATTCTAGAATAGCTCTTACCTTTTCTGGGTCCATTTTGATGCCTTCCCCTAAAACAACAAAGCCTAAATACACCAATTCCCTCTTAACAAAGCTGCACTTTTTGAGGTTAATCAACAACTTTTCATCTCTAAGCTTTTCAAAAACAAGTCTAATATGCATCAAATGCTCCTCAAGAGTCTTGCTAAAAATTAAAATGTCATCTAAATATACAATTAAAAATCTGCCTATGAACTCTTTCAACACTTCATTCATTAACCTCATAAACATAGTAGATGCATTGGTTAGCCCAAATGGCATGACTAACTACTCATACAAACCTTCCTTTGTCTTGAAGGCTGTCTTCCATTCATCTCCTTCACGTATCCTTATCTGGTGATACCCACTCTTCAAATCAATCTTTCTAAAATATGTTGCTCCACTCAAGCAGTCCATGATATCATCCATCCTTGGTAATAAAAATCTGTATTTTATTGTAATCTTGTTGATAGCCCTGGAGTCCGTGCACATCCTCCATTCTCCTCCTTTCTTTGGTGACAAAACAATAGGCACTGCACATGGGCTTAAACTCTCTTATACCTTTCTTTAACAAATCAACAACTTGTCTATTTACCTCTTCATTCTCTGTAGGTGACATTCTATAGGCTGCCTTGTTTGGTAAACTTGCCCTTGGAATCAAATCAATTTGATGACTGATTTTTCTCACTGGTGGGAGTCCTTCAGGCACATTATCTTTAACAATCATCTTGAACTCTTGCAGCAAATCAACAACCTCCATAGGAACTTCATCTACAACTTCATTGGTAACTTTAGGAATAATAGAAAAACAAAATTTCTCATGCTTCATACCTTCAAGAAATCTTCTTGCATCAACCAAACAAACTTGAGCATTACCACAAACTTGAATGTTTTCCTCCTTCAAAGGTTTCATCTTATGTTTCACTCCATATTTCACAATGGTGTAGGTGTTAGCACACCCATCATGTATGGCTTTTCGGTCATATTGCCATGGCCTTCCAAGTAAAATGTGACAAGCATTCATAGGGATGATATCGCAAAGAATCTCATCATGGTAATTCCCAATTTTAAACTTCACATTGCATTGTTCACTTACCAACATTTTCTGATTATCTTGCACCTAAGCAATCCTGTATGGATTTCGGTGTTTTCTCCTCTCAAGTTTCAACTTTTTCACCATCTCATCAGAAACAAGGTTGTTTGTGCTGCCACTATCAACTATGATACTGCACACCTTTCCTTCACACTTGCACCTTGTTTAGAACAACTCACTGTCTTCATTTAAGAGTGCTCTCCTTGTCATCAAAACCTCTCCATCTTCAGCATCTTCGGATTGTGAAGAATGTGCCTCTTCCTCATTAAAATTTTATGCTCTCCTTTGGTATTCTTGCTTCCTTTTTGGCTTCTCTTCTTGTGGATAATCATAGGCTCGATGGCCTTCTTCCCCACATTTGTAACAAGTGCCTCTAAATGGGCCTCCTCCATAACCACGTCCTCTACCTCTACCTCTGAAATTTTGGTTTCTTGAGCTTTGTCCATCCTCATATTTTGCTGCTGTATTGCTGCCCTCTTCATTTTTGAGACTCTTTTTCTGATTTTCATCATTCTTGTATGGTTTTACTCCTATTTTGCCTCCACGAGCTGCTCCCCTTTGTTTGGTTTCAAATCTCTTATTCAACCTTTCCTCTATCTTCAATGCCATTTGATAGGCATCTTCCATTGTCACAATTCTAATAAATGTCATTTCTTCTTGAATGCTTGACCGCGGCCCATTCATGTACTTTGCAATCTTTTCCTTGGTTACTTCTAAATGCCCAGTTCTTATGAGGATTTTATGAAATTCTTCTGTATACTCTTTAACACTTTTGTTTCCTTGTTTCAAACCTTGCATCCCCTTGAGCAAATCTAACTCATAATCTATTGGAATAAACCGCCTTTTTAATTTATCTACCATTTTATCCCATTTGGTAATCTTCTCCTTTCCTTTTCTTCCCCTTTCTAATTGGACTTCTCTCCACCATATGGTGCATGTCCTTTCAACCTTGTTTTTGCATATCTTGCTTTGTCTGGATCCTCTATATCTTCAAATTCAAAATACTCCTCCATCTCATTCAGCCAATCTATTAATTCTTCTGGGTTTAGGCTTCCATTAAAGGTAGGTACATCCATTTTTGGTCTCTTTCCCATTTTTGTTAAAGCTTTCAATAGTGGATCATTTGCAACTGCTGCAATTTCTTCTCTTTGCTTAGTATCTAAACTAGCATTCTCTGTACTTTCATCTTCATCTTCACTTCTTGGGTCTCTATTTCTTGTAAACCCTCTCCTTATCTCATTTTGCAAATTTTCAACCCGCCTTCTCAAGGCTCTAAATTCATCATTTCTAACAAAGTTATCTCCTCTTCCTCTTCCTCTACCTCTACCATGATGGGCTCCTCTCCCATCCATTCTTTTTTTAACACCCACAACACAATCCTGGTGCAACTGCCTTTCTTCGGCTGTCTGTTACTACTAATGTATGAGCTATTTAATTTAAAATACTTTAATGCAAATAAAAAATTAAAAAGCTCACAAATAATTTTCATGCACACACATAGAGAGAAAGGAACAAAAATTCAAGCCCAGATTGCAGTGTGCAACTGGCAAATCTTTCGTATTATTTAATGGAAAATCAAACTACTACATTCCAATCAAAGGTGAAGGCTGTAACAAGCCATATGCATCCCCTGGAAATCACACACAATCTGATTTGTAGCAGCAATTCAAAGCTTGGAGTCAATCTTCTCTCCCACACCTGCAACTCCAAAGCATTCCACAAACAATGTCTTCAATCTGCACAAATTGTGTTGATTTTTCCTCTGTCAACACACCCAAATCTGTCAATCCCACAAAGAAATCTCCATCTAAAGATGAGCAACACCCTTCTTCTCTTCCTGTATTTTTTTCTCTCTAAAAACTGTGTTAAAAAATGAATGAAATTTCATTTTATTTCTTTATGCTTTCCTGCAATGCAATTTTAATTGAATTTCAATTTCATTTGCATTCATTCCAAACTCCCCCTAGGAAAATCCAGGAAAGGAATTAAAAATTCCATTTAATATTCAAACCTCAATAAAATGTGTATTTTATTCCTCCAAACTTAGCCAAAATGCAATATGGGCTTTAAATGCCTTTTATGCTTTTTCAAATAAAGCGAAAAATCAGATTCCTTATTCTGGGTGCCCACCTTTTGGGTTCCTATTTTTAGGAGCTGTGGAAATTTAAAATATGAGTTACAAATGGCTTTAATGGCTCCAATAAATCCACACCATAAATTTCTTTTTTTCTGCTTTTTCAGTTTTAAAGCATATTCTCCATGATTTCTCTTCACCAATCTGACCCAATTTGAAATCAAGTTCAAATTAAAATTTTCCCACATCACAAAATATTTAATTTCACACCAAAATATGGATTTCAATAATCAATATGAAATCCATCACACCAAAATTAAAAAAATTCAAAAATAAAACCTGCAGTTGACACAGGATTGCATTGAGCCATGGATGCTCCTGCATCACATTTTATAAAAAGGAACATAAGAAAAACTCAATACAAACAACCAATCCCATTGGTCAACTACAAACAAATTTCTTTTACATTCATCTCACTCTTCAACCATTAACCACATACTCCCCTTAATGGGTTGTATACTACTATAACAAAAATGCTAATATTTAATTTACTCAATACCTTTGTCTATGGGATATTAATTACTCACTTCAATACTATCTATTCAAATCAAAATTTATATTATGTAATTCATTTCCTCACCTATCGTATATTTAAGAAATTCATCTAAACTCTTAATCTTTATATATATATATATATATATACAACAATGATGAAGATTATTTCATAAAATTTGACAATCCTATAGTTAGATAACGATACGAGAATGATGCAAGCATAAACTCAACTCCTAGAATCAATTGACATAAACGTTCATTTAACCTAAATAATTTATTATTACTCTAAAATGTTAAATTCCCTTTCTATCCACTTAATTAAATGCCCCATTCTTTTACCTATTTAATAAGACCAAATTTCAAATCCATAAACTCCTTAATGTAGGTAAAACAACTATGATATTCATACATGTATTCAATATTATTCTTAGTGCTGATTGAAATGCAAAGTTTCTTTTAACAAGGAAATACATATACATTCTCATATATTAAAACAGGAAGCATGCACATATAAATTTTCTCACATAATGGAATAAAAGATAACATACATATATATGTATCAAAATCAAAAGTTGAGTTTGTGGCTCGTGAACTTTCTAAAAAAACACACAGGTCTAACAATACATATGCCAATTAAATAGGGAATCAAAATAGATTCAATCGACACCTATCCTTTACACATTGATATCATAGGGAGCCAAATAAGTAACATAGGAATTTCCAATCATTATCACAAGAACAACTATAGAATGAAATTGATTTACATGGAAATCAAATAAGAAATAGTTAATCAAACCAAAAACTAATGTTTGGAAACTTGAATCTATTACTAAGATACTTTTTAAATCAAATGAGAATTACTGAAATCTACGCCTATCTCAAGCCATGTAAATTCAAAATTCAAAATGGTTATTCAACGGGAATCAGTTTAAACAACTAAGGAAAGTGTCTAGAGTCTAAATCGCTTGGAGGAAAGCTCAATGTTACCAGCAAGAAAATGGTTCAATTCATTCGGCTATTGCTCTAAACACAGTATGATAACAAAATACACATGAAACAAGAATTGAATGTCAAGGAAGATATACTTTCAATAGATTTTAAAACATAATGAATGACTATGGATTACTAAAGAAACAATGCTTGAAGAATCGAAACCAAGCACAATGATATTCATCAAATATCCTTCATATTGCACACTCATAAATCATATTTTGATTACTTAGGGGGGAGATAATTCACTATATAAGGTGTTGACGGTTTAGCAACGAATGTTTGCATAATACAATACTAATACCACAAGATGCAACTATTTGATGAATGATCTTAACTAAGACGCTAATAAAAAACAATGGCAAACCATTAAGCAAAACCACAAGAAAAGATAACAGTTGCACAAAATGACCGATGAATGGCATAATAGTTAAGGTTGTGGGCAACTAGGCCAATTAAAGTAAAGTCTAGAGTAGTTAATAAAAACGGTTACAAAATCTCATACAATTAAATGAATCAAATGCATAATCATATAAGGAAAATTAAAACTTTAGTAAGATATCGCGGTCGACATGCTTGCAAGGAAAACTCAAACTAGGCATGCGAACAGTTTGATAAAATAGCCTAATAAGGGTGGTATCTACACAGGACATGGAGGCTAGGAAACCAACAATGGTTTCCAAACACCGAGAAGATGAGAATCCCCTTATCAGAAATTAACTTAACAAGACCATTGCACCCAAAATGAAAAGGGATCAGATTCATTGCCAAGTAAGAGACATCATCACATCATTCGATGTCTCATTAAGTTTCCCTAACAAGGTATCGATACCATTCATTCTAATTATGAACCTATATGTTGGTCAAGCTAGCCTTAGGATTGAGGTAGAATAAATGCATGAATAAATTCTGCATAAGTTGCATAAGGTTGGTTGATTAATGTATAAGGATGTAAATCTATGGACTATGCGTATTAGGCATCCCAGCTAACAAAGATAAGTAAACAATAATCCTGTTTAGAAATGAAATCATTTGTATCGATAGAAGAAAAAGGTGAGAGATTTTAAGACAGGCCTATGAAGGATGCATTTTTCAAGCCCCCACCCCCAGCGTGGCTTCCCTTCTTAGCCGCCTTCTACTTGGAAATGGCTGCCTTCTCCCCTGATCTTCACTCTGTTTCATGGCTTCCCTCAAATGTAATCATAGCCTCCACCTTCCCTAGAGTTGATTAACCTTCATGGAGAACAATCATGGAGGAGGGCGAATGGAGAACCACTGTGGAGAAGGGTTTTTTTTTAATTCTTCAAATAAAGATTGTATTTACCCCCAAAAGAACGGTTACAAAACCGTTGCACACAATAACCTTTAATACATTATCTTTTAATTTATTTTAATTAAGACACAAACTTAATTAATTTAAACATAATAAAGGCATTATCAATATTTTCATTTATCAACACCACAATTTAATTTAATTTAACATTATAAAATACAACAATAAAAATAGGGGTCATGAAATCCTTCCCCCCTTAAAGAATCATCATCCCGATGATCAAATTAACTAAAGTTAAAATGTCATACCTCTTTAATTATGTTTTACCTTAATGCAAAAAGCAGCCCTCTTGATGAAGATATCGTTTACTTCAAACACCCATATGTTCATGACGATAAAATTCTTGTGGCTAGCATTCATACACTTGCACACCTCGTTAGCACATCATGGCTACATCAAATCACTCTTTTTTATCTTATCTAATGAAAGCATACAACTAATTCATTTTTGTCAACATACCTACCTGTATGAGATGTTAGAATAATTGCCTCTATGATGATAAACAAGCATCCCATACTACTTGTTATCATCATTAGCGAATTAAATATGAACAAAGAAAAGTTCAACAGTTTGAAAATGTCAGCAATTACATCAAGGTATTCATCTTGATCAACATCATAAAAGATAGAAACATCAAAGATAGAAGATTAAAAAAGATCATGAACATGATTTAAAAATAAAAATAAAAATCAAAGATAAGAAGATTACTTACTAAAACAAAAATTTCAAGTTGATTACCATAGCAATCCTGCAATACCAGATGTCAGAAAGATCATTAAGAGCTCAATACTGATTCAACCATTACAAAATTTCATAACAAAAGGTAAATCTCACTCTATAATTGGAAAGAGTATATTTCTATTAACAAGAATATGCGTAAACGTGTGAGATGCATAATCTTACCTTTTTACAAATGCAACATGAGTGCATCCAAAAGAAGTGCATTACATTAATTGAATAACAAGTCATACCATGATCCATGTAATGATACATATTCGATTTCTGAATTATATAAAGAAAATAAAACGTTTAATCAATCTTCGGCTGCCATAACCCAGTGGTCTTCCGCAAGTTGAAGGTCAAAAACATGGTTAAGGTGCTTTCCCACCCTACCACGAAACATATCACTTCCCCGGGATTCTTCCTTACTCAAAGAACATCCGATCGTATATAAGGTGCCTAGAAACCAATAATAATGGGGCAGGGGGGAAACTCTTGATGCATGCCTGATGCCTTATATGCATTCTTGTACTAGAATTAACACATTTATTGCATACAGGATGTGGCAGAGAAACATAAAAAAAATAAAAATTCTAGGTTTTCCTTATTTATCTATTTCAATGGTACAACTCGCTTTGGCCAAAGCATATATATATAAAATTTGGTTGATCTTGGAAAAGAAGATCACCTTCTCTGTTAATCCACATTCAGCATCCTGTCCCAAAAGGTAAGCTCAAAATTTATCACAGACAACACTTTCAACAAGAAAATATAATTGCATAGAATAAGAACTGGATGATATAATAGTGCATACCATGCTCAAGTGAACATAGAATGAATAAAAAAAATAATACATAACCACTGGTGCCTAACTTGCATAGGGTATGAATACATATTTTACCTGTAGTGCCTCTCTCGCACAAAGATGGATCGTATCTCGCATACAATATGCATTACTCATTCATCTTTTCATACAATGAATATGGTAAGTGCATCTTTCGCACAAGTGCATTGCTCGCACATAAAATGAAATATGCATCAATTGCAGTAGGGCAGTTTTAGTGATCATCACTCGGTCCAGTGAACACAATGAGTATCAAAAGTATCACACACAAATAAGGAATGTAATAATTGCGCAAGTGATTTATCCACACAAGGGAATCAATAACTTAATCTAGTGCATCACTCACACAAGGACAACAATAATATGAAACATGCATCACTCACCTTAGTATAATGAACATTTCTCATTCAAATATAGATATAGGTACAATTAAGGCAACAATTTTTCTATAATATGCATACATTCATTCCTACAGATGTGTCATTCACACGAAGCATGAGAAATGCATTTTTGCACTAGTATCATTCTCATGTAGTACATACATATACATATTTTCACTAATAACAATCAAGCATACATGCTTCATCACATCAATCACTTTTGCCTTTGCTTAAGAGACATATCAAATTATTTATCAAACCAAATTTTATCATGAATCACCAATGAAGATTTTGAATTCATGTGAACCTTGCACTTTTACATGATCTCTTGGATTCTACTAAATCCATGTTGTCAAATAGATTGCACCCATATGCTTGAATATTGAAATTCAACAATCTGTTGCAACATTGGAACTAATTCTAGGCTGTGGGTATCCTATAAGGAATTAGACCTCCAGATTCTAGGCTAGTTCCTATGAATTTTTCTGATTAATATTTGGGTAAATTGCTGGGAAAAGGATAAAAAGACTAAATCTAAAAAACTTAAGCTGTAAAACTTAAACTGTGGTGATGCACCTAAAATGATGATCTAAAAGGAAGATTGATTCACAATTAACTCTCGAAGGAATACTACACACAACTCATTAATGACAATCTTATTGCAAAAGTGTTTCAAAAGAAGGTTGACTGATCTCTCCTGGTAGGAAACTATGTTTCACAACTTTGAATAGATGAATACAAGCACAACTTAAGACTTGAAACTTGATTGTATCTGAGAACTCATATCAGTGAAAGAGACAAAATTTAAAGATTTCTGATTTATTAAAACACAATAAATTTCATCAAATCAATCATCAATGCAAAAACCTCAGTAATGAAAAGGTAAAACTCGAATCCTTTAAGCAAAAAGGACCAACTCCATGTGACCTATAAACCTACTACTGTATTAATCTGAAAATAAATGCTGAGTTACAAATGATTCGCTTTGCAGAGTGCAAAGGAGAAAAATAAGAACTGAGAAAAAACAGTTAAATTTTTTCAATATATACAAAAGCCTTCAAAAAGGCATGGAAAAAGAACTGAAAGTCAAACTCCAAGAGAGGGTGATAACTCCAAGGCCAAATACAAGCATAAGCAAATTTCTTTGAAAAAAGGAGCCACAAATATGCAAAAATGAGTGCATGATGGTCCAAACTCACTGTTAAGTCATAACTGAAATATGCAACACCCGAACTGAACTAGAAATCCCTGAAAAGGTGGGCCCAAGCATGCGAAAATCACCTCGTTTGTGTCAATCAGCCCAAGTAAAAAAAGAAATCCATCCTTGCTTAATGTTTTATTTTTGCACTAAAAATAGTTAAAATAATTAAATGATTTATAATTATCATTTAATCATTTAACTTTACAATATGTTATGCAAAAAATAAAAAATAAAGTCTTATAAAAAATAAATCTAACTATATAAAAATGAGCCCATGCATATTCAAAAGTCCGCCACTACTCTTAACATAGATCGGTCTCAAATACATTGATCGTCCATTTTATCATTGGCTCCCTTGAATTTGTAAGTCATTACCTTGGCAAAGATAGGATGAGATGATTATTTCAAAAGTCAAAAATTAAAATCATCACTTGGGAATAAGAACTTGGTAAAAGACATCGAACCCTAAAAGGATTTCACATTGTTTACTTGAATTGTTCTGAAGAAGCCTTAAGAAAAAGCTATAGCCACCGTGCTTAGGGTTTGAGCTTACTCAGCTCAACTTGAGACTCCATTCGAGCTATCTTCAACCTGCATCTCCAACAAATCTGGCTTCTACTTACTGCCCTAAGCAACCTATTGACCTTGAAGGCCATGGGCCTTGCATTCCTCCAACATTCCTACACTTTCTTTTGCTTTCCTGTGATCACCATTACTTCACTTGGCCACCATCATGTGCTCTATTTTTATTGTTTTAAGGCTTGGTCTATGCATACTGAGGGTGCGGAACTACCATTTTTGTATTTGATCTTTTGGCGATGGAAAACCAGAATGACCTGGCCGCGGCCTGTTCACCTTCTGGGTTTTTGTTTAACAGGCGTGGCTAGCATGAGCTTCAACCAATGCTAAAAATAAAATAAAATGGTGAGTTCCTTGCTCTGAATTTTCATTTCCATTGAGGCTGAAACTCTCTTCAATGTTGCGGCCCTCCCCATGATCTTTCCTTTCTTCTCATAATTTTCATGTAGTGATGCCTTCTGCTGGCCGCCATGAGATAGCTCGACTTGGCTTTGAGGGTTATTTGAAGATTCATTCCAGTATTCAAGATAAACATTCCCCATGGCCAATAATGGGTAAGAACTTTATCTATCTGGATTTGTACAAATAAGCTTGGACTTGCTTCATTTATTTTTTTTACTTTTTTTGTGTAATCACAAATATAGGTCGCGCCATCCTGAGCTTGCTTAGTAAAGAAACTGGGTATTTGTTTCTGTTTTTTCTTTTCTTTTTTCTATTGGTGGAGCTTCATGAAAGAGATTACAGGCCGTGGCTTCCATTTTTTTTAAATATTTCTTTCGCTGGGAAAAAGAACCCTTCTTGATTTCTTGAGTTGGGAAAGATGACCCCTTGTACACTAGGGTTGTGGCTTCCTATGAGAGAGTTTGGCTCCGATTTTCTCCATTTTTGTAGCAGCCTACACCATCCATTCTGTCTACATGATTTGAACTTTCAGCTTACTCTATTAGAATCTCCTTGGCTGGGTTACAAAATAATTGAAAAACATGTGCTCGTCTTTACTCAAGTTTATTTGCAACAGAAAAGGAAAGATAAGCTTTATTTTATACTGTATACTTCTCTGAAAGGTGCGCTGCTATGATTCTTCAAGAAACGTTGAGGGTCTCAAGACCCTCTTGTAATTTTCTAGGTTGTTCCTCCATATAGCTCATAGATCTTTACTTTGCATATAACCTTATTGAAGTTGCATAACAAAACAAACAGGCCACTTCATTATCCCAGCTATGAGTAATGACTTTATGCAAACTCAATCCTCCTTTGTGAAGGGTATTTATTGACTTCAATGAATGTATAACATATAGACTGCTATATATAAACTGTATATCATACTGTCACTAAATGCTATTCCTCCTTTCTGCTGCTTTTCTACCCTAATTTGTGCAAGAATTCTATACAGTCATGCCTCTGTGCCATTAGATGATAGTCCTTTATTCTTTTTGCTTGTTTATTTGGCCCTTCTGACTGAAAATAGTAGAGACACTATGCAAAATATATAGCTTGCATATGCTACTCACTACATACATCCATGAAGACTGTCGTTTCTAACCATGCTTTCCAATTACAATTTGTGATACTTTGAGAATTGACTCATAACTTCGCAGTAATCATGACTATCCACTACATTACTAGGATTGCATCTTTTTTTTTTAATCCTGGCATTTGATGTCTCTCATTTCAAATACGATGTTGATCCATTGCTCATGGCCGCGAGCCTACAATTTTCTGCTTATCACTTATGAATTTGTATTGCTCATTACTTCCATCGTTCTCATCATCTATTTCTGATTTTGATGAATATTCTTTACTCAAACCATGAGGAGTAGGAACATTATTGTCAAGAGTTAACTTAACAATGGCACCGGTAGATAATGATCAAGAGATTTTACTAATTGCTCTTTAAAAAGCTCTTTTCCTTTTGCTACTCTTAATAATTGCTGCTGTAGGTATCATGGTAATGGCACTTGGATGTTTTAAATCTGAAATTGATGAGTTCTTTTACTGCATTGATCCTTTCTTGACATGAAGAGAAAAGTTATGCTATATGCTCAAACTGTTTTTCTTGAATCTCTTTAAAATAAAGCCGCTTCTTTGATTATTTCTTTGTTTCAGCAACTCTTTTGATGACTGTTTTGACATTAATGAACTCTTATATGTATCTTTAGAGTGTATCCTTTTGATATGACAGGCTCAACCCTCGTGGGAGCCCATTTTACTCCACATATCTGATAAAATGATCACGAATATAATGATCCTGTTCCTACACAGTGAACAAACATGTTAGCAAAATAAAAGAAACTGAAAGTTTCCTCCTTTCTTTATGTTGTTTGAATTTTTGTAATCATCTGACGGATGCCTGATTGATTGTATCCCATATTTCTATTGGTAGCATAGGCATATGATAGGATCTGATTCGCATTGCTCTAACAACATTTCCATCATGCTTGCAGGTACATGGAGCTAGAACTAGAAATGGAGCTGGAGCTCGTGTCACAACATTCCTCAACTTGTCAACGATTCATCATTCCAGGCAATGACGAATCACCTTCTACCCTATGCTTTCGTTAGTCTTAGTTGTATAATTTGCTTTTACTCATGCACCCCTTATTTGATTATAAAAATCAAAATGAGTTACTCCAACGGCTTGTGTGGGATTCTAGTTCGTACATTATGAATAAAATAACAAATATTATGCAAACTTATGATATCATTTTTGAAATTTTTTGTATAATATCACTGAAATTTACACTGTTATGGAACAATGCACAATATGAGTACTTTAGCAGAATTTTTTTTTTTAAAAACAACTTCTGTACCTTAGCTTGAATTTACAATTCAACTCTACCTGTTTGAGCTGGTAGTGAAAAATAGGTAACAAATTGGCGACCTCTATAGAGTGTTTGCCTGCTAAACACCATAGACCAGTTATATAGCTTATCCATAGGGCATGGAATCCACTCTTGCTCTTAACCTCCTCTGTAAAACTTTGTAATTCAGCTTCACACAACAAACTGAAAGAACTACTGCAATTCTGTTTATGATAGAATTTGAAAACCTAGTGCAGTGACTACACTTTATTGAAAGCAAAACAAAGCTGAATGAAACTAATGTGCAATGAACACTTATTGAAAAAAAACTGAATGAAAACTTAAAACTACTATGTACAACAGTAACCAAAAATTGCTTAATAGCACTGCTTGAGATGGATCCCGCTAACGGGGATTGGCAACACTTCCCCATCCAACCTTGAGAGCTGGAAAGCGTTATGCTCTTTCTTTTCTGTTATAATGTATGTGCCATTCCACATGGTATCAAACTTAGAATGTTTGCTAGGCTTGCTTTTCAACTCATCCCATTTGAAAACTAAGTCACCTTCATTGAAGACTCTTGCAACTGCTTTCCTGTCGAATGTCTTTTTCATCTGAGAATGATGAATCTGAAGCTTTCTAAAATCTTCTTTCCTGGTTTCATCCAACTCTGTTAACTTAGCAAGCCTAACATGCATTGGCTGCTCTTCAAGTAACTCCAGTTCCTTTATGTAGCTCAGAGTTGGGAATTCTATTGAAATAGGCAGCTTCGCCTCCTTACCACAAACCAAAACATACTGAGAAAAACTTGTTGACCATTTTGGTGTAATTCTATCAGCCCAAAGGGCTAATTTAAGCCTGTCATGCCATGACCTTTGATTATCTTCAATTGTCTTTTTAATGATCTTAATCAGATTCTTGTTTGTCGATTCTGCCTGTCCATTACCTTGGGGGTAATAACTGGACGAAATGTTCAAATAAATATTATTCTTTACCGACCAATTTGAAAATTTTAAGCCAACAAAGGCTAAAGTATTATCTGAAATAATAGACTCAGGTGTACCAAACCTGGAAACTATGTCTTGATAAAAATTTAGGACTGATGTTTCATTTGAATCTCTCAAAGTGATTGCTTCTGTCCATTTCATGAAGTAATCTATTGCTGTTAAAATCCACTTGTGTCCTACACTTGATGGTGGGTTAATAGGATTGATGAAGTCAAGTCCCCACTTTCCAAATGGCTACTCAACCTGAATCGGATTTAGGGGCAGAGTTGCTAACTTTTGTTTTCCTACAAACAGTGAACATTTAGCGCATTTCCTGACATAAGCATAAGCATCCTTGAAAAGGTCTGGACAATAGTATCCTGCTTTCATAATTTTTAAAACTATAGTACGTGGTGCGAAGTGACCTCCAGCAGGTCCATCATGGAATTCCTCCAGGATTCTTTCAATCTGATATGGGTTTATGCATCTAAGAAATACTCCATTGAAGTCTTTTTTATATAAAACATTATTTATTACTGCATAAGGAATTGCTTGTAATCTGTAATACCTTCGTTTAGATTTGTCCATACCTTCTGGGCAATCTCTAGTATGCAAGTAATGGATCATTTGAAGAATCCAATCAACTAGAATAGTTGAAACAACAGTTCATTATTCAAAACTGTTATGACTTCTTCATTTCTGTTCTGTTCATTTTTTCCAAGCTGTTCGAATAGTCCTTTACCTCGAACAAGCTTGGTAACCTTTATGCTGATATCGTACTCCATGACCTTAGTTATCCAGCCTGCTCGCTTGTCATTAATGTCTTTATTTAGTAGAAATTCCTTGACTGTTGGATGAGCTACCGACAAATATATTTTGTTATTTGACAACATATGTCTAAACTTTTTGAGACTCCTTACTACAGCAAGTACGTGCTTTTCAACAAATGAATATCTTGTTTCATAATCATGCAAAATTTGACTAAAAAATGCAAAGGGTTGTTCAAGTCCTTGATCATTTTGCTGACAAAGCATGACAAAAATTGTATCAACACTACCAAACACATACAATATGAAATCTTTATCAAAGTTTGGATTTATTAGTATCGGGGCTGCTGCAAGTGCCTCTTTAATCTTCTCAAAACTATTCTTACCCTCCTTCGTCCAGTTGAACTGCATGTTTTTCTTCAACATGGATGTGAGAGGTTGCAGCAATGCTGCAATGTTAGGAATAAATCTTCTAACACATTTTATTCTTCCTAAAAAGCTCTACAAACCCTTTTTGTGAGCAGGAAGTGGTAAAGCCAGAATGACTGTAATGCGTTGTAGATCAATAGAAATACCATCTTTTGAAACAATGTAACCCAACAGCTTACCTTCATGAACAACAAAAAAAATTTTCTTTGGATTCAAAGATATTCCATATTCTCTGCATCTCTTAAAAATATGTCTAAGATGACCAAAATGTTCATTTGATTTTCGTGAGAAAACAGTAATATCATCTAAGTAAACAAGAAAAAATTTATTTATCAAACCTTGGAGAGCCATATCCATTTCTCTCTGAAAGGTTGCTCTTGTGTTTGACAATCCAAACGACATCTTTCTATAAGCCATAGTACCCCACTTGGTGGTAAAGGCTGTCTTATACTGGTCTTCCTCTTCAACCAATATCTGGTTATAACCTGAATATCCATCCAACAATGAGAACCTTTCTGATCCTGAAACAACCTACAGTATCTGCTCCATTGAACGCAGCAGATAGTGATCCTTAAGTGAAGCTCTATTTAGATCACGAAAATCAATGCACAATCTTATCTCTCCATTCTTCTTTTTGACAGGCACCAGATTTGATACCCAAGAAGTGTGCTTGATTGGAAATATAATACTCCCTTCAATCAACTTGTTCAATTCTATTTTCATCAAGTGTTCTAGTTTCAGATTCAGGGGCCTTTTCTTCTGTCTAACTGGTTTTGCATTGGGTTCCACCTCAATTGTGTGCTGAGCTAACTTAGGGTTAAAACTCTTCAGATCTCCATATTCCCAAGCGAAGATGTCGCTGAATTCTTGACAAAGTGAGATAAAATCTTGTTGTTCCTCCTTTGTATAAACTTTGCCAAGCTTGAGAAGCTTGTTCTTAAATATTTCTATCGGTTCATAATGTTCCTGCTTCATTGTGATGCCAGATTTATCCTTTCTAACCTGGTCGTTAGTGTTGAAAATGGACTCAAGAGTCACCAAACCTTTTGGCAGCTTATAAGACTTTAACTGCATGATCTGATCACCATATTGTTGATCAAACTTGCGCTAGTTTCCAACAGAAAACTCTGCCTCTTCCATGAGAAAATGGCATATCTGTTCATCATTGTCAAAAATCTGCCAGCTTACATTATTATCAGGTATTGAAGGTCTAACAACTACCTTCACATATTGTTGTACTTGCACATTATGAACTTCAGCTGGGATGTCAAATTGTGATCCCATGGCAGCAAGCTTATCAGCATGCTTATTCTGGTTTCTGGGTATTGATTGCAGATTAAACGTATCGATCTCTTCAATCAAGTCCCAAACACGATGCTTATACAATTTTAGTAAATCATTCTTTGTTAAATTCAGATTTCTAACCTGATTTTCTATTAATTCAGAATCACCAAACACCTGTAAACACTTAATCTTTCTCTTTCTGGCCCACTCTAAACCGTGTATCAATGCTTCGTACTCAGCAACATTATCTGAACAACTGAAAGCAAATCTAAAAGCTGAATACTACCTGTCATTTTTAGGTGATATGAGCACTGCTCCTCCACTAGCACCAATTTTACTCCTGGATCCACCAAAATACAGCTTCCAAAGCTAATCAATTTGTTGTTCTAACTCTTTTTCCTCTTTGACTAGATTTGGAATGGTTATATCGAACTCCTGAATCATATAAACGCCCAAACCTACTTCGTCCATGAGACTAAATGGGTCAATCTCATGATTCTCGATTGCCCACTCATCTAAATTTATATCTGGTATGCCTTCTATAGGTATAGTGGGGTCGAGGGTCATGGATTGATCCTCTTGATCATGGAAAGCTAGGTTTGCATTTATAGGATTTGGCACATAGGGTTCGATATGGTCCTTGGCCAATAGTTCTGACTTAATGGTAACTCTGGTACCATACCTAGTTTTGAAAAACATGTGAGACCAGTCTAACGACAGATAACCACCTAACTTTGTAGTGAAATCTCTAGACAGACAAATGGCAAAATAAGGTGGGAGGTCGATAACATAAATGTCCTATGGGACTTGAAAATTAGGACAAGTATGCAATGTAAGGGGCAGATTTTTGATAACCCCTATAGACTTAATGGTTGTACTGTCTAACTAAACTACCTCTTTTGACAATGGCTCATACTTGAGACCTAACTTGTCTACAAGCTGTTTAGGCATGATTGAGCTGCTAGCTCCTAAATCTATCATGCAATTATGCACTATGCTATCACCAATAATTAGACTAACATAAAAGGGTGGTGGTTTTACCTCTTGAGCTGACTGCCCCTTTTTGTTGTCTGAATTGTTAGCAAAAACTCTTGGCTGTTCTTTGGTTGTTTCATTAGAAATGGAAATTTTGGCCAAAGATTCTTGCAGACCTTCTTTCTGCCCAGGTAAGTGTAATGCATCCAACATGGTGATGCTAACTATTGCTTTCTTCATATGATCAACAATGTTAAAAGTAGGACAGTTAACCTTATATTGGGCTTTAGGAACAACAGTTTCCTTTAGCACTGAATCTGGTTGAGTTCTTTGCTGCTCTTTAACTGGTTCAACTTGTTTCTGTTGTTCTTTAGCAGTCTCAGGTTGCTTCCTCGGTAAAATTTGAACATTTGGTGAAGAAGGAGACTATGATTGGTCTTTATCAGCTACTGGAACTTGAAATTTTTGTTGAACAACTTGCTATTTAACTTTATCAGCTTGTTGTTTGTCACTTTCAGCTTGCTGTCTCAGATCTGTTGCTCTTTTCATGGACCTTGTGTTTGCTGCAATAGACGTATCGGACTAATTTTTACTTTGTAACTATTTCACTCCACAAAATTTGTTGCCTTGCCAGTTCATCATGGCAACATCCATGTCATTCTGCTGTGTTTGATCATTCTAATCATTGGCATCTTTTCCTATATTTTCTGTTGTAGCATATGTGCTTTGTACCATCAAAGCCTGATTAATAATGCCATTCATGCAAGTAGCCTGATTGTGAGGCTGATTACATGGGTAACACCATACGTAATCATGTGCTAAATTGTTCTGAACTGGAATGAGTTCTTTTGATGAGCTGGCAGCTTGCTGGTTTTGGTTATATGATGGCCTAGGATTGAAATTCCTACGCTGTCCTTGATTATCAGCTTGATAGGGAGGTTTGTTAGGCTGAAAAGGTGCTTGGTAAGGCCTGTAATTCTAGTTTTGTTGTCTTTTGAGACTGACCAAGTCATTGCTAACGGTCTGCAATAACTTTGCCATCTCTTGTTGATTACCTTTCAGCTCTTGAAACTCAGATTATGCTGGAAAAGCACTATTTTGGACAATTGGCTGATATCCTAAGGCTGGTTCTGCTGGAATTGAGGCAATTGGTAGAAAATTAATTGGCATCAAGGGGTGAATGTCTGGAAATATAGGCATAGGTGGCCTTGGTACAATTTTACCAGCCTGTATAAGGGTGTTTTCTTCTCTAATAGCAATACCATAGGCTGTTGGCAGTGTTAAACCCCTCATTGACTGGATCATTAAAGCTATGTCACTATTTAATGACCTAAGGTAATACAAAAAGACATGATCAGGAGTAGGTTTTACCGTTATCGAAATCCTATTCCAGGTTTGTTGAAACCTGAAGTTGAAATCCATCATCTGTTCTTGTGGCGCTCTCTTGATAGTCATCATTTGTTCAACTAGAGATAAATGATCAGACTTGTCTGAAAATTGCTTGCTCAGCTTGTCTCCAAGATCATTCCATGTGGTGATTGTATTAACTGGTAAGCCATGAAACCATTGAAGTGCTTTTCCTTTGAAAGATGCTGCTAGCAGCCTCAAAGCAACATTCTCTTGTGTAACATGGTGAACTCCACATAGCGAAGCCATATCTCTGATATGCTTGATTGGTGTTGTTTGATCTTCGCTAGTGAAAAAAGGTAAACTCTTTAGTGTTGCAACATGAATATCATCAAGTTGCACTAGATTCAATGGGCTCCCCCCATTGAATGGTACGAACGTATGCGCTCTGGCCATTGGAGTTACTGGTGTTCTGAAGATTGCAGCTTGCAAAATAGGTACAGGTGAGGTAGATTGTCGGTAGCTTGGTGAAGCTGAATGCGAGCCTTGCTGCCTTGTTGATGATCTGCCTCTTCTTGATGTGTAAACAATTGTCTCTTTTCTGAAACTTGGAGAAACCAACAGGTTTCTTAAAGGCCTTTTAGAGATTCTTCTGGTTGTCCTTCTTCTTTTTGGCGAAGACAACTGCAAATATTCGAATGGAGAATAACTTCTTCTTGTCTAGATATTTGTCATAAGCTTGCTACTGATATGCTTTTAAATTTGATCACGAAGTTGCCAAGTACTTGATGTGGCTCTTCTGAAAAGCTGGTAACCTGTTGTACATACCAAAACAACAACTTAAATAATTAAAATTTGTTCCACCGGGCTTGCCAAAAACTGTTGTCAAACAGATTGCACTAGTATGCTTAAATATTGAAATTCAACAATCTGTTGAAACATTGGAACTAATTCCAGGCTATGGGTATCCTATAAGGAATTAGACCTCCAGATTCTAGGCTGGTTCCTATGAATTTTTCTGATTAATATTTGGGTAAATCGCTAGGAAAAGGATAAAAAGACTAAATCTAAAAAAACTTAAGCTGTAAAACTTAAACTATGGTGATGCACCTAAAATGATGATCTAAAAGGTAGACTGATTCACAACTAACTCTCGAAGGAATACTTCACACAACTTATTAATGACAATCTTATTGCAAAAGTGTTTCAAAAGAAGGTTAACTGATCTCTCCTGGTAGGAAACTATGTTTCACAACTTTGAATAGATGAATACAAGCACAACTTAAGACCTAAAACTTGATTGTATTTGAGAACTTATATCAGTGAAAGAGACAAAATTTAAAGGTTTCTGATTTATTAAACACAATAAATTTCATCAAATCAATCATCAATGTAAAAACCTCAGTAATGAAAAGGTAAAACTCGAATCCTTTAAGCAAAAAGGAGCAACTCCATGTAACCTGTAAACCTGCTACTGTATTAATCTAAAAATAAATGCTGAGTTACAAATCATTCACTTTGCAAAGTGCAAAGGAGAAAAATAAGAACTGAGAAAAAATAGTTAAGCTTTTTCAATATATACAAAAGCCTTCAAAAAGGCATGGAAAAAGAATTGAAAGTCAAACTCCAAGAGAGGGTGATAACTCCAAGGCCAAATATGAGCAGAAGCAAATATCTTTGAAAAAAGGAGTCAAAAATATGCAAAAATGAGTGCATGATGGTCCAAACTCACTGTCAAGTCATAACTGAAACATGTAGCACCCGAACTGAACTAGAATCCCTGAAAAGGTGGGCCCAAGCATGCAAAAATCACCTCGTTTGTGTCAATCCGCCCAAGTAAAAATAGAAATCCATCCTTGCTTAATGTTTTATTTTTGCACTAAAAATAGTTAAAATAATTAAATGATTTATAATTATCATTTAATCATTTAACTTTACAATATGTTATGCAAAAAATAAAATATTAAGTCTTATCAAAAAATAAATCTAACTATATAAAAATGAGCCCATGCATATTCAAAAGTTTGCCACTACTCTTAACATACATCGGTCTCAAATACATTGATCGGCCATTTTATCATTGGCTCCCTTGACTTTGTAAGTCATTACATTGGCAAAGATAGGATGAGATGATTATTTCAAAAGTCAAAAATTAAAATCATCACTTGGGAATAAGAACTTGGTAAAAGATATTGAACCCTAAAAGGATTTCTCATTGTTTACTTGACTTGTTCTGAAGAATCCTTAAGAAGAAGCTACAACCGCCGTGCTTAGGGTTTAAGCTTACTCAACTCAGCTTGAGACTCCATTCGAGCTATCTTCAACCTGCATCTCCAACAAATCTGGCTTCTGCTTACTGCCCTGAGCAACCTATTGACCTTGAAGGCCACGAGCCTTGCATTCCTCCAACATTCCTACACTTTCTTTTGCTTTCCTGTGATCACCATTACTTCACCTGGCTGCCATCATGTGCTCTATTTTTCTTGTTTTAAGGCTTGGTCTATGCATATTGAGGGCGCGAAACTACCATTTCTGTATTTGATCTTTTGGCAATGGAAAACAAGAATGACTTGGCCATGACCTGTTCACCTTCTGGGTTTTTGTTTAACAGGCGTGGCTAGCATGAGCTTCAACCAATGCTAAAAATAAAATAAAATGATGAGTTCCTTGATGAGAATCTTCATTTCCACTGAGGTTGAAACTCTCTTCAATGTTGTGGCCCTCCTCATGATCTTTCCTTTCTTCTCATAATTTTCATGTAGTGATGCCTTCTGCTGGCCACCATGAGATAGCTCGACTTGGCTTTGAGGGTTATCTGAAGATTCATTCCAGTATTCAAGATAAACATTCTCCACGGCCAACAATGGGTAAGAACTTTATCTATCTAGATATGTACAAATAAGCTTGGACTTGCTTCAGTTTTTTTTTTTTGTGTAATCACAAATATAGGTCGCGCCATCCTGAGCTTGCTTCGTAAATAAATTGGGTATTTTTTTTTTTTTCTCTTGGTGGAGCTTCATGAAAGAGATTGCAGGCTGTGGCTTCCATTTTTTTGAAATATTTCTTTCGCTGGGAAAAAGAACCCTTCTTGATTTCTTGAGCTGGGAAAGATGACCCCTTGTACACTAGGGACATGGCTTCCTATGAGAGAGTTTGGCTCTAATTTTCTCCATTTTTGTAATGGCCTACACCATCCATTATGTCTACATGATTTGAACTTTCAACTTACTATATTAGAATCTCCTTGGCTGGGTTACAAAATAATTGAAAAACATGTGTTCATCTTTACTCAAGTTTATTTGCAACAGAAAAGGAAAGAGATGCTTTATTTTATACTGTATACTTCTCTGAAAGGTGCACTTCCATGCTTCTTCAAGAAATGTTGAGGGTCTCAAGACCCTCTTGTAATTTTCTAGGTTCTTCCTCCATATAGCTCATAGATCTTTACTTTGCATATAACCTTATTGAAGTTGCATAACAAAAAAAATAGGCTGTTGATCTGCTGCCTGTTACTTTGGGGACCTGTGGGGATCTGGTTGAAGAAGGTAAAATCTGGGAGGAAGAGAGTTCTGGATTGGTTGAAGAATCTATTGATAATATGGAATGCTTAAAGCTAGAGAAAGCTGAAGAGGGAGGGATATGGACCACGCTTAAGAAGGGGGGTAGAAAGAAGAAGGCAGATGTGGGAGGGGATTCCAAGCCTGGGAGACCCTCGTAGAGATCCACTAGAACGTGCGAAACAAGAAATGAAATTGCCCTGGGGAAGCAGAGGACATTAGAGGTGTCCTCAAAAAAAGGTCTGAGATGAGGATTTTGTCTTGGAATATTTGGGGACTTAATAGTTCGCACAAACAGCATGCCCTGAAGAACTATATAATGGAGCATAAGATTGATGTTTGCCTCCTTCAAGAAACTAAGATGTTGATGGTAAATTTTGAAAAGGTTGTTAACTTTATCTAGCCTAATGCTTCGTTTATTCATAGTGATGCTGAGGGAGCCTTTGGGGGGTTGGCTATGCTTTGGAATCCTTCCTATTTGTAGGGCTAGGAATTATTCCATTGTAAAAATAGCATTGGGGTTTTGCTCTTTGTTAATGGAGTTGTTTGGTCTATAATTAATATTTATGCTCCCAACCAGAGAAATTTGAGGAATTGTCTTTGGAGGAATATGGTGTCTAAAATTAATATGAATAAGGGCGGGCGATGGCTGGTGGCTGGAGACTTCAACTCTCCCTTATTGCCATCTGAGAAAAGTGGGGGTCTCCTAGATTACATGGACAACATGACTGATTTGGTAAACTTCATGGGTTCTTCAGGGTTAATCGATATTGACCTTCAGGGTTAGCGCTTCACCTAGTCTAATAAAAGGGTGGGTGCTAGTTTGATTCAAGTTAGGCTTAACCGTTTCCTCTATTCTCCTGATTGGACCAATATCTTAGGTGCCAATGTTGTCACCCTTCCTAGGACGGTGTCTGACTACAACCCTCTTCTGTTAACCACAAATATTCGCCCTTTTAGTGGGCCCTACCCATTTCGGTTTCAATTAATGTGGAACTCCCATCCCGACTTCAAGATGAAAATTGTTGAGTGGTGGAATATTTATGTCCAAGGGTCCCCCATGTTTAGGATATGTTATAAACTCAAACATATTAAATTGATAGTTAAAGGTTGGAACAGGAATGTGTTTGGTGATGTTTTTCAAAAAAAAAAAATAGCTTGAGGGGAGGTTGAGGACCTTGCAGCAGGATATGGATAAGGGAGATGCCAGTCAATGGATTAATAATTAGGAAAAAGATGTTAGAATGGAATGGAAAAAAGTTCTTAAAAACGAAGAGGTATTCTGGAAGGAAAAATCGAGAATCCAATGGTTGAAGGAAGGAGACAGGAACACTTCCTTTTTCCATGTCTCTGTTGTCAAACATCGGAAAAGGAACCAAATCTCTAAACTATTAAATAATTCTGGGGAGGTGATTACTGACCAAGCTTTTATTAAGTCCTGTGCGGTTGATTACTTCAAGGAGGCTCTCTCAGCCCCTACAGGGGTTCCAAACTTGAATATGGATGAGTGGATGCTCCGACATCTTCCTGAGTCCATCTCTCTAGTGGACAACTTGAGCATTCTTAAGAAAGTTTCCATGGAAGAGGTAAGGCTGGCTACTTTTAGCATGGGGGAATTCAAAGCTCCTAGCCCTGATGGGTTTCCTCCAGGGTTCTTTCAAATTTTTTGGGATACTGTGGGCTAGGACCTGGTTCTTGCAGCTAGGGATTTCTTCCAATCTGGTAAGATTCTTAAACAAATGAATCACAATTTTATTGCTTTTATACCTAAAATTAGTGAGCCTCTTTCAATGTCTGATTTTCGTCCTATTAGCCTATGTAACACTATCTACAAAATTTTCTCTAAGATTCTTGTCAACCTTCTCAAACCTCTTCTTGACAAAATTATTAGCCACACTCAAAAGGGGTTTGTTCTGAGGAGGCATATTCTTGATGCTACTTTGACTACCCATGAACTATTCCACTCTATGGATAGATGTAATAATGCGGGAATGGCACTTAAACTTGATATATCCAAAGCCTATGACAAGGTTTTGTGAGAATTTATTCCTAAGGTACTTGCTAAGTTTGGCTTTAACAGTCAAGTCATTGAGCTCATTATGGAATGTGTTAAAACTGTTAAATTCTCAGTCCTGGTTAATGGGTCCCCTTGTGGGTTCTTCTCTGCTGGTAGGGGGCTTAGGCAAGGAGATCCTCTCTCTCCCTACCTCTTTATTATTGTTGTTGATGTGCTTAGCAGAAATTTTACCAGTCTGCTGTTAGAGGGCTCCATATCTGGTGTTAGAGCGACTACCTCCCTCTGTCTGATTGTTATGTGCAATTTGTGGATGATACCTTCTTATTTGGGAAGACTTCTATTTTGGAAGCTAGGAAATGGAAAGCATGTCTTAATAGCTATGCCTCCTACTCTGGATAGTGCATCAACTACAATAAGAGTAAGATTTATTTCTTTAATTGCTCTCCTAATTTGGAAAACAGGGTGACTACGATTCTTGGATGTGTCAGTGACTCTCTCCCGTCGGTTTATCTGGGGCTTCCTCTTACAGTCAAGGAGGTTCAACCGGAGTTTTGGAACTTTATTCTGGAAAGGATTCAGAGGAAGTTGGATGGATGGAAAGGATCCTTACTTAGTCATGCTGGCAAGCTGCAACTCATTACTACGGCCATACAAGGTATCCCCACCTACTTTCTGACGATCTTTAGGATGCCTATGTATATAGTGGAAAAGTTGGAAAGGATTCAAAGGAATTTTCTTTGGGCCGAGACTGAGGAGAAAAAGAAGATTGCTCTGGTTAAATGGGAAAAAGTTAGCCAAGCTAAATCTAAAGGGGGGTTTGGAATAAGGAAGATTGATCCCTCTAATAGGGCGCTGGTTGCTAAGGTAGGGTGGGATCATTTAAGAAATTCCAAGGATTAGTGTAAAATCCTGAACCCCAAGTACCTTCAAAATAGGCCTCTGATTGATTATCTTTCAGAACCCCACCCTCTCGGTTTGGTTGTTTGGAGGAGTATTTGTAGCATTCAAGGTCTGCTAAAAAAGGGGATAAAATGGAAAATGGGGAATGGGATCAAAATTAAATTTTGGGAAGACGTTTGGCTCTTAGATTCCCCTTTAGCTGCTTCCAACTTTAGGGGGGTGATGATTGCTACTCAGAGATTCTTTGGGATTTACATCTGTGACTATGTGTCTAGCCCTCCTGGTGCAAGGATTTGGAGAGATCTAGCCCTTTTTTTCCCCCACTCACAGGATCTTAGTCGTCTTGCTAGATCGATTCAGGTGTTACTATCCAGGTTTAGACTTCCTTCCTATGACATAGAGGATGAATTCTTTTGGGCCTTAGATAAATAGGGGGATCTCTCAGTCAGATCCACTTATAGTCTACTGACTAATGTTAGTCTTGTGGAAGAACACTAGAGGAGAGTTTGGAATAGGTGCTTGATCCCTAAAATAAATTTTTTTTGGTGGACAGGCTATCACAATAGGATTCTGACCCAGGACAATTTGAGAATCTGGGGTTTATGCTTTCCCAATCGATGCTTTTTCTGCAAAGAGGGGGAATAAACTATCAATCACCTCTTGCTTCACTGTCTGTTTGCTGTTGAAGTTTGGGGGATGGCCTATGAGAAATTTGAGGTAGAGTGGGTTATGAGCAAGGATCTTTTATCGCTTATTATGGGCTGAAATGGGCCTTTTTTGCATCCTCTAGTTTGTGAAATTTGGAGGCAGACCCCCCTATCTTGGGTTGGTGTTTATGGAAGGAGAGGAATAATCGGGTCTTCAGGAATACTGAGTGGAGCCCCAAGGAGGTGTTTGGGATTGGTGTTAGGCTCGTAGAGGAGAATATCTTCCTCTTTGATGGAAAACTTCCTGAGGTTGGGCCGAAGGACTTTGAAATAAAAATGGCTAAGAAATGGCACCAGGAGCTAAATGCAAATGCCTTCGACAATAAGAAACTATCAGCTAGGAGGAACACCAAATGGGAGCCTTTGGATTATGGATGGTTTAAAATTAATTTTGATGGTGCTGCTAAAGGGAGTCCAAGAAGGGCAAGTATAGGTGGGAATATAAGAGATTCTATGGGCAACATGGTGGCAGGGTTTGCTAGTGGCATAGGGATTCAGTCGGCCCTTGTTGCTGAGGCTCATGCGCTGTTCATGGGTCTCAAAATTGTTGTCTCTCTAGGAATTGTTAATCTTCATATTGAGGGAGATCCCAAGGTGGTGACAGATGTTGTGGAAAAGGAAAGATTCATAGGTTGGAACACAAAGGACATCTTATTGGATGCTAGTTTTCTCATGTCTAAATTAAGAGACAAAAAAGTGACTCATATTTACAGAGAAGGTAATAGTGTGGCAGATGCGCTAGCAAATCTTGGCTTGGGGTGGGACTCGGCTAGATGTTGGAGGAAACCGGAACAATTTCCGCCAAACATTCAAGCTTTGATCGAGCGGGAAAAGGCTTACATGGTAAATAATGACTTACAACTTCTAGATGACGAGGACTGACGAGGGGGCCCACTGGCATTTTTGGGTGTGGTGGTGGATTAATGCCTTTTGGGGTATGAAGGACAGGTGGAGTGCCATGGGAAAAGATGAGAGGGTGTGGAGTAGGGGAAAGGGCATCCACGTGTTGTTTCTTTGAGATGGGAGAATGGGTATAGCTTATAAAAATATGATGATGAGATGGCAGGGAGGAAATGTTATTGATGTGATCAAGCCTAGATTTGGTGATGTGATATGGGTTATTTGGAATGCCGTGATTTCTTCTTGGGAGGATGATGGTACTATGAGTATTAAGTTTTGGGAGAAGAGGGTACTGGGTTTATCTCCTAATTATTTTTGGAGATATGAGTGTATGAATAATGATGGGACCATCCAAGATGTGTACTGGTTTTATTATAGAGGTTTCACGTCGACTAATTTAACTGGTGGTTCCTTCGGCTTTGTTTGGTTGATTACTAATGTTAGCTTGTTGGGTTATTTGCATGGGATTTTGTGCCTTTCCTACCTTTTCGCCAACTTTTGGCTCCTTCTCTGGTATCAAAAAATCATCAATTGCGGTGTCTTTTCTCACTATTGCTTAGTTCCCGTCCGCACGTGTAAATGGCTTCAAGGGATTAATTTCCGTAAGCCCTGCATTAAACATCCTTGTTCAATTTTTGTGCGCAACATTTGGCATTGGTTTTTTCTGCATTTCAGTGTTTTTCCTGTTCTTCCTGACAGTATGGGTGGAGATCGGGTGTGGACGAAACTGGATAGCTGTGATGAATTCTGAAATAACCCTCTGGTCTAGCATATTTGCATTGAGGGAGGTATTGCCCCGCTCATGGAACGTCTGGTCAGCCATGATCCCATCCTTTCAGGACAATTTGCATGTTCTTGGAAGGATAGAAGGGTTTTTGTTGGGGGGATTTCATTTGAAATTAGCGAGGAGGTCATTGCGCAGGCCATAGGCTTGAGTTGCGAAGGGAAAAAATGCCCTAAGCACACCAAAAAGCCAGACCACGAGAGCCTTAAGGCTTTCTTCAGAGGAGAGGAGACTCCGGTTAGGAGTTAGGCAGGGTTCGAAAGAGCTGAGCTCCCCAAGCCATGGGATATGGTCTACATGGCTCTGATGAAATATGTGACACTGGAAGGTAGGTACAAAACTTGTTTTTTCTATCACTTCCCTCTGCTTAACCATCTTAGACATAAAATGCTGCTTAGCTTTCTGTTTTTCCTTCTTATGGACTTGGAGAGCTCGGTGGATAGATGTAATGCGACGGCCTGTCGTAATCCTGGTGATCTCCCACCTCTCTCGCTCCATCAGGGGCTTATCTTTTGCCTGTACCACTTTCATCTTTCCCTCTGCCCACCTAAAGTAATCTTTGTCCGTGTTGAGAATATTGATCCCATTTCTTCAATTCACATCTCCCTGGCTGAGTCCATGAGCCCTCCTCAGAAGCCTGTTGCTGACAATGTGGGGAGTACCAAAACCAATGTGGCCAATAAGAAGCTCAAGGGTGGATTAGGCTTGGCTCATGCTAGGGCGGCAAAAGGGCTTTGCGATTTAAAGGCCACCCAGGTTGACATGGCTGCTAATGTCACTAAGCCGAAGATGGGCAAGGAGAAAGGTTTGCAGGCTACGATTGCTAAGGAAGGCAAGGGCAAGGGTAGGAATGTGGTTGGGATTGACTCCAGAGGGGAAATGGTTGTTGGGACCACGAAGCTGACTGGTGGGGAAAGTGGTAGGAGGAGATCGGGGAGGCTGGCCAAGAACAACAAAAAAAGACTGATTATTGAGGACTCAGAGGTGGAGCAGTCGGATAGTAAGGGTTATAAGGAGGAAGAGTCTGATGATGAGACTGATGATTTGGGGGAGAAGCCCCTGCCTATTCTGATGGACAACAAGACTCCTTACCATGGCTCTGACTCGCACACTCCATTGGTGACTGAGCCTAGTGAGATGCAGGAGACTAGGGATACTGGGGAAGATTCAGATATGGTGGCGAAGAGATTGAACACCCTGAACAAAAGATTTAGGGGCTTGACCCGCTTTACTATGAAACTGAGCCACTTTGTTACTAGTGCACTATCAAATGTCATAAAAGAGGAACTGGAGGGGAATAATAGCTAGGAAAACAAAGAATGGGTGGGCGATGAGGCAGTGGACCTCTTGATCAAGAACTGGGATGAGGCTAGTTAGCTACGCTTGTTGGTGGTCTGTCGGCTGTTTTTCGGCTATCGGTGTGCTATCCCTGGGCTGTCTCTGTGGTTTTTTCTGTTAATTTTTTCTGTTGTTGTTTCATTCTTTTTTGGCTCTAGTGGCTCGTTGTGAGGGGTACAACACCCTGTAAATGCTGTTTAACTTTTCAAAAACAAAACAAACAGGCTGCTTCATTATCCTAGCTATGAATAATGACTTTATGCAAACTCAGTCCTGCTTCGTGAAGGGTATTTATTGACTTCAATGAATGTATAACATATAGACTTATATATAACCTGTATATCATACTATCACTGAATGTTGTTCCTTGTTTCTGTTGCTTTTCTGCCCTAATTTATGCAAGAATTCTATACAACCATGCCTTTGTGCCATTAGATGATAGTCCTTTATTCTTTTTGCTTGTTTATTTGGCCCTTCTGACTGAAAATAGTAGAGACACTATGCAAAATATATAGCTTGCATATGCTGCTCACTACATACATCCATGAAGACTGTGGTTTCTGACCATGCTTTCCAATTACAATTAGTAATACTTTTAGAAATGACTCATAACTTCACAGTAATCATGACTGTCCACTACATTACTAGGACTGCATCTTTTTTAAAAAAAATCCTTGCATCTGATGTGTCTCATTTCAAATATGATGTTGATCCATTGCTCATGGCCACGAGCCTACAATTTTCTGCTTATCATTTATGAATTTGTATTGCTCATTACTTCCATCATTCTCATCATCTATTTTTGATTCTGATGAACATTCCTTACTCAAACCATGAGGAGTAAGAACATTATTGTCAAGAGTTAACTTAACAATGGCACCGGTAGATAATGATCAAGAGATTTTACTAATTGCTCTTTAAAAAGCTCTTTTCCTTCTACTGCTCTTAATAATTGCTGCTGTAGGTATCATGGTAATGGCACTTGGATGTTTTAAATTTGAAATTGATGAGTTCTTTTACTACATTGATCCTTTCTTGACATGAAGAGCAAAGTTATGCTGTATGCTCAAACTATTTTTCTTGAATCTCTTTAAAATAAAGCTGCTTCTTTGATTATTTCTTTGTTTCAACAACTCTTTTGATGACTGTTTTGACATTAATGAACTCTCATATGTATCTTGAGAGTGTATCCTTTTGATATGTCGGGCTCAACCGTTGTGGGAGCCCGTTTTACTCCACATATCTGATAAAATGATCACAAATATAATGAACCTGTTCCTGCACAGTGAACAAACATGTTAGCAAAATAAAAGAAAGTGAAAGCTTCCTCCTTTCTTTATGTTGTTTGAATTTTTGTAATCATCTGACGGATGCCTAATCGATTGTATCCCATATTTCTATTGGTAGCATAGGCATATGATAGGATCTAATTCACATTGCTCTAACAACATTTCCATCATACTTGCAGGTACACGGAGCTAGAACTAGAAATGGAGTTGGAGCTGGAGCTAGCATCACAACATTTCTCAACTTGTCAACGATTCGTCATTCCAGGCAATGACGAATCACCTTCTACCCTATGCTTTCGTTATTCTTAGTTGTATAGTTTGCTTTTACTCATGCACCCCTTATTTGATTATAAAAATCAAAATGAGTTACTCTCACGACTTGTGTGGGATTCTGGTTCGTACATTATGAATAAAACAACAAATATTATGCAAAATTATGATATCATTTTTGAAATGTTTTTGCATAATATCACTAAAATTTACACTATTATGGAACAATGTACAATATGAGTACTTTAGCATATTTTTTTTTTTTTAAAAACAACTTGTGTACCCTAGCTTGAATTTACAATTTAGCTCTACCTGTTTGAGCTGGTAGTGAAAAATAGGTAACAATCACAAATTTAGTACAAATAGGACGGTGCTCAATAATTCAACTTGTCCAAAGCCCAGTACTATTACAAGCATTCTCACCTTTTAAAAAAATATCCTTCTTATATTTCATACCTTCGAGAAAGCTCAACCAATAATTATCCAATATTATCAACTTCATTTACTTCTCATATGTTTTTCCTTCTCCCTCATATCAAAATTTCATCTTTTCTCCTTTCTTTGTATCTTTCGATTCATTCATCCTTTACGTCATCAGAGAGATCTCTCTTCACAATATACTTCTTTCATTAATTCACTTTTATTGCCACCTCATCATTCAGGGGGTTGTCACCTTATTTTATCCATTCTGGCTCACTTCAAATAAAACTATATATTATCTATCGTAGATTATTTAAATAGTCCCAACACTCTTACTATAAATTCATATGAAACACGACTAAGATGAAGGGGACTCAAACCTCTAGAGTTCTCGAATGAGTAAACCACATTTAAAATTCTAATCGGTTCCAACTAACCCTCAAAGAATCACCAACTCATCCAAATATTCTTGACCCATAGCTAGGGTTCTCTATTCAATACAATAGGTTCACATACCATAATACAACATAAGCATAGAAGACTCAAGGTCCGAGCGTTGAACCTGAGTGCTCTGATACCAAATGTAAGATCCATAAACTCAATTACAAATCTTATCCTTTAATTTTCAAATAATTTAATAGATTAAATTGATTATAAAAGATAAATAAATAAATAACTTTATTATCATTTCAAAAGGAATTCCATTAATGAGTCATTAAGAATATCATTGCAAAGCTACACCTTTACATACTCTAGCCATGTGGACTTACTCATGGATAACACAATACACATAATTTCAATATTGTAATGCAAATAATAGAAACAACAAGATCAACAATGCATCCATAGAAGAACCATAACACACAAGAATTTCATGAGTGGAAAACCCTTGTAAGGGTGAAAAACCATTCGTAAAAGTGCCTCACTGGCTTAATTAAATGCCTCACTAGCAAAGCCTTACTGGCTACAAGATGTCTCATAGGCAATGATCATACAGTCTCCTTTCCATGACCATTCATTACATATTTCTAGTTATCATGAACATCACCCCTAACAAGGAGCATAAGAAAGTCCTTCTATGGGTTACATGAGTCAACAAGCGACATTTCCTAGTTTCGCCAATGCATCATCCTTGCATATGAAAGCTATGGTAATTCCAACTCTATTATGAAGGTACTTCCAAGTATTTGAAAACAAGGAAATTCCACCTCTAATTTCCTCTCAAATATCATACAAGTACACTGAAAGCCATAAGCCAATCACATAAAGCTTCACATTTTACTAATTCAACACTCATTCTAAACAAGCAAGTGGATGAACACTACAACTAGGAAATCAACTTAAGTTTAAAGATGAAATCGACTTTCAATATTCAACGCTAATAGTCAAACGATAATACATCCCATTTTATAATAAGGAACATAAGAAAAACTCAATACAAACAACCAATCCCATTGGTCAACTACAAACACATTTCTTTTACATTCATCTCACTCTTCAACCATTAACCACATACTCCCCTTAATGGGTCGTATACTACTATAACAAAAATGCTAATATTTAATTTACTCAATACCTCTGTCTATGGGATATTAATTACTCACTTCAGTACTATCTATTCAAATCAAAACTTATATTATGTAATCCATTTCCTCACCTATCATATATTTAAGAAATTCATCTAAACTCTTAATCTTTATATATATACAACAATGATGAAGATTATTTTATAAAATTTGACAATCCTATAGTTAGATAACGATACAAGAATGATGAAAGAATAAACTCAACTCCTAGAATCAATTGACATAAACCATCATTTAACCTAAATAATTTATTATTACTCTAAAATGTTAAATTCCCTTTCTATCCACTTAATTAAATTCCCCATTCTTTTACCTATTTAATAAGACCAAATTTCAAATACATAAACTCCTTAATGTAGGTACAAAAACTATGATATTCATACATGTATTCAATATTATTCTTAGTGCTGATTGAAATGCAACGTTTCTTTTAACAAGGCAATACATCTACATTCTAGCATATTAAAACAGGAAGCATGCACATATAAATTTTCTCACATAATGGAATAAAAGATAACATACATATATACATATCAAAATCAATAGTTGAGTTTGTGGCTCGCGAACTTTCTAAAACAATGCACAAGTCTAACAATACATATGCCAATTAAATAGGGCATCAAAATAGATTCAATCTACACCTATCCTTTACACATTGATATGATACTGAGCCGAATAAGTAACATAGGAATTTCCAATCATTATCACAAGAACAACTATCGAATGGCATTGATTTACATGGAAATCAAATAAGAACTAGTTAATCAAACCAAAAACTAATGTTTGGAAACTCGAATCTATTACTAAGATACTTGTAAATCAAATGAGAATTACTGAAATCTATGCCTATCTCAAGCCATGTAAATTCAAAATGGAAAACGATTATTCAACAGGAATCAGTTTAAACAACTAAGGAAAGTGCCTAGAGTGTAAATCGCTTGGAGGCAAGCTCAATGTTACTAGAGAGAAATGGTTCAATGCATTCGGCTATTGCTCTAAAAATAGTATGTTAACAAAATACACATGAAACAAGAATTGAATGTCAAGGAAGAAACACTTTCAATAGATTTTAAAACATAGTGAATAACTATGGATTACTAAAGAAATAATGCTTGAAGAATCGACACCAAACACACTGATATTCATCAAATATCCTTCATATTGCACACTCATAAATCATATATCGATTACTTAGTGGGGAGATAATTCACTATATAGGGTGTTGATGGTTTAGCAGCGAATGTTTTCATAATACAATACTAATACCACAAGATGCAACTATCTGATGAATGATCTTAACCGAGATGCTACTCAAAAACAATGGAAAACCATTAAGAGAAACCACAAGAAAAGATAACAATTGCACAAAATGACCGATGAATGGCATAATAGTTAAGGTTGTGGGAAACCAGGCCGATTAGAGTAAAGTCTAGAGTAGTTAATAGAAACGGTTACAAAATCTCATACAATTAAATGAATCAAATGCATAATCATATAAGGAAAATTAAAACTTTAGTAAGATATTGCGGTTGCAATTACTTTGGTCGACATGCTTGGAGGGAAAACTCAAACTAGGCATGTGAAGAGTTTGATAAAACAACCTAATAAGGGTGGTCTCTACACAAGACACAAGGGCTAGGAAACCAACAATGGTTTCCAAACATCGAGAAGATGAGAATCCCCTTATCAGGTATTAACTTAACAAGACCCATTGCACCCAAAATGAAAAGGGATTAGATTCATTGTCTAGTAAGAGACATCATCACATCATTCGATGTCTCATTAAGTTTCCCTAATAAGGTATCGATGCCATTCATTCTAATTATGAACCTATATGTTGGTCAAGCTAGCCTTAGAATTGAGGCAGAATAAATGCATGAATAAATTATGCATAAGTTGCATAAGGTTGGTCAATTAATGTATAAGGATGTAAATCTATGGACTATGTGTATTAGGCATCCCAGCTAACAAAGATAAGTAAACAATAATCCTGTTTAGAAATGAAATCATTTGTATCGATAGAAGAAAAAGGTGAGAGATTTTAAGACAGGCCTGTGAAGGATGCATTTTTCAAGCCCCCACCCCCAGCGTGGCTTCCCTTCTTAGCCACCTTCTACTTGGACATGGCTGCCTTATCCCTTGATCTTCACTCTGTTTCATGGCTTCCCTCAAATGTAATCATAGCCTCCACCTTCCCTAGAGTTGAGTAACCTTCATGGAGAAAAATCATGGAGGAGGGCGAATGGAGAACCACTGTGGAGAAGGGTTTTTTTTTTTTTAATTCTTCAAATAAAGATTGTATTTACCCCCAAAAGAACGGTTACAAAACCGTTGCACACAATAACATTTAATACATTATCTTTTAATTTATTTTAATTAAGACACAAACTTAATTAATTTAAATGTAATAAAGGCATTATCAATATTTTCATTTATCAACACCGCAATTTAATTTAATTTAACATTATAAAATACAACAATAAAAATAGGGGTCGTGACAAGGTTACCGTGAAGAAGATTTATATTGCGTAAGCAAATATACATATGGGATCATCATG
This sequence comes from Sequoiadendron giganteum, assembly GCA_007115665.2. Classification (NCBI taxonomy): domain Eukaryota; kingdom Viridiplantae; phylum Streptophyta; class Pinopsida; order Cupressales; family Cupressaceae; genus Sequoiadendron; species Sequoiadendron giganteum. The sequence goes on along the minus strand of CM021102.1, from coordinate 599,220,724 downwards.
ATTTTTCAAGTTTTTGAAAGGCATAGTACAAGTCTTCAAGTACTAATTGAAATCATTGAAATGTGTGATTTTTCTACTTGGCTAATATAGGAAATAAATAATTATAGACAAAAGTTTCGTCTAGTATATTCTATTCATTTAAAATATTCAAGCGTGGGAAGCTCAAAATTTCATGAAATTCCTCTTGTGTTCATCAATATTACTCTTTAATGATGGCATTTTCCAAGGCATGGTACATCTTCATACTTTTAAAAATCCATTCTTTTTTGGTAAATTCACATTTTCTGGGAAAGCGCTAGGTCTTCAGGTGCAAAAAAATAGAGTTATCAGAGTGTAAGGGTTCTATGTTGCTTGTTTCTTTGTCGACTCAGCAAAAGAAATGTAAATCAATGTCGAAAAAATAGTGTTAAGGAAAAGTGGCAAGGTCCTGTGTGTTTGTAGCTTCAACGTCTCAACTTTCAGTAAGTTATTATGGATTCGAATTGTCACTCTGGTTTTAATATGTTTGTATTTAAACTTGTTTTTTAAATTCTCTGCTTTTTCCTTACCTTGGGCTAGGTATTTCATTGTTACACTTTGGATGGCTTCTATTTGGTATTGGAGTGGATTTATGTGGTTGAATTATGATCTATGGGTTCTTTTCTCTGGTTTCATTTCACAGGGGTTGGAATTTTTCATTCTTACTCTCAGTTGTTTTGGATTATGCATTGGTTGCTAATTGTGTTTTAGTATTGGCTTTATGAAGCTGTAGGGATTTTTGAAAATTTGTAAGGTGGTCATATTCAATAGGTGTTTTAAATGGCTAGAGAATATAATACAAAAAATTATAGAGTACCAGTGGAAATAAAGAGGAATGAGATCCCATTCTTGGAGGAGGTAACATAAGAGGAATTGTATCTAGTTTTCAACATTGCCTATCCAAGCATCGTTGATTGTATTAAATCTGTGATAGGGGATGAGATAGTACAACTAGACTCTCTCAGGCTTTTATTTCCTTCTAATTTGTTGTCTATATTTCTATCAAATGCAATGGATTTCTTACAATCCTTTGTGGCTTTAAGAATTGTGCATTCAGTGCCAATTCTTCTTGAAGCAATGGATGAAGAAGATCTCTTGCAAGCGGTTCAAAAATACAGTTTGGATTTGGGGGAAGCAAATTTAGCAAGTCTCTTTCCAAGAAGCTTCCTTAAAGAAAAGAGAGGTTTTGTAGCTGTGTATGGAGTTGTAAAAAAGGGCCTAAGAGATGACAATCCATGGTTGATGCTAAGAATGATTCAATTACATTCAGGAGAATTGGGCCAACCAATGATTGATTTGATCAAAGAAAAATACTATGCCTCTCCTACATTCTAGGTCATCAAAATTGCCATTCAAGAATTCAAGCAGCAGTTCCACCAATTCTTCTAGCTGGAAACCTTGGTGAAGAAGGAGAAGAAGAGCAAGGTTAAAATTTCCTTGATTTAAATGTTCAAAATGTGAATGAAAATGTAGAAGATATGATGGATGAAGACAAAGAAGACAAATAGTTTGATCTAATTTTTAAGACTAAAATAGTATACATATATGTATATGTAATGCCTAAGTTCATTTTCAGATATATGCAAATACGTTGATTAGTTTTGTAGATATTTGCAACTATATGTGAAAATTATGTATTTCCTTTATCTACCAGTACTATAATTCTAGTTTTTATATTTTTCATATATATATAATAAAAATACCTGGGCTTATGCCTTTTGCCGAAAAAATAATCTAGAGTTAAAAATAATAACACACTTGAATCCATGTCATATTTATGACCTAAGGACTTTTCTATGAATATTAAATTCAATGCCACTTTTTACTACCCACCGCCTAAAATTGAGGGAAGAATTCCACAAGGACATGAAAGAGTGGTACATTTCATTAAGGATATTTTTTTGATTCCATTTTCAACATCCTTAAATGAGGGTTTATATAAGTTTAAGAAGGAATTATTATTAGAATTAAATCCTGAATAAAACCAACAAGGTGGGTAAAAACCTAACATATAATATAAATGGATAGGAGCACCTTTTTAGAGTCAATTATTGAACCTACAAAAAATTGACATCTATAATGTTGATGGGAGAAATGTAATTTCATGGATAAGCCTCATGCAACAAAAATTTAAACTTCATAATATACCATATAATGCCATGGTTGGCATGGCCTTACTATATTTAAAATTATGACCTCACCAATGTAAGATGAGTGACAAGAAATGACAAATGTTTAGTTGGAAAGAATTTAGTAATGAATTAACAACCTTATATGAGTTGTAATGATACTTCTTGGAAATATTTATACAATTAAAAAATATAGTAGACCACTTTGAGGGGTGACCTCCAATAATTAGGCTATAATATATGAATTCAATATTTAATGATATGATGATATGGGAAAGAGTTCTCTTTCTTATTTATAGGCTTAACTCTGTAGGGACATATCCCTTCATCCTAATTAAGAGGGATTAGTGTAGTATTTAATATTTATGTTAGGGTTTTATGCATGCCACAAGTTCTTATCCTTGTCATACTTAGGAATATATAATATATACTTAGGAATATACTATATTAGGATCATAAAATTCTCATCCCCTTAAAAAATAATTTCCCTCAATTCTTAGCAACTCTATTTAATCTTTTGTATGAATTGTTGATTATTCCATGTTGCATCTTCAATTGGTAAATTCTTCCACTTGATTAGGAATTTTGAGGTGACTCTATTTTGCAATATGATTTTTGAAATTTCATGAAGTTTTTGGATATTTTATATGAATACTTTTTCTGTAGTATTAGTAGGAAATAGATGAGAGATTCCACAAAAATATGCATTCTTAAGGAGTCTATCCAAAACAAGCAAGATTACATTAATATTATTTGAATTTGGCAACCCCATAATGAAGTCCATTAATATTTATACCTCATGTTGTGTTGGAATGCTTAATATTGGTAAGAGACATTGAGTCTTTTATTCTTTCCCTTTATTTTGTTGACATATCAAACATTCCACCACAAATTTTTGGATATTCAGATTAATATCTTCCCAAATTAAATGTTTCTTTATAGGATGATAAATATGAAAAAATATTCTATAGTATCTTATTAGACCCAAAAATCCTCTCTTCTTTGGGTCCATCTTAATACCTTTATGTGACACCAAATATCCTAAGTATTCTACTTCTTTTACCCTAAAGACACATTTGGAATTTTTTGCATAGATTTTATTACCTTCCAATTCATTAATAATAGGAATATGAAACTTTTTTTTATGAGTGATCTTGTTTATCTTCTTCTAATGTGAGCATGGTGCATTCTCCATGGATCATCCTTTTTTAAGCATATGGGATAAATAGGAACATTTTTGGGATGAACAATGCTTCTTGGTATTAATTCAAAGTCATGAGTATGGTCTCCAATTAGAGGTACAAACTTGGATTCTTAAAATATATGTTGACAGTATTGAATAATCTCTTGAATTTTTGGTTGATCTTGTAGGAGCTTATGGTGAACTCTTGAACACCTCAGGATCACCTGCAAGACAAAAATAACTTCCACAAGAGAGAAATGATAGAAATATCAAGCTATGATTATGGATGCAATATTTACAGGGTATGTGCAGGATCATGATGGGCCAAAAAGTGGCAATGGGAAAAAAATTACGTTTTGTATCGACTCAAAAATGAGAATATCCCAAGTTGACTTTTTTTAGGCTTGGGTGTCAGTGCATTGCTCCAAAGCAATGCCCAAACCAAGAATTACAAATCGGATATCCAATTTGAGCTGCGAATAAATTAAAAAAATAGGGGCCTTTTAAAATCATTTTAAACATTCTGAAGAGCTGAAGAGGCAGACGCATAGGGAGAACTCCGATATCAGATATCCGATTTGAAAGGTAAGTTTTTTGTTTTTTTTAAATCGACTTTTCAACTAGATTTTTATAATTTTAAGTAGTTTTTATGGATTTTTTTTAAAAGTAGGGTTTTTATTTGATTTTTATTAAAAACTAGAGTTTACAATGAATTTTTATTAAAAATTAATGTTTTTTATGGATTTTGATTAAAAACTAGTGTTGTTGATGTATTTTTATCAAAAACTAGAGTTTGTTATGGATTTTTATGAAAAAGTAGGGTTTTTTTACAATAATTTCATTTATATTGTGTAATTTCAATTAGATTAATTAGTTTTTAACTTTAATCAGGTATTATGGCTAAGAATGAAAATGCACAAATGCCAAATGCTCCACCACCTTTGCAACCAGCAATTGAAGTCTTAATTGGTGAAAAATTGGAGCAATTAAGGGGCATTTGTGAAGTTTATAAGACAATCCCTCGATTATCTGTGATGACAAACACATTGAAGGAAATAATTAAAAATATAGAAATCCTCTCCACCCAACATAATGCCTTTCATTCATGGTGAGAAGATATGAGGGAATATTATGCATGTGGATTGTCTTACGATGATGTGAAAGATCTCCAAATAACCAAAGCCCAAATAGCCTCTTTATTCGTTAACCCTTGCACTGATTTTCCAGTTAATGTTAATAAAACAAAAATTTCTATAAAATGGTGCACGAATAGGGACATTGTAGATAACTTTTGGGATCGTTGGTGTATGGTTTTTGATAAACCATCAAACAACAATTTTGACATACCATTTTACTTTATTAAAAATTTATACGCAGAGTTTGTGTTAGGGCATTATGTCAATTAATTTGACATTAAACCCTTCCAGGGTGTTGGTGGAGGTATGCCCCAGGATAGACCAGGGGAAATTAGAGTAGTACCATGCCCATATGTTCCCCCTCCTCCCCTTCCTCCGCCACCTCCAATATATCATCCATATATTATCCAAGATTCAGCCACATAGACTATTCAAGCTATTCACTCTTTGAGTGGTCATTTGGTTTCACATACTTCTACAGTAGCTCAACCACATTCTGGTGATGTTGGCTATGGATTGAGTGTTGTTGCATCATCCTCCTCAGGTCCACATATTTGTGTGCCACATACTTGCACTATGTGCCACTAGATATGCTTGGGTCCTCTTGTACAACCCATTGAGCATCCCTTGGACACTTTTGATTATGACCTCCATGATGTGGACATTATAGATCAGATGCAAGGGAGTGGAGCACACCCTACAGAGTCCTCTCCTGCTAGAGAGGGAGATGTTGGAATAGTGACAAAGGTAAGATTTAAGTTGCAAATTCATAACTTGAATTTGTTTTTAAATGAATATTAATAAGAGATAGTATCAAGTACTAATATTTATTTACATGGTCTATTTAACAGTTGATGTCCGAGGAGGAGCTCACACAGGTGACTGATAGCACCCTTAGGGCCATTTTATTTGGCCTCAACATGCACACAGTAAATATTTTCGCACTCACTTGTTTACATTTTTTTATTATATAATTGCTTGTCATTTGAATTGTCATTAATAAAATTATATAATAACTTATATGTTTATCTTATTTTCCTCTTGTAGGAAATAGCTAGTGCGAGTGAGGTGCAACCTTGTCCAGACTATGGAGGCACAAAGTTAGATAAGGGGAAGGTAATTGAACTCAAATTGGATTGAATTAAGATTTTTAAGATCTTGTATTGATTATACATACATCAATATAGATTGGTAGTTTCATATGTACTTGTCATTTTTATGTATAGGCAATTATGAGCTATACATCGTTGTTGACAAGTGTCACAACGCCTGAAGGAGTAGGTATTGGAACACCTCAAGGAGTAGGTGTTGAAACACCTCAAGGAGGAGGTGTCGAAACACCTGAAGGAGATAAAAAAAAATACTAGCTTAAAGAGGTATGTGTTTATTTTATTTTATGTTTGGTAAATATGTTCCTATTACCAATAATCGTATGTTCCTGACCCTTTAAAGAGACGTATATTTCAGGTAATCAAGATTTCAATTTTAGAGTTCAACTAAACTTCAATGTATATTAATTTTGATATTAATTATTTGATTTTAAATTATATAGTATAACTAATCTCAATTGTGGTTTGAATTTTCCTTGTGCAACTACCTTTAAAGCCAACGAGTGCTTCAAAGAGGCTCCATTTTGATGATCCACCAGTAGTTTAGGATGAGATATATTTTGGCATGTAAATTTTGAATAGATATTGAGATGGCATATGCCACATTTTGTAAAACTTTGTTTGAGTTGGCGTCGATGCCATTTTTGTGTATGGAAATACACTTGATTATTGGATAATTTGATATATAGAAGTTGAAAATCGAAATTTAATTTGTTCCTCATGTGCTTGATTAAAGTATTTGAAAATTTAATCTTGAGCAGTGGTTAAATATCAATGTACAATAGCATAAAAAAGAATGGTTATATTATGTAGTTTATATTTATATCGCTGATTACACTGCATTGCACATCTTTCAAACTCAAAGCATTGCTTCACATTGCATAACTAACAACTAGATGTTGATAGATGGAAAAATTTCAATTACAATATAGTTTTTACAAAGTCAACCTAAGCAATTATGCAATTACTTCACATTGCACAACTAATATTTAGGAGCATTTGTTAAGTGCATTTTCTTGTCATGGAATTCTATGAGACCACATTTCATTGAGGATTTTTTCAAATAGTCCACTGCCTTGTCTATGCTACCAAAGACTTTTATCAAACAGTTCACTGGCTTGTTGGTAGGGCTTATTGTAACTTGAGAGAGGGAGAGGGGATAAGAGGGAGAGACTTGAGAGAGAGAGAGTAGAGGGTAGAGGGTTTAAGGGTTAAGGGTTTAGGGTTAAGGGTAGAGGGGAGAGAGATAGAGGGATTCAATGAAAGTGGGGAGGGAGTGGGAGAGAGATAGAGGGTAGAGGGAGAGATAGGAGTGATTGAGTGAGAGAGAATTGAGAGAGAGAGAGTAGAGGGTAGAGGGTTTACGGGTTAAGGGTTTAGGGCTAAGGGCTAAGGGTTACAAAGGGGAGAGAGATAGAGGGAGTGACTCTGAGAGAGAGACTTGAGAGATGGAGAGAGGGTAGAATGGAGAGACTTGAGAGAGAGGGAGGGAGTGGGATAGCAATAGAGGGTATGTAGGGTTAATGGTAGAGGGTAGAGGGTTTAAGGGTTAAGGGTTTAGGGTTTAGGGTTAAGGGTAGGGGGACAAATATAGAGGGAGTGAGTGAGTGAGAGAGACCTGAGAGAGAGAGAGAGTAGAGGGTTTAAGGGTTAAGGGTAGAGGGGAAAGAGATAGAGGGAGTGACTCTGAGAGAGAGACCTGAGAGAGGGAGATGGGGTAGGAGGGAGACTTGAGAGAGAGAGGGAGTGGGAGAGAGATATAGGGTATATATGGCTAATGGTACAAGGTAGAGAGTTTAAAGGTTTAGATTTTAGGGTTAAGGGTAGAGGGGAGAGATAAAGGGAGTCAGCAAAAGAGGGGGAGGGAGGGAGTGGGAGAGAGATAGAGGATAGAGGGGGAGAGATAGGAGTGATTGAGTGAGAGAATTGAGAGAGAGAGAGGGTAGAGGGTAGAGGGTTAAGGTTTTAGGGCTAAGGGTTTAGGGTTACAAAGGGGAGAGAGATAGAGGGAGTGACTCTGAGAGGGCATAGGGTAGAAAGTTTAAGGATTTAGGGTAGAGGAGAAAGAGATAGAGGGAGTGACTCTGAGACAAAGACCTGAGAGACAAAGAGGGGTTAGAATGGAGAGACTTGAGAGAGAGAGGGAGTGGGATAGTGATAGAGGGTATATAGATATCTAGGGTATATAGGGTTAATAGTAGAGGGTAGAAGGTTTAAGGTTTAAGGGTTAAGGGTTTAGGGTTTAGGGTTAAGGGTAGAGGGAGAGATATAGAGGGAGTGAGTGAGAGAGAGAGACCTGAGAGAGGGAGAGAGGGTAGAGAGAGAGAGAGGGTTAATGGTAGAGGGTTTAAGGGTTAAGGGTAGAGGGGAAAGAGATAGAGGGAGTGACTCTAAGAGAGAGACCCAAGAGAGGGAGAGGGGGTAGGAGGGAGACTTGAGAGAGAGGGAGAGGGAGAGAGATAGGGGGTATATATGGTTAATGATACAAGGTAGAGGGTTTAAGGGTTTAGGTTTTAGGGTTTAGGCTTAAGGGTAGAGGGAGAGATATAGAGGGAGTGAGCAAGAGAGCGAGACCTGAGAGAGGGAGAGGGGGTTAGGAGAGATAAAATTGAGAGAGAGAGAGAGAGAGAGTAGAGGGTAGAGGGTTTAAGGGTTAAGGGTTTAGGGTTTAGGGTTAAGGGTAGAGGGGAAGCGATAGAGGGAGTCAGTGAAAGAGAGGGAGTGAGTGGGAGAGAGATAGAGGGTAGAGGGGAGAGAGATAGGAGTGATTGAGTGAGATACTTGGGAGAGAGAGAGATGGAGAAAGAGAGGGAAAGAGATAATATTTAGATATTTTATATATTAGTAATATATATATATATATATATATTTAAATATTTATACATTAACTAAAACATTGAAATAATATTTAAATATTATACATAATAATTTAATATATTATATATTAAATACATAATTCGGTAAGAGATTATCATAAATTGTCTATTATATATTACATTATAAACTATATTGTATATTATATATTAAATTATAAACTTTATTGCATTTTTTAAATCATATATTATAAATTGTATAATATTTTTTGAACTCATAACTAAAACATATAGGATATCAGATTCAAATCGGATATATGATATGTCTGACACAAAATTTAATGCCTAGGGATTAGCCTTGGGCTTGCTTTGGAATTTGGTTTGGACCTGCCAATCCTAAGAAGTCAACACAAAAAACATGTTTAACAACTTACCTTGCTTTTCCAGACTTCGTCCATGTGGTTGACGATTGTTTTTTTACCCAAAATTGATGAAAATAAAAGGGTTTGTAGAGGAGCTTCTCAACTTTCCACCAATATAAATTATACTTTACTTTGAATCTAAGAAATAATTATTATTCATTTTCTATTAGAAATACGTATAAAGTCCTAATTGATATCCTGATTGAAAAACATCTATAGATTTCAAATAGTATCACATTTTTTGAATCCAAAACATGCATCAAATTCTATGCTTCGCATACTATAGGATTACAAAAAAAATTGAGTTTCATGAAGTTTTGACCAAGTTAAAGTGGTCAGACATATGAGTTTTTATATTTTTAAAAAGTTATAATAAAGAATTCATAATTAATTATTTACTTGGAAAAAAAATGCAAAACAATAAGCATCACATCCAGACATGAGTCCTTTACTTATATCTAACATCTTATAAAAAAATATTATGATTTTATTATGGTTAGGGTCGTCAGACAGACACCTACTTCTTATTTTTTCCCTGAAATTTAAGTACTACTGCATTGAAATTTCAAATTTTCACCAAATAGATTTTTATTTTAGAAAAATAAACCTATTAGTTTATAAACTAAATTCAATTTTCCACAGATTCTATTCTTACATATTTTTGAAATAATATAGATAACTTATTCAAATTTTTATGTCAAGTTGCCTAACTCTAATTTTTCTGAATTTTCATTGCCACTTAAGGGCTTGTTTTTTCCATGATGATCCTGCACATACCCTACAAATTGAATGTATGATATAAATATGATGTATTTCTTATAAATACATGTTGTGAGATAGGATTAGATAAGATCTTGACATGTTTCTTAATCTTGTACATTGAGACAACTACCTCAACAAATATTAAATGAATTAGGGTCCAAAAGCATTAAATTCCAAAAGATAAGATAAGATCTATTAACAACTAATAATATCTAGAAAGGTTCCATCCGAGGACCTAAGTGGATTTAACATGTAAATAGGACCTAGATAGGTAAAAAACCTATTTATAGCAACACCCCCCTTAAAGTACAACTTAGGGAGTATGATTATGCAAATGAAACAAAGATGGGTCCCAACTACGAGGCCATGTTAAGTACCCATGTATAAATGCAATGTAATATCTCACAAGGGTAAAAGCACAAACTATGTCACACTTTTGGCCAAATAAATAGTTTCGAGCAAACTATTTTCGGTCGAAAATGTTTCAACTGAAACCATATGGCGTATACATGGCACACAAAGTTTCGATCGAAACCATTTTGTTCTCCCTTTACAGCTTTGAAATTGGCTTATTTTATGTGCGGGGTTTCTATAGAAACCCTTTTGACCAAAACTGTCTAGTTGGCATCATAATTGGCAGCCAACTCAACTTTTTTTTAGAATTTTCTAAAACTTTCAACTTTAACTAAGTATTTCTTTAGTCAGAATGATGTTTTAAAAAAAATTAAAAATACCCTTTTGTAGAGCTCGGAATGGTGAATCTATATATATATATTAATATTTTGATTAGTTTTAATATATTTTATTTTTAAAATAATGCAAGTAGGTTGTTAAAATTAAAAAATGAGGTTGATTAGAAATTAAAAAAAAATAGTAAAACATATTAATTTTTTTAATAAATACATGGGGCACAAGAGGAGTCTTCTTCAAAAGGGTATAATTTATTTTTTTTAAATAATTTAAAAAATAGGCAATAGTTGACGACCCGTGAAAAATGTCAAATTCTAACAAGTTTGACTTTAAAATGTTATTACGAGAAAAATATACATCAAAATTTGATTTTTTTTTTCTATGCACAAGATATTGAAGTTACTTATTTGGAGAAAAAAAATTAGGGAGAAATGAAGTTTTTTTCAATTTGTTTTTTGATGGCCCATGAAGTCACTTTTTTTTGAATTTTTTAGCATTCCAAAATCTGTCCTTAAATTGATAAAAACATAATGAAAACAATTTTTTTTAAAATTTGAAAAATTAGAAAAATAATCTTCATCAAAAGTTCTACATTTCATTAGTTTACATCAATTTTAAATTCAAAACATAAAGACCACTTTTATGTGGTCGAAGTTTAGATTTTTTTTGTTGTTGGTCGATTCCTTTATAAAGTGTGACACAGGTTTGTGCTTTTACCCACAAATGGAGAAAAAGAGAAAACCCAATGGGATAAAACTCCTCCCCAAAAGAGAGAAAAAGATACAGTAGTGCTCTCCATGAATAATGAGAGGAAAAAAACCCATGTGAGGAAAAAGACCCCCCATAAGAGAGATAAAGAAAGACCATTCAACCCCCTTTCAATGAGATAACCTATTGTAAAGAAACACTAGAAGAATACTGATGGAGTAACACTATAACCTTAATCAAATCAATTAAGGAAAGATGATTCTTTTTCTAGAAATCCTAAAATATCTTTGGGGAAATCCTAGAATCATGATAAAGTAACATCAGTCTTGATGCCAAGGAACACTAGAAAATTCTCAATATGGAGCAACCCTAGAATTTGAATGAAGAAATAGGAGATAGAACATCATTCTATAACCAAAATGAAGTGCAAATATCAAAATTACATCTTCCCAAGTGGAAGTATGTCTAAGTGATCAACTTAAATGTGAATATGCACAAATATGAATAAAAGTTACCTAGGGTTGAATTGGAAAAAAGTGCATGGATGGTATGATAAAGCTCCTTAATACATTTCCAACACCGTAAGAATTTCAAAAATTAGAGCTCGTAGTAAAAAGTTATGAGCTTGGGAGCCAAAAATGAAGATCTGACTTCAAATAGTAATAATGGCTCCAAATCTACTTTTTTTTGGAAAATAACCTACACCACTATGAATTATGTTGAAGTAGCTTTCCAATGATATCTTATTTTCAAAAAATTGATTCTTGGATTGTAAGTTATGGAATTTTGAAAAAATACCCTATTCGGGCATAAGGGGACAAAAATAGGGACCTTGGACCATAAGCCCTCAGGTGCCCATGTGACTGCATGCATTAATTTTATTTTTTTAAATGTGTCGCTAGCCAAGTGGTGGCTCTCATGCACTATTGATGGGAAAAGTGCATGAGGGGGCTACGGGTCTAAGGTCTCCCCGCCCCGGGTGTTAAGCCCCTCTTGCTAGGTGGGAACCCTGGGCTAAAATTGTTGATGAGTAAAAAAACTACCAGGGTTAATAAACTGTTGGCACCAAATATTTAAAACCAAACAATTTTCAATTAATAAAATGCCAGTTTTGTACCTCGTACCAAGTGCGATGCGATAGATGTAACCAGAGTCACATACCAAGTACGTTGTGACAAAATGATGATGTAGTACACAAAACAATGCCAAGAATATTCCTTGGATTGTATAGTGATTGAAAAATGATGTGACTATCACAAACCATATGGTACAACTAGGTATGGATCTATACAGTTGTACAAAAATGTCGACAACCTACAAAATTTGCTTGATGCCCCTAGAAAAAATGTCAAAAATTGATGAATTGATAGTTGATCCTTAGGTTCTCAAACCTTTTAGACATAATGGAAAGATCATATTTGGCTCAAAGTGCCCCGAAATTTCAGCTACCTCCAATATCTAGCACTTATAACCCTCAACTTGAAACCCTTGTAGATTAGTCAAAACATGATGAAAATTGACGAATCGAAAGTTAAACTTGACTTTCTTTGATGCCTTGGATTCAATAGTGAGGTCCTTGAAACCCCCACTCACACCCAACAAATTTTTCACACCAATATTGGTCCCTCGAAGAATTTTGCAACATTGAAGCTCTAATACCATGTAAGAGTTTATGGTGAACTCTTCAACACCCCAAGATCACTTGCAAGACAAAATAACTCCCAAAAGAGAGAAATGGAAGAAATATTATGCTATGATTATGGATGTCAGATTTCCAGATTGAATATATGATGTTCATATAATGCCTTGCTTATAAAGGCAAGTTTTAAGATAGGATTAGACAAGATCTTGAAATTTATCTTAATCATGTACAATGAGACAACTACCTCAACAAATATTAAATGACTTAGGACACAAGAATTAAATGCCAAAATATAAGATAATATCTAGTGACAACTAACACTATCTAGAAAGATTCCCTCCTAAGACCTAAGCGGACTTAACATGTAAATAGGACCTGGATAGATAAAACACCTATTTACACCAACAAATATTTAGTTATCATATCTTGTGCTTCTATAAAATGTAATTGTGTCCCTATATTATAAGAATATTTATTGAGTAGTTTCTCCATCCCATGGGAGCTAATGATTTCACTTGTGGTGATTTTATTCTCAAAAGTTCATACTTTTTCCCATGTATCTTAAAATCCATGGATAAGTCTTGAAAACTGAAAGATATTGTTCCTAATTGTTTAAGCCATTGCACACCCAAAACTACATCCACTCCCGTAATAGGGATAACGAAAATTCCTAAATCTAGTTGATAATTTCTCATTGAGAGTTTTAAATGATAGAATCTACCATCACAAGGTAGTTGTTTCCCATGAATTATCATGACTTGAAAAGTAGAGAATGATTAAACAAAATAATTGATCTCATTAGCTAATCTTATATCAATAAATTTATGCATACTACTAGTATCAACTAACACTTTCACATTTTTATTTTTTATATTACTAATTACATTGAGTGCTTGTGGTGAATTTCGCCACTTAATGCATGTAGGGGGATAATAGTTCTTTATTTTTCCTTGGAATACTCATTCTTAAATTTTAAGTTTGGATCTTTTGTAGGTACTTCTCTCTCTTATTCAACCTCTTTATTTTTCTCACTATAACACTTAAGACTCCTTGACCATTTGTTATCCCAATTCTAATATAGGCCTTTTTCGCTTTTCTCTTTCTCTTTTTGAGGAGAGAGCTTACTAATTTCTCTTAGGTTAAATGATTTGTCCATGTTTTTGCTAGTAGGATTAGTCACTTTTTTGTTAGGCACTCTCATGGTTTCACCTTTGGTGGTGTTTTGTTTCTCTATGCAATTCTTGTTTTATAACTTTCCTAGCTTTACAAGTTTCCAATAAAAGAACATCATTTTGAGTTTGGTCCTCAAGTCCATTGATGTAAAATTGTAGCCTTTGGTAAGGTGTCACCTTGAGAGCTCAAAGTTCCAATCTCAAAAATTAACATTATATTCAACTAAAAACCCTAATTCTTTTAACTTTTTTAGTTGGGTAAAATATATTTCAATACATGGATTCTCATAGAAGGTTTCTCATTCTTTACTAAATTCTTGCCAAATGAACATTTGTCCTTGTTTTTCACCCATCTTCTATTGGTACCATTGCTAAGGTCCTAATTTTAAATATCATAAATTTATGTCAACCATTGAATTATTTGACATATTGTGAAGTTTAAATTATTGTTCTATGAGGCTTGTCCATGAAATTACATTTATACCATCACATTTATGAATGTTTATTCTTGGTAGGTATAATTGTTGACATAGAAAAGGTTCCCCTATCCCTTGATTTGGTTTATTAGAGTTGTACCCACCTTGGTGGTTTTGTTGGGACTTTACTTTTGTTAAAAAATCCTTCTTAAACCTATCTAAACCCTCATTTAAGGATTTTACAAATGGGTAATTTTTTTTTTTATCTTTAATGAAATGTATCATTATTTCATGTCCTTGTGGAATTATTTCCTAAATTTTAGGTGGTGAAAAATAAAATGTATCCTTAGATTTTGTATGTGTAGAAAGGTACTCCAATCCTAAAGATGACATGGCTTCAATTATGTTTTTATTTTAAGATTTATTAAGGTAGGAAAGTATTTGGTGTGAGAGAATTTGATGTTTCTATTAGGACAAAACTTTGACCATTAAATTAAAAAATATATTTGTATTCTTATAGTAAATTACAAAAAATAACTTTACCTCATTTTGATAATCTTTGGACAAAAATATAAATTTTTTAAATACCAAAAATTTCAGCCTATAGAGAAAATTAATGAAAAAAATATTAATAACTTTTTGAAAACGTACCTTGAAAGTTTGAATTTTTCTCAAGAGCTTATATAATGCATACCTCAAAACCCCCAAAAAAAATCCCAATTCACATTGGTCTATAAGTTATTGTGGAAAAAAAAATGTTGGCCCAAATCGTAGCTCTAATACCACTTGTTATTATAGTTCTTGGAAATATTTGTAAAAATAAAAAAAATAGCATACCGCTTTGAGGGGGTGACCTCCAATAGTCAGATAATAATATATGAATTCATTATTTGATGATATGATGATATGGGAGAGAGATATCTTCCTTATTTATAGGCTTAACTATGTAGTGGCATACCCCTTCATCCTAATTAAGAGTGATTAGTGTATTATCTAATAATTATATCATGGTTTAGCATGCCACAACTGTTTATCCTTATTACACTTAGGTGTATATAACATATACTTAGGAATATATCATATTAGTATCATAACATGAGAAACCATGCATTGGAAGCTATTTTACCCAATTATTATTTTTTAAACAATCAAGGTTTGTACCTGAAGATAATGTTCAACATTTGAGATTGATAATTTGAGCTCCCAAGATGACACCTTACGAAAGGCTACAATTGTACATCAATATAATTAATGATCAAATCCAACATGATGTTCATTTGTTAGAGCCTTGTATATTTTGAAAATCTATGCAATATACATTAAATATTGAGCAACAAAATGCCACCACTAAAATATCCATAAAATACCAAACCATAGAATAAAAAAATGAAACTATCGCTAATTTTATTAATAAAAATGAGCCTATCTCTAACACAATATAAATAACTAAGGTCTCTCCTCAACATGAGTTAGAGAAAAGAGAAGAAGGTTTATGTTGGAATTATAGTAGCAAATGGTCTAGGGGTCATAAATATGATAATAATGAGAAAATTCTAATGGTTATTGAGAATGTAGTTAAGAAAAATAAAGATATTTCTATAGAAGAATCAAATATGGAACTAACACTTGAAAATTTAAGGGACAAAGAAAGTTCTACTATTTCCTTATATAGATTGAATAGAACAAGCACACCACAAACACTTAAAGTGTTTGGTTATATAAAAAAGATAAAGGTGATGGTGTTGGTTGATACATGTAGTACACATAACTTTATTGACAGAAGATTGGTTAATGAGCTCAATTGTTTTGTGTATATAGTCTCTAACTTCCAAGTCATGATAACTAATGGAAAACAACTCTCTTGTGATGGTAAATGTCATCATATAAAATTTTCAATAATAGATTATCATCTATATTTAGAAACTTTTGCTACTCCTATTGGAGTAGTAGATGTAGTTTTAGGAGTACAATGGCTTAAACAATTGGAAACAATGACCTTAAATTTTTAATATCTCTCCATGAATTTTAGTACACATGGGAAAAAGTATAAAATTTTAGGGATGCAATCACCACCAAGTGAAATCATTAGCTTTCATAGGATGGAGAAATTGCTTAAGAAAATTTCCTATAATATAGAGGTACTAAAATTATATTTTATAGTAGCACAAGATGCAATAACTCAAGATCAACCAAAAATTCAAGAGATTGTTAAACACTGGTATCAAAAAATATTTCAAGAATCCAAGGTTGTACCTCTAATCAATTACCATAATTATGAAATTTAATTAATACTAAGAAGCATTATTCATCCCAAAGAAAGTGCCTATTTATCTCTTATGATTATGCTTAACACAAAGGATGATCCATGGAGAATGCGCTTCTTGGTGTAGGTTTTTATTTTCCTAGTGGGTTAATTTTTTTCCCTTAGTCCTAGGTTTTTCCTACACTTTTAATAAGCTTGCTTAGGATAATAAAGTGAGTTTATCATTTAATAACTAGGAGATAAGTGTTGTAGTGTCCCATTCCTTAAAAGGTGGAACACTTTCCACTTTTGGTGTCCATCTCCACTTTTGGTAGTCCATATCCACTTTTGGTGTTTAATTCCTATTGGTTGGATTTGCCACCTCCATCATCTCCTTAGTTTTATGTAAACTCACTACCTAGCTTTTATTTACACATAGAATCTTGCATATTCTTGCATTGTTGCATACTTTGACATACATGCACCTTGATGCATGCAATCATTATTCTACATATTTTCTTTGAGCTCCTAATGCAATCTTGTCATCTTGAAATTTGCACATCTCTTGGAATCTCGGGTCTGTAATTGTGTTATTTCATTTATATTTTTATAGCTTATCTCTCTCATAGGAGATCTTGGTTATTCAATCTATTTCAAATTTCTAACACGGTATCAAAGCTTAGATTTTGAAATCGTTGAGTACTTGGATTCCTAATTAAGAGATTGGAGTTTTTTGTATGATCTTGTAAATTCTTGTATGCTTCTCTCTTATGTTTCAATATGATTTGGAGAATCAGAAATGAATTATGAAGATATGTTAATCCTATATTTGCATGTGTGTTTTTGTTGAGATTTAGTGATTACAATTATTTTGGCTATAGTGGTAGCCATTTTACTATCCCATTACGTTCGAAAGGCTCAAAAAAGTCAGATTTGACTTTTGTTTCACTCAATTTGGCCACCATATGACACAATAGTAAACAAGGGTTTGAAGCTCAGATCTAGTGAACATATTTTTGTAGGAGAATTTTTGGCCCAACCAACCTTTCCATTACGCTCAAATGGTCCAAAAACCCCTATTCTCATATAAAATATGTCTATTTTAGAAGAATTTTATTTTTGGCAAATTTTTATTTTGCTAGGGGGTCGCCACTTCAAGTTAAATTCAACTATTTAAAAAAAAATCCATAACTTTTCACCATGGTGTCTTTTTTTGGAAATGAGATATAGTTGGAAATCTAGAGATGAGCACTTTCCATCTAAAAAGGTATTGAAAAGAAAGTTTTCCATTTTCTACCAGATATTGCAAGTTGAAGCCATTGTTGCATTGTTTCTTCAACAAGCCATATATTTTGGCCCAAAGCTCTATTTTTCAAAAACAAATATGCATTGGAAAGGTATTAAAGAGAGATACATATCTATAGGGATTTTATTTTTTTAGATTTTTCATCAGGTTCATTTTGTATCAGAATTTGTAATTTTGGTCATTATGGGACTATTGAGCATTGTATCTTGGTAAAGGATTTGTACATGCACTAAAATTTAAAGTTCCAACTTTGTAATATCTTGCAGAGTGATTTTTGAGACTAGTGGAAAGGGGGAGGTGTCCCTTGATGTCTCTTTTTGCATTCACTTAAAGTTTCTTTTTTGTATCAA
Organism: Sequoiadendron giganteum; assembly: GCA_007115665.2. NCBI lineage: Eukaryota > Viridiplantae > Streptophyta > Pinopsida > Cupressales > Cupressaceae > Sequoiadendron > Sequoiadendron giganteum. The sequence goes on along the minus strand of CM021102.1, from coordinate 599,202,626 downwards.
TCTTGAGGGGATTATATAAACAATTTGTAATCACAAACTAAGATAATGTTCCATTTATGGGGGGTTAAGCATGTCTCTTAAATGTTATTTCCATCCTTTTGTTATCAAGATAACTTCTAAGAACTATTTTTCCTGGAAATAAAGGATAAATAATCATTGCCTTGAGTAGGATCTATTACCCTATCTCCTTAGACTCGTTCCTGAGCCAAGTGACTATAATCAAAAGAAAGCATAGTTTAACAATAATGACATGGCATATGGACTAATATGTCTTATTCTACATTATGTAGAGCACACTGGGTGCCCTTTCACTACTCAGACGATCATCCAACAATTGTATGAGACCTTGGATATTTGTTTGAAAGTGATGTTCCTTGGAGAGCTAGGCTATTATGGATAATACTGAGACTCATATTGGCCCATATTTTTTGGACACATATCATGTGGATGATCAATTCATTGATACCCCATCAGACATACCTTTTGCAACTTTAGATTCTAGAGATGCTACTTTGAGAGCCTCCAGTGATTCACTGTAGCGAGATCATTTATGTCTTCTAGATTCAATCCATTGGGACCAATTTCTACTAGACATATCTTGTTTGTTTGTAGAGTCCCTCATTTTGGATCTAGATGACACTATTGAGGATATACATCTTCTCTTTGAGGACAATTCTTCATCTCCTCCATCTATTATTGCTACTGTAGTTCCAATGTTGCTTCTTCGAAAGTTTACAGTGATTCTTTGTAGTAGGACATACATTGTCTTTCAAATTCAACTTTGTGGGATGATCTCTTGACAGGTATTTTAGACTTGTTTATGGAGATACATAATGTAGATTTGTGAGACACTATTGGTTATATTTAGATCTTCTCTTTGATGAAGTTGATTCTTCTTTAGTTTTTGTGAGGGAACACTTTGACCCTCTTGTTCATTCTCTACATGATCATTCATCATAGTTTGGAATGCGTGTGGATACTTTGGATCATCATTTGGAGGATACATCTTTAGAGGAGATAATTGAGTCTTTGGCTTGTATTCTACATCAATCTCTAGGAGATTCCAAGTTTTCTTTTTCAGCAATGTGGCCTAGAATGTCTGATTTGATTATGGGAGCCTTCAACATCGACATGGGGAAACTTGAGCCGAGTTTAGAGACTCCATACTTATTGAGTTTTATTCTTACATATTCCTTTCAGGATTGGGGAGATAGCCTACATATGTCATTGGTCTTGTTTCTTCCTAAAGGGAGGAATTTTTTTCGATGATCATGGGCCATCTTCTATATTTAGTTTCAAGCATCTACCGTTGGATCTCTTTGGGGGGCTTCTTTTTCCTTCCACTTCATTCTCTCTCTATTATGGGGGCATACCTCCTTTTTGTGGGATGGGGCTTCTTCTTCTTTTGAGGTAATTTTATATGTACATGGGTACCTAGTATGGCTTCATTTGCTAGGACCCATAATCTTTTGCATCCTCCTAAATTGTGCTTAAGGTGGGCTATTAGTGTAGGTTTCTAATTTCCTAGCGGGTTAATTTATTTTCCTTTAGTCTTAGGTTTTTACTACAGTTTTATTAAGCTTTCTTAGGATAATAAAGTGTTTTTATCATTTAATAACTAGGAGATAAGTGATGTGGTGTCCCCTTCCTTAAAGGGTGGACCACTTTCCACTTTTAGTGGTCATCTCCACTTTTGGTGGTCCATATCCACTTTTTGTGTTTAATTCCTGTTGGTTGGATTTTCCACCTCCATCATCTCCTTAGTTATATATAAACTCACTACCTAGCTTGCATTTATGCATAGACTCTTGCATATGCTTGCACTATTGCATACTTTGGCATACATGCACCTTGATGCAAGCAATAATTATTCTACAAATTTTATTTGAGATCCTAATGAAATATTGTCATCTTGAAATTTTCACATCTCTTGGAATCTCGGGTCTATAATTGTGTTATTTAATTATTTTTATAGCTTATATCTCTCTTAGAAGATCTTGGTTATTCAATATATTTCAGATTTCTAACAATGCTCACTTTACAAGGAACTAAAAAAATCACTCCTAAGAGATAGGTTTCATATTCCTATTATTAAAGAATTGGAAGATACTAAAATAAGTACAAAATAATCCAAATGTTTCTTTAGGATGAAAGAAGTATAAGGTCATGTGATGTCACCTAAAGGTGTTAAAGACCATAAGAAGATTTCAACAATAAAAGAGTGGCCAAAACCTAAAAATATTAAAGGTTTGAGAGGATTTTGGGGATTAACAAGATACTATATAAGATTTGTTTGTACCTATCATTGTAAAAATAAATATTTCTTTTGAGAGGTATTAAAGTGAATGTCCAAAAAATTGTGACTAAATGTTTGATATTCCAAATAGATAAAGGGGAAACAATAAATATTCCCGGCCTCTTACAACTATTAGTAATTCCAACACAACATTGAGAGGAAATACCAATGGAATTAATTATTGTGTTGCCAAGGTCAAATCATCTTGATGTAATTTTGTATGTTGTGAACAACTCTTTAAGTTTGCATATTTTTGTAAACTCTCTCATCTATTTCATGCTAGTACTATGGAAAAAGGAATCATTGAAAATGTATAAAAACTTCATGGAATTCTTAAATCTTATTGAAAAATAGAGCCATCTCAAAATTCCTAATCAAGTGGAAGTCTTCCAATTGAAGATGCAACATGGAATGATGAACAATCCATATTAATATTTTAGAGTTGCTAGGCATTGAGGGCAACACTTTTTTGAAGAGGATGGGAATGTTATGAAACTAATATCATATATTCATAAGTATACATTATATATTCTTAAGTATAATAAGGATAAACAATTGTGGCACGATTAACCTTAAAATTAGTCTTAGTTAATACCTTAACCTCTCTTAACTAGAATGAAGGAGTGTGTCCCTACATGGTTAAGTCTATAAATAAGGAGAAGATGTTCCTCCTAAAGCATCATATGATCAAATATTGAATTCATATATTATTATCTGATTATTGGAGGTCACCCCCCTCAAAGTGGTCTACTATATTTATGATTTTTACAAATATTTCTAAGAAATATCATAATGTAACCATGGTTTTCCATCCATACCTTCATTTAATGTTTGAATAAATTTTCGAATGGAGATAGAAAACTCACATTTGAGGGATAAAGCTTATGAATTTTATTATATTCTTGGGATGACATGCATGCCCTAATCTCATAATTACCTATATGGTTTTTATACCTCTTTGATTTAAAAAGATACAAAATTGGAATATTTTATCACAATGCATTCATACAATACAATATGGTAATTCACTAGATCCACTTTTGGAGGTAATGATATCACACTTTTGCAATCCAATTAGGAAATGAACCACAACCCATGTTTCCCACCTATTTGACTCTTGTTTCATCACATTCTAAATTTTATTTTATCCTAGAAATTTATATTTAGAATAAAGTGTTTTCAATTTGTCACAAATGACGAGGCCACTATACTCAGCCTTAAAATCAATACTCTATCCATGTAAAATCCCTTAATAGTCCTAATCCTTATATTTATATGTGCTTCGAAAAGTCAATCCACCATGATATTATTGGCAAGTGATCATTTAAAAGCTTTTTCTTGGTTTGACATATCTATTATACATAAGCCTTTAGTTGAATTGGATCTAGACCATGGACATTTTATATATGTCAGTATTATTGGAAATTTATAGCACTTTCTCATGATCTATTAGAATAGTAAGCGAGCCATTATTCTGACGGTTGCAAGTCCTAGTAACTATTACATCAAAATACTATAAATGATACCCCACTTCTAGTCCACTACTTTAGTGGATAATATCTTGTTTTTGATAAGGTAAGTAGGGTTTTGAAAGGGACTAGAACCTTGTACAAAGTGAAGAAATGGAACACAACCAAAAACCAAAGTATCAAAAATTTCCAATGAATCACAACAAAAACAAGTTTTGAAGAGCACCTAAAACCCTCACAAAAAGTAGAGAAACAACAAAAACACTGTAGTACAATAGAAAATTGTCAACCAACACTTGACCACCCAAAAAACTAAGAGAAAAATAGGTTAAAATATGAGAGAGGCCACACCAAAATAAAGAGCCTCATCGATCAAGGATGTTTGAAGTTGTGTCTAACCAAAGATCTCATAAGGAGAGCTCGATCTAAATGGGTCAATTCAAGATTATTAGAAGAATCAATCTCAAACATAAGAGCACAAAAAAATTAATCCTTGAGGGGGATTCCCATTAGGACATCGATAAGATCTTCCACATCCAACTCCCTAGCCAAGGGGCTCAACAAGTCTATCTTTTCAGTGAGATTATCAATAGAGGAACCCAAAGCCTTCCCAACAGAACAAGTCTTCAAGGGATTGAAGGCCTAGCAAGAATGGGAAAAGTGACCAAAATGTAAGGAAATGAGAGCACACCAAAGAGGAAGAATCAAAGAGGATACTCTGATCCTAAACACCCATCTTGGAATGAATCTTAATTTTATTTGGTAGAAGCTTACTAAATTCAACACATATACAAAATCTTGCATAAACTAAGTGTTCCTTTTCATTTGTGATCCTATCTATGACTAAGAAAGAACCAATAATATTACCAATACCTTGAAATATTTCTTCATCCCATAAGTCCAAAGGAAGTGTTGGGAGTCTAACCCAAATAGGGGCCCAATCGAAGCTTCCTTGGAAGCAAAAAACCTAGCAGTCCAACTTCATAGAAGGAAGACAAATTTTCCAAATAACCATGGCCCACCAAGTAAGGCACCCTTACTCTGCTCAAGGTGCTGGAAGGAGAAAAGGAAAAAACCTTTAGGAATTGTAGCCACTTCCAATATACCAAAAGCCTTCCAATTAACCATATTCCACCTATGAATAAAGTCAATATTTGGACAAGGGCTTGTGAACCTCCCAATAAGAGCATTTCCCATAGCAACAATAGATTTTTCCACTACAACATTAGGAATCCAAAGTGAGGGGAAATAGACCATAGGGGTCCCTTGCACCTCAACCTGGATAGGATTAGCAACATCCAATGAACCATCATAGGGAATCCCCTCACACATATGGAGGGGTTCCTTCTTAAAAACATCCAAACCAATAGGGGAAGCTAAAACTTCAAACTCTCTAGAGATGTGAGAGGATAATGGAAGGATCACCAAACCAAATCCCAGAGCTAAGATACTTTACAAGCATCTGAACAATATTTAGATATTTAGATAAAGAAGTCGGAGACACAACCAAATTCCCATCCAAGCTAAGCCCCACACACAAAGTGGGAGAGGGGGGCTCCTTGATAAACACCGCCTTCCTAAATGGGGAAGCCTTCAAACATAAATCCAATTATATGGGAGGGGGAAGAAGAAATCACCACCTAAGGGAAATAACAAGGTCAAGTGAGCCAGACCCAAAACACCCAAATTTAATAGGCTTCCTCTCGTTCCTCTGCACCCCATGCAAATCAACATCAAATGTCTCCTTCAAACTGCTCACACACCTCTGAGATTTTAGATGGGATTCCAATAGAATGTCAAGGATAAATTTGTCCTCCTCCTCGACCCACTCATTCCCCCAAAAATACAATTCATTTCCTTTAGACTTCCCCCCTTTTTCATCATCATCATCAAAATCACCATCATCAATGTCGTTGCAGTAGGAAATACCCTCCTCAATGTCATTGCAAGTCATAGAGATCCTAACCATTGCCACTAGGTTTTGCCTCCTCTTTGTCACCGCTAGGTTTTCCTTCATTGCTTGCTCCATTGAAATATAAATTTTTCTTTTTAATATCTTTATTTGTTACATCCATTTCCACTTTACATCTTTTAAATAAATTTTATTTGATGTACTATCAAATTCTTTTACTTCCATAATTGTTTCATTGTCTATAATTTTCCACAATATTATTCTCAACCATCAATTTATTTTTCATAGGTGAATTTGTAACAACATTAGTAATTTCTTGATCAAAAAAACCTACAAAAGTCAACGTGACCCCTTTACAAGTTGGACCTTAGTATTTAACTCTTCATTTATAGTGACACTTTTATGCTTTCTTTTGGTTTCATATAATGTCATTTTGATCCCATAGTGTATGTGATCAAAGACATGATGGTGATCTTTTGATCCTTGTGTTGTATGTAGATGACTTGATTCTCATAGGAAATTCATATTCTATGATCCAAAGTGTTCAAAGAGTATTGGTGGAGTAATTTGATATGATAGATATTGACTTTTTACATTATTTTATTGGTTTATAGGTTATTCAATCTTTGGATGGGATTTCCATTTTCTAATAGAAGTATGCTCTTGATATGATTTAGATATTTGGCATTCTTGATTGCAAGCCTGTCCCCACACCATTTCAATCAAGTTTTGTATTGTCTTCTAGTTATTCCACTCCTTTAGTTGATGCTACATTATATCGATAATGGGTTGGAAATATTTTGTACCTAACACATTCTCATCCTAATCTCTCTTTTGTGGTTGGTCTTGTCTCTAATTTATCTCATGACCCATTCAAGAGTCATTGAAAGGTTTCCAAGCATATTTCAAGGTACATTTAGGGAACCTCTCATTATGGTATTCATTAAACATTAATATATTCTCATATTGTCGACTTCATTGACTCAAATTGGGTTGGTGATATTAATGAAAAGAAGTCAAATTTTGGCTTTATTTTTTGTCTTGGTTTTGGCTCCATAGAATGGTCTTGCAAGAAGAAATGTGCTATTTCTTTATCATATATAAAGGTTGAGTCTCAAGCAATATTTTTAGCTAGCTAAGAGGCTCTATGGCTTCATAAGTTATTGATTGAGTTTGATTTCCCTCTTGGTGGTATCAATATTCTTTGGTGTGACAATCAAAGTACCTTTCATATTTCTTACAACAAAGTGGAGCATTAGAGGAATAAGAACATAGAGATGCACATGCACTTCATTTGACAATTGATTCAGGATAATTCTCACCTTGGAGTACATGCCTACAAAAGAGTAGGTTGTATACATCTTCATGAAACCTTTAGGATCACCTGATTACCTCTAATTGTGATCAATGTTTGGGATGAAATAATTTATCCTTGGGGGGTATTCGTGAGGCCTCCTTTGTGTTTTTTACATGCTTTCTTTCATGTTTGCATCTCTTTTTTGAAGATGATTTTTTCCCATGAGATTTTCTCCTTTTTATCAGTTATGAGAGATTCTTTTTTACTTGTACATGGGCACCTCATGAGACCTAGTAGTTGGGACCCATCTTTTATTTTTCATGCATAATTTTGTTTTACCCTAATTTTCACTTAAGGGGGGTGTTGGTGTAATTATTTATTTAATTACACTTTATTAACTTTATTAAGATCACTTAAGTAAGGAATTTTTAGGCCATCCTTGCATATAATGTAATGCTTTTTATTTTTCATTCATTTGTAACTACTTTTATGAGAAAATATAAAATATCTTTGTAGCTCTCATTTCATGGAAGGTTTTATTAGATTTTCTATTTGATCTCACTTTTATGGTTATTTCACATCTTCAACACTTCAAGTGTCTTATTTAGTCACTTTTATGGGTTTTTAAAATCAAGTTTCTAGAAAAGGATAATAAATATAGTTTTAAATAGGCTTAAAGCTTCTAATTCATCATAGTGTAAAGAGTGAGGTTAACTCTCAATGAATATTTCCTTTGTATAAGTTATTTTTTCCATCCTTTACACTAACATCCTAAAAGTAAAGTTCATATTTTTTTTTTGTTTTCTCAAAAGGTTTTCTAACAAGGTGGTGTGAAATGATGGGTTCACCAAAATATAGTGAACCGTGACAAATAAAAAAGTGGTTTAGGATAGTGGGCTCACCAAAATGTTGATTTTCCTTATTATACAATCTTGTAAGCACCACACTTAGATGAAATAAACTTTTTCAATAAGGAACCTAATCTACTACTAATGAAAGAATATTATGACAATTTTATAATCTAATGTGATTTAAACCTGAAATATTAACATTTACTAAACAAGTTGAAACATTGGAAAATGAAATTAAATATAGCTATTTAATATAAATTGGATAATAGAATTAAAGTATAATTATAAATTAACAAAAATAACTTGGTAATAAAATTTTGAGCTCACTAGACTAGACATCAATACTAAGCATGTATGTTAGTGTGATGCACTATAATCCTATATGATAAACATGACCAAACTAAAAATTTCCTTGAAATACAACTTGAATTTCTACTAGAATAAAACTAAAAAACTCACAAGATGATCACCAATAAAAAACTTAAAAAAAGAAAGAAAATTAAGCAAATCTAGTCAAATAAAAATGATTTAAATGCAAGGGAAGAGAGGCAAGACATTGGAAAATTCCTTAAAGGTTGAATATCCTCTCCCAAACAAAAATTGTAGCTAAAAGAGATAAATGAGAATATTTTTGTGGTTGTTTAAGAGCTTTCCTTTAGGTCAAGCCCTTATGTAGGTTTCTCAACGTCCATAAATAGCCAATATATTGATAATGATAATATAAATGTGTGTGTGTGTTTCTCATCCTAAGTATACAATTCTCAACTAGATTTCTACCATAAAACCAAAAATTAACATTACGAATATTAATATTTATGGCACAAATTCCATAGCTAATTCCATTTAGAACTTTTATGTTCATAAATCACCAATAAATATAAAATAAAAGAATATTAATTTCCAAATTTCAATAGTCACATACAATTTGACTTGGCATTTAATGCCTCAAATTCAATTCTCAATTACATATTTTTCTTCCTATTACATCAATATTTTCCTTTTTCATCAATGATACATATACATAATAGAATTTTGATATGATTCCTTTATGAATGCTCGTCTCCACTGGTGGAGGAGAACATGATTGAGTTGATTTTCATCCAACCACGAAGAATTTATTCCTTCAAATTATTCAGTCATCGAAGAATACCCAACCCTGCATGGAACACTTAGCAAGAGGTACAATTTGCAAGGTGGAATCTATGCATGCCTAACTACATGCATTTCTATCTACTTTGTTAGAATATGCAAGCTCCATGTTAGGTAAACAAATACATTAGAGAGAGGATAAATATCACAATCTATTCCATATACATATATATAAAAGTGACTGCAAAGCTTGGCCAAGCTCATGCTGCATAAAATGCAACTCTGGTTAGATTTGGAAAAGCAAATCTACACTCTTTGGCACCCATTCCTAAGAGAAAAAAATATCATATTAAAGGGGCATGCCTCCCTTTTAGACCATCTATTAGCAACATATTCTAGTGTGCTGCAATCTACCATTGAACTCATGTATCATTCCATTTCATTAATTGTCCACAAACAAGTCATTTTAATCAGGTACAACCATTCATTCATCCATCATAGTCAATCATTTAAATGTTGAAAATCCATAATGTTCTATCACTATGGTTCCTTTCTTTGCAATCAATTCTAACAATCTTACTCAAAGATTAATCAAGATGAATCAGAAGGTATACTGCATGTATGTGCATGTGCATAAATGAAGCATTTATGCACATGCACATATATGGCTAAAGTGAACAGAGTTGGAGAATGTGTATACATTCTGAATAGAAAAAGACAAATCATCCTTACACATAGGAAATCTAAATTCAGAAGAAATCAATGTCAACTTGTTCAAATGCTTCATTTAATAATTCAGAGACATTTAACCAACAATATTTATTTATAATTTTCCTAGTAATCATTACTAGAGAAATATTAGTTCATTTAGAAAGGAAGAATACATTCAATCAATTCCAATTCTATTTTTCTGGGTTGTCTGTTTCAGGTTAAACATGTCTATTTGTTGTTCAAATTGAGATTTGTCATTGTAACAATTCATAAAAGAACATCAATAAATCAAATCAACATAGTTATTATGAGCTATCAAACAAGTTTCTACATTCAAAGGAAAAGTGGTTGATATGCATGTTATCATGAAGATGATAACATGCTACCAATTCCACAATAGGGTCTTCATTATAAATCGATAGCATTTAAGCTATGGTGGGGTCTTCATTTGTATAGAAGCACCCAATAAATTTCTCATATAACAATTAGTATAGTGGGTCGTTCCTTCAACCATGGATAAAACACTAAAGTAAATCAATAATGATAACACAAGAAAGTATGTGTATATATATATATACAAATACACATGCACTAACATTTGCATGATAATCCCAAAGGGATTTTATATCCCGTGGCCATAGGAAGGCCAAATATTATTTCACAGTATCTATTAACATTTAATTTTACACGAATGTTGACTCGTTCATTTGAGAAGTATCATTGAACGATGAAATCATTTGGCCAAAGTTTCCACATAATGATACTTCATTCTTCACAGTTTAACCTTCATAGAGCATAGTGAGTGCTATCAACAAATGTTAGTAACTGCCTTAGCTTGACCATGTATGGTCATTGCCACAGTTTACCACTGAAAAGGTGGAACGATAAATATATACATACGTTCAAATGATGCATGTCGTTCTCTATTTTCAACCACTAGCGATATGTATCGCTTGGCCATAAGACATGGCACCCACATGACAGTGATAAAATAATACAAGCCGATCACCAAATGACATTGAACAATAACATACATTTCTTCACAGAGATTGATAAGACAATACATTATTATGGGTCAGCTGAATGGCCTTGACCCTATGAAAGATGAACACACGAGTATGATTCCACTGTGGGGATCTATTTAATACCCTCACATGCAAGATATAACAAGGAAAAGGCTCACCGTGAAGGCTTCAGCCCCAGCTGAGCCAACATAGTTCAATTAAAATCAACCATCAAAGAAGACATATGAATGATAGCTCACACAATGCTTAACAAAGTTGCAAATGAGGAAAATTCATTTGATCAAGCAACAACAATAAAGGATTTTGCATTACCTTGTTTCTCTACAAAACCAATGATGAGAATGGAAACAATGCTTCAATTCCTCTACTCCCCCCCCAGTCAGTCCTCTTTTTTTTTTCTTGCTTTTCTCTTTTTTTGTTCACTACTTAATTTCCCCCTCTTTCGTTCAAATCTCCTCTTGCTATTTTTAGGAGATAGTGGTCTTGAATTCCTCTTTCTCCATAACCTTACCTAGCCACCCACTCCTTTGCCCACTCCTCTTTCTGAAGGTTGACGAAAGATTTTTTTTTGTCATGGAAGGGGTCAATTCCTATCCCATTAATGACGGGAGTAACATATTTGATTCCATGATTCCAGTATTTTCCATGAAAAGTAAAAATTTAAACCTGAGGAAAACATTCATATATATTCATTTATTTATCATATACTCGTATGTATATATATACATTTATATGTACTATTCACCTCCATAAGACTATATACTTATGCACATGTATTCAAAAGGTATATTTTTTTCAACTTACATATCTATCTTACCCATTTCTTTTCCTTATTCGAAATACAATTCAAACTCATATAAAAGAACAAACAATGAAATCATTTTTCATATGACAATTTTATTTGATGAAAATGAGTTTCTTTTCCAATTTTATTGAATATCAATTTGGATTAGACAAGGTAAGGCAATAATGCACTAATTCATTATTTTCATTAATTTTAATTCACACTGAATATAATGAAATTCATCATCTTTTCAAACATATGTAGATGTCATGATCTATTGTGGTGTGTGAGATTCCAGATTCCATTCTTGCTTACCATGGTCATCTGGCTAAGTGTGCCTACCTCAATCAAGTTCTCATCCTTCAACCCGTTTCCTACACACACATTCTTACACTTGTCCACTTATTAGTAACCTTTGACTGATAATCTCATGAAATAATTTGAGTAGTCACAAAATTACATAAATATTCATTTTCAATGTTGTCATAGCATTTTATCAAATCCATAAATAAAAATGATAAATTATATTTTTCAAATATTTAAAATGCAAGCATTGAAATCAAGATATGACATCCTTCCCCACTAGAAAGAGACATCATCTCGATGTCTAATAAAAAATTGTTTCATATTTTACCATCATATTATTTTCAAGCAAAAACATCATAACATACCAATCCAAAATATTAGGCAACAATATAAAGATAATCATCAATAGTCTATCTAAGAAATAAAATGAGGGGAGAGTTCTATCTCCTCTGCATCCTCCCAAGTAGCATTGTCCTCATGATACTGGTCACATTGGACCTTATAGTGAACAATGTCCTTGTTTCACAACTTGATGTTGCGTTTATCCAAAGAATGCCAAACAAGTATATGAGACACATCTGGGTGGTATGGTTCTAGCAAGGAAACATGGAACACATTATGGAGTTAAGCTAGAGTAGGGGGTAGAGCAAGTTTGTATGCAACTAGGTTGATTACTTCCAACATATCAAACATGCCCACGTATCTTAGAGCCAGCTTGGATGACTTCTCGAAGGTTATAGAGATCTTATGGGGATTGAATCTCAAAAACACCTTGTCCCCAACTACAAATTGTCTAAAGGTTCTATTTCTGTCGGCATAAATCTTTTACCTATCTGCTGCCTCCTTCAGTCTGCTCTTAATAAGCCTCATCTTCTCTTCCATTTCTTTTAGCATCTTAGGACCCACTATGATCCTATCTTCCAGTCTGTCCCAACTGATGGGAGTATGACACTTTCGCCCATATAGAGCCTCAAAAGGTTCCTGTTGACAACCAGAATTGCACCCACAACAAAGTTAGCCTTGCCTATCCTATTTCAACATGGAATCACTCTCAAATTATGGGTAATCTATAGTGAGAGTGAATCTCTAGAGCGGGTTGGTTCCCTCTAGTAAACCACCTAATCTAACAGGCCTTCATAGGATCCACTATGATCCTATCTTCTAGTCTGTCCCAATTGATGGGAGTATGACACTTTCACCCATACATAGCCTCAAAAGGTTCCCGTTGACAACCAGGATTGCACCCACAACAAAGTTAAACTTGCCTATCCTATTTCAACATGGAATCACTCTCAAATTGTGGGTAATATGTAGTGAGAGTGAATCTCTAGAGCGGGTTGGTTCCCTCTAGTAAACCACCTAATCTAACAGACCTTCATAGAAAAGGGTTAAAAGGAAAAATTGAAACAAAGATCCTAAAACCTAAGATGATTCACCAACAAATTAAATATTTCTAACAACTTCCTACTCACGACAATCTCTCTTAAAAACTTGATTCTCATAATCCCACCCTAGAAACATATAACTCAAAAGTGATTTGCATAAAGGTTCATCAAATAGAACAAAAAATGCAACCTGAACTACATGAAACCCTTGCAAACAAACTTACAATGACAAGACATGAAGAGGATTCAACATTGTTTCATCATAGTTTACATCAAATTGTGACTATAAATTTGAAACAAGAAAAGATAGGAAAGGAAAATCTGCTGCTTTATTAAAGATGGAGTACAAGTTCAAAATCTTGATTCAAAAGAGAAGTTTACAATACTCTGCAATGAGTATGAGAGCAAGAAACATAATTCTGCATCCAGAGAAATTAAAATTTCTCCAGCTTATAGCTATCAAGTGACCACAGTAGTGAAAAAGATAGAAAAATCCAGCTCCACTGCATCTCTGAATTAGTAAATTTTTCCATTTTTGAGCTCCTTAGAAAATCTTGAAAAATAGAGCCTCAAATTGCTCCAAACTGCATGAGAAAAGTGGAAACTTTATGCCTCCAAGAGGTTGATCCAAAAAATCCACAAAATAGGTCCAAGTAGCTCAGAACTGAAATTAGAAAGTTCAGTTTGCCACCTCTTTTCCAAATTCTCCCAAGTGAACTCAACTCAAAAATATAAAGATTTATCACATTGCTTTATCAAACTGCATTTAGAAATAACAAATATTAAGATAATTTATAGAAACATTATCTTAACACTGCTTTACAATATCTTGCAGTTTTGATTTTCTCAAAAAGAAAACTCCTATTGTTCTAATTTTTGCAATTTGGCTTTGATCCTTTTTATTTTGCAATAAAAATTTGATATTTGCAAAAATCAAAACAACTTACTAAGGATTTCATGACAATTGATTTTTCTATAAGAAATCATAAAAATTATGGCCATGGGATATATGGTAAAATCATTAAAAAACTAAGGCATAATAAAGGCTCAACCTAGTATGAAGGGGCCAAGATACATATGATTTTCTCATGAAATTACAAAGGCAAGATAATGGGTTTATTTGGTTTTCTTTAAAAAACAAGAAAAATGCCTAAGGCATGGTTCAACCTAGGCAACACGGCTAACAAGGCATTAATAAAGCATTTGATTTTTAAGTTATTGTGATAAAAATCACATTCAACTTAGGGCATGAGGGAAACCATAGCATCAAAACCAAAGAGAATCCCTAAATTTTCTCATCATTTTCACTTGGCCGATTTGGAGAAAGAAAGCTCTTCACTTGGCTACCATGAGGAACTAAGGTTTGAGGCTAGAACTTTGCCATTTTGAGTTGCATTATTTTCCATTCTTTTTGAATCTTCCCCTGAATTTGATGGTAAGATATTTGCTATCATTTTGATGTATTTTGACTCCATTTTGAAGGAAAAATCAGGCCTCTAGGCCGCGACCACGACTGGTTTTTAATGCATTGCTCTCTTTTGTGTTTTTTGTTGACATCTTGCTTACATGGCTACCATGAGGGTTTGTTCAAGCTTCTTGGAGGCTTGGCCCACAGACTTAAACTGGTTTTCTCCCTTCACAAACCAGGGTAAGCTTCAATTCCTTTCCACATTGTGCATTTCCCTCTTAAAAAGGCTCGATTTGAGCTCATTTTACAAACACAAATGAAGAAAGAATGAATTTCAAAGTTTGGCTATTGCATAGGCCACGACCTCACCATGTGTATTCTCTTATTTCTATAAAAATAACCTTCTTTGGGCTCGACCCATGATGCAAAGTGACATGACTATTGAATGAAAGAACTTCTTGTGTTTTTGCTTACCGTTTTCTGGGTTTCGAAAACCCTTCATGGTTGCGGCCATTGACTCCATTATCTTCATTTTTCTGAGTTGCTTCTCTAGAAAAGATCTTCAACCCTTTTTATTTCCTTCTATATTTGTATTTTTGAAAACAAAACCGCAAGTGGGTATCCTCATCTATGAAGAAAAATATCTTTCAGGTTGTGACCATGAGAGCACAACTGGGTTTCTCTTGCATTGCAAATTTCTTTTTCTGTAGAAGAAACATTACTCTTCCATTTTTATCTCGAATGGGATCTAAAATGTGAGCCATTCCAAGCAAGGCCGAAGCTTGGAACTCTTCTGGGTTTTCATGAGAAAGAAATCATTATTTCATTTGCTTCAAAACTCTAGCTTTATTTTAATATTGGCTCACTATTTTGAAAATCAAAAAGATTTAATTTTCATGTTCATGTTAGTGTAGCTTCACTTGTTTGTATTCAAAATGTAAGTTCTACTTCACCTAGAAATTCTTCTTAGTGAGCAAGCTGATTTCCTTGTACTATTTTCTTTCAGAAGAACATGTGGCTCCAATGGCATTTGTATTCTCTCCTTTCGAATGCATAGGTTGCTAATAATTGCATTTTTCTTGTAGTGCATAAAACTCAATGAAACTTAACTCCCATTTGATACTTTTTAGTTCTTTATATGAAAAACATTTTTCCTCATACTCTCCATGCACTTTCTCATTCACTATTTAATATGGTTGGCATGATATTAGCACATACTTGCTTTATGAAACACACAAATAAAATGATCTACTTACTCCCAAATGTATTGCATAGTGATGCCAACTCTATTCTATTTACTTACTTTTTGCAATGTTGCATTCAACCAACCATGCTGCCTCTATAGGTCACTTTCTTTTCATTGTCACCCATTCTAAGCACTTGAATATTTAGAAAAATGCACTTCAAGTTCCACTTTTACCATAATTTTGTGGAACAATGTAATGAGATCCTCTTTTATATTTTTAGCATCAATAATACTGAAGAAAGACTTGATTTTTTGCAATCAATTGACATTAGTGATGCTGCTTCAATTTACATTCAACTCAAACACCTAGTGTATTGTGCGCACAGTCAATAATGTTTCTTTACCTTCCATACCTTAGCTTTCATTGCTTGGTAGAAAAAAGGTCTTCTTTGCACTCTTGATGCATGTTTATCTCTTTGGATAGCTACAACTGATATGGGTTTTAATCCTTAGTGTATGGAAGAACTTGATGATGAAGTTTTGAAACTTCTCCAGTTGCTTTAGTTGCCACTCTTGATTGAAAACTAGCAGCTATGTATGCCTATTCACTATCACTCCATGACAATGTATCATTTTCTGCCCTAATGAAAGTTGGTGCACTTGATTTCTGTTCTGCATCATTTTAGCATTTTGAGAATGGTTCCTTGCTCATATGAGATTATCATCTTTACTCTTGCATTTTAAATTTAATGGTCCTGTATGGGTGATGAATCCATTTATCTTGCATTACTTCTCCTTCAATGGGATGTTCTTTGTTAACACTATGAATGCATTTCTCTTCTCAGAACCCCTTTTGAAGTCAAGGGGTAGCATGCCAAGGTCTACCCTTGTGGGAGCCCATTTTACACCACATGCTTTTAAGTCTTTAGAGAAAATCAACAACATAACTTTTCCTATACCTGCATAGGAAACAAACATGTTAGATAAAAAAAATAAGAAGTACACTACTCTTGTGATGTTTCATTTTTTCAGGCTCTTTTGCATATGTCTGATGTTTGTTTCTCTAATGCATTATAGGTAGTGTATTATATTCCTGTTGACAGGGCACATAGTGTAATTCATATTTGGAGCTCTAACAACCTTTTTCAACATAATGCAAATTCATTCAAGCTCAAAAGTAATGGATGGAGCAGCCACAACCAAACTCAACACCAAAGACTCAAAACAAGCAATGATGAATATGTTTTTCCTTATATGATTCTCCTATGTTCTTAGTCTTTAGTTGTATAGTATGCTTCTCATGATGTGTTGGCTTAGCTACTCTGATGGATTATGTGGGAGATCTTCTCTCCTTTTCATCCTAATGAATATGAAACAACATTTATGCATTATTTTTCAATTATGCATCTCTCTTAAAATATGTATGAAACATTATGGAATGGATAACTCAATATAGAATGAAAGTATTACTCTTTGTTTCTCATGCAATTTTTTCTTATGCTATTAAAATTAAATGGAAAAATTGAATACCCTCTTAAACTAAAAACACATTACAAAATTTAACTGAACAACTCTTTCAAATTCTATTATATGCAATGGTTTAATCAAATGCATAAATGAATTGAAATTTTTTCACCTTAAAATGAACTTTATTTAATCAGCTCTACCAATTTGAGTTGTGGTGAAAAATTGGCAATAGTGCCATACCTAAGGATGCATGATGGGATTTGTTATAAGGAAGTTCTACTAGTGGTAGATACTCTTCCCATTTATACTAATGATCCATATAATACATCCAAAGGATATCTTATAATACCTAATTCACTAGTCTCTCGGTTTGATCATCGGTCTAAGGATAGTAGGCTGAACTAAAGTTCAACTTAGTCCCCAATGTTGCATTCAAAGTGGTCCAGTACCTTGATGTCATTTGTGTATCTCTATCATGCATAATGGTCTCTGGCACTCCATGTAAATAGAAGATCTCTTGGAAAAATTTCTTGGCCAAGGTCAATGATCCATCCTTAAGGTTCCTTGGGATATAATGTGTCACCTTAGTCAACTTATCAAATACTACTAGAATGACATCATGTATGTTCTTACTTGAAGGTAACCCCTGCACAAATTCCATACTGATCACTTGCCATTTATACTTAGGTATATTGTGAGGATAAAGGAACCCTACTTTATGCACAATTTTAACCTTGACTCATCGACATTCTAAGAATTTGGCTAAATATTCTACTACATTCTTCTCGAGTCTCGACCAAAAGTACAAGGTTTGCAATTTTGAGATCATATTTGTAACTCTGGGGTGTCTTAAATATGGTGCATTATGGACCTCATCTAGGACTAGCTTCCTAAGCTCTCCAGAATCTGAAATGTACATCCATCTCTACATCTTAAGATATTGTTTGGTTTAAACTCATACCCGTCGAATTGATGGTTTGATAGATTCTCTTCTAGAGCCTTTTTCACCCTCTCTTAATGCTCAACACCTCGCAAGTGTTGCATCACCTGTTGTATTAGATTGAATCTCATAGAGTTCATGGCTGTCAGATGTCTTCATCTATTAAGAGCATCTGCCACTCGATTTTCATTTCCTTTTATATACTCAATTTGAAAGTGATACTCGCTAACAAATTCTAGCCACCTCCTCTGACGTACATTAAGGTTAGGTTGAGTAAAAATGTATCTCAATCCTAGGTGATCTATTTTGAGCTCAAATGGATTTCCCAAAAGATAATGTCTTCACATCTGTAGGACATGCACTATAGCTTCTAATTCCAAGTCGTGTGGCACATATTTTACTTTGTGTTTTTTCAGCTTCCCAGACTCATACACCACCACTTTCCCTTCTTGCATTAACATTGCTCCTACTCTCTCTCCTGAAGCATCTATAATCACTAAAAATTGAACATTGGGATCTAGAATAATTAATATTGGAGCTATAGTGAGCTTCTCCTTAAGGAGCTAGAAAGCTTGATCACACTTCTTAGTCCACTCAAACCTCTTTCCTTTCTTTTTAAGAGATGCTATTGGGGCTGCTATTTTAGAAAACCCTTGCACAAATTTTCTATAGTAGCTGACAAGGCCCGTAAAACTTCACACCTCTAACACATTCTAAGGCGCCGACCATTCTACAATTTCTTTTATCTTCTCAAGGTCCATAGAGACTTCCTCACTTGAGATAATGTGGCCTAGGTAATGCAACCTATCTTGATAAAATGAGCACTTGGATAGCTTTCCAAAAATCTTATTTTCCCTTACATGTAAGATTGTCCTCAAGTGTAGATCGTGTTCCTTAATAGACTTGGAATAAACCAAAATATCATCAATAAAGATTAGGAAAAAACAATCCAAACAGTCCCAGAACACACTGTTCATAAGGTTCATGAAGGCTATAGGTGCATTGGTCAACCCAATGGGTACAACGGTGAACTCGTAATGCCCATAAAAAGTTTGAAAAGTCATCTTCAGAATATCTTCCTCCTTTATTCTCAACTAATGGTAACTAGACCTGAGATCTATTTTTGAGAATACTATCGCTCCCTTCATCTGATCAAATAATCCGTCGATCCTTTGAAGAGGGTAGTGATTCTTGATGGTCACCTTGTTCAAAATTCGATAATCTATACATAGACACAAGGTTCCATCATTTTTTTTCACAAAGATAACTAGTGCTCCCCAAGGTGACACACTATGTCTAATAAGCCCCTTACATAAAAACTCCTGTAATTGGGCTTTCAATTCATAAAGCTCTATGGTGGTCATCTGTATGGGGCCTTATATTGTGGTTCGGCTCCTGACACTAAGTCGATGGAGAAATCAAATTCTCGCTTCAAAGGCATCCCAGTGAGATCTTCAAGAAACACATCTCAAAATTCCCTAAGAATTGGATAGTCACCAAGGTATGGTTTCTCATTGTTAGGTTCACTGACATGCACAAAATATATGACACAGCCCTCCCTTTGATCTCTCTTAATTTGCATAGATGAGATCTATCTAAGCTCCATGGGTCACTGTACCCCATGTATCTCAACTAGTTCCCATAGTCATGCAAACAACTCACCATCTTATCCTCACAATTTATAATAGCCTTGTGCTCAGTCATCCAGTTGATTCCTAGGATTACATCATAGGATCCTAAGTACAACATAAAGGTTATCTTGGGTCATGAAGTTGGTAAGTTCTGACTCATTGTAGAAGAGACATGAATCTACTACCTGCTTTGCTCGATTCCCATATTGAACAGACCATGAATTCTTCATATAACCAGGTCGAATGGGTAGCTTAGAAATTATTCTAGGGTCTATGAAACAATCATTAGCTCTAGTATCTATCAAAATAGAAATGGTTTGGCTATAGAGATTACCTATTAACCGTATTAGAGAAGCCTGGTACTCTGCTTGCCTATTATCCACCATTGCATAGATCTTATGTTGCAGGGTTTGTTGTTGGTTTCCTTCCTTCCATGACCTTGGATTTTGAGGATAGTTAGATGCATAATGATCTCCCCCAAAAGTGTAACATCTGTCACGTGATCCTTTTCAAATTCTAGACTTATCTTCTTTTGAGTGCCCCTGGGTGCTGTTGTAGGTGTCATTACCCTTGCTATCCATTTTATTCCTTCCACCTTGGTTTCCTTCTTCCTTTTCTAGAGGGTTGCCTTCCATTTTCAAGCTTCTAATATGATGGGACTTGTTTCCTTTCTGTCTATCACCCTTCCGAAATATTTTTTTTCTAAACTAAGGCTTGGAGTTTGATCCTTTGTGAATATTGGACAACTACAACAACTTATGTTCTTCCTTAATAGCCTTCTCAAAATATTTTTCCATAGTATGAGGATTGTGAAGATCCACTTCATCTCTAATGTGGGGTCTCAGTCCTAATATAAACTTTCAAATTTAGTTACGCTCATCAAATTGATACTGTGGCACATACTTAAGCAAGTTGGTAAACTTCTTCTTGTACTACACTACTCTCAAGCCTCCTTGGGTTAGATTCTGAAATTTAGTCATTTTCTTGTTGAAGAAAAGTTGTGGTAGCCACCTCTTTCTAAAATATTTGAGGAAAAACTTCCAAGTAATCCCTTCTTGTGGAAGTATCCCTTATGCCTTCTCATTGTCCCACCAAGTAGTTGCCTCTCTAAACAATTAATGTGTTGCCCAAGTAGCCTTGGTTTGATCCGAAAAGTTGTGAAGCCCATAATATTTTTCCATTTCTATGATCCAAGCCTCAACCCCATCTGTAATGGCCTTGCCATCAAACTTTGGTGGTGCTACCATCTTAAGATATTTTCCTAGTTCTTCCTCAATTTGATATCGATTGCGATCTCTTTCTCCTTGGTTGGGTACCTCATTCCTGAGATTTTTATCTTCCCGCACCCCTTAGACTTCTTGTTCCAAATGGTCCATTTGGGATTCTTGTTGATTTAAGAGCTCCAAGATTTGGTCTAGCCTCTTTCTTGGCCCGTTGTCTTGTTCTCTATCGTCCGCATCTTGTTTGGTGGTCACCATGGTGACTCACACTCAACCTGCATCATAGTCACATTTAGCATTCGAGAATAAGGTTTTATGTTTATGCTATTGCATCTATGAAATACAAAGAACACAACATGAAAGCCTAGATATATATATACATTCATTTCATCAACACAAGCCTTCAAGCTTCATGCCTTTGAATCAACAAAAGAATTTTTTTTATTTATATTAAGTTTGGATTTACATTGATCCTTATTTACAATTTTTTTTCTACTCTAAGTATTTCCCTCATTATTGAAAAGAGGACATTCCTCAGTATCCTCATCTGAATGTACATCTTCCCTCTTAGGTGAGGAAGGACGTGTGTGCAATCACTCCTTCTCCTCCTTAGTCATTAGTGGTGCATTAGGTCCACATCCTACTGGCCAATCTCTAAATGTAGAGGGTTTCTCAGTCTTAGGAGTTTGTTTGGTCTCCTCTATCTTTTTGCCCCTCTCTAGCTTGAGACATGTGAGAGCGTGTGCTAGATTTTCTTCGTCAAGAATCTTGGGTTGGTCTTCAGGTTTTGGATCCTCCTCAATAAAAAATTGCTTTTTTGTAACCCTATTGGTTTTCCCTTTCTTTCTTCCTGACTTGGACCTTCCCATTTCTTGCAACCAATTCAGATTTGGTCATTCTCTCAATATATCAAATCTAGCTAAGGGTCTACTATTCCCTAGTTCAGTCATCATGGGCTCATAGGCCTAGAGCTGAACCTTGAGCTTTGATACCAAATATAACATGCTCAACTAGATTTCTACCATAAAACCAAAAATTGACATTATGAATATTAATATTATGACAAATTCCATAGCTAATTCCATTTAGCACTTTTATGTTCATAAATTTCACCAATAAATCCAAAATAAAAGAATATTCATTTCCAAATGTCAATAGTCACATACAATTTAAATTGGAATTTAATGCCTCAAAGTCAATTCTCAATTACATAGTTTTCTTCCTATTACATCAATATTTTCCTTTTACATCAATGACACATATACATAATAGAATTCTGATATGATTCCTTTATGACTACTTGCCTCCACTAGTGGAGGAGAACATGATTGAGGTGCTTTTCCACCCAACCAAGAAGCATTGCTTCCTCAAAATTCTTCAGTCCGTCAAAGAATACCTGACCTTACACGAAACACTTAGCAAGAGATATAGTTTTCAAGGTGGAATTTGTTGTGTTCCTAACTACATGCATTTCTATCTTCTTTTTATAATATGCAAGTTCCATGTTAGGTAAACAAATACATTAGAGAGAGGATAAATATCATAGTCCATTCCATATACATATATATAAAATTTTCTGCAAATCTTGGCCAAGCTCATGTTGCATAAAATGCAACTCTGGTTAGATTTGTAAAAGAAAATCTACACTCTCTGGCACCCATTCTTGAAAGAAAAGATTATCATATTAAAGGGGTATCCCTCCCTTTTAGACAATCTATTAGCAACATATTCTAGTATGCTACAGTCTACCATTGAATTCATGTATCATTCCATTTCATTAATTGTCCACAAACAAGTCATTTTAATTAGGTACAACCATTCATTCATCCATCATAGTCAATCATTTACATGTTGCAAATCCATAATGTTCTATCACTATAGTTCCTTTCTTTGCAATCAATTCTAACAATCTTACTCAAAGATTAAACAAGATGAATCAAAAGGTATATCACATGTATGTGCATGTGCATAAATGAATCATTTATGCGCGTGCACATATATGCCTAAAGTGAACAGAATTGGAGAATGCGTATACATTCTAAATAGAAAAAGACAAATCATCCTTACATAGACGAAATCCAAATTCAGAAAAAAATCAATGTCAACTGTTCAAATGCTTCATTTAATAATTCAAATACATTTATCTATAGACATTTAACCAACATGATTTATTTATAATTTTCCTAGTGATCATTACCAAAGAAATATCAGTTCATTTAGAAAGGAAGAATACATTCAATCAATTCCAACTCTATTTTTCTAGGTTGTCTATTTCAGGTTAAACATGTATGTTTGTTGTTCAATTTGAGATTTTCCATTGTAACCATTCATAAAAAAACATCAATAAATCGAATCAACATAGTTATTATTAGCTATCAAACAAGTTTCCACTTTCAAAGGAAAAGCGGTCGATATGCACGTTATCATGAGATTTCACAATAGGGTCTTCAT
The DNA here is from genome assembly GCA_007115665.2 of Sequoiadendron giganteum. Taxonomy (NCBI): domain Eukaryota; kingdom Viridiplantae; phylum Streptophyta; class Pinopsida; order Cupressales; family Cupressaceae; genus Sequoiadendron; species Sequoiadendron giganteum. Next base: position 599,179,198 of record CM021102.1, on the reverse strand, counting down.
TACAAACTGATAGAATTTAAGCTACAATGGGGTCTTTATTTGTATGAAAGCACCCAATACATTTCTCATCTAACAATTAGCACAGTGAATCATTTATTTGAACCTAAATAAAACTCTAGAGTAAATCGACAGTGATAACACAAGAAAGTATGCATATATATATTCACACACACATATAAATATATATATACATATACACATTCACTAACATTTGCATGATAATCCCAAAGGGATTCTATATCCCATGGCCATAGGAAGGCCGAATACTATTTCATAGTATCTATTAACATTTAAACTTACATGATCGTTGACTCGTTCGTTTGAGAAGTATCATCAAACAAGGAAATTGTTCGACCAAAGTTTCCACAGAACGATACTTCATTCTTCATAGTTTAACCTTCATTGAGCATGGTGAGTGATATTAATAAATGACAGTAATAGCCTTAGCTCAAACATGTGTGGTCATTGCCACAATTTACCACCAAAGAGGTGGAATGATAAACATATACATACATTCGAACAATTCATGTCATTCTCTATTGGCAACCCTTAGTGATATGTATCGCTTGGCCACATGACATGGCTCCCATAGGGCAGTGATAAAACAATACAAGCTGATCGCCAAATGATGTCAAGCAAGAATATACATTTCTTTACAGAGATTGATAAGACAATGCATTATTATGGGCCGACCGAATGGCCTCAACCCTGTGAAAGATGAACACATAGGTATGATTTTGCTATGGGGATCTATTTGATACCCTCACATGCAAGATATAACAAGGAAAAGGATTTATGTGAAGGCTTTGGCCCCAGTTGAGCCAACATAGTTTGACACAAATTGACCAAAAGAGAAGACATATGAATGGTAGCTCGCACAAAGGTTAACAAAGTTGCAAATGAAGAAATTCATTTGATTTCAAGCAACATCAATAAAGGATTTCACATTACCTCATTTTCCTACAAAACTGATGATGAGAATGGCAACAATGCTTCAATTCCTCTACTTGCCCCCCCCCCCCCTTAGTCGATCCTAAAATTTTCCTTCTTTTCTCTTATTTTTGTTCATTGCTTAATTTCCCCCTCTTTTGTTCAAATCTCCTCTTGGTAATTTTAGGAGATAGTGGTCTTGAATTCGTCTCTCTCCATAACCTTACTTGGCCGCCCACTCCTCCTCTTTCTAAAGATTGACTGAAGAATTTTTTTCATGGAAGGGGTCAACCCCTATCCCATTAATGATGGGAGTTACAGATTTTATTCGATGATTCCAATATTTTCCATGAAAAGTAAAAATTTAAATCCGAGGAAAATATTCATATATATTCATATACTCATATGTATATATACACATTTATATGTAATTTTAACCTTCATAAGACTATATACTTATGCACATATATTCAAAAGGTATATTGTTTTTTCAACTTGCATATCTATCTTATCCATTTATTTTCCTTATTCGAAATACAATTCAAAATCATCTAAAAGAACAAACAATGAAATCGTTTTTCATACAACAATTTTATTTGATGAAAATGAGTTTATTTTCCAATTTTATTGAATATCAATTTGGATTAGACAAGGTAAGGAAAGAATGCATTGATTCACTCTTTTCATTAATTAAAATTCTCACACCGAATATGAACAAAATTCATCTTTTCAAACATATGCAGATGTCATGATATGGTGTTTGAGATTCCAGATTTCATTCTTGCTTACCGTGGTCATCCGGCTAAGCATTCCTACCTCAATCAAGTTCTCATCCTTCAATTTGTTTCCTACACACACATTCTTATACTTATCCACTTATCAGTAACCTTTGACCGATAATCTCATGAAATAATTTCTTTAATCACAAAATTGCATAATATTCATTTTCAATTTTGTCATAACATTTTATCAAATCCATAAATAAAACTGATAACTATTTTCCAAATATTTCAATTTTCTCAATATTTAAAATGCAAGAATTTAAATTGAGATATGACACTAAGTGTATTAAGGAATGAAACAACAATAATGGTGCTAAATAGAATGCAATAAAAATAGAATAACAATTCTAGCGAATAGAGAATATGTTGTAGTTTTTTGTTGTTGTTTTTGGTTAGGTCAGCCTTTTGTGTTGATGTTTTGTTGGTGGGTTGCTGATGGGTTGTCTAGGTTTATCTTTTATCTGAAGTTTGACTTTTTTGGGCTGCTGGTGTTCATCTTTCTCTCTTTTTAGTAGCTTTCCTTTGTTGTAAAGGGTTTTGGGGTCCCTTCAAAACCTGCTTTTCCTAATAAAAAATAATGCTAGTAAATAGAGAATGTGATCCCAAGTACTAAAGGCAATAGAAAATGGTATTAAAAAATAATAATAGTGAGAAATATAGAAGAATCTAGGGCAAAAGATACAAGACAAATCATGCCTCATAAATGATTTGAAGGAAATAATGGAGATTAAGATTATTGTTGCAAGATTTCTACTACACTTCCATGAGCTTGAATAAGTTTTAGAGAGTTTTCACATCAAATTCATAATGCTGTTAAGAGTTCAAAGTGTTGCTAACAGTAGAGGAATAATTTATGGTAGTTCAAATTTTACAAGAGAGATTGATAGAATGAGAGAATAGTTCAAACATAGGTCAAAGAGGGAGAAGAAGGAGGTGGGTGGCCATTAATATTATCTCCAAAGAAGTTATTGTTGATGCCAAAAATTGACAAGGTAACAACCTTTATGGGAAAATCAGTTAAAGGGGGGACCTATTACGCTAAACTGAGTGACCTCCAGGTTTTTAAAGAAGCCAACTTCTTCCATAATTTGCGGGGTTGAAAAGGGGTAGAAAGAAACAAATATAAAATAAATCTAATCTAATGTGATGCGCCAAGAAGTAGATATGGGCACGATAAACCTATCTGTGAGATATGATTTAAGGGTCGTTCAACAATCTGCTATCTCTCAGAACAAAAAAAATCAAAATGGAAATCTGAACAACTTATTAAATGACATAAAATAAATTCCACACATCTACTAAAAAGAAGAGTCAAAGACATGGTCTTAATCAACTAGCTTATATTGAAATTATAGAAGTCTACGAACAAATTACTCAATACAATAAAGGCACAATATACAACTTTATCAAATAGTCAAGAAAAAAAAAGGCCAAACAATGAAACAATCTACAAATCCTATGCAATAATATAAAACAATACAGAGGCCTAGTGTCTTTCCACAAATTTCTTTGTAAATTTTGAACATTTCTTCAAAAGAAGAAGCATCATTTATAACTAAAATCTCCCCGCTCGGCAGGCCAGTATCAAAAAAGATCCCTTGATCATGAGTAATGATTCCTACAACAATGATTCCCCTAACTATTACAATGGAAAAAGATTCGAGCCATGAACGTGGTCGCCCTCGAGGCAGATGCATCCCCTGTGAATGATAGTAGTGGTCCCAACATAATAGATTATCGACACGCGTCGTTCTCGCAATGACAGTTATAACATATTGCAACTATGGTCAGGCTACTACTTGCTCTATGGTGACACAATGAAGTCCTTAGAAGATCCATGTGGCAATAGGTCAAGGCCTGTGGTTCATTCCTCTCTCCTTGCGGTGAAAGCCTATGCAGTGAAGACACATGGAGGTCTTCCTTACAAACAACGTTGCTGGTGGAGTCCGCCAAGGAATGTATGCAAACTGATGCTACGTGGCATGCAGTTGGGGCCCAATAGGGAAGCGAAGAGAAGAATCCTTGAAGTGTGTGAATGGCCGGCACGTGGAAGCATGTCGAGAGCCGTTTAGAAGAGCGAAGGAAAAACCTTACGAAGAGCACCTAGCAGACATATGGAAGCATTCAGACAAAGCCTTTGTGAAAGGAGCCTGATGATGTTTTCAATAGATGAGGCATGGGTTGATACTTAGAAAAAATAAAAATAACCCGAAGGGAGTTGGGGGAAATTTATATTCACAGATTTTCCTCACTACTAGGGGCATTTTTCTTGTAGAATGAGAGACCCAAAATTTTTGGTTCACGGGCTAGAGTCCTATCCATGGGCGATATGACCAGAGCTTGGAGAGAGTGGTCTGCAGAGGCAACCATTCGGCCTCAAATGGGGTCGATATGTCATGTAGATTCTCTTGCACTCCATGCAGATCGATCATTTCTTTATAAAGTAGCATTGTCGATATACTGACCCAAGACTCGAGTTGGAAAGTCAGTCATGCTATCGAAAGGGTGACGCCCTCAATATCCTCTGTATTAAGGGGCTGACTGAAGCTTTGAAAAGAAAATGCATCCTACTGCTTCTCTTCAATCTTCACTGTAATCTGCTCTATCGTGGCCACCAATTCATCTTCAAGAAACAGGGATGGTAAGCCCATTTGAGTTAGGTGGGAGAACCTTGCTCACATGCTATTCATGGTTTGGTCCAATGTAGTGGTGCACTCGCTAGCATTGAGGATGGTTGTGTGATAGTGGATAAACCTATTAGCTATTTTGGCAGTGACCTCCAATCTTCAATCCCTGTATTTGCCAGGGCTTCATCCAGAACCATATATAGTCTATCCAACAACCTCTTGGCCTTAGGAAATCTCTCTATGATGGATTGAGGGAAACACTTGATTATTTCATGAACCTCCCTGCCTAAAGTTGTTGCCTCTGCCATGAATTGGAGTGTCAATTGGAGGGTCAGGCAGAAGACCTTAACCTTTTCCCAGTACGAAACATATAGCCACTGGGGTACTTGAAGGAGGTTTGACTGGGTGGCAGGAGGTTGGGCAGAGCTCTTCAAGAGGCCAATTTACACATCCCTCAATTCCATATTATATGCTAGCTCTACAACCCTCTAGTTCATTTTGGTGAGTTGTCCCTACATGACTTTTGATTCCGCAATCCAGCTTGCTTTGGCTCGTTCCTTGTTTGTTGTTGACTTCTCCAGGGAAGATTTCATTTCTTGGACCTCATTTTCTATTTTAGCCCATTGGGCATTGAAATCTACGTCCTTCTACAACATCTATCATTCTAGTTGAGCATATTGGCGGTCGAGCTCCTCATTCTTTTGTTTCACTTCGTGCTCCACCTGGGCCAACTGGTCTTGATAGCCTTGGTTTTTCCATTGCAGCTCGACGACCAAGTTTGGGTCAAAATATTGGAACTTTGCAAGTTCCTCCTAGATTTTAGCCTACTCCACCTCTGCTTGTTGAGATAAGCATTTAAATTTAGCATCCCTCACCTTTTCCTTTGCTAGCAGGACCTCAACCCTCTCCTTGACAATTTTCAGCTCTTTTTCCCTCTTCTTTAGCTGGCAACCAAACTTAAGAAAGTTGGTGGTCACCAATCGCTGAGTCTTCTCCATGAGCTCAAATTTGTCTTGTGGTTGGGCTATGCTCAGATTGAGCCCCATGGCTTACATATTGTAATCATCTGGCTGCAACTCTCCTTATGGTTTGATGACAGACGGGTACATAGTTGCAAAGTGCAGCGATTGCTGAGCTTCGTTGAAAATAGTTTGTACTTTCGGCTCAGCTGGCCTTTTAGCATCTTTGGAATTTTATTTCTAGACTCTGATTGCCCATTTCTATTTAGTTTTATCAGCCTCTGACAGGAACTTTGTCAGCAACCTGATAAGCCCACCTGCGAAAGGTGCACCAGGAGGAAGGGCAAAAGGGAATGAGAGGGTAGAAGTTTCAAGCGATTTCTTCTTTGGAAGATTGACATTTGAGGAGAGAAATGAGGGATATTCCAATAATTGGCTTATGGACCAGTACGAGGAATCGAAGGAAGTGGTGTCATGGCAGATTCCATCTGTTGGACAGATTGGATTGGGGTCGACACAGTAGTAGCAAGAGAGGTATCAATGGCGATCGTGGAGGCAAAATATGAGGCACTGACAGACGTGGAATGGGCTGAAGCGAAAGGTGTAAAGGTCCATGGAGGAGTAAAGGTAAATGGTGCCACATGAGAGAACTATGCAAAACCTCTCGTGACCATTGTAGCAGAAGCGAAAAAGGAAGGGCCAACGCTTGAAGTGAGTGGAGCCACAGACACAACTGAAGTTACTAAAGACTACGAAGCAAGAGAAGAAGTAGCAAAATATACATGCAGTGTGGATGATTGTGATCCTTGGCTTGTTGCAGGCTCTTGGCTCGCCCCATGCTCCTGTGAACACTCTCTAGAAGATTCTTCAGTGCGCGGTCATTTGGCAGGTGGTGAGTCTTCCATCACTATGGTCTTCGACTGTTGTGGTTGGGTTGTTTTGGTGCTCTTTGCGGTCCAGGTGTGAGTCACTGAAGCCCTCGCACATGATATGTTCACCTGCACATTTGAAGAAACCTTTTCAAGTTGCTTCATTACTTTCCCTTTCTGTTGCACTGGGGCCATTTAAAACTCCACTTTCGATTCCCCTCTTTCTGTGGTTCATGCTTCAGCCTCTTCTGGGACAGCGTCTTCATCATCACTACCATTGAAATCCGGATGCTCATCATTCCATAATTTTTTGAACCTATCATCCATCTCTATGCTATCATAAGGGGCCTCAGTGCGTTGGGTCTCCTATTGGAAAATCTAGAAATCCTTAATCTTCTCGTCGCTCCAGCTGTAATTCTTTGCCAAATTGTTGCGAAGAGTAACCCCAATCTATTTTGATTTATCATATTTCCCTATCCAGAAATAGAACTTGAGCCATGACGACACATCTAGAATATGGACTAGGTCCACCATCAGGTCATCTGCATCCTCCATTGGATTCCACCACTTCTTTAGTAAGGCTGGGGACTGTGCATTACCTTGACATACTCATTCAATAAGTCATCATCAGGGTTATAATTCAATTTATCACAAATTCATACCAGCCCCAGATGAGCCATATTTTCCTCTAGCAAGTCATGAGTCTGCTTCTTGTCCATGATCACCATTTTGAAGCTTAGCGGGCAATTGAAAAATCCTTTCTTCTTAGATTTTCCTCTGCAAAAGGTGAAGTCAATAATCGATACTTGGTAGAACATTTCAAGGGCCAGTATTCGATCTGTAAGACATGCCAGAAGTTGAAAAAGTTCCTCGATGAAGTCGCGCATCCGGATGAATGTGAAATATTCTCCCAGAAAATATTCACACTTTGGAGTGAAATTCTACATGAAATCTGTTTGGTCCAAGTTGAGCCGCAAAATACTACCATCCTCTCTCAAATATTTCAAAATTGGAGTTAAGAAATAATACATAAATGTGTAAAATCATATGTTGCAGAGAGGAGAGGAGTCCATACTGATACTGGCTTTCTCTATTGATTTTCATCAAATATGGCCAACCCCATATGCCTTTGGAAGAAGTCAAGGTTCTGATGCAAAAACATGTGCGCGAGGAAGGAAGGAAACTTGAACCTCTATTGTGTCTCATACTCCGCTATCTAGCTCAGCATCTCCTCGATGAGGAGTTTAGTGAAGTTGTACCAGAAAAGAGAGTGTTTCCTGCGCAACTGGAACCCCAAGCCTAGTTGAAATTCCTGAACATATCTGTCACTGTCTAGGCCACAAATAAATTCCATCATTGAGAAGGCGTCCTTCATGTCTTCTTTGAAATTTTTATGCGTTGCTAGGACCTATGGTGGATTTTTAAAAGCTTCTTTGGACCTTTGGGCTTCTTTGTTATAAAAGTCTAGAGAAAAATCTTTGGTTTTCCATATTCTCTCTCCCTTTGTTGGAGTGAATGACTCCATTCTTTCTACCTTGGAAGTTCATTCTGGGATGCACAACATATCCCAGATAGCCTCCTTGTAGATGATAACTCTTTGCTCTCAGCCCTCGATGGTGTTGGTAGCCGGGTTGAAATGCTTGATAGCTTCATCGACCCATTCTGGGTAGTAGTGCACGAATGGGACCATATATTATGGAAGCCCACAAAACCAACACTTCAGCGTCAGGGAATCTAGATCGTTATTCCTCTTCATCCTTTCGCAGGCCACCTCCCTAAGAGTATTAGGGTTATTTGCAAGGATGGGATCATAAATATTATCCCACTACTCCTCAATTCAACTCTAGTCTTTGTGGGTATTCTGCTTTTCTGCAACCCTTGTATTCACCCACACTGGCTTCTCTGGTATACTAGGCGAAGCGCAGGAGACGCTTTTGAAGACATAGGCGGCTGGTGTTGCACGCATGGCATCATATAAAATTTGTGTTCCTTCACCCTACATTTCTACTTGAGAACTCTGGGCTCCTTCCTTTCTTTGCAAACTTTTTCTCAAAAAACACACTGGTGTAGTATGAATAGAACCTAAAGCACAATGCAAGGCTTTGAATCACAAATTCTAGATGAATTCCTACCCTTTTTTTGGATTCAATTCACACCGAAGCAGTGAATCTCCTACAACTATCTCTGTACTTAGTTTCTTCGTTGCTATTTGCACCACACCTGGTTCTCTAAAAAATTCTTCACTTCAAAATCTTTTTTCATACTCAAGAATTTTTCTGCTCCGTTTAGCTCTTGCATGTGATACTTAGCTTTTTCCTCAATTTTATGCCTTCAATTGGTAGACAACGGTTGCCTTTCTGTATTTAATTCAACATGTACTACCAACTCTGCTACCCATGCAAAATGAATTACTTTCCTTTATGAAAAGACAAGAATTCATAATTACATTAGTGATCACATCCTTTGGTGTGATTTTCTTGGGAAATTGAGCCGCTGATTGAAATACTTGCTATCATTTCACACACTTTGGCAATTAATATCCCAAAAGGAATAATTAAGCGAAGGTCGTAATGAGTACTTAGAACAGATTTGCATTCAGCCTTGGACCTCAAAATTTCCTGTAGCATGACACCTCAACATTCGTTCGTGTGAGCTGTCACTTGGGACTCCCACCAACTCGCGCTAATTGATTATCGCTCTTTAATCTTGCACGCAACAATTTGTACCTACAGACACAACTAGGTTGGAAAATCGAGCATGCCTTTTGTGGGATTATGAAGTTAACACTCGATTAGCATCATGCTTATGGCATGTAGGCTACCTCGACTATTTCTATAAATAGGCCCTATCGCAGTAGCAAAATCACACTTAGCAATTAGCAAAATTGGCATTAGGTGATTAGCTAGGATTATCATTTAGGCAGTTGAGTAGGATTTGAGTTTGCGTAGAGCTTAGAATTAGGTAGCCGAGCAGAGTCTGATACCATGAACACTCCAATTAGGCTAGTCTATAACAAGTCCCAAACAAATTTTCCAAGAGATATTTCAAATAGGCACCTCAAGCGTATGACAAAAAACAAGCATTCTCTGGCTATTATAGCCATGAAATGGGTTCTGGGTAGAGATTGCATTGAATATGAAGAAAAGTATTGAGTGAATACTGATATCTACTCCCATTTCATTGCTTCATTGCTTGACATTCAGGTCCCTAAGGCTATGATTTTACATTTGATGCTCTAATTTTTTTGAAGAAGTACCTTTGCAGCCTTGGAGAGGTGGTGAACCATGCAGTTTATGGCCTAGGCCTTCCTGTTGCGAGTGATCTGTGGAGGCACATTAAAGAAGATGTAGTGGTACCATGGGTGCCATTCCTGAGTGGGTTTTGGCTTCTTTCACTAGTTGAGCATTGTGAGAGAGCTACCCGTGCATGTCACTTTTTGTTGCAAAGCTATAATGTGGTGTTGTTTTATGACGTGGACTGGTACACGGATTTCATGAACCTTGTGCTCCCTCCACTGCTAGTTCTTGGTGTTGACATTGCTGCTCCTAGTCCCATTGCTGTTGGTGACAACCTTCCTGCTGGTGAAAACAATGCTCCTGCTACTGATGATAATGCTCCAACTCTGGATAATTAAAGTTTAAAAAACTTTTTCCCTTTTGTATAGATATGCCTAAAAAAGGCTTGCGTACATATATATAGAAGCTGCATAGTATATAGACATACTTTCAAATATATGGCCTCAGAGCCATTTTGAAATGTATTTACCAAAGCATATATATATAACGAATACAATTGCTTATATTAAGCCTCTTGTTCCTTTTTCATGTGATTTCTGTAATATGGGTTAATTTTAATTCTTCGCACATGAATTCATTTTTCTGTATCGTGGGTAGCATTTTTTAATTTTTCTCTTTGCAATAATGGGTTCCATGAATTTATTTGTTTCCTACATGTGGATTTATTGGAGAGACTGACCAACAAAAATGAAGGAAAATAATTACAATATACATATTTACACTAGCGGAGTAACTGAAGCTTAATTGAACAATTTTAAGTGAATTTCGTTAACTGGAATACCCAGTGCTTCCTGCTCCATGTTCTCTAATTCAAATGCATTGTGTTTTTTGCATTGAATTATTTTGAAAGGCCCCTCCTAGAGACTGTCAAATTTTCCATGTTAGCCAGGCTTCGCGGCCCTTTCATTGAATTTTCGTACCAAGTCCTCGCACTTTAGACCTTGGTCTGAAGATTTCTTGTCGAACCATCTCTTAACCACCTATTGGCGGTTGGACATAGCTATCAGGGATTTTTCCCTTTTTTCCTACACTTCCAGCAATTCGGCCAACCGAACCTCCATGGCTCTATTTTCTTTAATTTCCAAGGATTTGAGCAGCTGTAACATAGGAATATCAAATGAGATAGGAAATAGCGCTTCCTTCCCATACACTAGCTCATATGGAAAAATTTTCAGGGCTTTCTTAGGAATTATACGGTTTTCCTAGAGTGTTGTTTGGAGGTTCTTGTGCCAATCTTTCTCATGATCTGACCTAATTATTTTAATGAGTTAGAGCAATTTTTTGTTAGTCAACTCATTCAGGCCGTTCCCCTATGAGTAGTAATTTGATGATGTTTTTAAGAATATGCCATGCATAAGTGTGAGCTGACATAATTTAGAGCCTAGGAAAGCCTTGGTGTTGTTTGAAATGATAGTCATTGGCGGGCCAAATCTTGTTACTAGCCCCTCGAGGAAGTCCATAATCTCTGCCTTTGTTGCATTCTTCAGGGGCATGGCTTCAGTCCACCTCGTGAAGTAGTATGTGGTAGTGAGAATCCACTTGTGGCTGATACTGGAGGCGGGATTGATCCTTCTGATGAAATCTATCCCCCATTACGCGAATGGCTCATCTGCTACTATCAGATTAAGAGGCATTGCATAAATTTTTCTTCTTCTTGCGAAGAATTGGCATTTTTTGCAGACTTTTACCATGTTGTATGAGTCATTGAATAGTGTAGGCTAGAAGTACCTAGCGCACAGGATTTTGATGGTAGTGGTCTTCGCAGAAAAGTGTCTGCCTTTAGGAGTGTTGTGGAAGGTGTTGAGAATTCTCTTTGCTTGCTCTGTGGTGACGCATCGTAGAAAAATGTCATTGAAATTCCTCTTGAAGAGGACCCCTTCAATAAGTGAGTATCAACTATTTTGCAGTCTGTAGAATCTTGTTTTTTGAGAAGGGAGTACTGATGGATACTTTCCGATGTGCATAAATCTTACTCTATCCGCTAGCCAGTAGCCTTCGAGCTCAGACTCATTTTTTAGGACTAGCTCCGATTGCTCTTCTTCAATTTCCATTTCTTCATCACGTGCCAAATATTCGCACAACCCTCTTCCTCAGACGGTCTTTGTAGGCTTGACCTCAATGTCGTATTCAAGGATCTTAGTGATCCAATTGGCCCTTTTTTGGTGATTTCTCCTTCCATGATGTATTCACGCACACTGGAATGTGCGACATAAACAATCACCTTATTACAAGATATAAGATGTCGATACTTATTGAGTCCCTGTATAATTGCAAACTTTTGCCTCTCGATGAAGTTGTAGTTCGTCTCATATTCCTTTAAGGTTCAGGAGTGAAATGCTATCGGATTTTCTCCCTTTCCTTCATTGTCCTTTTGAGTTAGAATAGTAGTGATGCTTGTCTTGCTATTGAATACATACATTATGAAGTCCTTCGACAGGTCTGGATTTACTAATATAAGATTTGAAGAAATAGCGTCCTTTACCTTCTTGAAGGCTTCTCTTGCTTCTTTCGTCCATTTGAATAATTGATCCTTTTTCAACATCAGGGTGATTGGTTTAATTATTCCTACAAAACTAGAAATAAATTTACTTACAAAGTTAACCTTCACCAAAAGACAGGACTCCTTTTTTGTTGAATGGTAGGGGAAGTTCCCTAATCTCTTTTACCCTTTCAGGATCAATTGCGATTCCTACTTTGGACACTACATGTCTCAATAATTTGCCTTGCGGTACTCCAAAAACACATTTTTTTGGGTTCAGGGATACCCTAAACTCCTGATTTTTTTTGAAAACCACCTCCAGATGATCAAAATGGTCATCTTTAGGCTTGGAGAATATAGTCAAATCATCTAAATAGATGAGGATAATTTTGTTGATCAATTTGCTGAAAGCGATATCCATTGCCCGCTGGAAAGTGGCTCCCGCATTTGAGCTCAATTGAAAGGAATTTTAACATATGCGAATGTTCCCCACTTGGTAGTGAATTTTTTCTTGTGTTGATCCTCTTATTTAACCCGGATTTGATTGTAGCCCAAAAATCCATGTAACAAAGAAAACATCTTCGAACCTTCCATAGTTTGCAAGATTGATTCCATGGAAGGTAGTGGGTAATGATCCTTTAGCGATGCTCGATTTAGGTCATGAAAGTCAACACAAAGATGAATGTATCCATTCTTCTTTCGGACCAGAACAAGGTAAGACACCCACGTGTTGTGCTTGATTGGAAAAATAATCTTGGACTGGATCAATTTTTTTAACTCCTACGCCATTAGGGCTTTAATCTTCAAATTTATGGGCCTTTGCTTCTGGTGGATGGGTTTAGCACCTTTCGTTAGTTCGATAGTGTATTGGATGATGTCAAGATCATATCCCCTAAGGTCATCATAAGACCAAGTCATGAATCCTTCATATTTTTTGCAGAAGTACATGAGTCTGTCCTTGTCATGTTGCAGAACTTCTTTTCTAACTTTTAGTTTTCTTCCATCTCCAACTTCAAGATCGGCATAGTATTCCTTGTCAGCCAAAAATTTTCTCCTATCATTCTTTGCATCATCATAGTTGAACAAATTATTGAGAGTGACCAGACCTTTTAGAAGATTGTTGGACCTCAACTGAATGATCTACCCTTCATATGCTTCTTCAATCTTCGGCTAAAGTTGATCGACAAATTCTCCTCATTGTTGGATGAATGAGGCGATGTGTTCATCACTTTCAAACACTTTCCAACTCTGATTGTTATTTGGAATGGAGGGTTGGATGATCACTTGCACAAAGTGTATATTCTTAATCAATTCAGAAGCATGATTGAATTGAGATCCTATCGTTGCCATGTGATCCACAGTTGAGTTCTACTCCCTAGGCACCACCTAAATGTTAAAGGCCTCAAAAATTTCAATGAGGTACCAAACCCTGTGTCTATAAGATTGCATGCAAACATTCTTTGCAACAGAGATGTTACGGACTTGATTAATTACAAGCTCAGAGTCTTTGAACATCAATATTTTCTTGACACCCATCTGCTCAGCGAGGCTTAGACCTTGCACAAGGCCTTCATATTCGGCTTCATTGTTTGAGCAAGCAAACTGGAATTGGAAAGGCTTGAGAATCTCTTCTTAGTTGGAGATGTTAAGCGTATCCTCGCACCAGTGCCAACCTTGCATCTTGCACCATAAAAGTGCAATATCCACAACTCTAAGGTTTGTTCGATCGCGGGGTCCTTCACTACCTTAGGGATTTCTTGATCCTCATCATAGATTATGTAAGTGCCCAACCTGGTAGCATGATAGTTATCGAAAGGATCATCGTCTATATATTCGCTCAAGAGGACCTCTTCTTGATCAGTCTGGTCTCTAGTTACCTTCTCATCTTTGAGCAACTCGATACCATAAGTTTCTTCATTGGTGGAAGAGGTATGAGCAGCTTTGAATTTGATCATGGCTTCATTGGCTACATGTTCTGAATGCAGAGGTTCTGATATTATCTTCATTTTAGCTCCATGCTTGGTCCTGAGGATTAGGTGTGACCAATCCAAAGAAAGGTACCCACCTATCTTTGAAGTGAATTCTTGGGATAGGTAGAGGCCAAACATGGGAGGGACATCTATGATCACAATATATTGAGGAACTGTGATGCTAGGATAGGAGAATAAATTCAAGGGGAGGTCTTTGATGACACCTATAGTTTTGAATTTGTTCCCATCCAGTTGTATAACCCCCTTCTTTAAGGGTTTCATAGATAAGTCCTAAGGATTCCGCTATTTGCTTAGGCATGACTGTGGTGCTAGCACTGGAGTCAATCATGGAATTATGTAGTAGTTTCTTCCCCACAATGAGAGTTAAGAAAAATGGCTTAGGTTTCAGATTCTCTTCTTTGAATTCAATAGAGGTCTCCTCTACGGTATTTGTGAAAACTTTGGCCAGAGGTGATGGCTCAGTAGCCTTTTCTTTGAGAAATTTCTCCGTCGGTTGAACAACCGTATCTTTCTGGATGACCTTCTGCAACAATGACTTTTTCTCCAGGATAGCTAAGATATCCCAAAGGGATACGTTAGCAAAATTTTTTCAATTGTTCCACCACGTTGATTGGTGGAATATTTGGAGGCTTATGTTCTTTGGCCCTGGTTATAACAATCTCCTTGCATAGCTGCGGTTGCAGAGCAATTGTGGAAGGACCAGGGGGTTGGTATGGGATGCTTCTAGGCTATTGAGTGATCGATTCACCCATGAATCTCTTCTTCGATAGAGTGTTGTAGTTAGATTGCACTCGTGGGATCTTTGATGTGGATGCCTCGTACGTGAACACTACTTCTCCCTCCATCCATGAGAAAAGGGCGTGATCGAGAGCTATGTCATTTTCTTGCTCCAAGGACATTCCTTGCATTTGCATGGTAAGCACCGCATTCTCCATTTGTGGAGAGGCATATGTGTAACCTCGTGAACTTGGCACCACACCTTGGCTATGCTGTTCTACAACCTTCTACTGTAAATGGCCACGTGGATAATTTTGAGGCATATGCGCATCGTCACAGGGAAAACACCAAGGATTGATATCCTCAGTGAGGTTGTTCTACCCTGCGGTCAACTCTCTACTTGTACTTGATTGAGCAACGCCCAATGGAGTAGGCACTGGCACTATTTGGTTAGTCATTTGAGCCTGTGAATTTGTGCGTGTGCCTCCTTGATATTGGTTCTATTGGTAGGAAGGTCTTATGCCTTGATAATTTTGGCCGGCTGGTCTTGGAGGAGTGGCTTGGTTGCACTTGATAATAGTTACTTTATTTGCTAGGTTCTACAACAATTTTTTTATGTCGCTCATCTCGTCCTTCGAAGAGCCAGATGTAGAAGCAACATTCTATGGCGTGCTCAGATATGCGTACATAGACAAAGGAGGTGTGGGGGCACTAGTAGATGGAATCTCCTGGGCAGGAACTGATACTTTAGGAAATATAGGCATGATGGGTAGAGGTGACAACTTCCCAACATCGATCAGATTGGTCTTCGTCTTGACTGCTACGCTGTATGCATTTGGTAGTGTGGTTCTGCTGAGTGACTGGATCATCATCGAGATAGCAACATTGATGGATTTTAAATAGAACATGAACGCCAAATCAGCTAATGGATGGATAGCAACCTGGATTCTCTGCCAAGTTGTATGGAACCGGGCATTGAATTCAGTCATTGCTTCAGATGGGGCATGCTTTATTGTTGCTAGCTGATGGTATAGCAAAAACCTATCTCCATCATTTGAAAAATATTTCATAGAAAGGATCTCCAAGCTGATCACAGGTACCGATAGTGTTATCCAGCTAGTGCGGTACTAGTCTAATGCTTTTCCTCTGAAGGAGGCCATAAGCAACCTTAGTGCTATGTTTTGATTTGTAACTCTATGCACTAAACACATGTCTGCCACATCTTGTAGATGTTCAGATGGTGTTCTTGAACCATCTTTGGTAAATTTAGGTATAGCTTTTAGAGCAGAGACCGGGATAGGGGCCCAAACAACGGGTGCAACTGGAGCTACAAGGGGACTTCCAACATCCCAAGCCACATAATTTTTGTTTGCAATTTGCAACATGGTTGGTGGATGGATCAGAGTGTTCACTAGACGAGTTTGGGTTTGTGTTGTTACTAGTGGAGGCACTAACAAGCCAAGGTTATTCGCTGTTTGAGACCTAGTAACAGGCCGATAGCTCATACACCTTCTTTTGATTTAGGTACATTTAATCCATCTCACTGGGTGTTCCATAAAAAAAAAATTGTTGATGCCAAAAATTGACAAGGTAACAACCTTTATGGGAAACTTAGTTAAAGGGGGGACCTATTGCGCTAAACTGAGTGACCTCTGGGTTTTTAAAGAAGCTAAATTATTTTGTAATTTGGGGCATTGAAAAGGGGTAGAAAGATACAAATATAAAATAAATCTAATCTAAGGCGGTGCGCCAAGAAGTAGATATGGGCACAATAAACCTATCTATGAAATATGATTTAAGGGTCGTTCAACAATCTGCTATGTCTCAAAACAATAAAAATCAAAATGTAAATATGAACAACTTATTGAATAACATAAAATAACTTCCACACATCTACTGAAAAGAAGAGTCAAAGACATGGTCTTAATCAACTAGCTTATATTGAAATTATAGAAGTTTGCAAAAAAATTACTTAATACAATAAAGAGACAATATGCAGCTTTATCAAATAATCAAGAAACAGAAAGGTCGAACAATAGCATAGTCTACAAATCCTATGCAATAATATAAAACAATACAAAGGCCTGGTGTCTTTCCACAAATTTCTCTATAAATTCTGAACATTTATTCAAAAGAAGAAGCAACATTTATAACTAAAATCCCATTGCCCAGTGGGCCAGTAACAAAAAATATCCCTTGATCATGAGCAATGGTGCCTACAACAATGATTCCCCTAGCTATTACAATAGAAAAAGATTTGAGCCATGAACGTGGTCGCCCTCAATCCAGATGCATCCCTTGCGAATGATAGGAATGGTCCTAGCAGAATAGAGTGTCGACACACGTTGCTCACTTGCAACGACAGTTAGAACATGTGGTAGCTATGGTGAGGTTATTTCTTGCTCTGTGGTGATACAATGAAGTCCTTAGAATATTCACATGGCAATAGGTCGAGGCCTGTGGTTCATTCCTCCCTCCTTGCGGTGAAAGCTTACATGGTGAAGACACGTGGAGGTCTTCCTTACAAACGATGTTGCTGGTGGGGTCCATCAAGGAATGTATGCAGACCGATGCTACGTGGCATGTAGTCAGGGCCTGATAGGGAAGTGAAGAGAAGAAGCCTTGGGGTGAACCCACAAAAGTGGTTTACAATTGGAGTGAGGAAGGAAAAGTTGAAAAAAATGACCCCATGCCAAAAAATTCATTTTTGGGGTTCGAACGAACTAATAGGTTCAAATGAACCTAAAGCTCGGGTTCGAATGAACTAGGGTTCAAATGAACCTATTCAATTAACTTCCCACCATTCCCACAAAAAAACCAAAGGAAACCCTTTTTGAAAGGGGGTTCGAATGAACCCTAGCTCGAACCCTCCATTTCCCTCCTTCTCCCCCTCAAGTGGTAAAAAATTCTAGAATTTTGTGCTTTGAAGCTCAGGTTGAGGATGAAAATGGAGGACACTTCACAAACCCAACTAGAATATGGTAGTTCTCAGAATGAGCTATCCAATTAATATAATTTTAATATGTTTGGGTTTTATTATGTATTTGCTTTTTTAGTTTTATTAAACATAGGTTTTTCACCGAAAATCAAGCTCTTTGTTCTGCACATGTGGAAAAATATCAAATTATCAAAATAAAATTTTGAGAAATATGTTAAAGTTGGGTATTGTGTCCTTGATCTATTAATTTTTTTTTTGAATTTCGATACATACAGAAAAAGTTATGTTGTATACAGTCTGCCTATATTTGAATTGTAATTGGTTTGACTTCAAAACTTGATTAAGGAAAAATATTCAATAAAACACTATGAAACTAAATGAAAGGGCTAGATATCGTAGTTACAAATCTAAATTAAAAAAAAATAGAATTTATCCTTGATGGAAAAAAAGTTATGTTGTATATAGTGAGCATCACTCCTTCAAAATGTTATTTACTAGAAAAAACTAGTTTTCAAAGGAGATGGAAAAAGAAGTGCAATCTGATTCCAATTTTTTTGAAAAATATATATTTAGAATATATAGACAAAATGTCACAAATCACTAGTTTGCATCATCTTCAAATTCCTCACGGTTTAGCCGCTATAGGTGCCTGAAAGTGAAGATTCAGTTAAAAAAATTCAATTAACTGTCCAGTTTGCCCAAAAATTGTAAACCAGTATTGTGGGATCACCCCTTGAAGTGTGTGAATGGTCGACACGTGAAAGCATGGTGGGAGCCATTTAGAAGAGTGAAGGAAAAACCTTGTGAAGAGCACCTGGCGGACATGTGGTAACATTCAAACGAAGCCTTTGTGAAAGGAGCCCGATGATGCTTTCAATAGATGAGGCACAGGCCGGTACTTAGCAAAAATAAAAATAACCTGAAGGGAGCTTGGGGAAATTTATATTCACAATTACTTACAAGCTTAAAGTGTGACAGGGAAAATAAATACCCAAAATGATCAAGGATTGATGAAATGTCATAGGAATCTAACAAATTTCATGTGTGAATTTGAGCATTGTGCTAGTGGCTAGACATTTCCATCTCAGAAAGGATCCAAACAATAGAAAACAACAAAAGGATGACACATGTGACATTAGGTTAGGGAAAAATGACAAGAAGGTGCCAAGACTATGATACCATGGGGGAGAAGGTTAGGGAAATGGGTTGAAGTGACCTAAAATGCATTAGGGAAAATGGACATCAAAGAAAGCACATAACATAACATGAAATTGCAAGGAGATGGCAATTTTTGATGTTATAAATTAATATTAGTAATGAGAGGTAAAGAAGTAATATTGTGTCTAGATAGATGCAGGACAATTTGGCTAACTAAGATTTGGGAAAAAATACACTATACATGTAATATCTTACAAGTTAGGTACAAATCATACAATAGTGCCATCTTTTGATGTAAATAATTTTTTTTATGAGTAATATAATGAAGTTTTTAGTTATATTTGTGTGGTATATTAATTTAAATGACATAATACTTCAATACTTTTATAATATGAGTAATAATTATAGAGTTACAAATCAATAATACCAAAACTAACTAAAATGGGCATCACCTTTATTCTTACACATGAAAATGAGTGATGTATAAGGGATCTTTGAGAACTATTGTATTGTGGTTAAGCACTTGGGCCATTTCTGGGCATTTCAAGTGATGCACTATCCATTTTGGGTAGCTGTTAGTTTGTATATTACTAGGTGATGATCATGAAGTGACCAACCCATTTTGCACCCAACAAATATATTAGAATTCAATACATCAAGTAGAAAATAAATATATAGGTATAAAATCTCTATATATTGATATATATGCATATTTATATACAAAAGTATATACTAATGCATATGCACACAACCATAGAAGCATAATTCTCCAAATTGACTTGCCACATCCTTTCTTTTTTTTAATAAATGAGGATAATTTGTTAAAGTCACTAAGATGATCTCTTTAAATAAGAAAATTGAAGGGAATAAATCCATATGTAGTAAACACCAATACACCACTTATGCAACAAAACAAACTTGAAACTTGCTAGAAAATTTATAATGCCAATGCAACAAAAGGCTTTAAATTTTTTTAACCCATATGAAATTATATATGCTAATATTACCTATTTTCTTTATAGTGAGAATTTTTTCTTAGTTGGTGGTCAAGCACATGATCAATATGTTATGTTTAATGCTTTAATTCACAAGCTTTACATGTGTGGTTGTATGTATAAGGAAAAGTTTATTTTAAAGGATATTGTATAAAAAAACTAGAAGATATAGGTTTTATGTCATATGCTCACATAAGAAAGTTTATGTGTAATTTAAGATGATTTTAGAAGCTAATAAACTCTATTCTAAGATTTTTGATAGTGGCTATGAGTTTAGTATATTAATATACAATGTTTTATTGTTAAATGGAATTTGTAAACATGGTAAATTAGATGATGTCAAGATAAATATGCATGGTATGTATATTTAGAATTATATATGTGTGTATGCATACACACATGTACACACATATATATGAAGATACACACAAACACCTTAGATGATAGCCTATTAACTAATAAATATTTAATATACTAAACACTAAATGAACTTTTGGAAGCTATTATAGACCAATAATTAAAAAGGGTTGTAAGATCATAGTTTATGTCATCCATGCTTGTAAACTTTCTTTAAGATTACTATCTATAAGGGAAAAATTGAAATCCCTACTTACAAACTTGTTGCCCATTCTTCCCTACCAATCTCAACATATCCATGGTTTTCCATCCATACCTTTGAATTTAATGCTTGAAGAATTTTTTGAATGGAGATAACAAGTTCACATCTAAGGGATAAAGCTTATGAATTTTATGAATAGGAAGGGTGACATGAATAAGAATGGTGACAAAGTTAATTAACAAATCCCTAGCTTGTTCAATTGTCTTCTTCAAGTAAATTTCCATGCCCATCAAATATGAGAAGATTCTTATTTGTTGGTGAAAATCCTATAATAGGTGTAGAGAAATATTATACCAGGTTAGAAACAACTTAGGTCTTTTTCATCTAAGTATATTTTTGGGATGACATGCATTCCCCAATCTCACAATTACCTATATGGTTTTTAATATCTCTTTGGTTTGAAAAGATAAAAACTTGGAGTATTTTATCAAACCGCATTCACACAATACAATGTGGTAATTCATTATCTATTTTTGGAGATAATTCATATCAAAATTTACATCTACACATTGACATATATCACATATCCAGATTTCACATCGTTTGCATTTGTCTATCGAAAGTTATTGCTCTCAGAAATTCATTGTGATTACCAGTCAGAACATTTGGGGCTAACCTGGTCCAAATTTCTTAGTGAAGACCTATTCCAGATCATGCGAAGCCTAATAGGACATCATACAAGCATCTTGGGTTCATTGGGACCTATCTTGGAGATTTGCAAGTCATTTCTTTTTGTGTGCAGTTATTTTTCCATATTTTGAGGCCAACCTTCATGTATGATCATTCATTGGGTTTATGAACCCTTGTGGTCGACACAAACCTTTGTTGGAGATTGATAAGGATAGTTATACTCATTTGTAATCATTTAGAAGACAATCATCCATAGTTTGTTCAGATAGAGATAGTTATATCTAATATATTTTTGCATCAACCCTTCAGGGGCATGTAATGAGGCCTTTGACCATTTGTATTGTTGAATTCCCTTTTGGTAAGCCTGTGAGCCCTGGATATTCGCCCATGAGGCATATATTGCAATTCAATAAAGTTTCATGTTCACATATCAGTTTCTTGTGTTATTTCCACTGTGTTGACTCTAAGATGCATGGTTTGGACTATTCTTTTTGAACCCTCCTATCATGACTGCACCATGTATATTTGTAAGTATATATTATATATTCTTAAATATAATAAGGATAAACAATTGTGGCATAATTAACCTTAACATTAGTCTTAATTAATACCTTAACCTCTCTTAACTAGAATGAAGGAGTGCGTCTAAGTACATAGTCAAGTCTATAAATAAGGAGGAGATGTTCCTTCCAAAGTATCATGCATGATTAAATATTGAATTCATATATTATTATATGATTATTGGAGGTCACCCCCTCAAAGTGGTCTGTTATATTTATGTTTTTTACAAATACTTCTGAGAAATATCATAACATAAGCATGGTTTTACATCCATACTTTCATTTAATGTTGAAGAAATTTTTGAACAGAGATAACAAACTCACATTTGAGGGATAAAGCTTATGAATTTTATGAATAGGAAGGGTGATAAATTCAATGAACAAAGCCCTAGCTTGCTCAATTATCTTATTCAAGTGAATTTACATGCCCATCAAATATGAGAAGATTCTTATTTGTTGATGAAACTCCTATAATAGGTGTAGAGAAATATTGCACCACTTGTTAGAAATAACTCAGTTCTTTTTCATCTAAGTATATTCTTGGAATGGCATGCATGCCCTAATCTCACAATTGTCAATAACCTATATGTTTTTATACCTTTTTATTCAAACTTGGAATATTTTATCACACTACATTCACACTTGATACAATATGGTAATTCACTAGATCTACTTTTGGAGATAATGCATATTACACTTTTGCAATCCAATTAGGAAATGAACCATAATCCATGTTTCCCGCCTATTTGATTCTCATTTCATCATAATCTAAATTTTATTTAGTCCTAGGTATTTATATTTAGCATATGGTGTTTTCAATTTGTCACAAATGATGAGGCCACTATACTTGGGCTTAATATCACTACCCTATCCATGTAAACTTCCTTAATAGGCCCAGTCCTTACATTTAGATGTGCTTCCAAAATTCAATCCACCATTATATTATTAACAAGTGATCATGGAAAAGATTTGTCTTGGTTTGACATATCTATTCTACATAAGCTTCTAGTTGAATTGACTCTAGTCCATGGACTTTCTTTTATATATGTTAGTACTATCGACCATTTATAGCTCTTCCTCGTGATCTATTAGAATAGTAAGTGGGCCATTCTTTTGATGGTTGTAAGTCCTAGTAACTAGTACATCAAAATACTGTAAATGATACCCACTTTTAGTCAACTACTTTAGTGGATAACATTTTACTTGTTACATCCATTTCCACTTTACATTTTTAAAGAAACTTTATTTGATGTACCAACAATTTCTTTTACTTCCATATTTGTTTCATTGTCCATAATTTGTCACAATATTATTCTCAAGAACCAATTTATTTTTCAGAGGTAAATTGTAACAATATTAGTAATGCCTTGATCAAAAAATCTACAAAAGTCAACATGACCCCTTTACAAGTTGGACCTTAGTATTTGACTCTTCATTTATAGTCACAATTGCAACTTAATTGAGTTGTAAGAACTTATATTAATTGTGGAAAAGAGATCAAATTTGAATAATGAATACAATAAAATTAGACTAGGTGGAAGTGGTTTATGGATAAACGTGAATAAGATTTTATAGTTTAAAAAATTAGTACTTGAATGGTGCATACTTTTGTTTGAACATATTATAGTGGGATGTTGATTTATATAAACTTTTATTTGTATAAATAGTTTTAAGATATATTCTTTAATATTCAATAAAAAATAGAATTTAAATATGCAATTAAATTTTCATAAAACATCATAATCAGATACTGCGAGTTTTTGAAAATCTAAAATTTAAACAAATCTAACTTATTTTAAACAATATAATAATATTTCTTAAATTAAATATATCCATAATAAACAAATAACACATTTGAATTAAAATCAATATAATCAAATTACAATTTGACACGTATTAACTCTTTGGCCAATACACTCACAAAACTAAAACCCTCCTCTCCCTCATAGGGGAAAAAATATTCGAACATTTTCTTGAACCAAAAGAAAATCAAAACTAAAAGAATACATAGTCAATCAAGTGGAAACTAAAATTATTTGACTCCAATGAAACTATCACTTATATGATCATCCATTTGCAGGCAAATTCTCTCCAGATAAAAATGATTTGAGTAACTGTAAAGCACTTTGAGGTTGGAAGAGAGGAACTTCATGCCCTGCCCCTCTAATGGTGGCGAAGGTTAGACCTTGATATACTTCTGTCCACCCTCCAACCTATTGATTCACAATCATGTAAGTGTATCTTAAACATAAATCAATTATCAAACAGATATATTTACTTAATATAAAATTATTCAAAAGATTGTTTTTAGAATCAATTGTGTAATAAAAAATACACAACTAATTTTAGAAACAATCTTTCGAAACTACATAAACATGTTGAAAACTAATAGAAACAATCTTTTCAATACTGTATAAACTGTCAAAAATTAATAGAAACAATCTTTTGAATACTACATGAACTGTGATATTGTTATCAGGATTCAATCGTGTAGTTTGATTCGTAAAACTACACAGTTGAATCCTAATAGCAATATCACAATTTGACACACTGTAAAAATACCTCCTACTGCATGAACTGTCCAAACTAATAGAAACAATCTTTTGAATATATATTAACTGTGAAAAACTAATATAACTAAAACTATGTTACAAAATATTGATTAATAATACTAGATCCCTAAAGAAGGAAAGTTTTTAACCTGTTTGGCGGAGTACCATGGGTACCAACGATTTTTCACAGTTAGATTAAGTCGTTTAAGAGAGAACCTTGTTGCCGTAACTGGTACTACTGAATCTTGGTCTCCACTGTTTATCATGTACTTAGTTTAGACAGTATAGTGTGGAGGAATTTATACAGTCGGTGAATTGTGGTTGAACACAAAGATCTGAATCTCTAAGATAGCAATGGAAGGCAATAGAATAGAAGTATAAACAAACCTGTACATCCAAATCCTAAGGCCGGAAGCCTCAATTAGCTCTTTATAGATTGGTAGGATAGAGGAGTCTGAATCGTTCCAGTTGCGTATGAGAACGTCACTAGGAGTGCAAAATGAAAAAGCTTCAATAATTACATACTTTTCAAGAAAGTAAGAGATTGAATATAACTATTACAATGTACAGGGATTGTTTTCCAAGATTGCACTTTAAAAAAAAAGGTTAACCCAACTCTGTACTTACTAATTCACCTATTGGGTATTTTCAGAAAAGAAATTTTAGTTGTTAACAATGACAAGAGGAAATTGAATTGTATTGCCACACCTGCATGCAGTCCAACTGTATGGAATGCCTGTAATATTGGCATGAAGGGCTTTCTGCACATCGGCTCTATTGTAATATTTCTCAGCATAACTTTCGGTGCAAGGATCATAACCTCTCAGTCTAAGCAACTGCTAAGTCAGATGAGAAAAAATAAATTATTTTTTGTGTTCGAATAAGTATAAAATTATCATTAATTGAATGTAAATCGAAAAATCGATTGAAAAACATACATTATTAAAATAAAAAACAATCATTCAATTATCTTTTATATTAGTAAAACATGAAAAACAGGCTTAGAACCCATTAGAAAGAGCAGTGAAAAGGATAAGAGCATTAACTGTTTGATTGTTGAATTATCAAAAAAAATTATGTAAAACAACTACAAATATGTATTAAATGTTTGAAAGGTGAGTATATACCGATTTCTTAAATCTTAGAGATGAGTTTTTCCTATCTCCACTAGACTTGCCACAAGGGGCAGTGTAGATACTGTATTGGTCGATGTTTCCAAACTCTTGATCCATTGCATAGTTGAGGAAAGAGTCACAAGTAGGAGTATTGTCTTCCAGTCTAAAATTACAGTTTCTGAGAATGGCTTGATAAGTTCGATCAGATATCAGGGCGTGACTCCACCAATAATTTACAGTGCCCAAGTTGTCGTAATAGTCATCTGTAACCGCGTTGCCAACCTGCAATCATGTTATATTCATATTTGTTTCAGCTCTCAAGCTTCCTTCGCTCACTAAGTAATGAGAATAAGGAAGCAAAGAGTGTTTACCATGAATCCTTTGAAGTTTATAAAGGGCTTCGAGAGTCTTTTGTTGTACTGGTAGATTTTCTTTGCAAGCTGTGGGATATAGTGTCCTGTGTCAATTGGAATTGAAAATGTAATAATTAGTTGTATAAGTTTTTCACAGTTTTTGAAAAATTGTACGATTGTTTTTGTTTTAAATTTGACGTTTTAGATCATAACAATGATCCATCAAAGAAAATGAGAGTGATTCCGATGATAGATCATCTAGTGTAATCTGAAAGTAGATTGGAAAATATATATACAGTCAAAACCAAAAGCAATCATCAGATTACAATTATTATTGATGTTTTTAAAAATGATTACAATAAAATAAATTCTGTAAAGTAAACTACAAATATGTATTGTGCAGAAGGCCAAGTAATCCAAATTAAATTTAAACTTCAAAATCAAATCAATTGTTTAAAAAATCTGTATGAATATTTTTATCAGTAAACATATTTAACACTATAATTCTCATGTTCTATCAAATTTGTGTGTGCAAAGAGTAATTGAATAATGGGCTAGGTAAAAAAGGACCTGCATAACTCTCTCCTGTAATGTACATTTCTCTATATTTGTATTGAGGGAACCTCGCAAACCACTTGATTAAGAAAATCAACGAATCCTCAGCTGCAAGGGAAGAAACATAGTAACGATAAGATTGCATAACTTACTAGAGGATACCCATTAATGGATACATACAGGTAAAGGTAGGAGCTTCAGCTTACCAGTGCGTTCGTCACCCGTATCTTTTAAATTTGAGCTTGTATTCGTATATGAAAATCCCACTCCAGCCGGTGACTCCAGGAAGAGCAAGTTGGCCACTGAGAATGAGGTAATACATGCTATAATTCAAGCTAACTTCCATAAATTTTATAGATGGAAAGGGTTAGGCTATGAAATTGTTTGAAAAAATTCTATCATACATAAATTTTTACAATTTATAATATAATTTTGATAATATTTCGGATCATATTTCATGATCTAATGAACTGTAAAAATTTCGCATTCACTATTAAATTAAGATTGTTGTTCCTTCCATGGGCTACTTACATTTATTCCAGGAGTATGGATTGATATAAAGAGAAGAGGATGTCTTGTTTATGCGGAAGGGACCTATCTCCTCGGATGCTCCATATGCCACCGACGAGCACCCTGGACCTGCAATCAGGTAAACTCCCTATTTACATGGATGGGTAAAAACGGGTAAAACCATATCCAAATAAACAATAGATTTTAAAGTGAGTGCAATGTGGATCCATGGGAATGAATGCCAATTATGATGGAGATTAGTTGTGGGCCAAGATTTGTATGTCATCTACAATGTTTGCAGGATTTCAGCAAAGCAGCATTGTCTTTTACGTGTCTATCTAAAATATGGAATTTAACAAGCAGCAATGCCCACCAAATGATGACCATGATTGCCTAAGTCAACAAAGAATATATGGCTCTTACCGACAGTTAATTTATGCCTTTCACTTGATGTTGCTCTGAATTTATGCCTACATTGTACGCTGTTTTTTGAATCTCATCATGTCTTCCACTAGTTCACAAACTAGCATGTTATGAGAAAACAAAATGCAATGCAGGCAGAATTCCAATTTGTAGTAATGATATTAGAGGTGAATTTGAGCTATACATTGGATGCTTATGCATGACCATAGCCTATCTTGGCGCTAATGAGTGAAGAAAAAAATCATTCCCAAGTTTGGAAAGTAATTAGAAGAGGAAGTAAAATTTGCTACACATACACAACTGGACAACTGGAGTCTGCTATGAAATTCTGAACTGCAGCGATATGGAGGTAATGGTCAATTGCTACATTTATCAATGCACCGGCGAAGAAAAGTCCATTCAAAGGAATTGTTTCTGCTGCCTATAATAGATAACACTGACTCTCTGAGCTCTGGGCATGCATTAAACTCTACAAGCAGGCAAATTTGGAAGTTAGTTAATAAATTTGACATCTGACAGGCATTCCCATTAGGTTTGTCAGCTTCTGCCAAACCCACTGGAGCTGTTTTAATGTGGTTTCATGAAAATATATACGTTACTGTCAAAATTCACCCATTAAGTACATTGGGTAGAGTGTACAACAGCTTGTCAGCAATTTTACAAGATATTTCCTAAAAAGATTTAAGCTTGTAAGAACTAGAAGCAACATGCTAAGTACATTCACCATGGCAACGACAATTAGACAAGTTAATACTGTGGGTGATTATCTTTCTAGGGAACTGTCTACTGAATTAAGAACTTCTGTCAAATACTTACTAGTACCAGATAGTTCCAATCATACAAAACAAAATGAATCAACAGTGGCTAGTATTGGCCTATTGCATTCCATGGATTGCCATAGGTCGTTAATACTTCCTTTTAACTGGCGGTAAGACTGCTGCTATAACACAAAACGCTATCCTAAGCAAAGCATACATTCCATGGATTGCCATAGGTTGTTAAATTCAAGCTTATGTTTGCAATGAAAAACCCATTTCATGATGTTTAACCTGAGGTGCAACACAGGCGTTTGCAGTCAAACAGTTGAAATGAGGAGAATCAAGAAACTAAAAATCCTGGAGATTGAAAACTCAAGAATAAAGAACCAAAAGAATTTGAGAAATGCAGTGTAGGATACCTCCATTAAGCCACAGAACAATAGGCTTAGAGCTGGCGGTGTGAGTGGCCTCCATCAACCAGTAGAAAAGAGCCCGGCCATCATTGGTATTGACTGTGACATATCCAGCATACTGCTCAAAGGACACTCGGGGCTGGCCAGGAAGGCGCACCACTCTATCCTTCATGTACTCGCCCGCCTCCACCCCCCCAAGCACTACTCCACCCGCGTTGTACACCGTTAGTATGACAACCACCCACAAGCATCTCCATACACAAGTCCACATCTCCTCCTTTCTAAACCACTACTTAATTTCTTTGCTTTTAATTTCGAGACTCACAGCATGCGTTCAACTGCCCTTCTGACCTAATCCAGGCACGCGCGCACGCTGCTCAGAGGAACAAATCCCACTAAACTAATCGATACTTAACTGTCCCCTCCACTTAACTGTCTCCTCCAGTTGATGGATCAGAAAATGTGTGATCTGAAATATTGATGCAAAACAAATTTTACACAGTTAGAATCCAAAAATAACACGCTCTAATACTTATATTGCTACTCAAACTGCAAATCTTAACTTCATTTAAAATCCCAACAAAACTGCTCTTATCTCTTACTTATCCTTCACCACTCTCATCAGAGAACAGCCCAACCCAAAACTTTTGTTTCTTCTCAGACTGCAAATCTTACCTCTTTTGTACCATTCCAAACTCTTTTATACACAGCCAAAACACTGTTCAGCAATAATACTAGCTCATTTGTGGAAGGACTATAATTACATATTATTATGCTTGATGCCTTGCCAATAAATTCAAATTGCACACATTAATATTTCTAATCAGCAGCTTTATGGCTCCACACCACGTGCAGTTGGAGACATTCATAGAAAATTCTAGCATTTTCTATCACATTTTTTATCATCTACTGATTAGTCGTAGAATTGAAGGTTGTGGTTGCATCAGCAGTAAGCAAATACACGCCTTCTCTTTTATGTGGGCAGTCTATTTAAGTATGAAACAAGTCATTTTGTAATGAAATGAAGGATTTTAATATCAGAGACTGATCAGTCTGTGGGACCATATTATCCTTGGGACTAGTAGTAGGTATATACATTCATTCGGTGTTTTATGATCCATTTCATTTATATTGTTTCAGCTTTCACCATGGGCATATCATTATGTGGTTGGTTGGATGCTCAAATTTTTGTGCCCCAACATAATGAATCACAATTTGTGCGTACAGAGATTCACATCAGACAACACAGTCAAAAGAATCCTTCCAAGTCAAACCTTTTCGATGTGCATTTTGCTTTGCCAGCAAGAACATTAATGACACATGATAGACTGTGTGTCCCTACCCTTAGCTTCCATTCTACTCACTGCTTTTAGGCTATGAAATCATCATTTAAATTGACCATTTGCCTGCTTTTTTCTCCTCGTCCACAAATCAATCTTTTGAGCGGCTGAGATGTTGAAGAAACTCGTGTTTAAGCTTTGCATAGTGATGACAGCATTTAGATAATGCTCATGGAAATCCATTTCAGCATACGTTTACGTGGTTTACACCGGTTAAACTACCAACGTGGCATGTCCTCCAAAGGGATCTTGCCAGCAAAAAGACACAGGAAAGGCAAGTTCCATTTATAATTTATGATGTTGGGACTTGGTTTATAGGCTGTTTGTAGTACGTAGGAAGTGACTTATGGTTATGATTTTTCTTCCAATAACTATAAAGTAATGTTTGAAATTTTATTTAGAAGTTTTGATGTTTTAAATATTAAGTAATTTAAAATCACATATAGAGGTGAAAAGCATGTACATTTTTTTATTTTTTCGTTTATTTATATCATTTTGTATGGAGGTCTTAAGTACATTATCTTAGTATATAATTTTGTTTGGTTTGGGGCACTCACCATCTAAAATTTGTTCATCACTTAAAAATATCATTTTATCTCTATTTAGATTAGTCTCAGTTTTTTTATTAGTGCTTTCTTTGCCTAGGTCAAGACAACTTGTACAACCTTGACCTAGTTTAGAGTAGTCCTCACAATCTTGACACTTTTAGTTGCAAATTCAGATTTATTGTGCCACCAAGTTGAGTTAGCTTAATCCAATAGTTACTTGTCAACATGCATGTTAAAATGTGTGTGCCTAGGACTTGTATAAAATGACATCAACCCTAGATCATTTGGGATCACTCACTCCAAGAATTTTCCATGCATTAAAATACTTAGAATTACTAAATATCTCTGGCATGATAGCTTTGTCTTTGTATTAGTCATATCAAAACCTTAGCTCTCATAATTTCAGTCTATTGCTCAAGCATTTGTTGCACTTCATCCATTGCATCAAGACTCAAACATTCACTATCACTACACCAAATCATTGTTAGCTACTTGCACATCTATTAAATAGATTGCTTGGTGTGTCTTCCAATTTATTGTAAAATTATTGAATTGAGACCAATGCGCCTTGACTATAATTGAGGAAGACTTATAGATTTATCATTGCCAAAATAAATTATAATGGTGCTTCTCACCACCACTTAGTCTCCAAAATTGTAATACATAGACATCAATTAAACAACTTCTATAAGTACCTTGAAACCCTAATGTGTTAGAAGTAAGGGCCATAGAGAAAAGATCAAGGCCCCTCTTAGGAGGTTCAAGACTACCCTTATGGCCTTGATTTGAGCATTTACACAACTTAAATTTTCATGGAACACATTTTTAATAGCCTATTCATCCTAGATTTCATCTTAGATTCTAGCTATTTACTTTCTATCAATAGTTTCCCTCTCTTTGGATCCAAAAAATGCTTTTATTTCAATTATTATATTTTAGTTATATATTTCCAAATTCATGTCTAGACCCAACTCATATACCTAGGTTAATTTTTTAATTGATTAAAGTAATTAATTTGTTCTAGTTCTACTCGAGAGATTTGGTAATATATGCGAACAACCAAACATAAAATACAAATAAGAGGATTCAATCTATCAATTCAAAATCTATTCTCTGTCTAATTGTAAACCTTCAATTGAACTAAGAAATATACACATCAAAGATTAAAAAAAAATTATAACAAGTCCCTCACCAACAAGTCTCTTTTTGTTGATAATTTTTCACCATTGGTCTATAGTTTAGCACCAGTTTGCAAAAAGAAAATAAATTAGAATTTTATGTTTTCAACGCCAAAGGGGAATGGGAGGGAAGAAAGAATTTTTATCTTGTTAATCTTTTGAATTTTTCAAAGTTCACATGCATGAGTTTAAAAGGGAGTTTGTTCTGGGAAGAATTTGAGTTGCATTTAAAGATAAGTCAACCTCTTTTAAGATTTTCAACATTGTTCAGGTTCTTTACAACAATTTGTAAGTTTTTAATGGAAACTTAAGTTATTTCAAAGCATCAATAAATGGTAGTGGGAAACTTATGTTCATATTTGATGATGGAGGATGCATATCATATTATTCTCATAATGGTTTACTAGTTTTAATACCATGATGACTTGTTGCAAGGCAGTTGTATGTGAGAAATGCTTTCACAGAAAAGGAAAAGAATGTGGAGAGTTTTGTGTAGTCATGGAGATCATTATTTTAGTTTATGCAAAGACATGCACACATAGCTTATCATGGTAGGTATCTATGTGTTTAGTGAATTTTTGTTTAGAGTCATTCATCTGGCTCTCCTTGTTAGATCTATCCACAGTCAAAATTGTCATGCTTATTTTTCCAATAAAATTGCTTTCTAAAGCTTGTTCGAGAAGGTAGTTAGATGTCTGGAGAATATCCAAACCCTCAGTACAAACATAGATTACTTAGAAGTTTTACATGCAAGAAATGTGGATAATGACAATGATTAGGGTTTCATGAAGGGTCACAAGAATGCAAACATTAACGAGTACAATCATGAGATCAAGACATGAGTAAGTGTATCAAAGACTAAAGGATAGCATTAAGTTCATAGGTTTATAGTGTGCAGATGAAGAGCTACAATTGATAGTAGACATCTTAGAATGCATGAGAAATTACAATGAAGTTGATGAAGGGAAGTTAGATGAGAGGTATGTTAGATGGAAAGAAGAGAGTCTTATCAACTTGTTGCAAGTCAAGATTAAACACAAAGAAAAAATACACTTAGAAATTAGTAATGGACATGTTTCTAATATGGTGGATGCCATTAGTATGGCAATACAACCTCACAAACATGGCAAGGAGATTTGAAATTCATGAAGTCCTCTACAATGAACTATATGAATTGAAGAATTGGGAGAGAAAATGGAGAAAGTATTCTAGAAGACAATTGATAGAATCTAGTATAAAGATAACCTTGGCTTGATCACAAGGTATACATGTAATAAGATAGGGTTCTTACAGTCTCAATATCCAAAGATAAAATCTTAAGAAGTTACCCGAGGAAGAATTATCACAGAGGGACATGTGGAATAATGCAATGGCAACTCCTTGATTGATAAATAGAGGATAGTCATGGTAGGTGCAATTGAGATAATATTACAACAAACATCATGGATAAAAGTGTTGAACACCTAGAATACTGAGAGGGGGGTGAATTAGTATTCACTAAAATTCATTAACTTCATCAACTTAAAAATGCATTCAAATCATCTCATCAAACTTGCAAAAATGGAAAGGAGCAATTAAAGTATGCATCACATCAATAAACACAATAACACTAGATTTACCTAGATAACCCTTGGAAGGGAAAAACCATGGTGAGGATTAGCTCACAATATATTATAATCGGTTAAATGGATTACAAAATGGATGACTCATTGTCTAGAAAGAGTGACTCACTACCAAGGGCTCATTGCCCAAAGGAATCACTGTACAAAATAAAAAAGAGAGTAGAAGAAAGGCTCACTACTATATTTTGAATTGCTAACAATGCATCTCAACATGCTAAAGATACAATTCCAATTAAGCTTAGAAAATTGACTTTACACACTTCATACTTCACCACTATCACCTTTCACACTTCACTCTACATCACACCTATCATATAATATCTAAATCCATTCACGTTCCTCATAATCTCATAACAACACTAAATTGACCTTCAATCATATACCATAAACACCCATGACATCAATTAGGTCAACCTAATTGTATGAATCATGTAACACTATGACCCGTCGGCCCAAAAATCCATCACACATGCCTTGTGAAAGGAATCAAAATGTGTTATTCACCAAAATAAAACAAAATGACATATAATTGCACCCATGAATCTGATCCTTACACAATTCAACTCTGCACAACCCCAAAACCCTTAGGTTGGCACCACACAACAAAATTGGTGAAGCAACAACTGAATGAACCAAATTTTCATCCATAACTCGAAATGTGGACCACCAAATCACTTGCCACTTGGAGTGCATACACTTTTGACATCCTCAAAAACTTCCTCGAAACCACACAACATAATAATTATCCATAGTGGAATACAAAGCATTCCAATATGAACTCTACACCTACAAGTTTTCTTCTACTAAGCCCAATACTCTATCACTCATATCTTCAACTGCGGAAGACATATAACCCTAAAAATTTGGATATAAACTCTTCGAATATGTGCCATGACTACATTAGAGCCACATGACAAGATGATGTAAACTGGAGCAATGCAAACCATAAAATTGTTCCTCTATTATATTGAAAATGCATTGGGACTTAGCCAATTTCCTCAAACACACTTGGTATACTTATGGACTACATACATAATGATAGACCATAAATTCTACAATGAGCTTCCATCAATGACAACACCGTACACCATCATTCTCATGTTTCCAACAAAAGTATATTGACACAATGCAATAAAATAAAGCATGAACCATGACAAATATTATAAAAGGAACATGATAATATATCATGATAAAGATAATGACAAGATGCAAGGAGCAAGAGGGGTAGAGGTCATGAAGATACCAAATTATGTAGTAATGGTCATTCTCATGACCAAGGGAATAGTCATTTAAAGGACAACATTGAAGAACACAATAGTGGCCATGCCACAGAGGGGTAGTGATCTCCAAATTATGACAAGGTTGTGAGAGACAACCCACATGCATGAAGGGAGACTGTGTATGCAAATGCACAAGGGTGATCCCCCATAATTGGGTTACAATTGCATTGATGAACAAAAATTTCTTGGGCGCTCAAAAAAAATTGAGGGGGTTTACTCAAATCCCATGTTTGAGAGAACCCCCTTTCCTTTAATGGGTTCGCTCGAACCCTTAGTCAACCATTTTTTTGAATAAAATAATGGTTGGAAACCCTTTTTAATGTTGTTTTTAGGGGGTTCTAGCGAACACCCTTCACTTGAACATCCCTTTTCTTGAAGGGGTTCCAAGGGGTTCAAGGGAAGGGGTGTTCACTAAAACCCCCTTTTTTGTCCTTGCCCCCTCCATCTGCAATTTTATGCAAAACTTTGGGTTTCGAGGTTCAGGTTGAGGATCAAAATGGAATCAACTTGACAAAACCCAGCTGGAGGATTATAGTCCATGAAATGAGCTCTCCATCAAGTATAGTTTTAATATATTTTGGTTTTATTATGCATTTTTTATTTTAATTAAACATAGGTTTTTTACCAAAAATCAAGCTCTCTATTATGCACATGTGGAAAAATAGTATATTACCAATTTTTTTTTTGAAAAATATCTAAGCTCTTGGTATTGATGTCCTTGATCCAACAAAAATAAAATAAAATTGTTACATACAAAAAAAGTTATGTGCTATATATAGTAAACCTATGTGTAAATTGTAATTGGTTTGACTTCAAAACTTAACTAAGAAAAAAATATTCAATAAAACACTATGAAACCAAATGAAGGAGCTAGATATCATAGTTACAAATCTAAATTTGAAAAAAATAGAATTTTATCCTTCATAGAAAAATATTTATGTGTTATACAATAAACATCACTCTTTAAAAATAATGTTTACTATTAAAAACTAGTTACCAAAGGAGATGGAAAAATAAATGCAATTTGATTCCAATTTTTTTATAAAATATATATTTAGAATCTACAGAAAAAATGTCACAAATCACTAGTTTGCATCATCTTCAAATTCCTCATGGTTTAGCATCTATAGGTGTCCGAAAGTGAAGATTTAGTTAAAAAAAATTAGTTCAATGTCAAGTTTGGCCAAAAAGTGTAACACACTATTGTGGGATCACCCACAATAGAGTGATATTCCTATCATGTTAGATGGTGAGTACAATCCATAGGACAGTCATATATATTATAAATGATAATACACCAAAATGATAGTTAGGAAATATGATAACAACCCTAAGAAGATTGTATTTTGAAGGCACAGTCATGTATGAAGTTTGCTTTTTGATAATTTTGTTGACTACATGAAATACATGACATAGTTTCATGGTTACTATTATAGTCATTTATGGTTTGTTAGAAGTTTGAAAGGATAGTATGGTTGTTTGTTTTCAATCACAAATATCTTCAACATTTTTTATCATAAATTTCAACCCTAGTGACCATCCACAAAGGGCAGTGACCATACAAGGAGCAGTTACAGTCATGAAGCTATAGTCATGCCAATGAAGTATCATGGAATAACATAGGACATATTACAGAGTTGTAAACCTTGTCAAATATGCAATGACAAAGAGGATAAACCTATACACATTGGAAGACATGAATATCACAATGATAATGGTGCAAAGAAGTTTCGAGGACAATCAATGACAAAAAAAATGAAGGCAAGGCAATTACATGTAGAGATAGAGAGGGATTTTATGATGATGCCAAGTGTCAAACACTACCCTTGAAGATCTCCTACGCCCTCTTGGGGTTCTTAATCATTTCAAACCTCTATCACATATCCTTTAAAAGAAATTTTGAGCATTTTGTGGTAGTGTGATGTAGTGAAAGTCAAGACATTTTTAATGAATTGAAGGGAAACTACGAACAAACTAGAAAAACGTTATCTTGAAGGAAGCTAGTTGTCTGCTAAAAGAGAATCTCATATAGGTGAGAGGATATATTTTTGAAAAATAGAGTAGAATTTTCTTATACCTGCTTGGATACTTAAAGGACTGGTGGAGAAAATAACTCTTATAATTTTTGTGATAGGAATTTATAGGGAGACCACAACCCTTGTGGTTTATGAAGAGAGGAAGAAACAAAGTTGAAGATATATCAAGATATCATGAATAAATGAATGTATATATTCCTATTGAGATCATATGTAAGTATAATCATAATGAGATGACAGTCATTTAAGGGCAATCAAGGTATCCAAGGATATGGAGTAGTATTTTAAAAAAAAACTCTACCAATCCATGCTTGGGGGTCCTTCAGGTCATAGAAGACCTTACAAGGTTTATGGCATAGATGTGAAGGAACAATTATTAAATATTAAGTTGAAGCTACAAAGACACAATACAATGACATGAAGATTTCAATGAGGAAAAATTTCAATGTATATTCAGATAATTTTGTTTCAAGACAGTCAAAGCTAAGTTACTATGAGTCAAATAAGATATGATAGGAAACACTAAGCACGATGACAACTATAGGATAACAATGATTAAGATTAATGAAAGTGAAGAACAAAGGAGGCCTTCATAAATGAAACAATTTTCAAATACTTGTCCTAAAAGAACCACCTACACCTTCCTAGTGTTGGACTCAAGGGAACACTGAGAGGGGGGGGGGGGTGAATCAGTGTTCTGCAAATCGGAACTTCATTAATATGATATTTAAACAATTTCAAAATTAAACCAAAGGAAAGATGAAAACACACAAATTACTCCTCCACAACACCATAACACATAGATTTTTATGTGGAAACCATGTTAGGGGAAAAACCACGGTGGAGGTCAATCCATAATTTGAGTACTCAAATATAAGTTTTACAAAAGCGAATGCACTTCCATTCAGGCTCACTGCCTAGAGCTTATTGCTCAAAGTAGGAAGTCTCACTGCCTTACAAAATGTTTAGATTAAGACCATCTGAAGGTTTTAATTGAAGTAATAGAATCTACATATGCCAGGTTACAATTTCTGCTAGGCTCATAGATCAGATTTTGGACCTTCTATTTGATTCTGCACTTTTCTTTGCTCCGGTCTGCAATTTGCATCATAAAACCATACATAGATAAATTCACACCATTATCCTTCTAAATTTCACACAACACACTAATATACTTCACATTTCACACATTCTCTTATCCAAAATGATACAACTGATCTCATATATATCTGCTACCAAATATTTGATCATTCATATGTTGGCTTTCATAAAACATAAAATACTTTCCAATTGTCAGCTAAATCCACAAATAATTCTTTATGCGTACCATCCATAGTCATCCATATCATAGTGAGGACCCAAATGAATATGATCAAACACAAAAACATTTAACCAATTACTCCTTAGACATCTATAACAACTATATCCACCAAGTTGGCCTTCTAGTACTGATGATAAGAAAATCAATGCAACGAATCTCCTAGATCGTACACCAGTAAATGCACACCTTGATACTTCTTGAATAAGGTAGTAAAAAAATCAACATACCTTTCTCTGAGATTCGCAACTCAAAATAATAGTCTAGTGAAGTATATAGATCGACATCTTTACCTTTAATCAGATACCCTATTCTTCATTTTGTTCTGCTGGTATGAACCAATACTAAACTATGATCAGATGAATGACTTAGGTTGCCATCAATGACAACACTAGAAGCCATATTCCAACAATCTCCCCCTTTGGCATTGATGGCAACACTTAGTAAAAAATGACTAAGTGTCAAAACAAATATGAGTATGCTGCCAAACTTTAAAATTTCAAACTATAGCTCCCCTTGAGATTGATGAGGCATTTTTCACTGCTCTCTCTCCCCCTTTGACATCAATAACATGAATAGAATCCATATGCCAATACGTGTTCAATCTCCCCTTTTGAAATATAACCAAAACTTCAAAACTGATTCAAAATTTTGAAAAGAACAATTGCTACTTTGAGTTAGAAAATTATCTTGTGATTTTCTTTCATCTCCAAGAATTTCTTCCAAGCTTCTATTGCAATCCCAATGATTATGATCATGTTGTTATTATTAGATACATGTTTCATTGACAATATCAGTGAGGGATTCTGAAATTGTGATCACATCCTCTAATTTTTCACCTTTCCTTAGCATCTCAACCATTTGTTCCAGTCTGCATTCAGTTAGGTCCTCCACTTTCCAAAAAGTGTCCATGAGTGTGTTTTTAGTGAATTAAAATTTTGTGTACTCAGACTGTAGCTTTTGAATTATTTTCTTGATTGTACCATCCTAATCTTGAAACATATCAAAACCTTTTCCAATCCCATTTAATTTTGTTTCAATTTGCTCCAACTTCTCTTTGTATTTCCCCAATGCATGAGGCCAACAAATGCAATAGTTGTAGATGTTATTTGCTGCACTATGCATTACCTCAGCTCATTCATTTTCTTTTTCAACTTGGTAAGTGATAGCCTAAACTGCTCCTTTAAATGTAAAATTACTTCTCCTTCTTCTTTGTTTTGAGACTCAGAGTCCATAGTTTCCTTAATGCATTCAATCATTTCTTCAGGTAAAATATTTTGCAAACTCTCCAATTTGATATGACTGTGCACAACATGAGCATTAAGTACACTTAGAATCATATCCTGATCATATGAGGGTCTGATAGACCATAATTTGATAATTTTTTGCATTCCACCTTCCTTATGAATAAGCTACTACAACTTCTCTTTTGTCAAGTAATGTTCTTCTTCACTTGCTTCTATCATTTCCTTTTCATGTTCTGGTTCGGATGATTCCAGTTCTTCTGCCTGTGTCCTCAATTTCCTCATCAGATTCCTCATCTAGTATATCCACAATCTCCCGTTCCTTTCCTTTACCTTCAATTTTTGTAATCTTGCATTCTGGAGGAGTAAAGTCAGCAATTTCTTTTTCTCTTTTCTTCTTTCTCTCCATCTCATTGGAGGAGGAACCAACTTTAAGTGCTCTTACTGGAGGAGAAATATTGATTGAGCCAAGATTTCTTAGCAAAATCTTAAAGAAACTTTCATATGCTTGATCACAGTTTGCCAAAATTTTAGTGTGTGTAGATTTTTTTGCACACTAGTTTATTTACTTTCCACACCACATTGTTGATCATCGGTAAACAATTCAGAAGGTACATTACTAGACATATGACCAGAGTACCAAACCTGAAAGGGTAATCTGACATCTTCATTAATTGTACATTCTCCATTAGTTGATCCTTTAGCAATCTGCATAGGTCAAAGTCTTGACCTTCTATTATCATTTTGTGAGAGATGTAAACTGCACCAGCCGAGGTTGCTCCTTCTCAATTTCTGAAAAATATTTTATATGATACTTCATGTGCAATGTACCTTGTCATAGGGTTTCTAATTGTTGATATTATCAATGCCCTTTGATCTCCAATAACTCTGGTTATAGTTTCAACTTTTTTATTTCAGATGGATTTATTTTTCGGTATATCCCCAACTTTGCATAATCCAGTCAAATTTCCAATTACTTCCTTCGAAATGATGTAGGATTTGTCCAGAATCAAACTGTCGTTATTCAATCTGCTCAAAAGAAACTTAACGATTTCCGCATTCTCAAAATAGGGAAACTCATTCCAAATGTCCAAATTCTTGTGTTTGGCTTCTCTCACCTGTTATGCCTTGCATAACAATCCCATCTTTTGTCTTGGTCAAAATGGGTCCCCCTTTTGTGTTTTTTTATCTTTTGTTGTTTTCAAACAAATTTTGGAGTCTTTTGTTTCCAACACTTTGTTTTTCTTTGGTTTAGTCTGTCGGAATCGGAGTCGGAACCAAATCGGGTTCTGAAACTTCTTTCAAAACTTATTCTGATCCCCATCCCGACAGTCTATCTTTTTGGCATTTTGTTTTGTCGAGACAGAGTGGATGTTAAGTTGGAGTTTATTGAAAAATTGCAAAATCAAAATTCATCCTGCCTTCGCTTCCGCTTTTTCAAATTTGGTTTTAGACTAAGTCCTTGTGTTATATTTTATTATGTCGGTCTTTTTATTTTACTTTTTGTGTTTGATTTCGTTTTATGCTTGGTTGGCGGAACTAGACCCAGAACAAGAATGAAGTTGGGAAATTCCTTAAGTTTCTAAATTAGTTTCCATTCCGATTCCACTTCCGTCATTTCTTGGTCATTGACTTTTACTGAAGTCGCATTGTAGTGAAGTGTTTGTTCTTCTGCAGTTCCGACTCCGCTTAAACACATTTAATGCGTTAATGATAGCTGCCATACGTAGGTAGAAACTCTGATTTTTACCTTCATTAGGGATTAAACGCGTTATTATTATCATTGTTAAATAATCAAAGAGCGAAATAGAGCATCTGTGGAGTTCATATGAGTGAATCGATTGAAGGAGGAGGAGATAGTTGCTTGTGAATTTCTTCGGAAGGTTTTCCAAGTTTTGCGTTCGAGGTAGGGTTCCTATTCTCGTTTCTCATTTATTTTTCTTTCGTGTTTTCTTGTTTTTGTTTGATCGTTCTTACTTTGATCAATTTCGTGTTTCTCGGTAGGTTTGTGTGGTTTTTTTTCTTTCTATATTATTATTTTTCTTTCTTTCTTTTGTTGTTCTTGATTTTGATTTTATGCTTGCATTTCTAGTTTTATAGTGAGTTAGGGCACGGTCGCTTTCAAGTTTTTGTCATGATTGCATCATGTTGCTTTTGATTTATAGTAAGATAGATTAAATTAGTGTTTTTTCAATGAGTTAGGGTTGAGTAAAATGGTAGTTTTTACTTAGAATCTTTTGCGCATTCGATCTTGGTAAAAATAGAGGGGTTAAATTTGTGCCCTAGTTCTATATCGCGTTTTCTAGATTAGGGTTTTATGCGTTTCTGTGATCACATCTAAAATGATTAAATATGATGCCCTAAAATATAGTCGTCCCCACGGTCATATAGGCATGGTCCTTTTTTTGTTATATTTTAAGCTTTATTTCATTTAATATGACCTTAGTTTTAATCATGGAGTTATGCATTAAATGGATAAAATAGTTGATGACGTCATGGTCAACATAGCCGGAAGCGGGATCAGAATTGCTTTAGAGTTTTGGATATGTTTTAATGTTTTGTATCAATTCCATTTTCCATCCCATCTCTGACTCTGCTTGTAGTAAGAAGTTTTTACTTCATAAAAATGTTAACCTTGGCGGAGGCGAAAGCGGAACCAAAAAAAAATATGAAAACAAAAACTCTAAAGGAAACCGAATCAGTTTCCATTCCGGTTCCGGTTCCGATCACTATTCCACTTCCGACTCCGAGTCCGCTTCTTGTTAGTAGAATTACCATTCCAGTTTTGACTCCGAGCCTGACAGTTTTTTAAAAGAAAATTATATAGGATGTTGTCAACCTGCTTCCGCCTTTGATGTGTGTATAAAAGGTATGGTTTTAAGACATATTTTGAGATGTTTATCCATAGGATCTAACTAGAGGTTTTTTTGCAGGAAAGCTAAGAGGATGTCAGGAACATCAAGAGAAGCCTCTGAAAGGAACCGGCTTGTAGGAACATCAAAAGCAATAGCCAAACCAATGAAGATCAAGCCAGAACAGTTACCTTATACCTTAAGGTATAATCACAGGAGTCTTGTTGTCACAGTGAGCAAAGTAGAATCAAATTGGTCTGAAATCACTGATACATATTTGGGCCAATACAACTTTGAGGAGGCATATACTGATACATTCAATGAGGATGTGACCCCTAGAACTAAGAGAATTTTTTATTCTGGTTTGGCTCATATCACTTTGTTTCCTTTATCAATCCAATCCCTGAAGTTGATCTTAACATCAGCCAGTGCCTACAATCCTGCTACCTGACAATGCATGGATTCCCAGGATAATGTAATCATTGATCTTACTCCTCATATGTTTCAAAGTATATTTAGTGTCCCGAATCCCAAGAACTTTGTGCAGTTGATTGAGGCAAAGGCCTTAGAGAAGTACAACCAATATAAGGAATCCAACAAGTCCCACTTGAACAAAAAATGGTTGAAGACAGAGAAGAAGTCTCTAACCAAGCTTGCAGACCAACCAAAGAGGGCAAATTTCTATAAGGAGGTGTCAGATTTAATAATGATGTTGTCCAGGGCTTTTGGGAAGAGAGGTGCCTTTCATTTCAAGGAGTGGATGTTTCACTTCATCCAAATAATTTTAAATGGCACCCATCAGTTTAATTGGCCGATGATTGTATCATATGTTATTCATGATCAACTGACCAACATTAGGGAGACTAAATGCTTTTTCATGACTTCTTACATTGTGTATGCAACAGCAAGGTTGGGTATCTTCCCAGGTTTGAATAGAGTGGGGATAATGGGAGTGTTAGATGGACAGAAGAAGGTATGGGAGCATTATAACCAATTTTCTCTACAAGTTACTGAGACTCAATACCAAAGGGTTAATAATGCATTCATATATGTGGTCATTAACCAACTCAATGGAGATGCAGGGTACAAGCTGAGTCAAGTGGCCATGGCATTCATTGTTGAATGGGGATGTTGGTATATTCAATACCCCAGGTTTACATATTTCAAGCTAGCTGGTTTGAAGGCCATCCACATCTGCTGCCAAGGTGTTGCAATAATAGGATAGTATTGATGAAATTTGTATATT
The DNA here is from genome assembly GCA_007115665.2 of Sequoiadendron giganteum. Taxonomy (NCBI): domain Eukaryota; kingdom Viridiplantae; phylum Streptophyta; class Pinopsida; order Cupressales; family Cupressaceae; genus Sequoiadendron; species Sequoiadendron giganteum. Next base: position 599,136,305 of record CM021102.1, on the reverse strand, counting down.
AGGCTCTTGGAGTTAATGCTCGGTTTGGATTAAAACATAAGATAGGATGTCACAAGTTCCCCATGAAGTTGGGTGAGTATAGTTGTCAGCATTTGGTAGGAGAAAAGGTGGTCTGTAGTGAGCTAATATAGTTAAAGTTAGGTTTATACACAGCTCGTAAGTATTTTGACCCAAAGGGTAAGATGAATGTATTGTTGCATTCTGTGTTTGACAATCATTTCAATTTATTAGAAGATTTTTGGAGTGACCGACATGATGAATATGATTTAAGAAAGAAGAATTATGAAAGATTACCTGTCTCACTCATGTCAAAGTTCAGAGTCAAGAATGATATTTTTGACACCTTGGTGGATGATGGAGTTTTATTGGATCCATCTTATGAAGCTTTGAACATTGGAACTAAAAGTTTGGATCCAATTGACCGGGATAGTGAGGAAACTATTGATATTAAGTAGATAGGAAGGGCAGTCTTGGATAGAAGTGTTCAATGGTTGGTTTTAAGAACCAAAGCTCCTCAAGGACCAACTCCTAAAAAGGGGAAAGGGTATAAAAGGCTCAAAAGAAAGACACCTCCCAAAGAGCCTTTGGAGTTCCTTCCTCCAGATATTGAAGAAATAGAGCTTGAAGCAGCAATTCATGACCCAAAAACACAAGAAGGAGATGCTTAAATGGGATCAGTTGTTTCAACACCTACATTAGGTGAATCTTCTACTCAAGTCCTGCTTGCAAAGAAGCAAACTAGAGAGATGCTCAAGGAAACTCTTTATGACATAGCTGAAACCATGGAGGGAAAAGGGGTAGAGATTCATGATGTTGGAACAAACTCAGATGAGACAGTGTTAGAGAAGGATGTGCAAGAGAATATGCCTCTCGAGGAGGATACAAAATAGGTAATGACACAAGAGGAGAAATGGGCATTGTTTGAAGAAGTTAAAAAGGATGCTGATGCAAAAGCTGCTGCAATAGAGAAACAAAAAGTAATGGATGCCAAGACACAAGTTGATGCCATACTACAACAGCAACAAATTAAAGTTAAGTCAAGATCTGATGAAGTAGAGAGGCAACAAAGGCAACATGAACATGAACTCAAGGTTAAGGAGGAAAATGATAAGTTGAAATTGATACAAAAGATTCATGACCTTGAGGAAGAGAAGGCAAGACACGAGAGGGACAAAGAAGTCTTGTTTGCCAAGTTGAAACTTGTTGAGGAAGCTCACCAAAAGGAAGAAGAAGTAGAACGATTGAGGAAGGAAAAGGACACTGAAGAGATGGTTAGAAAGCAACAAGAAGAAGAAGAAAAGGAAGGAAAGCTTAGAGTTTTAGAGACAGAAATATTAGAGAAAGAGAAACTGGAAAAAGAAGCTCTAGATAAGGAAAAACTAGAAAAGGAAAGATTGGAGAAAAAAAAACTAGAAAGAGAACGATTGGAGGAAGAAAGTTTGAAGAAAGAAGAAGAAGGTAAGAAGATACAGGAACAAAAAGATAGGGAAGAGGCTGAAAAGCTTGTTTAGATGCATGTGGGTCAAGAACAACAAGAGGAACCAAGGGTTGATTCTCAACCCCAGGTAAATGTGCAACCACCCCCTACTACTACTATTGCTTCTTCTTCCACTATGATGACTACTGCTCCAAGTGCTCCCACTTGGTTAAAATTGGACCTACAGAAAAGAATAGTAACACCTTCACAACCTCTCAATTGGGAGGATATAATGAAGGAGATTGAACAAGAAAGGCCGAAAAAGAAGGCCAAGATCCTACACTCCACCAGGCTCACAAACAAGGGAGAAATTGTTGCTGAGTGTGCCATACCGATGATAGAAAAGGAGGTAGGAGACATGCAGTTAATAGATTATCAATTAAATACTCTCAGCTTGGGAAGGCCTACCAAGAATCAGCAGATGAATCTAATTGATGTGGTATCTTCGACAACCAAGTCAAGGATGTTAAAGGATAAGCAGAAGAAAGATGAGCTTAAGGCTCAATTGGATCAATTGCATTCCTTTTTGAAAAGTGTCTCTTCTCCAAGATCACAACAGGTAGCGGCTATTGAGACTCCAACGTTTCTAAGCAAAAAGGAGGTAGATGATTTAGTACAAGTAAGGGGCAAAGCAGAGATGTTAGATAGGTGGTTTGACAAGTTAAATGAAGAAATAGGTGAAATTTTGGTCGAAGTTTTTGAGGTTTACAAAGGGACAAAAGAGTTGATAAGGGACATGCATCAATATATTGAGGTATTGGAGAAGTAGGAAGAGGAATATAAAGAGTATAGTCATAAATTAAAGAAGGTTAGTGCATTGTGTTTGACTACTCTTCTTGAACAGTCAATACTCAAGGAGGATAATAAAGATTTTGTGGAAAAGACCTCTCGTATACTCTGGTTCAGAACAAATTTCTTGTGCAAGCATAGAAATGAGGTCCAAGATGCGGTTAATAATCTAACTGAACAAGTTGAAGAATTGGAGGTGGTCATCACTATCATAGTAGATGTTAATATACTAACAAAGGAAGGCCTGCCTTTGAGCCAAATAAAAGAGAAATGGGATGAAAGGTTTAAAGGACTCATGCAGAAAGGGGATGATGGTGAAGATCTGATGATCGATTGACTGATGGATGTCAAAGAAGAGATGAAGGTTGCTAAAAGAGAGTTGGCAAAGATAAAGGATATGAGGGAGTTTGCTACAACAGAATTGGAGCGAATTAAGTTTGAAGACAACTGAGTTGATGGGCCAGAATTAGATATATTACAACAAGTCTTCACCAATTATGACAAGTTTATTGAAGAACCAACTTCACATGCATAATCCTCTTGCATGCATGGCTTTCTTCCTCTTTCCGTGTTGCATGCAACATTGATAGTTTTGGAGTGCATGATTTTCTTATTTTCTATTCTCTTTTCTTCCATTTTAACTAAGTCTCCAAGGATAATTGTAAAACCCTAAAAGGGTGGATGACTTAAAATAGAAGTGAAGTTCAAATTTTGCAGATCTATAAATACCCTTTGGGTATCATATTGTAAGGGTCAGCTAATAGAGAATAGAATTGGCCTACCTGATATTAGGAGATAGAATTTTTGCATAGTTATTACAGAGATACATTGTTACTTGATTTTTACAGTTAAATAAAATTACAGGTTTTCGCAATATGGTGTTAGAATTGAGTTGTTTTACTTGATAAGGCTGATAAGTTATAATCTATATGTATGCCAGTGATTGCGTTGAAGCATAAGAGTTTCTTTTGTGATGAAAGTCCTTAGAAGAAACCAGATTTAAGGATTATCTTGTTAGATTATCATTGAATTAAATTTATTGAAGTTTGTTGATCTATGATCTTGGCAATGAATGAATATGTGTTCCTTTTGGAATCTTTGAAATAGTTGTGATAGGAAAATTAAAATAAGCACCTTAGATGCATACAATGGTATAGATTATTTTGTAAATTTTATCATGCTTTGGTTTTCTTGATCTGTTGGAAAATATTCATATTTGAAGATATATGTCTAGATGTTAGATGAGTTTTGTTCATGTTTACTGGTTTACCCTCTGATCTATCTTTTTCTTTTGTTTGAAACCCCTTTGATTTACTAAAAATAGTTCGTTAAAATGAGTCATTGCTTACATTCTTTGTAACCAGCACATGCCCCTTGAATATTACAGTTGCATGAACCGATTGAGTGACACCAGACAATTGAGAACCAACTACCAAGACCTTGGGAGTTAGGCTACTATATGTTGTCTTTGTTTTTCAGGAGAAATAGAGTAGAAATTTTTTGTTTTAACATTGTTTGTGTGATTTTCACCATCAATAGAAATTAGCGCTAGAAGGAGGGCCTGAAAGAATAAGCTGGCTCACATTGTGTCTTTCTCACTAGAGAAATACGAGAGGATTCTCAAATCCTCTACTAATCCTGAACCATTTTAATAACTTCAAACCCCGGTTAGACCTAGACCCCATGCTCGTAGGATATTGATACCTACCTTGCGACCACCGCTTACTCCACCTACACCACCACTAGTTCCACCTACATCACCACCACCAAGTAGACCCGAGTCTCCACCAATTCAGCCTACATCACCACCTACTCAACCAATCCCACCCATGACTTACTTTGTGAATAACCCCTGTCCATTAGGGACTATTCTAGGAGGAATCCATGATTTACCAAAGAACCCAAAATAATTTTGTCCTAAGTACATACATGATGAATCAAGAAGTGTTGAGGAGCACATACAAGCATTCAAAGATGCTTGCACAAGAGATCAATTTTCTCATCAGGATGTGGTATGTAGACTATTTCCTTATTGTTTAGGAGATATGGCATATAATTGGTATTTAAATTTGCCCCGAGGATCTATCCTAGGTTGGACAGTTTTAGAAAATGTATTTAGTAATCAATTTTGGGTTTATGTAGACCCTACCATTTTGTATCACCAATTTTCCACCATAAGAAAGAAACATCATGATCCACTACCTTTGTTTAATACTAGATTCTAAAGGATGTATCGTAGGCTACACGATCCTTACTTAGTGGCCAAAGATATGTCTATTCAGGAATATTTAAGAGTTGTGGATCCTTTAATTGGCCTATTCTTGTAGAGAACTTATCAGCCTGGTGAGATATACTCTTTGTCTAAATTTTATCATCTGGCCATCAAGTTGCAACAACAGATAAGTCTACAACTAGGAGGTTTAGGAGTAGTTCTTCCTCCCATGAATTATCCGATGCCTAATCCACCATTATACAACACTGTCCCAGGGATGTCCTATTCCCAATATGGACCTGTGTCTGAGCTACAAGCTCCACCTACTATGCCCTTTTTCAGTAATGGAATGCAAGATTCTTCTCAATAGCCTCAAAATCCACAACAACAAGCGGGAGGATCAACCCATGTTCATTCCCCATCCATAGTGTAGAATGTGCAAAATGAGCAAATTGTCCAACTGACAAGTGAGTTAGAGACTCTCAAGAAGACTCTATCTCAAATGTCTAATGACATGGAACAACTTAGGCAAAAACCTCCCCACAACCAAAATCAGAATTACAACAACCAGGGAGGTTATAAAAATCAGGGAAATTATTCCAATCAAAATATGAATCAGAACACCAATCGAAACTTTCAAAGTCAAAATTCCTCTAACCAAAATTACCAAAATTAGAACACAAGATCTAACCAGAGGTTCAACAACAACAACAACAATAGACAGTGGAATATTGGACCCAACAATGGGGGATTTCCCCATAACTATCAGTCTGGTGAGGAGAGACCACATACTGCTAATGTTGCTGACCTCAATTTTATGACTAATTGGTGCAGGCTACATGATACTACAACACATTCTGAGGTTAACTGCCCTGAAATGGAGAAGATTGTAAAGATTGCACAAGCTGATGCCCATCCTCTAGTAGGAAATTCCAATCAGGATAATGGGCTAGTCAGTACATATATGACTTATGAAACTATTGAAGAAAAATATTAGTTTCCTATGCAAGGAGATAATGAGCCAGAGGAAGATGTATATGATGCCCAAGCTTTTCAGTCCAAAGGAGGTCACTTTTTGAGAAATCAAAATAAAGGCCCATTTACTACATCTGCACCCCCAAACAAAATGGTCCCACCAAACCAAAATGTAGATAATAATCCACCACCACCAAAGGGACCTTCTGATCTTTAGAATAGAGGCAATCCGCCTCCTTTTCCTAAGTATCAAGTTAGGAATGATTCAAAATTTGACTTTATTGCAGAATTGCAGAGACAAAAGATGTCCTTGTCATTCTTTGACATCATGAAGTGGTGCCCAGTTCAATGAGAGGTAGTATTAAAAGCTCTAGAAGAGGTAGATCGCTTAAAAGGAAAAGGTAAAGTGACTCCAGCAAAGGAGACAAATGCAACCATTTATAAAGGTAAGACTAGTACCCCACCTTTTTTGTTAAGTTTAAAAATCTTTGGAAAGAATCTGCAAAATTGTTTATTGGATTATGGAGCATCGAAAAATGTCATGCCTTTTTCTATATGTAAGAAGTAAAGATTGAGTCCTATCCCAACCAATAAGAAGGTGATTCAATTGGATAAAACAAAAGTCAATGTTGTAGGTGAATTAAAGAACATGCATGTGCAGGTTGGATCAGACCCAAGGATCCAGACCTACATAGATATCCAAGTAGCTGATATCCTAGAAACATATGGTATGCTCCTAAGTTGAGAGCTAATGAAAAACATAGGGGGATATTTGTCCTTGGATTTCTCTCACATGTGGTTACCATGGAAAGGAGTTGCAACACAAATAAGGATTGAAAGTGAACCAAGACTCAAGCACATGATCACAAAGTATGATGCTTCAAATGAAGTAGCATAATTTAAGACTGAGATGGGAGTTTACAAACAAGAGGAAGTCCTTACTTTCTCTATAGTCAGTCCTAGGGATACATTTCCCTTAGAATATAGTGACCCAATGATCTACATCAACCAGCAGGTTCTGATAAGGAAATTACAACAAGATAGGCTGGTTTTAGGAGAATAAATTGATTTGAGTAGTTTGTTGCTTCCTAATTGGTGTAGGATACATTATCATAATCATTTAGAATTAACATGTCAATCATGCTTAGATATTCTAAGTCATGTAGATCAGCCTCAAAAAATATGTCAAGAGAAACAAGCCCAAACCCCCATCAATGAGTTTTCTTTCCAAGTTAATGATGCAACTATTCTTACACGGGCTAGTATTTCTCAACAGGAAGGTCCTTCACCAGAAGAACAGACTCAGGTTGTATGTTTAGAAATCCAACAAGAAGTTGAGGTGTCCTAGTTCCTATTTAATACACCTGCCCCACATACTTTGCCAATACCCAAGGTATTGATGAGAAATGAGTTGGATTGTAATTTAACCCAAGAGGGTGTTCAGGAAGTAATTTCTAGACAGGCTAAAAACATAGAAAAATCTTCAACTGAACTTTGTCCCAAGTCAAATTATGATAAACAACAAAAGTTTGAGCTGCCACACATGTCAAGTAAGTCATCCCCTATTATTCCTAAAAAGAAAGAGCTCCCTGCCAAGGATCAATTATGGACTCTTAAATTTGATGGTTCCAAATCTAAAGCAGGAAGTGGAGCAAGGATTGAGCTAACTAACCCAAAAGGGAAGACTTACTTTGCTTCTTATAGATTGCAGTTCGGTTGCACAAACAATATGGTTGAGTATGAAGCACTTGTATAGGATCTTATGTTTGCTCATAAGAAGAAGGTTACTGCTCTCACAATTATGGGAGATTTTGAGGTGATTGTAAAGAAGGTACGTAGCCAATATACATGTCACAACAAAAGACTGGTTGCATACAAAAATAGGGTTTGGAATTTAATCGAAGATTTTGATGCTTTTGGGATTAGTCTGATCCCTAGGGAAGCTAATCAAATTGCATATGCTCCTACTGTTGCTACAAGCACATTAGAACCCATGCAAAATTATGATCTCAAGAGGTTTTCAGTTGAGTTGATTTCAGTCCTAGCTGTGTCGGATAATGTTAGACACTTTCAGGTATTTGATGATGATCAAAAAATTTTAGCCTTTTTGGAAAGTTCTGATATTTTTCAAGGACAAATAATAGATGAATCTGAACGAGATCAGGGAGATTGGGACCCTGAGAAAGAGAGTCCAAAAGGGATATTGGATTTAAAAATTAATAACATTATGAAGGGAATGGTTGCTTTAGAAAGGATATTTGATTCAGATCCAAGTGCTTGTCAGAGGATGCCTACAGAGAGTGAGGGAGGTAAGTATGAATCTGTTAATTTGACTCACTCAGGTCCAGAAAGGAATGTTCTTATAGGAAAAACTTGTCCTCGGGAAATTAAGGACAAGATAATCAAGGTCTTGGAGCAAAACATTGAAGCTATAGCTTGGAGTTATGATGATTTAAAAACTTTTGACACATTAGTGATTACTCATACCATCCCTCTCAAGCCAGATGCCAAGACTTTTCACCAAAAGCAACGCCTGGTCAATGCTTTAATTAAGCCCTTAATTTAGAAGGAGGTGTAGAAAATTTTATCTGCTAGAATAATCTTTCTGATTAGACATTCTACTTGGGTGGCTAATTTGGTTCCTATGCGTAAGAAGAATGGTGAGATCAGGTTATGTGTGGATTTTAGGAATCTAAACAAGGCCTCTGAGAAAGACAATTATCCATTACTTTCTCTTGATGAAGTATTACAAAAAGTAAATGGATCCCAGATGATGTCATTCTTGGATGGTTATTCTAGATACAATCAGGTCTTGGTAAGTCATGAGGATAGGATGAAGACTGCTTTCACCACTAAATGGGAAAAAATTTCTTATAGGAGGATGCCATTTGGTCTCATAATTGTTGGAGATACTTTTCAAAGGGTGATGGATGTAGCTTTCAAAGATCTAATAGGAAAATGTATAATCATTTATGTAGATGATTTAACCATCTTCTCTAGGAATAGAGAAGATCATGCTACAGACCTAGAAAAGGTTCTAAAGAAATGTATAAGTTATGGTGTCTCTCTTAACCCAAAGAAATATGTATTTGGAGTGTCTGAAGGAAATCTCTTAGGTCACATTATATCAGAGGAGGGGATTTCCATAGATCTTGACCGAGTGGAGGCCATCTTGAAACTGATAAATCTAGGAAGCAAGAAGGAAATGAGGTCTTTCTTTGGAAGGATCAATTTTGCTAAGAAATTTATAACAGGGTTTGCAGAGATTGTCAAACCCCTCAATGAAATGATGAAGAAGGATGCAAAAATTGAGTGGAGTGAAGAGGCTAAGTCTACTTTTATGCAGATTAAACAATCTATATTTGAGGCACCTATTTTGACAAGTCTAGAGTATCTAAAACCCTTCTACATCTATTCTTTTGCTTTTGATCATTCATGTGCAGCAGTTTTAACACAAAGAAGAGAAGAGAGCGAGGAGAGACCGATTTCCTTTATGAGCTCTCCATTTAAGAATGCAGAAGTAAGGTATTCACCACTAGAAAAACAAGCTTTTGCATTGGTACGAGCAGTGAAGAAGTTCAAGCATTACATAATTTGAAGTCAAGTGATGGCCATAGTTCTAGATCCAACTGTGAAGTCTCTTCTGATGCAAAGTGAATTAGGGGAATGAAGAGGGAACTGGATGGAAATCTTGTAGGAGTTTGAATTAGAAATTCACCCAATGAAACTTGTTAGAGGATAAGGATTGTCAAAAGAAATGGTTGAAGTACACAAAAATATCACTTGCCAATAGTACATGGTTCAATCATTCACAAAGGATCCCTGGTATACAAATTTAGTCTTCTTCCTCCTCAATAACAAATGTCCAGAAGGAATGAATGCTACTCAGAGGAGAGCATTGAGGATGAAGAGTGCTCATTACATGCTCAAAGGGGGATCCATTTACAGAAAGAATTTTCAAGGAATTTACCTACGATGTTTGGATCAACAAGAAGCTAAACATGTTATTTCTGAGTTTCATGGGAGGCATGGAACATGGCATGGATCTGTTGATGCTTTGGCTCATCATATTTTAAGATCAGGCTAATATTGACCTTACATGTTTAGAGATGCATATCAACACTGCAAGACTTGTCATGTATGCCAAACTTCTGCACCTAGAGAAAGAAATTTTGCAATGCCCGTACAACCAGTATATGAGGTAAGGCCATTTCCTCAATGGGCACTTGATTTTGTAGGTGTAATTAATCCAAATTCTTCTGCAGGTCATAAATTCATCTTGACTACAACTGACTACTGCACACGTTGGATTGAGGCACAACCTTGCAAGTATAGCACCACAGAGGTGGTCATCAAGTTTCTAACTAAGAACATCACAACCAGGTTTGGAGTTCCATTCGCTCTGGTATGTGATAATGGCCTTGATTTTTCTTCCGCTGAATTCATTTCATGGGCCTATGAACATAAAATTGTTTTGAAGTATTCTTCCAATTACTACCCTCAGGGAAATGGAGTGGTTGAGTCCACAAATAAAAACTTGTTGGAAGTTATAAGAAAGTTGTTAGAGAATAATCCTAGGGACTGGCACACCTAGTTGAGATTTGCCTTATGGGCAGATCGAACCAGAATCAAAGCAGCTCTAGGAAACTCACCTTTTAAGTTAGTTTATGGCCAAGATCCAATCTTCACGATTCATTTACAAATACCTGTCCTTAAGTTCATGCAGGAATTTTATAACAAGGATGATAGGATTGAGGTTAGACTACTTAATTTATTGAACATGGAAGAGCAAAGAGATGCTACTTTGCAACAATTCTCTAAGCATTAGGTTGTTGTCAAACGTTGGTTTGACAAAAGTGCTAAAATAAAAGCCTTTAGAATATCAGATCTTGTGTTATTATGGGATAAGGCTAGAGAGAAGAAAGGAGATCATCAAAAGTTTGATAAACTTTGGTTAGGTCCTTATCAAGTGGCTGAAATATTAGGTGAGAATATTTTTCATTTGAGTACCTTAACAAGAGTGTCTGTTCCATTACCAGTTAATGGTCAGTTTCTCAAGCGCTATTTTGGTGCATAAAAGGTCTTATGTTTTAAAAGGAAAATGTATTATGCTTTATCATATGTAATTAAGTTTCTAATTTATAGTTTTTTGTTTTGTTTTGTTTTGTTATTTTTGTTTGTTTGTTTTGTTTTCTTTGGTCTTGTTTCGTTGGGGATCTTCATTTTGTTCATTTCAAATTAAGGGGTTGTTATTCAAAGTATGCTGCTGGTACTAGGAGAGAAATTGGTTTAGGTATTTTCATTATCACCATTGAAAAGGATTTCATTCTGAAACTTATGTTTTATGACCATTCTAGTTTAGGCTAGAAAAGTTATTAAGGATAGAAGATATATTGTGAATATCTCATGAATTGTGATAAAAGATCTGTCACCAAATTAGGAAAACATCTGCATGAGTAAGTACCTATTTGTTTAGAATGGCTCTACCCTGTGATTCAAGTGAAAAATCCGATTCCAAGACTATCATGAAATCCATAGTAGTTATCAACCCACGTTTCAGATTCATTATGTCTAAAGTATTGAGGAAGGTGCACAAAAGATTTCCACAAGAAAGGTTTTAAAAACAAATGATGAATGAAAGAAAGGAAAGAAAGAAGAAGCAAACTCAATATCAAATGGGTAATCAAGTATCTCTATCGGGGCTATGGACGCCTGGTTGGAAATAGAGCAATGCTTTGAGAGAACTAGATGTATCTATGTTGGGGCTATGGATGCGTGTCTGGTAGCGGAGCAATTCCCAGGATTTTACTGCACGATATTTAAAGGACTCAACCTATGTAGCTTGAATCTTAGGTATATCTGTTCACAAACAGAGAAAGTACCTACAAAGAATGATGCACAATATATTGCACACACTCAGATTCAAAAATAACTCATGAGCACATACATCTAAGATTCTAGCTCAAACTTATCCTACATATAGCTAATCTTATTCAAGCTAGTATGCTTCATAAACCAAGTGGTTTTAGGGTGACTAAAATTTTCTTTGGGTATCTTGAAAATGGGTAAACCATTTTCCCAGCCGAGTCCCCATTTGTTATGCCTTGCATAACCACCCCATCTTTTGCCTTGGTCAAAAAGGGTCCCCCTTTTGTGTTTTTTATCTTTTGTTGTTTTCAAACAAAGTTTGGAGTCTTTTGTTTCAAACACTTTGTTTTTCTTTGGTTTAGTCTGTCGAAATCGGAGTCGGAACCAAATCGGGTTTTGAAACTTCTTTCAAAACTCATTCTGATCCCCATCTCGACTATTTATCTTTTTGGCCTTTTGTTTTGTCTTTATCAGAGTCAAAGCCGGAGTGGACGTTAAGTTGGAGTTTATTGAAAAATTGCAAAATCAAAATTCATCCCGTCTCCACTTCTGCGTTTTCAACTTTGGTTTTAGACTAAGTCCTTGTGTTATGTTTTATTATGTCGGTCTTTTTATTTTAATTTTTGTGTTTGATTTCGTTTTATGCTTGGTTGGCAGAACCGGACTCGGAACGAGAATGAAGTTGGGAAATTCTTAATTTTCCGAATCAGTTTCCATTTCCATTCTGCTTTCACCATTTCTTGGTCGTTGAATTTTTACTGAAGTCGCACTGTAGTGAAGTGTTTGTTCTTCTCCAGTTCTAACTCTGCTTAAACGCATTTAATGTGTTAATGACAGCTGCCATACGTAGGTAGAAACTCTGACTTTTACCTTCATTAGGGATTAAATGCATTATTATTATCATTGTTAAAGAATCAAAGAGCGAAATAGAGCAGCTGTGGAGTTCATCTGAGTGAATCGATTGAAGGAGGAGGAGATAGTTGCTTGCAAATTTCTTTAGAAGGTTTGCCAAGTTTTGCGTTCGAGGTAGGGTTCTTATTCTTGTTTCTCATTTATTTTGCTTTCCTGTTTTCTTGTTTCTGTTTGATCGTTCTTGCTTTGAGAAAGTTTGTATTTCTCGGTAGGTTTGTGTGGTTTGTTTTCTTTCTATTTTTTTTTTTAAATTTCTTTCCTTGTTTGTTGTTCTTGATTTTGATTTTATGCTTGCATTTCTGGTTTTATAGTGAGTTAGGGCACAGTCGCTTTCACGTTTTTGTCATGATCGCATCATGCTGCTTTTGATTTACAGTAAGATAGATTAAATTAGTGTTTTTGCAATGAGTTAGGGTTGAGTAAAATGGTAGGTTTTACTTAGAATCTTTTGTGCATTCGATCTTGGTTAAAATAGAGGCGTTACATTTGTGCCCTAGTTTTATATCGTGTTTTCTAGATTAGGGTTTTATGCGTTTCTGTGATCACGTCTAAAATGATTAAATATGATTCCCTAAAATATAGTCGTCCCCATGGTGATATGGGCATGGTCCTTTTTTTTCTATATTTTAAGCTTTATTTTGTTTAATATTACCTTAGTTTTAATCATGGAGTTATGCATTAAATGGATAAAATCGTTGATGACGTCATGGTCAACATAGTCGGAAGCGGGACAAGAATTGATTTAGAGTTTTGGATATGTTTTAATGTTTAGTGTCAATTCCTTTTTCCATCCCGCCTCTGACTCCACTTGTAGTAAGAAGTTTTTACTTCATAAAAATGTTAACCTTGGCGGACGCGGAAGCAGAATCGAAACAAAATATGAAAATAGAAAATCTGAAGGAAACCGAATCAGTTTCGGTTCCGATCACTGTTCCACTTCTGACTCCGAATCCGCTTCTTTTTAGTATAATTACCATTCCAGTTTCGACTCCGAGCCCAAAAGTGTTTTAAAAGAAGATTATTTAGGATGTTATATGCCTGGTTCCGCCTCTGATGTGTGTATAAAAGGTATGGTTTTAAGACATATTTTGAAATGTTTATCCATAGGATCTAGCTAGAGGTTTTGTTGCAGGAAAGCTAAGAGGATGTCAGGAACATCAGGAGAAGCCTCTCAAAGGAACCAGCCTACAGGAACATCAAAAGAAGCAGCCAAACCAATGAAGATCAAGCTAGAATAGTTACCTTATACCTTAAGGTATAACCACAGGAGTCCTATTGTCACAACGAGCAAAGTAGAATCAGATTGGTCTAACATCACTGATACAAATTTGGGCTAGTACAACTTTGAGGAGGAATATAATGATACATTCAATGAGAATATGACCCCTAGAACTAAGAGAATTGTTGATTCTAGTTTCGCTCATATCACTCTGTTTCCCTTATCAATCCAATGCCTGGAGTTGATCTTAACAGTAGCGAGTGCCTACAATCCTGCTACCCGACAATGCATGGATTCCCAGGATAATGTAATCATTGATCTTACTCCTCATATGTTTCAAAGTATATTTAGTGTCCCGTATCCCAAGAACTTGGTGCAGTTGGATGAGGGGGAAGCCTTAGAGAAGTACAACCAATATAAGGAACCCAACAAGTCCCACTTGAACAAAAAATGGTTGAAGACAAAGAAGAAGTCTCTAACCAAGCTTGCAGACCAACCAAAGAGGGCATATTTCTATAAGGAGGTGTCAGATTTAATATTGATGTTGTTTAGGGATTTTGGGAAGAGAGATGCCTTTCATTTCAAGGAGTGGATGTTTCGCTTCATCCAAATAATTTTAAATGGCACCCATCAGTTTGATTGATCGATGATTGTATCAGATGTTATTCATGATCAATCGACCAAAATTAGCGAGACTAAATGCTTTTTCATGACTTCTTACATTGTGTATGCAGCAACAAGGTTGGGTATCTTCCCAGGTTTGAACAGAGTGAGGATAATGGGAGTGTTAGATGGACAGAAGAAGGTATGTGAGCATTATAACCAATTTTCTCTACAAGTTGTTGAGACACAATACAAAAGGGTGAATGATGCATTCATATATTTGGTCATTAACCAACTCAATGGAGATGTGGGGTACAAGCTGAGTCAAGAGGCCATGGAATTCATTGCTGAATGGGGATGTTGGTATATTCAATACCCCAGGTTTACATATTTTAGGCTAGCTGGTTTTGAAGGCCATCCACATCTACTGCCAAGGTGTTGCAATAACAGGATAGTATTGATGGAATTTGTATATCAGGCTCTTGGAGTTAATGCTCAGTTTGGATTAAAACATAAGACAAGATGTCACAAGTTCCCCACGAATCTGGGTGAGTATAGTTATCAGCATTTGGTAGGAGAAAAGGTGGTCTGTAGTGAGCTGATACAGTTAAAGGTAGGTTTATACACAGCTCATAAGTATTTTGACCCAATGGGTAAGATGAATGTCTTGTTGCCTTCTGTGTTTGACAAGCATTTCAATTTATTAGAAGATTTTTTGAGTGACCGACAGGATGAATGTGATTTGAGAAAGAAGAATTATGAGAGATTACCTATCTCACTCATGTCAGAGTTCAAAGTCAAGAATGATATTTCTGACACCTTGGTGGATGATGGAGTTGTATTGGATCCATCTTATGAAGCTTTGAACATTGGAACTAAAAGTCCGGATCCAATTGATTGGGATAGTGAGGAAACTATTGATATGAAGCAGATAGGAAGAGCAGTCTTGGATAGAAGTGTTCAATGGTTGGTTTTAAGAACCAAAGCTCCTCAAGGACCAACTCCTAAAAAGGGGAAAGGGTATAAAAGGCTCAAAAGAAAGACACCTCCCAAAGAGACTTTGGAGTTCCTTCCTCCATATATTGAAGAAATAGAGCTTGAAGCAGCAATTGATGAAGCAGAAACACAAGATGGAGATGCTCAAATGGAATCAGTTCTTTTAGCACCTACATTAGGTGAATCTTCTACTCAAGTCCTGCTTGCAAAGAAGCAAAGTGGAGAGATGCTCAAGGAAACTCTTTATGACATAGCTGAAACCATGCAGGGAAAAGGGGTAGAGATTCATGATGTTGGAACATACTCGAATGAGATTGTGTCAGAGAAGGAAGTGCAAGATAATAGTCCTCTAGAGGAGGATACAAAATAGGTAATGACACAAGAGGAGCAATGGGAATTGTTTGAAGAAGTTAAAAAGGATGCTGATGCAAAAGCTGTTGCAATAGAGAAAAAAAAGGTAATGGATGCCAAGACACAAGTTGATGCCATACTACAGCAACAACAAATTGAAGGTAATTCAAGAGCTGATGAAGTAGAGAGGAAACAAAGGCAACAAGAGCATGAACTCAAGGTTAAGGAGGAAAATGATAAGTTGAAATTTATACAAAAGATTCATGACCTTGAGGAAGAGAAGGCAAGACACTAGAGGGAGAAAGAAGTCTTGTTTGCCAAGTTGAAATTTGTTGAGGAAGCTCACCAAAAGGAAGAAGAAGTAGAGCGATTCAGGAAGGAAAAGGACACCAAAGAGTTACTTAGAAAGCAACAACAAGAAGAAGAAAAGGCAGGAAATCTTAGAGCTTTAGAGATAGAAAGATCAGAGAAAGAGAAACTGGAAAAAGAAGCTCTAGATAAGGAAAAACTAGAAAAGGATAGATTGGAGAAAAAAAATCTAGAAAGAGAACGATTGGAGGAAGAAAGGTTGAAGAGAGAAGAAAAGGTAAGAAAATACAAGAACAAAAAGATAGGGAAAAGGCTGAAAATCTTGTACAGATGCATGTGGTGCAAGAACAACAAGAGGAACCAAGGGTTGATTCTCAACCCCAGGTAAATGTGCAACCACCCCCTACTACTACTATTGCTTCTTCTTCCACTATGATGACTACTGCTCCAAGTGCTCCCACTTGGTTAAAATTGGACCTATAGAAAAGAACAGTAACACCTTCACAACCTCTCAATTGGGAGGATATGATGAAGGAGATTGAATAAGAAAGGCTTAAAAAGAAGGCCCAAATCCTACACTCCACCTGAGTGTGCCATACTGATGATAGAAAAGGAGGTAGGAGACATGTAGTTAACGAATTATCAATTAATTATTGTCAACTTGGGAAGGCCTACCAAGAATTAGTAGATGAATCTAATTGATGTGGTATCTTCGACAACCAAGTCAAGGATGTTAAAGGATAAGCAGAAGAAATATGAGCTTAAGGCTCAGTTGGATCAATTGCATTCCTTTTTGAAAAGTGTCTCTTCTCCAAGATCACAACAGGTAGCGGCTATTGAGACTCCAATTTTTCTAAGCAAAAAGGAGGTAGATGATTTAGTACAAGTAAGGGGCAAAGTGGAGATGTTAGATAGGTGGGTTGATAAGTTAAATCAAGAAGTATGTGAAATTTTGGTCAAAGGTTTTGAGGTTTACAAAGGGACAGAAGAGTTGATAAGGGAAATGCATTAATATATTGAGGTATTGGAGAAGCAGGAAGAGGAATATAAAGAGTATAGTCATAAATTAAAGAAGGTTAGTGCATTTCCTTTGACTACTCTTCTTGTACAGTCAATACTCAAGGAGGATAATAAATATTTTGTGGAAAATACCTCTCGTATACTCCGATTCAGAAAAAATTTCTTGTGCAAGCATAGAAATGAGGTCCAAGATGCGGTTAATAATCTAACTAAACAATTTGAAGAATTGGAGGCGGTCATCGCTATCATAGTAGATGGTAATATACTAACAAAGGAAGGTCTGCCTTTGAGCCAAATAAAAGAGAAATGGGATGAAAGGTTTAAAGGACTCATGCAAAAAGGGGATGATGGTGAAGATATGATGATAGATTGACTGATGGATGTCAAAGAAGAGATGAAGGCTGCTAAAAGAGAGTTGACAAAGATAAAGGATATGAGGGAGTTTGTTGCAACAAAATTGGAGCGAATTAAGTTTGAAGACAGCTAGGTTGAGGTGCCAGAATTAGATATATTACAAGTGTTCACCAGTTATGACGAGTTTATTGCATAACCAACTTCACATGCATAATCCTCTTGCATGCATGGCTTTCTTCCTCTTTGCATGTTGCATGCAACATTGACAGTTTTGGAGCGTGTGACTTTCTTATTTTCTATTCTCTTTTCTTCCAGTTTAACTAAGTCTCCAAGGATAATTGTAGAACCCTAAAGGGTGGATGACTTAAAATAGAATTGAAGTTCAAATTTTGTAGATCTATAAATACCCTTTGGGTATCATATTGTAAGGGTTGGATAATAGAGAATAGAATTGGCCTACCTAATATTAGGAGATATAATTTTTGCATAGTTATTACAAAGATACATTGTTACTTGATTTTTACAGTTAAATTAAATTATAGGTTTTCGCAATATGGTGTTAGAATTGAGTTGTTTTACTTGATAAGGCTGATAAGTTATAATCTATCTATATGCCAGTGATTGTGCTGAAGCATAAGAGTTTCTTTTGTGATGAAAGTCCTTAGAAGAAACCTGATTTAAGGATTATCTTGTTAGATTATCATTGAATTAAATTTATTGAAGTTTGTTGATCTATGATCTTGGCAATGAATGAATATGTGTTCCTTTTGGAATCTTTGAAATAGTTGTGATAGGAAAATTAATATAAGCACCTTAGATGCATACAATGGTATAGATTATTCTGTAACTTTTATCATGCTTTGGTTTTCTTGATCTATTGGAAAATATTCATTGTTGAAGATATATGTCCAGATATTAGATGAGTTTTTTTGATGTTTACTGGTTTACCCTCTGATCTATCTTTTTCTTTTGTTTGAAACCCCTTTGATTTACTAAAAATAGTTATGTAAAATGAGTCATTGCTACATTCTTTATTACCAGCACAAGCCCCTTGAATATTACAGTTGCATGAACCGATTGAGCGACACTAGATAGTTGAGAACCAACTACCAGGACCTTGGGAGTTAGACTACTATATGTTGTCTTTCTTTTTTAGGAGAAATAGAGTACAAATATTTTGTTTTAACATTGTTTGTGTCATTTTCACCATCAACATCACTCATTTCAATTCATCGGGTGACAACATATTTCTTATGGCTCTAATCTTCTCACTGTTGTATTCATCTAAATTGATTGTCCCTTTGATTTTTTCCATTTTTCCTTTCGTACTTATATTTATCAACCACACACCAAATTATATGGAAATTCCAAAAACAACTGAAATACTTGATGGATTTTGAGATTCACCGCTGAATTAACTTTACTCCTTCGAGATTCTGCTACCAAGTGCTCTCCTTCTTCTCTTCTTTAATGCAAGGTGAAAAACGAGGGTTACAACTTGCCTTATATAGCTTGCACACTTGGAATAAATTCTTTTACCCTAGGTTTTTCGGATACCCTATTTTCTCAGACAACGAGAGGAAAATTCTTTTGCAGACCTATGATTTTTTTTAGTTTCCTTGTGATTTTTTTCCAAAGCCTCTATAGATCATCAATACACCTTTTTGATAATCTTTGCATTTTGGTACCAGCTACACACATGGGAAAAATGATTTTTTTGAAAGACTCCCCCTAGGACAATGGCCTGAGATCAATTTCCAGAGGAATTACCGGAAGAAGGTTCCAATGCAGAACCATTTCCGACATCAGATTAATTCTTCCTTACCCATGTATTCTTCATTTGATCTCTTATTTCATCTGAAGTCACTTTTCCTTTTTCTTTAACATCTTTCTGTGTATTTCTACCTTTGTATACCAAACCTCTTCTATCCATATTTTGTTTCCGCAAAATCTTGCAGTCCATATTTGTTACAATTGTAGCACACGATATTTCCTTGTCCAGACCAATCATTCCATTTATTTCCTTTTGATATGAATTGATTAGCAATATTCCCAATTCTTCCACAAGTATAAAATTCAACATTCCTTCTACTGATAGAGTAGTTTGACACATTTCTACATTCAATTGATTTATGACCAAATTTTTTACAATTGAAACACTGAACAAAGAATGATGGATTACTTAATTTCATTTTACTTCTACACTGAGCAACCATATGACCAAATTTATTGCAAGAAAAACAATATCCATTAAACTTTTGAGCATTAGGTTTTCTTACCAAATACTTTCCACCTTTGTTCATCTGGTTACCTTGTCTGAAATTCTTTTGTCTAGATCTAGAGCTTTCTCCTTTTTCATATCCAAGAACTCGCTTGTCATTTCCACTCTTTTGATTTTGAGTCAACTCATCAAGCTTAATTGAGCTAATGTTGAACTTCTCCTTGTATTCATTTGCAGTAGTAAGTTCATTCCTGAGAATAACAATATGTTTTTCAAGTTCTTCTTCATTGTTTTTGGATTGTTGCAGTTCACTCTCCAACTAAATGAATTCTCCATTTACTCTTTTGTATTCATCAGATTTTTCTTCTAGGGACTAAGCAAGTTTCTCCTCATTCTTCTTCCTTTCTTCAATCTCCTTAGTCAATTTCATCACCATAGACTCCATCTCATGTTTTAGGGTAGCATTGTGTCTGGCAAGCTTTTCACATTCTTCAGTTATTTCATTCAAGGTTTGATTCAAGTGAGAATAATCCATGTTTTCACTCTTTTTTTAGTTGATCTGATCACATAGATCCTTCCTCTTTTCCATGGATTTAACAATTCAATCCTTCAATGTCTGAATGAATTTCTTAGCATCCCTAGCATTTTCCTTCAATTCTCGGACTTCAGCTTTAGATTGATCAAGGTCATCAAGTGCCACCAAAAGTTGTTGTTGAAGACTACCATAATCCATTACATTCTAAGATCCACCTCAAGCTGCTAAACTTCTTCCAAGGAAATAGGCTCTGATACCAATTGTTGGACTCAAGGGAACACTGAGAGTGGGGGGCTGAATCAGTGTTCTGCAAATCTAAACTTTATTAATCTAATATTTAAACCATTTCAACATTAAACCAAAGGAAATATGCAAACACACAAAGTAATCATCCACAACACCATAACACAAATATTTTTACGTGGAAACCCTATTAGGGGAAAAACCATGGTGGAGGTCAATCCAAAAATTGAGTACTAAAATATAAGATTTACAAAAGGGAATGCACTTGCATTCAGGCTCACTGTGTAGATCTCACTGCTCAAAGTAGAAAGGCTCACTACCTTACAAAATGTTTAGATTAGGACCATCTAAAGGTTTGAACTGAAGTAATAGCATCTAAATATTCCAGGTTATAGTTCTAGTTAGGCTCATATATTAGATTATGGACCTTTTGTATGATTCTGCATTTTGCTTTTCTCTACTTTGCAATTCACATCATAAAACCATACATAGATAAATTTGCACCATTATCCTTCTGAATTTCACACCACATTAATATACTTCACATGTCACAAATTCACTTATCCAAAATGATACAACCGATCTCATATATATATCCACTACCATAGATTTGATCATTCATATGTCATCTTTCATAAAACATAAAATACTTTCCAAATGTCGGCTAAATCCACAACTAATTCTTTATGCATACCATCCATAGTCAGCCATAGTATAGTGAGGACCCAAATGAATATGATCAAACACAAAAACATTTAACCAATTACTCCTTAGACATCCACAACAGTTATATCCACTGAGTCGGCCTTCTAGTACTTATGATCAGAAAATCAATGCACCAGATCTCCTAGATCGTACACCAGTAAATGTGCACCTTGATACTTCTTGAATAAGGTAGTACGAACATCAAAATAAATTTCTTTGAGATTCACAACTCAAAATAATAGTCTGGTGAAGTATACAAATCGACATCTTTACCTTTAACCAAATACCTTGTTCTTCATTTTCTTTTGTTGGTATGAACCAATACTAAACTGTGGATCAAATGAATGACTTAGGTTTCCATCAATGACAACACTAGAAACCATATGCTAAGACCTAGGAGAATTTTGAATATTTCAAACTTTTTACCACATGCTTTATTAGTAGTTTTGAGGAAGTTCCAGCAGTTGGGGAAGTAATGAGCAATTATGAGCAGTTGGAGGACATCTAGGAGGCAGTTTGGTGAGTTGCAAAATAGACAGAGAGAATTAAGGGAAACTTGA
Source organism: Sequoiadendron giganteum (assembly GCA_007115665.2). Classification (NCBI taxonomy): domain Eukaryota; kingdom Viridiplantae; phylum Streptophyta; class Pinopsida; order Cupressales; family Cupressaceae; genus Sequoiadendron; species Sequoiadendron giganteum. Next base: position 599,114,956 of record CM021102.1, on the reverse strand, counting down.
CCCAGTTTAAAGCATATCCAAGCATTCAATATCTATTCAAGGAGTCTTGGTTGATAGATAGGGTCAAGGCAAGAAGTTTTCTTCATTCAAACACCTTTTTTGAGCATTTTAGAGGGTTGGAAAGTAGGGATGATAGTTTTGGACGCCCACGAAGGTTGACCCAACAAGCTGAAGCAAAAAATTGTCTTTCATCTTTCAACACATGTTCCTAATATCTAGCAAGGTGTTGGATAGTATATGAGTAATCCCAAGGGCATATTTCTAGTGAGTTCTTGCTCTCTTGGCAATGTATTGTAACTTTTTTTCAAAGTTCTTTCAAGTTGGAGTAGTTTTGTAACTTCATTTTTCAAGCATTACAATAGTATGTAACATCTTTTTAATGAATAAAGATAATATTTTTACCTTCTTAGATCTGTTCATTGTGCAAATATCTTTAAAATGGTTGATGTAATCTTGTGGTGATGTCTTTTCCCCTTGATTTATGTCATATTTTCATTGCCTTTGTGTAGAAATATGTATTTTTGCAGGTCATAACTTGTATTAACCAGTTAAGAATAGATATTAAGTTGTGACAACATTCATAGCTCCTTCTAAACACTATCTTTATTAACATACTAAACCTAGTCATGAAAATATTTTGTAAAGATATATGAAATTCTGAGTTGTGTATGTTTTGGTCTTAAATTGTTGATCATATTGTGTGTCCAAATAGTAGTATAGGCTTTGAAATTATTTTGGTGCATCACCTAATTAATCTTAGGTTTTATTTTATGTTTTCTTTCACCTTTTTCTTAGTATGCAACAGTAGGATATGTTAATTAGGTGAAGTATGAAAGGGAACCAACCCTCTCTGGGGGTTCTTTTCCACTGTAGGTGACCCACAAGCTGGAGAAGTTCCTATATTTCACTAGTAGGCTGAGTTTTGCAACTTAGCAAGGGTGCACTTTTAAGTGACAATAGTTGCACACAAAGTGTTGATGTGCTCAAGATGAATAGATATGAGATGGAGAGAATGTGTTGGTGCTCAATTTGATAGAATGCTATTGCATGCCAAGTCCTTGAAAATAGCTCATATAATTATTTGTTTACATACTTGAGGGATGGATTATCAAGGGTTAGTATTGATTTAGAATATCAATGGAGGAGATTTATTGAGATTTTTAGATCCATGAGAAGCCTCCAAATGACACCTTGTAGTTAGTGCACAAGAGGAGTTCCATAACCCAAGGGATTTGGATGGTGGATATTTGTTGCACTATGTTTTAATTAATGTTTTCATTGATGTCAATGTATGTCAAACTCTAGTGTGATCATGATGAGAAGGTGTTTGTGGTGTTGAGCAAGTGTTGCAGATGCAATGGGTTCACTTAGTTTCAAAGTGCTTTTGAGAAAATTTTCATAAAGAGTGTACAAGGTGTTAGGGATGTATTTTGTGTTAGTGCTTCACATTTCTTCATGCTTCAAGATATGATTGTGTGCTTTGGATGTGATGTTTGAAATTTTTTAGAGGTATTATAACTAGATTTTTGGGTTCTAGATCGTACAACAGTAGAAAATGTGTTTGACAGTGTGCTAGAATGTGAAGAAGGTTATTTGGGAAAAATGGAATTGCTCCTCATCTCTTTGTGTTAAATTTTATAATAATTCTTATATCTATCTTCCCTTGGAAGGTTTAGTGTTCAACTATTTCACAAGCTTGGTTCATGTGTTGTGTCTTAGTGGCAGTTTGACTGGTTGCAGAGGATGATAGTATTTTCAGTTGCATGTGTTTGCACCAATGTGTTTGAGTATTTTTTTGGTGTTGGAATATTATAGGATGTTGTGTAGTGTTTATATGTGGTCCACAAGATGTTTCTAGACCTAGTGAAGTCTGTTTGAATTTGCTTGTTAGTGTTAATGTTGGTCTGACCAACCTGGCATGTTAGTGTTACTTATAGATGTGATTCATGGATTGTGGAAGCATGGTGAAGTGTGTCTGTGTAGATTTGGGTATTGGTTAACCATGAGTGTGTTCCGCCTTTAATTCTTTCCACCGTGGAAGTTTTTGGGGCAAACCTATTTGTTGGTTGCACGTTTGAGGTGCATACATTTCATTAGAGCTAACTTGGAGAAGGTTATTCATGGTTGCAAATAATATATATGCAAGGTCAAATGTTGGAGAAGGTAGTGGTGTGAAGTGTAATGTGAAAAGATATGTATGTGATCAAGTGTTGAGATATGAGTACGAGCATGAATGCCTATGACTACCGAAAACAGTGAGAAAAAGGTGCCTGAAGTTGTTGGAGGCAATGAACTGAAGGTTGCAGATGGTGTAGATTTTTTATGGTGGATTCTCTTGTTTCTCTGAGGTAGTGAACCTCCTTGTAACAATTTCTTTCTATTTATATCTCAGTAGTGATCCCTTGGTAGTGATCCATTCTTTCATTTGAATAGTGAGCCCTTCCGATAGTGACCCTTTTGTAATTGGTGATATTCATATATATGTGAGTTAATCCTCACCATGGTTTTTCCTTGATTAGAGTTTTTCATGCAAAATATGGTGTTCTATTGTGTATGGTTGTTGCTATGTTGATGTTTTATTTTTTACATTCATGATTAATGCTTAATAAGGGTTTGGAGGTTTAAATGCACAACTGATTGACCCCCTCTCTCAGTTATCTTGTGTGTCTAAAAATTGGTATTAGAGAAGAGGTTCCTTTGAAGAATCTTAACTAGTTGAGGTAGATCCAAATGGTGCACAAGAATGGTGTCAAAGATCATATATTCGATGAAATGAATTATGCCTTCGAGAAAGCCAAGATGGAAGCCTTTCTTGTCTCATTAAGGTTTGGTGTATGGAAGTTAGTTGAATATGGATATACTATACCTACTAATACTCTAACAAGTGAAGATGATATCAAGGATCATGAGAATAATGGAAAAGTGAGGAATGCTATTTTGAATGGGATTTTTTATTCAAAACTTGTGAAGGTGATAAGCTACAAAATTGCTAATGAGGTTTGGGAGAAGTTGAAAAATATTTATAAAGAAGATGTTAAGGTCAAGAAAGCAAAGATGCAAAATTTCAAAGCCAAATTTGAAGCCCTAAGAATGTCAGAAGATGAAGATATTTCAAGCTACATGCTTAGGGTGGATGAAATTTTCAATGCCATCAATGGTCTGAGTGGAAAACTAGAGGAAAGTGAAGTTGTGAAAAAGGTATTGAGAACTCTTCCTAAATATTATAGTGTTAAATTCTTTGCTATTGAGGAAGCTCAAAATTTGGATCAATATACTAGAGATCAAATGTTGGTGCTTTATGTACTTTTGAATTAAGAGAGTTTGACAAAGATTCTCCAAAGAAAGAAACTACTTTTAAAGTCAGAAAGAAAGACAAGAATTATAAATCTTATCTAGATGATCTTGATGAAGTGGAAGAATTTTTTTTAAGGAGATTGAAAAAAGGGCACTAGCAAATACAAAGGTAAGTTACCCTTCAAATGTTTCAATTGTGGAATGATAGGTCATCAAGCTTCAAAATTTCCAAGAAAAGTTTCAAATGACAAACCTAAATGTCATAAAGGTAAATCTTTCAAGAAGATTTATTATGTTAAAGAAGACAATGGTACATATGATGATGAGGAATCAAACTATTCGGATGATGGAAGTGATGAATGCTTGTTCATGGTTTTGAATGTTGTAACTAATTCTACTAACCCTAAAAGATGTGTGAAGGAAATTGCTTCAAAAGAAGGTCATAGTATTGAAGGAACTATGTTGACTGCATTTCATGCAAGAGAGGAGAGAAATTATTAGATCATTGATAGCGGATGCTCAAATCATATGATAGGTGATAAGAGTAAGTTTGTTTAACTTGAGAAATATGATGGTGGTTTTGTTAATTGGTGATGACACATCTGCTAAGATCTGTGGAAAATGTTTAATTAGTTTTGATGGTAAGCGTAAGATAGGTGATGTTCTTTATTTCAAGGGTCTCCAGCATAATCTTCTCAGTGTAGGAAAAATGTGTAGCAGTGGATACAATTTGGTGTTTCAAGATGATGGTTGTGAAATAAAAAAAGGAAGCTCCAAAACTTTGGTTGTTGTAGGAATAAGGACAAAAGGGAATGTTTATCAGCTCAAAGGTGTTGGTGGTAAGTTCTTTATGTCATAAATAAATGAAAGTTGGCTATGGTATAGAAGAATGTGCCATATCAATTTTGATAGCCTAGTGAAGATCAACTCTACTCATGCTAATGAGAGACATACCAAGAATTAAAAATCCTATCAATGTAATTTGCAAAGAGTTTCTGGTTGGAAAATAGACAAAGAAGAAGTTCAAAACTAAAGAATACTCTATTGTAGGACCTTTGGAGTTGGTGCATACAAACTTATGTGGACCTACCAAAACAAGCTCTCAAGGTGACATGTATTTTATGTTGTTAATAGATGATTATTCTAGAATGACTTGGGTGACCTTTCTCAAAGAAAAAATAGAAGCTCTAGATAAGTTTAAACCATATAAATCTATGGTTGAGAATGAAATGGATCTAAAAATCAAGTGGTTTGACAAAGGTGGTGAGTTCAGCTCCAATGAGTTTAACAATTTTTATGAAGATCATGGGATAAAAAGTAATTTATCAGCTCTTAGGACTCCTTAGCAGAATGTAGTTGTGGAGAGGAGGAATAGGACAATTCTGGAAGCAACAAGAACCATGGTGAAGGAAGAAAATATACTAGATTTCTACTAGAGAGAAGAAATTCATACCGTAGTCTACATTCTTAACATAGCTCAAGCAAGAGTGAATGGTTCAAAGACTCCCTATGAGCTATGGTATGGAAAAAATCCTATTGAGAAATATTTGAGTATTTGTAAGTAAATGTTTTATCAAAAGAGATGAAGATAACTTAGGAAATTTTGATGCAAGATCAGGTGAAGGAATATTCCTTGGATATTCTACAAAGATCTAGGCATACAAATGCTACAACAAAAGGATAAAGAAGATAGTTGAAAGTACAAGTGTCATAGTGGGCACTGAAGAGTTACATCATAGCTCAATGTTAATAGAAGCATATGAATCTGATGAACCACCTTGCAAAGAAGAAGAAAAAGAATAAAATAAAGAAACATAGATGACAGTGGAAGAGGAAGAAGCTTCAAAAAAGAATCCTAAGACTCCTAAGTATGTGCAGAAGAATAGGTAAAATTTTGTTTACTTTCTAAGATAGGACCTAAAATGGTCACTGAAGTATGTAGAGATGAGAATTGGATCAAAGCTATGGAAGAAGAACTAAGGTAGATTGAGAAGAATTAAACATGGCAACTGGTCCCAAGACCAAAAAACAAGGATGTGATAGGAATTAAATGGGTTTTTCAGGAACAAGTTAAATGAGAATGGATAAGTTGTTAGAAATAAGGCTAGGCTTGTGTGTAAAGGCTACTCACAAGTGGAAGGAATAGATTTTGAAGAGGAATTTTCTCCTATAGCAAGAATGGAGGCTATTAGGATTTTTTTGGGTTTTTGCAACACATAAAGACTTCAAGTTATCTCAGATGGATGAAAAGTCTGCATTCTTGAACGATGAGTTAGAAGAAAAGGTATAAATTGAACAACTAGAGGGCTTTCAATTATCAGAAGATCATGATATACTATGCAAGTTGAAGAAAGCATTGTATGGACTCAAATAGGCTCCTAGAGCTTGGTATGAAATATTGGACAGGTACTAATTACAATAGGGATTCAAAAAGGGTACCACATATAGCAATCTTTACTTCAAGGTTGAGAGAGATCAAATAAATGTGGTTGTGTATGTTGATGACATAATCTTTAGAGGAAATGAGGTAATGTGCAAGAAGTTTGTAGAGGAGATGCAAAACAAGTTTGAAATGTCAATGTGTGGGGAAATGACTTTCTTCCTTGGGCTACAAATCTATCAATTAGAAAAAGGTATATTCATTATGCAATCAAAATATGCTAAGGAAATGCTAAATAAGTTTGGAATGAAGGAATCTAAACCATTATGTACTCCCATGGTTACTGGTTGTAAGCTGAAAATAATAATGAATCTCCTCAAACAGATCAAACCAAGTATAGATCCATGATTGGTGGATTACTATATTGAACTACTACTAGATCGGATATCATGCATGCAGTATGTCTTGTGGCAAGATTCCAAGAAGATCCTAGAGAATCGCATGTGGTAGCAGTCAAAAGGATATTTAGGTACTTGAAGAGCACTTTGGAATATGGTCTATGGTATTCTAAGGATACCAACTTCTCTTTGAGTGCTTATATAGATGAAAATTGCGTAGGTTGTGTGGATGAAAAATAAGTACAAGTGGAGGTGCTTTTTTCTTTGGGAACAGACTAGTTTATTGGTTGAGTAAGAAGCAAGATTTAGTGTCATTATTTGCCATAGAGGTAGAATATATTGTAGCAACATCTTGTTGTAAATAGTTGTTATGGATGACGAAGACATTGAAAGATATCAGAGTATCATATGATGAACCTATCCTTATCTTGTGTGATAATACAAGTGCTATCAACATTTCAAAAAAGTTGGCAATGCATTCAAGAACAAAGAATATCTCTATCTGGCATCACTTTCTAAGAGAGAAATTTGTTGAGAATGAAGTAAATTTGGAGTATGTACCTACAAAGGATCAAATAGTAGACATTTTCACAAAGGCTCTTCCAAAAGATGCATTTGAGTATCTCATAAACAAGCTAGGGGTTATTGCCCCTCCTTTCAACTAGATGCATAAGATGGTCCATCTACATCTAGGGGTAAAATTCAAGATGAATTATTTTCTCCTAGACTGATGAAGGCTACCTCTCAAGGGGAGTAGGTAGTGGTTTTTTTGGTTGGTGCAGTTAGAGGGAGCATATGTTGTGCCTAAAAGTGAGAGAAAAGTGAAGTGTGTAGGTGTTACTCTTTGCCATTGATATCAAAGGGGGAGAGAAGTCTGAGAAACAGAATGAAACGGGGAGAGAGTGGTGGAGAGAAAGAATTCTGAAATATAAGAAATATCCAAGTTTCTTGAGTGTTGGAGATGCAGAGTTGCTTTTGTTGTTGATGGTTTTTCAGTAAGTATTACCATCAATGACAAAGGGGGAGATTGTTGCACTATGTTATCATTATTTTTTTCATTGATGTCAACCTCTAGTGTGGGCATGATGAAAAGTTGTTTGTGCTGTTGAGAGGGTGTTGCAAATGTAGCAGGTTCACTTGGTTTTAAAGTGCTTTACAGAAAATTTTCATATAGAGTGTTGGTGTCAGGGATGTGTTCTCTGTTGTTCTCCACATTTCTTCATGATTGAAGATATGCTTGTGTGATTTGGATGTGATATTCAAAAGGCATACGCAAAGAAGCCAATAATAGAACTAGAAAAAGAACTGAAGTAAAAATGATAACTCCAAAGCTGAAATCTGAGAAAAAGAGGAAACCCTGATAAAAATAGCTCCAAAATGAAGCAAACTGCACTCTTTGCCCAAAAAACTCCACCTCTCCATGCACATGACCAAAATATCCGTGAGCTGAAGTGAAACTGAAAGAAGATCCTCATCTGCATAGTCTGAACAACTAAATCTGAACTCCACTTGTGCATGAATGAATTTTTTTTTAGTATTTTTCGATATTTCTCTCCATGCACTGTCTATAATTAGCACTTGCAACATTGACTTGAACACATGCACGATAAGGATCGACTTTAGTGTTTATATTTGCATTCAAAAGAGTTTAATTAATTAGATGATTTATAAAATATCATTTAATCAATTAGACTTTACAATGTATAATGCAAAATATAAACACCGAGTTACTAATATTAAATTAGAACTCAAACTCTGACTATAGTCTTGGTCTCCATACTTAGCAAATCACTTCACCACACTTAGCATATATTTATCTCTAACATATTGGCCAACCACTTAGCATTATTAGGCACTTGATTATTACCGACCACATTATCATTAGGTTCTTTGACTTTATAAGTCATTACCATGGGCCATATGAAATGATTACAAAAAATCAATCAAAAATCCTTCACTTGGAATTAGGGATTTGATAAAATCCATCGAACCCTAAAATATTACCATCATTTCTCTTTTTTCACTTGTTGGAGAAGCTTCATGAAGAAGCCGACTGCCATGAAGATTACTGGAAGGAACTCGAAACGAAGATTTTCACCATCATTTTCATTGATTTACGTTTGCAATCCTTAGTAAGTAATTCTATTACACTTTTTTTGATTCTGTTAATTCAACAATGAGGAAAAATGGCCTCTAGGCCGCAGCTATCACCGTTTTGATGCATTCTTTGTGCTTTTCTATCGACCTTTATCTGGAACGTAATATCTTCCTTTCGTTTCTCTATTTCTTTTAATACTTTGTTGGCCACAAAAATGAGTTAGCTCGAGCCCATCATATGGAAGCTCCTATGATGCTTGGCCGCAACTACTGGGTTTCCAATAGGTGAAATCACAGTGAGTTCTCCCTCCTTATTGTTTTTTCCATGTTCAGGCTGCACCATTACTGCTAAGAAAATGCAAGAATCTGGGTATCTGTTTCTTATTTGATGTCTCAAATCTGGGTCGTGATCTCCATTTTTTCTTTGATATTTCCTGTCAAAATAAAAAAACCTTAAAATTTTATGATGTAGGCCGCACCGCTTACCATTATCCTTCTAATTTTTTCCTTTCTTTTCCCCATTCTAGAAGAAAAACATGGCCTCATCCTATCAATTAGTAAAGAAAAATGCAATTCTTTGTATTTCAGAGGGTTCTTACTGTATTTGCAGGATTCTTTCATTTATGCTATGCTGAGACCATGCTATACTATTTTGATGCATTCTTTGTGTTGGGAAAGAGGGCCCTTCTTAATTTTCTCGAGCTAGGAAAGAGGACCCACTGTATATAAGAATCATGACTTCCTATGAGAGAGCTTAGCTTTCTTTTCTCCATTTTTTGTAACGGCTTACACCATCCATTCTCTCTTCATGATTGAACTTTCAGCTTATTCTGTTTGAATCTCTTTGGCTGGGTTTATGTCTTAGCCATCTAGGTTTCCTTAAAGATTTACATCCTTACATTCTAGCATGATATATCCTCTGTAATTTTTATGAAAAGATATTAATTTTTGTTTTTCTTTTCCTCACTTTTGGAAGAAAACACGCGACTACATTCTATCATTTATGCTATGGTAAACAAGGAAAACATTGTATCTTCTACCTACTTTTATATTTTGTTGGCGAGCCTCTTTTTATGGATATACTGAAAATACGTGCATGAATAGGCTCTTAAGCATCCATTTGTTATTCTATAGCAGCATTATACTTTTAAATTATGCTTGTTTTGAAATGAATATCACCTCTTGATTTGAAAAGGACACCTTCCTTTCATTTTTTTTTGTTCCTGCTCACATAATCAGATTTTAGAAAGCACACACAAACCTTCAAAATATTTGAATTAATGCACTCTGGAAAATTGGTGGAAAATTTTTAGTGGTTATTTGATCTCGTTATTACCATTTATAACTCTACCCTTCATGTTAACTGATTTCCCCTATGTGAATATCATAACTCTCTCAAACTCTAACACTTCCCCTTTGCTTATGTATCTTCATGATCTTATAGAACAATTGTATGAGAAGGAGTAACAATAGCTCGATCTGCCACAATCTCTACAATATTTAATTCTTGAGAGCTCCATTGCCTGTCATCTTCTCATGGAAAGACCAACACTATTATTTCTTATGATGCTTCACATGAAGCACAACACCTATTGCTTATATTGTGCTCTATACTTTACAAGCTGCTAGAACTTTGTATTTGGATTATTTCCTTTTGAAGTATAGATTGTCCTTATGCAACTCAACATGCCTCTTTGAATGCTAAAACACTTGCTTTTACTATATTAATCTTAAAAAAATTGCTATCCCTTGTTTCAAATATGATGTTGATCCACTTGAAAATTCATTATTTCCTCCAATGTATATGACAACATTGTTAGTGAAAAAGGATATGAGCACAAAGCCATCCTTCTTTAGCATAATGACTTTAAAACTGTGGCACCTTTGATTCTGTACTATCTTATTCCACATTTATCGGCTTTGTAGCCACAGTCTTACTGTATGACTATTTTTTTAAAATGTTCTCATGTATGAATGTTGAATGAGAGAGGCCTTTCTTGATATGCTAGTCTCAAACCTTGTGGGAGCCCATTCTACTCCACATATCTGATGAAATTGATCATGAACATAATAAACCTATTCTTGCACAGTGAAAAAATGTGTTAGCAAAATAAAAGAAGCTGAAAGATTCCTCTTTGAGTTTTATGCCTTTGAATAATGAAATCTTCTGATGGATGCCCAATGTATTGTATGCTATATTTCTATTGATAATGTAGGCATATGATAGGATTTAATTCTCATTGCTCTAACCACGCTTCTATCATACTTGCAGGTGCATCGAAGCTTGGAGATGGATCGATCCAGAGTTACAACTGAAAGCTTCAACTTGACTACGATTCGTCATTCTAGGCAATGACAAATCACTTTCTACCTTATACCTTATTTAATTTTTAGTTTTATAGCTTACTTTACTTCATGCACCCCTTATTTGATTATGAAAATCAAATGAAGTTACTCCCATGGCTTGTGTGGGACTTTGGTTTGTACATTATGAATAAAGCAGCAAAATTTATGCAATCTTATGATATCATTTTAAAATTTTCTTGCATAAGATTACTGGAATTCACATTGTAATGAAACATTGCTTTATAATGAGTACTTGGCAGAAAATTTTGAACATCTTGTGTACCTTTTGGTTTGAATTTGTAATTCAGCTCTACCTGTTTGAGCTAGTAGTGAAAAATAGGTAACAAATTGGTGACCTATGTAGAGTGTTTTCCTTCTAAACACCATAGACTAGTTATGTAGCTTATCCATTGGGCATGGAGTCCATTATTACTCTTTACTTCAGAAAACCTCTATAACTCAGCTTCAAAACAAAGAAACTACTGCAACTTTGTTTATGATAGAATCTGAAAAAACCACGTGTAGTGACTGCACTTTACTGAAAGCGAAACAATATTGAATGAAAGATAATGTGAAATGAGCACTTATTGAAAGAATAACTGAAACTAAAAACTATACTACTATGTAAAGTAGCAACTAAATGCTTAATAACACTGCTTGAGATGAATCCCGTGAACGAGAATTGGCAATACTTCTCCATCCAACCTTAAGAGATGGAAAGCATTATGTTATTTATTTGTTGTGATAATGTATGGGCCATCCCACATGGCATCAAACTTGGTATGTTTGCTAGGCCCTCTCTTTAACTCATCCCATTTGAAAACTAAGTCACCCTCATTGAAGACTCTTGCTATTGCTTTCCTATCAAATGTCTTCTTCATCTGAGAATGATGAATCTGAAGCTTCTTGAAAGCTTCTTTCCTGCTTTCTTCCAACTCTGTTAATTCAACAAGCCTAACTTGCATTGGCTACTCCTCAAGTAACTCCAGTTCCTTTATGTAGCTAAGAGTTGGTAACTCTATTGAAATAGGCAGTTTGGCCTCTTTGCCATAAACCAAAACATACGGTGAAAAACCTATTGATCGTTTTGGTGTAACTCTATCAACCCAAATGGCTTATTTAAGTTTATCATGCCATGACCTCCGATTATCTTCAATTGTATTTTTAATGATCTTAATCAACTTCTTGTTGGTCAATTTTTCCTATCCATTACCCTGGGGGTAATAATTGGATGAAGTATTCAGATAAATGTTATTCTTCATTGACCAATTTGAAAATTTTAAGCCAATAAAGGCTAAAGCGTTATTTGAAATGATAGATTCAGATGTACCAAACCTGGAAACTATGTCTTGATAAAAATTTAAAACTGATGTTTCATTTGCATCTCTTAGAGCAACTGCTTCTATCCATTTCATGAAGTAATTTGTTACTATCAAGATCAATTTGTGCTCTGCACTTGACAGTGGGTTAATATGACCAATTAAGTCAAGTCCCCACTTTCCAAATGGCTACTCAACCTGAATTGGATTCAGGGGCAGAGCTGCTAACTTCTGTTTTCCTACAAACAAGGAACATTTAGCACATTTTCTGACATAAGCACAAGCATCTTTGAAAAGATCTGGCCAATAGTACCCCGCTTTCATGATTTTTAGGGCTGTAGTGCATGGTGAAAAATGACCTCCAGTAGGTCCATCATGGAATTCCTCTAGAATCCTTTCAGTCTGATTTGGGTTAATACATCTGAGGAATACTCCATTAAAATCCTTTTTATACAAAACATCATCTATTATTGCATGTGGAATTGCTTGTAACCTATAATACCTTTGTTTAGATTTGTCCATACATTCTGGGAAGTCTCCAGTATGCAATTAATGGGTCATTTGATGAATCCAATCAGTTGGAACAGCTGAAACAACAGATTCTTCTTCATTATTCATAACTGTAGTGACCTCTTCATAGTTTTTTTGTTCATTTTCTGTAAGCTGTTTGCATAGACCCTTACCTCGAACAAGCTTGGTAACCTTTATACTGATGTCGTATTTCATGACTTTGGTTCCAGCCTGCTCACTTGTCATTAATCTCTTTATTCAACAGAAATTCCTTGACTCTTGGGTGAGCTACCAACAAATGTATTTTGTTATTAGACAACATGTGTCTAAACTTTTTAAGACTCCTTACTACATCAAGCACATGTTTTTCAACAAACGAATATCTTGTTTCATAATCATGCAGGACTTGACTAAAGAATGCTATGGTATGTTCAAGTCCTTGATCATTTTGCTGACATAACATGGTAGAAATTGTATCAACACTACCACCAAACGCATAAAGTATAAAATCTTTATCAAATTTTGGATTTATTAGTGTCGGGGTTGTTGCAAGTGCCTCCTTAATCTATTCAAAAATGTTCTTACCCTCTTTTGTCCAGCTGAACTGCATGTTCTTCTTCAACATGGTCGTGAGAGGTTGCAGTAATGCTGCAATGTTAGGAATAAATCTCCTAACGAAGTTTATTCTTCCTAAAAATCTCTGCAAACCTTTTTTGTGAGCAAGAAGTGGTAAAGACAGAATGGTTGCAATATGTTCTAGGTCAATAGAAATACCATATTTAGAGACAATGTAACCCAAAAGCTTACCTTTGTGAACGACGAAAATACTTTTCTTTGGACTCAAAGAAATTCTATATTCTCTGCATCTCTCAAAAATCTATCTAAGATGACCAAAATGTTCATTAGCATTTCGTGAGAAAACACTGATATCATCGAAGTATACAAGAAAAAACTTGTTTATTAAACCTGTGAGAGCCATATCCATTTCTCTTTGAAAGGTTGCTCCTACGTTTGACAATCCAAACGACATCTTTTTGTAAGCCATAGTACCCCACTTGGTTGTAAATGTTGTCTTATATTGGTCTTCTTCCTTAACCAATATCTAGTTATAACCTGAATATCCATCTAGCAATGAGAACCTTTCTAGTCTTGAAACAACCTATAGTATTTGTTCCATTGAAGGCATCAGATAGGGATCTTTAAGTGAATCTCTGTTTAGATCACGAAAATCAACACACAATCTTATCTCTCCATTCTTCTTTATGACGGGCACCAAATTTGATACCCAAGAGGTGTGCTTGATTGGAAAAATTATACTACCTTCAATCTACTTGTTCAATTATGTTTTCATTAAATGTTCTAGTTTTGGATTCAGGGGCCTTTGCTTGTGTCTGACTAGTTTTGCGTTGGGTTCTAGCTCAATGGTGTGGTGAGATAACTAAGGGTTAAAACCCTTCAAATCTCCATATTCCCAAGCAAAAATATCGTTGAATTCTTGACAAAGCAAGAAAAAATCTTGTTGTTCCTCTTTTGTACATATTTTTCCAAGCTTAAGGAGCTTGTCCTTGAATATCTCTATTGCTTCATAATGTTCCCACTTCACTGTGATGCTGCATTTATCTCTTCTAACCTGATCATCAATGTTGAAGATGGATTGGAAAGTCACCAAACCTTTTGGTAGCTTGTTAGATTTTAGATGCATGATCTGATCACCATATTGTTGATCAAACTTGCACTAGTTTCCAATAGAAAATTTTGCTTCTTCCATCAAAAAATGAATGATCTGCTCATCACTATCAAAAATCTGCTAGCTTACATTGTTATCAGGTACCGAAGGTCTGACAACTACCTTCACATATTGCTGCACTTGCACGTTATGAATTTCAGTTGGGATGTCAAACTGTGATCCCATGGCAGCAAGTTTATCAACTTGCTTATTCTAATTTATGGGTACTGATTGCAGATTAAATGTATCAAACTCTTCAATTAAGTCCCAAACACAATGCTTGTACAATTTTTGAAAATCCTTTTTTGTTAAATTCAGATTTCTAGCCTGATTTTCTATTTACTCAGAGTCACCAAACACCTATAAACACTTAATTTTCCTTTTTCTGGCCCACTCTAAACCGTGTATCAATGCTTCATACTCAACAACATTATGAGAACAACTGAAAGAAAATCTAAAAGCTGAATAATACCTGTCTCCCTCAGGTGATATGAGCATTGCTCCTCCACCAACAACTATTTTTCTCCTTGATCCATCAAAGTACAACTTCCAAAGTTGATCAATTTTCTCTTCTGGTTGTTTTTCCTCCTTCACCATATTTGGAATAGTAATATCGGGCTCCTGAATCATATAAATCCCCAAACCTACTTCATCCATGAGACCGAACGAGTCAAACTCATGATTCTCGGCTTCCCACTCGTCTAAATTAATATCAGGTATGCCTTGTATAGGTACAGTGGGGTCGAGGGTCATGGATTGATCCTCCTGATCATGGAAAGCTAGGTTTGAATTTATAGGATTTGGAACATAGGGTTCGATATGGTCTTTAGCTTGTGGTTTTGACTTAATGGTAACTCTAGTACCATATCTAGTTCTGAAAAACATGTGAAACCAGTCTGAGGACAGATAACCACCTAACTTTGCAGTGAAATCTCTAGACAGGCAAACGAAAAAATAAGGTGAGAGATCTATGACATAAATGTCTTGTGGAATTAGAAAGTTCGGACATGCATGCAATGTAAGGGGAATATTTTTGATAACTCCTACAGACTTAATGGCTATACCACCAACTGAACTACCCCTTTTGACAATGGTTCATACTCGAGACCTAACTTGTCTACCAGCTATTTAGGCATAATTGAGTTGCTTGCTCCTGAATCTATCATGCAATTACGCACTATGCTATTACCAATTATCAGACTAACATAAAAGGGTGGTGGTTTTACCTCTTGAGTTGACTGCCCCTTTTTGTTGTCTGAACTGTTTACAAGAACTCTTGGTTGCTCTTTAATTGTTTCATCAAAAATAGATATTTTAGCCAAAGCTTCTTGTACACCTTATTTTTGCCCAGGTAGATGTAATGCATCCAACATGGTGATGCTAACAATTTCTTTCTTCATATAACCTACAATGTTAAAAGCAGGAGCACTAACCTTATACTAGGTTTTAGGAACAAAAGTCTCCTTCTGCACTGGATCTAGCTGAGCTCCTTGTTGCTCTTTAACTGGGTCAGCTGGTTTATGTTGTTCTTTAGTAGTCTTAGGTTGCTTTCTTAGTAAAATTTGGACATCTTGTGAAAAAGAGAGTTGTGACTGCTCTTTATCAGCTGCTGGAACTGGATTCTTCTAATGAACAACTTGTTGTTTACCTTTATCTACTTGTTGTTTGTCACTTTATGGTTGTTTTTTGTCACTTTCTGATTGTTGTTTGTCAGAAACAGCTTTTTGTCTCAAGTCTATTGCTCTTTTTTTAGACCTTGTATTTGCTACAATAGAAGTTACTGACTGGTTTTGACCTTGTAACTGATTTACTCCGTATAATTTGTTGCCTCTCCAGTTCATCATGGTAACATCCATATCAGCCTATTGTGTTTGATCATTTTGATCATTTCTTTCTTTTGTTGTACTTTCCGCATAATTTCTCTATACCATCAGAGCTTGATTAATCACTCCATTCATGCACGTGGCCTAATTATGAGGTTGATTACATGGGTAACACCATATGTAGTCCTGCACTAAGTTATTTTGAATAGGTACGAGCTCCTTAAAGGAGTTGGTAGCATTCTGATTCTGATTGTATGGTGGCCTAGGATTGAAATTACTTCGTTGTCCTTGATTATTTGCCTAATAAGGTGGTCTGTTAGGATGAAAAGGTGCTTGGTAAGGCCTAAAATTCTGGTTTTGTTGCTTCTTAAGACTGACTAAATCATTGTTGATTGTCTGCAATAATTTTGCCATATCTTGATGATTACCCTTAAGTTCTTGAAACTCTGATTGTGCTAGAAAAAAATCGTTCTGAACAACTGGTGGATAGCCTAAGGCTGGTTCGGCTAGAATTGAGGCAATAGGTGGAAAATTGATGGGCATCAAGGGATGGATATCTTGAAATATGGGCATGGATGGCCTTGGTGCATTTTTACTAGCCTGTATAAGGTTTTTTTCCTTTCTAATAGTGATGTCATAGGTTGTTGGTAACGTTAATCCTCCCATCGATTGAATCACCAAAGCAATATCACTATTTAAAGGTCTAAGGTAGTACATAAAAGCGTGATCAGGAGTAGGTCTTACCGTTACTGGAATCCTATTCCAAGCTCATTGAAACCTAAAATTAAATTCCATCATCTATTCTTTTGGTTCTCTCTTTATAGTCGTCATCTTCTCGACTAGAGATAAATGATCAAACTTGTCAGAAAATTGTTTGCTCAGCTTATCTCCTAAATCATCCCATGTTGCGATAGTATTAACTAGTAAACCATGAAACCACTGAAGTGCCTTGCCTTTAAATGATGTTGCTAACAGTCTTAACGTGACATTCTCTTGAGTTACGTGATGAACTCCACATAGTGAAGCCATATATCTGATATGCTCTATTGGTGTAGTTTGCTCTTCGCCAGTGAAAAAGGGCAAACTTTTAAGTGCTACAACTGGTATATCATCATGTTGAGCCAGATTCAATGGGCTGCCTCCATTGAATGGTACAAATGCATGCACTCTGGCCATCAAAGCTGCCAGTATTCTGAAATTTGTAGCTTGTAAAGCTGGTACAGGTGAAACAAATGTTCGGTAACTTGGTGAAGCTGAATGTGAACCTGGCTGCCTTGTTGACGATCTGCCTCTCCTTCTTGATTTGTATACTATTGGTTATGTTCTGAAGGTTGGAGAAACTGATAGGTTTCTTGAAGGCCTTCCAAGTGTTCTTTTTGTTGTATTTCCTCTTCTTTTTGGTGAAGACAGCTGCAGAATATTGTAACAAAGAAGAACTTCTTGTCTGGATATTTCGCATAAGTTGTTTGCTGTTGATCTGCTTTGAAAATTGAGAACGGAGTCGCCAAGTACTTGATATTTATCTTCTGAAAAGATGATATACTGTTGTACATACCAAAACAACAACTTGAAACTATTAAAATAATGCTTTGAATTTTGATTCAAAGTCCCACCGGACATGCCAAAAACTATTGTCAAACAGATTGCACCTGAACACTAGAATGATGAAATTCAGCAATTTTTTGAAACATGGGACTATCTTCAGGCTGTGGGTATTCCTACGATGAAGATAGACCTCCAGATTCTAGGCTGGTTCCTATATAATTTCTTGGTTAATAATTTGAACTTGCTTGGAAAAGGGAGAAAGAGAATAAATTTAAAGGGTAGAACTATAAAACTTAACTATGGTGATGCATCAATAGAAACTAATATGCAGACTTAACTCACAAAATTATTATCCACCACTTTTATTTGCACAACCTGATTTAATAGCTCAATCACCTAAATGTTTTAAATAGAGGCTTTGAAAAGACAATCTTTGAAGGAAAACATGGTTTTCACAACTAAACTGTTTAATCATTAACATGCATAGTGTTTAACTAGTGAATTTTAACTAAGATGCATACAAAAACTCATGAAGGAGACATAAGTATTAAAGGTTTCAAAACTGCTAACACAATAACTCCTCGATCAAATCCTACATAGCAATGATGCTTGAAATCTTGAAATCAAATTCTGAAATGTTGGAAATAAAAGGAGACTTTATGCAAATCATACACGAATTAACCTGTAAAACTGTTGCATAATATTAAAATCAGAAGCTGAGTTACATGATAATTCACTTTCCAGAATGCAAAGGATGAGAAACAAGAACTAGAGGAAAAAAGACTAAGTTTCCTCAATATATACAAAAGGCATGCGCAAAGCAGCCAATAATAGAACTGGAAAGAGAAGTGAAGTAAAAATGATAACTCCAAAGCTGAAATCCGAGCAGAAGAGGAAACCCTGATAAAAATAGCTCCAAAATGAAGCAAACTCCACCTCTCCATGCACATGACCAAAATATCCATGAACTGAAGTAAAACTAAAAGAAGAGCCTCATCTGCATGGTCTGAACAACTAAATCTGAACTCCACTTGTGCATGAATGAATTTTTTTTAGTATTTTTCGATATTTCTCTCCATGCACTGTCTATAATTAGCACTTGCAACATTGACTTGAACACATGCAGGATTAAGGATCGACTTTAGAGTTTATATTTGCATTCAAAAGAGTTTAATTAATTAGATGATTTATAAAATATCGTTTAATCAATTAGACTTTACAATGTATAATGCAAAATATAAACACCAAGTTACTAATATTAAATTAGAACTCAAACTCTGACTATAGTCTTGGTCTCCATACTTAGCAAATCACTTCACCACACTTAGCATATATTTATCTCTAACATATTGGCCAACCACTTAGCATTATCAGGCACTTGATTATTACCGACCACATTATCATTAGGTTCTTTGACTTTATAATTCATTACCATGGGCCATATGAAATGATTAAAAAAAATCAATCAAAAATCCTTCACTTGGAATTAGGGATTTGATAAAATCCATTGAACCCTAAAATATTACCATCATTTCTCTTCTTTCACTTATTGGAGAAGCTTCATGAAGAAGCTGGCTGCCATGAAGATTACTGGAAGGAAATCGAAACGAAGATTTTCACCATCATTTTCATCGATTTACGTTTGCAATCCTTAGTAAGTAATTCTATTACACTTTTTTTAGTCTGTTAATTCAACAATGAGGAAAAATGGCCTCTAGGCCACAACTATCACCATTTTGATGCATTCTTTGTGCTTTTCTATCGACCTTTATCTGGAACGTAATATCTTCCTTTCATTTCTTTGTTTCTTTTAATACTCTATTGACCACAAAAATGAGTTAGCTCGAGCCCATCATTTGGAAGCTCCTATGATGCTTGGCCACAACTACTGGGTTTCCAATAGGTGAAATCACAGTGATTTCTCCCTCCTTATTGTTTTTTCCATGTTCAGGCTGCACCATTACTACTAAGAAAATGCAAGAATCTGGGTATTTTTTTCCTATTTGATGTCTCAAATCTGGGTCATGATCTCCATTTTTTCTTTGATATTTCCTACCAGAATAAAAAAACCTTAAAATTTTATGATGCAGGCCGCACCACAGAGCATTATCCTTCTAAGTTTTTCCTTTCTTTTCCCCATTCTAGAAGAAAAACATGGCCTCATTCTATCAATTAGTAAAGAAAAATGTAATTCCTTGTATTTCATAGGGTTCTTACTGTATTTGCAGGATTCTTTCATTTATGCTATGTTGAGACCATGCAATACTATTTGGATGCATTCTTTGTGTTGGGAAAGAGGGCCCTTCTTAATTTTCTCGAGCTGGGAAAGAGGACCCACTGTATATAAGAATCATGACTTCCTATGAGAGAGCTTAGCTTTCTTTTCTCCATTTTTTGTAACAGCTTACACCATCCATTCTCTCTTCATGATTGAACTTTCAGCTTATTCTATTTGAATCTCTTTGGCTAGGTTTATGTCTTAGCCATCTGGGTTTCCTTGAAGATTTACATCTTTACATTCTAGCATGATATATCCTCTGTAATTTTTATGAAAAGATGTTGATTTTTCTTTTTCTTTCTCTCACTTCTAGAAGAAAACACGTGGCTACATTCTT
This sequence comes from Sequoiadendron giganteum, assembly GCA_007115665.2. Lineage (NCBI taxonomy): Eukaryota > Viridiplantae > Streptophyta > Pinopsida > Cupressales > Cupressaceae > Sequoiadendron > Sequoiadendron giganteum. Next base: position 599,094,903 of record CM021102.1, on the reverse strand, counting down.
TCATTTATGCTACGGTAAACAAGGAAAACATTGTATCTTCTGCCTACTTTTATATTATATTGGTGAGCCTCTTTCTATGAATATACTGAAAATACGTGCATGAACAAGCTCTTAAGCATCCTCTTATTATTTTGTAGCAGCAATATACTTGTAAATTCTGACTATTTTAAAATGAATATCACCTCCTGATTGGAATAGGGCACCTTCCTTTCATTTTTTTATGTTTCTGCTCACATAATCAGACTGTAGAAGGCACACACAAACCCTCAAAATATTTGAATTAATGCACTTTGGAAAACTGGTGGAAAATTTTTAGTGGTTATTTGATCTTGTTATTACCATTTATAACTCTACCCTTCATGTTAACTGATTTCCCTTATGTGAATCTCACAACTCGCTCAAACTCTAACACTTTCCCTTTGCTTTTGTATCTCCATGATATTCTAGAATAGCTAATGAGAAGGAGTAACAATAGCTTGATCTGCCACAACCTCTACAATATTTAATTCTTGAGAGCTCCACTGCCTGTCATCTTCTCATGGCAAGACCAACACCAGTATTGCTTATGATGCTTCACATGAATCACAACACCTATTGCTTATATTGTGCTCTATACTTTACAAGATGTTGGAACTTTGTATTTGGATGATTTCCTTTTGAAGTATAGATTGTCCTTATGCAGCACATCATGCCTCTTTGAACGTGGAAACACTTGCTTTTGTTGTAATAATCTTAAAAAATCTGCTATCCCTTGTTTCAAATATGATGTTGATCCACTTGAAAAATCAATATTTCCTCCAATGTATATGACAACATTGTTAGTGAAAAAGGATATGATCACAAATCCATCATTCTTTAGCATAATGACTTTAAAACTGTGGCACCTTTGATTTTGTATTGTCTTATTCCACATTTATTGGCTTTGTAGCAGCAGTCTTACTATATGACTATTTTTTTAAAATGCTCTCATGTATGAATGTTGAATGAGAGAGGCCTTTCTTGATATGTTGGGCTCAAGCCTTGTGGAAGCCCATTCTACTCCACATATCTGATGAAATTGATCACAAACATAATAAACCTATTCTTGCATAGTGAACAAACGTGTTAGCAAAATAAAAGAAGCTAAAAGCTTCCTCTTTGAGTTTTGTGCCTTTGAACAATGCAATCTTCTGATGGATGTCTGATGTATTGTATGTTATATTTATGTTGATAATGTAGGCATATGATAGGATTTGAATCTCATTTCTCTAACCACACCTTTTATCATACTTGCAGGTGCATCGGAGCTTGGAGTTGGATCGATCTAGAGTTACAACTGAAAGCTTCAACTTGACTACGATTCGTCATTCCAGGCAATGAAAATCAGTTTCTACCTTATACCTTCTTTATTTTTAGTTGTATAGTTTACTTTACTTTGTGCACCCCTTATTTGATTATGAAAATCAAATGAAGTTACTCCCACTGCTTGTGTGGGACTTTGGTTTGTACATTAGGAATAAAGAAACAAAAGTAATGCAATCTTATGATATCATTTTAAAATGTTCTTGCATAATATTACTGAAATTCACATTGTAATAAAACATTGCACAATAATGAGTACTTAGCAGAAAATTTTGAACATCTTGTGTACCTTTTGGCTTGAATTTGCAATTCAGCTGTACCTTTTTGAGCTGGTAGTGAAAAATAGGTAACAGGTACATATGTTTCATTGGAGGTGACTTGGAGAAGGTTATTTATGGTTGTGAATGGTATATATCCAAGGTCAATTAGTTGAGAAGGTATTGGTGTGAAGTGTAATATGAAAATATGTGTATGTGATCAAGTGTTGACATCTTAGTGTGAGCATGAACACCTATGACTACCAGAAGTAGTGAGTAGAAGGTGTCTACATTTTAGTGTGCCTGAAGTTGCTAGAGGTAGTGAGTTGAAGGTTGTGGATGGTGTAGAGTTGTTGTGGTGGATTCTCATGTTGCTCTAAGGTAGTGAATCTCCTTGAAATAGTTTCTTTATATCTCTATCTAGGTAGTGAATCCTTCTTTCTTTTGGACAGTGAGTCCTTTGGGCAGTGAGCCCTTTCGACAGTGATCCTTTTGTAATAAATGTTGATATTCATATATATGTGAGCTAATCCTCACCATGGTTTTTCCTTGATTAGGGTTTTCGACGTAAAATTTGGTGTTCTATTATGTATGGCTGTTGATGTGTTGATGTTTCATTTGTTTACATTCATGAAGATTAATGGGGGTTTGAAGTTTTTAATGCATAATTGATTCACCCCCCTCTTAATTGTCTTGCACGTGTCTAACAATATATTCTTGGAGAAATATGGAAGGTGAGGAAGTCCTTTATAAGAGTCTTGTGAAGGGTGATGGGTGTCAAATGTGTTCAATTTTCATGTCCTTTTTCCCTTATTTTATTCCCATTTTTCCTTTCTCCTAAGTCCTTTCCATTAATTGTTAGGGAAATAAAAAACATTTGATATATTTTGGATGGTTTTCTACAAGAACTAAATATGAAGAAGCAACCAACTCTGTGAATGACAAATCTTGAAAGGCATAAGATGGAAAACATGGGCCACATGCGATGGAATTCTACCTACTTTTATTTTTATATCTTATTTCAAACTAGTTTTTTTGTAATTGTTTTGGGATTGTGGCCGGTAGCCAACCAAAAAGATTATAATCATCCAGTTTGTTGGCCATCAGCCATAAAAAATTGTGTCTCTTTTATCGTTCTATTCAGTGGTAATCGATGAACATAAATGCCTATATATGTGTGTGTTTCGAGCTAAATTAAATATATAGAATATACATAAAACTTTTAGTCAGTGATATTATTGTGTTATTGGATGCATTGATCATGGTTTGATCTAGCATAGATGTTCTTTTGTGCTCACCCTATGGACCAAAGGAAGGGCCCCCTCTCGAGAAGCTTGATGAGATCGTTTTACGTTTTCTTAGCTTAGATATTTTGAATTTCATGGGATTTCATTTATGTCAAATGTATGTTTGTCAGGTGTGTTGTGATTCAGATTAATCTTTGTTCAAGTTCAAATATTATTGATAATATATTTGTGTGATTAATTTGGTACTACAAGAATTACAATGAATTCTTTGTGGAATGTAATTGTGATTTGAGAATCAAGGAGTGTGTTTTTGTCACAGATTAATCGCCGCATTTTCCATTTAATATCATGTTGTGTTTCATTCTATAAATCTTCCTATCATGTTCCATTCACCTCTCATCTCTCTACTATTGTATTCCATCCTCCTGACGCATTTCATCTTCTTGTCGCCCTCCAACCTCCTGTTGCAATTGAGCTTCCCGTCGCCTAAATTTTTTTCAATACATGTTTGGAAACTGAATTCTTTTTTTTACTATTGTAATAGTTGTTGTGAATATTTGTAATAAAGAGTGTATACCATTATATATCGAGTTTTTGTTATTTAAGTTTAATCAAAACTAGATAGGTTGGATGTGGTAAATAGGTAATAATTCAAGAACGAATTTCATTCATGATTTGAGGAAGTATGATTTTTAATTTCAAGTTGGAAAGTATGTTTTAAATTCTTAGATGCATCCATCCCCCCTTAGTTCATTATTTCCAACCCTTAGGTATATTTATGCAACACTGTTCTCAAGCTTACGCCCCTAGATTGACACTCAAAGGATAAATTGAGGAGACTATTATGAAATTCCCTAAGATTGGTCTCAATCCATTTTTCCATTTAAGATAGAATTAAAATAATAGTTTTACCTTGAACATCAACCATGGTTTAATCCAATAATTTTGGTGTTGTTGTTGGGGAATGGTGTTAAAGGCTTTTCAGCCTAGTGAACTAAGTTAGGAGCATTGCGCTAAGGAGAAAGTCTATGTGACAGTCAACCTCGTTTGGATAACTACCCTTAGTTTTCTTTGTTGTAAGTCATTTAGGTGCATGAATCGTAACAAGGATAGTAGAGGGAGATTTATTAAAAAGCATAAAAGGATTCATATACAACTTGAAAAATTAGAAAATAATTCAAAATCATTAGTTAAGGGGAGTAGCTCACAACAAGGAAAGTTGAAAACTAAATTGAAATACTTAGAGTTACCTGAACTCGATATTGAGAAGTGTGGCATAGAGTCTACTATTGTTGAGACACCTATAGGTACTCATCCAAGCTCTTCTAAAACACTGCAAAGAAAGGTTGAAAAGTTATTTCGAGAATCTTACGGGCCTAAAGCTGGTCCATTCTCAGAAACCCAAGAGCCATTTAAAACCTACTTCACCCCTTGGGCACTAGACTTCATGGATCCCAACAACAACAAGGACGATCATAATAGGGAATTGTAAAACAATAATCCGATTACCTTTGAGTTTCCAATCACACATCCTAAACAAGATGCCCCTATGAAGAACATTCCTCATTCTTCTTTTCCTTTTTTCGTGGTCTTTCGATTGAGGATCCTGATATGTTTTTGTTTGAATTTGATGTGTTGTGCCACAACTATGATTATCAAAGTGACGGGAAAAAGCTCAAACTATTCCCAGCTACATTAAAAGATTCCGCCCTATGAAGGTTTATGAACCTTAGAAATATTAGGACATGGGAAGTCATGAAGGAGTTACTCCTGAACAAGTAATAGGAGTATTGCAAAACAAAAGAGGTTTGGGATGAAATATTTCACATGACACAAAAATAAGATGAGTCTGTAAAGGACTACCTTGAACGCTTCATGTTCAATGTTCAACGATCTTGCCAACCAAGGCTAAATGATGATGTTAAAATGTTGTTTCTTAGAGGAATAAGAGATGATATTATGGAAGAATTAAATTTAATAGGAAAAGCGAACATCTCTAAAATGGATTTTGATGACATCTATGATATTTGCAGGAACTATTCAAGGTCTCAATTCTTAGGAAGGAACTATCCAAGCAAGTTGTATTCTGCGGGAAACTCAACAGGTATCACCAAGCGTGAGATACGTAATCTACTTGAAGACCTTAAGACTAATTTCTTAAGTCATGTGGTTAAATAGATAGACACTTTATATACATGGAGAAAATAGGAGGAGGCTGAAAAGACCTTAGCTTTTTTTTCCCTATTTGTTGAAAGAAGCACAGTGGCGAAGAATGTTCATACAATAGAACAAAGATATCTTCTTTAGAGGAAACTAGTAGGGACACTACTCTAAAACCTCTTCCTGTAGGGATGATCGAGGTAGAATACATATATGAACCTATTTACTTTATGGCCCAAATAATACCATGGCAACCAAGAGAAATACCCCCACCCGATTACCAAGCTGCACCCCAAAATCCTTTTCAGCAGAATTCCTTCCCAAACTAGTCTGGATGGTATGGAAATTGGTAGAAACCTCCATACTACCACCAGCGGTCACAACAATATCCACCCGCTCCATAATTGTGGAAAGCATGGTGAGCACCACCACCACCCTACCCACAATATCAATCATTTCCTCAATATCCACTACCTCCAACAACAAACCCATACCAACAATCCCAAAAAATCTTACCACACGTCTCATCAACTAATGAAACCTCCAATTCGACCCAACCACCAAAATCCACACCAATGCTTTCACAACCAACACCCAATCCAAATAATAAGGTGAATCAACCAGTTTATAACAATGAAGTGACACGGTTCTCGACTTATCCTATCAATGCATTGAAAATTGACAATGTAAACCTAAGGTCAGGGAAGAACCTTCAAGGACTAGCCACCACAAAATTTTAAGACCATCTGGTTGAGCCCAAAGAAGAGTAACCAAAGCCTAAATTTCTAGATAGGTTGCAAGAGCATCCAAAGTAGCAAAAAACATTTTAATCTGATTTTGATTTTATGAATGAGTGACACAATGTTAACATTAAGATTCCTTTGTTGCAGGCTATTCGAGATATTCTGGTGTACACCAAGGTAGTTAAAGAACTTTGTGGGAGGAAACAACAAAAGAAGAAAGACCCAAAGATAGTTCAAGTCATTAGAAAACTTGTAGGCTTAATGTTGGGAAAGATCTTAGTCCCTCAGTAAGCGGATCCCAGAAGCCCAATGATTAAGGTACGTATCGGTGATATAGTCATTCCAAATACACTTGTGGATCTAGGAGCGGGTATAAATGTAATGACTAATGAGACTAAGGAGAGGTTGGCCCTTCAAGGTCTAAGACCTACTCCAATGGTCTTACAAATGGTTGATCATTCCCTCGTGAAACCAGAAGGTATGGTAAAAGATATCATTATTTCTATTAAGTCTCGGGAGTACCCAACAGATTTTATGATTTTACAACCAAAGTGGGGGGATACCCCTTGATTTTAGGAAGACCTTGGTTAGTTTCTTCTAATTCCTTCATTGATTGTAGGTATAGAAACATGGTGATCTCGAACAATGTCATGTATAGATTTTATTGATTATATAAATGCAAATTATTAATCATGATATTGTTATTTAAATTGAAGTTAAATTGAAATGAAATTGAAATTTAAATGCAATTACAATGATTTGAAATGCATTTTTATTTAAATTGGGGGTTGTCATTGTTGATGAAAAATTCGAGTGCAAGTGAATGCAGGAATAGGTGAACATGAGTGAAGGTGAGAACAACAATCAGGTAGAGTCATTTTAGCCATTAGACGTTTATGAGGATGATGGAATCTCTCACACACACATTTAGTTATTATTTTAATGTATTTTTGTGATTATTGTGCTTGCAAATTTTTAATTAAATTTAATTGATTTCTCAAATTTGAGAAAAGAATATGTCGTTTTAAAAGGCGAATTGATTATTTTATGAGGAAATTGATTTTTTTTAAATAAATTGAATTCCTAGTGTAGATATTTTATTATTGTTTAAAAATAATGAAGCTCTTATTTGAAATTAATAGAATAGACTTTTAATTGCGAAAATTTGTTAAAATGTAATAAAATTGTGTGTAAATTTATTTGTTTTTATTTTTCTCATTTGAAAATATGAAAGAGAAAAGATTTATTGAAGAAATTAAACAAGTATCTAAAACTGAGTTATTGAAAACAAATTGGAAAACGAGCATACGTGCAAATTGAAATTGAATTCAAACAGTAGTTGAACAAATTGAAGAAAATATCTTCAATCAAATTGGAAGGCAATCAAATTCAATAACTTGGAGTTTGAAAATTTGATCTAGAGATCAACCTGAAATTGTGGATCTTGCTTTGGGAACAACTCCACCAATGCATGAGAAAATAATGAGTCAGTGAAGAATTTCAAAATTGGAAAAGAGAAATAGAAATCCGTTTTTGAGTTTGGAGAAAAAAATAGAGAGTTTTCCCCACGCTCTAGAGGAGTCTAAGATATATTTGTTGACTGTTATTTTTGAGTTGGAGAGGTGGATTGTTCTCATCCCCACACAACCAGAGGACAGAGAGGGTGTTGATCACAAGATTCTTTCCATATACCCACGCTAGACAGAGGGAAGATAGTCTTGGCGCATAGGAAGGGAAGCCAGCTGTTGAAGACGTGGAAGATAAAGGAGAATAGGCAAGTAAAGGGCACGCACCAGCTCTCCTCATCCTCCATGCGCGGCCAAGGGATAGGGCTCCCCATTTCCCATCTCACGCAGCAGGGAGACTTGGGGAAAGCAGAACCAAAGTCTCCATCCTTCATGTGCAGGGAGAAATTGTAGAGAGGGCACGATGCTAGGAGAAGTAAAGTGCGCCCAAGGCAGCAAGGAAATAAAACACAAGTGGCAAGGAGAGAAAGGAGAGAAGAAAAGAGGAGGAGAATGTGGGGTGAAGAAAAGAAGAAGGAGCAGCAGGAAACATTTTTCATTGTCAGAATCCCCATATGCAAACAAAACAACAATCAAACAGAGGACATAAATTATAGAGAGAGATAGAGGAAATTAACAATCCTTTTCCAGAATTACGAGGTAGGATCTTTTAGAAATTATTAAAAAAAATCATGAATTCAATGGAATGGTTCTTTTCTTATTCTGATTTTTAAAACTATTTTAAAGTATATCTGATTTCTTCAAATTCTAATTAAATTCTTGAACATCAAACTGTGAATTACCAGAAAAACCACATTGAACAAGTTCAAAACAGAAAAATTTAGGAAGAATTTGATTAGAAAACAATGAAAAATAGCTAATTAGATTTAGGAAGAGATTCAAAACAAAAAAAAATTATTTAAATTAGATTTTAAAAGATTTTAAACATAAAATGTTTGTTTCATTCTGATTTTGAAGAACTTTAAAAATATTCAAAACAAAAAATATTTTGATAAAATATCCTTTAAACTTTAAACGTGATTTCAAAATAGAAGTTAAAGTTAGTGAAATCTACAAATAAAACTCAAAACATTCAAAACAGAAACTAAAATGATTTATTTTAATTATGTTTGAAAAAGTAATTATTTATTTTCTGAAAGTATGAAAAACAGATAGATAAATCAATTAAATTTAAAATATGATTTACTTGGAAACAAAACGAATTAGGATTATTTCAAGTGGAAACAAATTAAATGAGTAAATAGAACAAAAGAACATGTGCTCATTTAATGCCTGTTTTATATGTATTTAATTTACATACTTGAGATACACCTTCTTTTTGTTATTTAATTCACTCTATTTAAATATTAATTTAATGTCATTTATGGTTTAAAATGATGAAAAGAACAACATTTAAACTGTTTTTTGCTTGAAACAATATTTTCGTTAAATTGTTTGTGAAAGATTGTATTTATTTGATTGGAACCATGCATGCTTGATAAATGAATGTGCATGTCACATTTTTGGAAAGTTACCTTCCGGGACGGGTGCCGAATATGGGTTATTAGAGAGTGTAGTTTTGCTTTTCCAAAACTATTTTTATTTGTCGTGCATGACATTTTACTTGGCCAAGTAACTTAAGGACCATTGAAATAGATGGAATTATTGAACTCTCTACCATATCCTAGTATCGAACTTGCTTGTTTCTTAAATGAATTAGCAAAATGAAAATGCTTGTGGTTTTACTAGTTATACTAGGCATGCACTAGATTCCATCTTGCTTGTCGATTGCTTTTTGCTAAGCGATTTGTGCAAGGTTGGGTATTGTTTGAATGATTTAAGAATTTTGGGGAAGCGTAAGCTTCGAGGTTGGACAGAAAAAGCACCTGATCCTTGTTCTCATCTTCATTATTGAAGATATGCTATTGGATTGAAGATCAAAGGATGTCATCTTCATTTATGTTGTATTGTATTATGTGATTATATATTGAAGAGCTAAGGCGACTGATTGCCTAAGTCTCAAATTGTAACTTATATTACAACTTCTTTTGTATTATTATCAATGTTGTGTAATATGACACGTGTGTGTATTTAAACTGGAAATGTATATTGAATCTATTTATCGACTTTAAGTCATTGTTTTGGAATCGACTGGATTTTATGATGTCTAAATGAATGAAGTGTCAAATTTATTTTGAATATAAATGAAATTATTTAAAGTTTTGTCGATGTTTGATTTAAAGAGTTTCGCTCTTTACATTTGGTATCAAAGCCCTAGGTTTGAATACTAGGGTCCTTTGTCCCTTACGCTAAAGAAATATTCCTTGATGTAGGAATTGTTGATACATAATGGGTACAAGAGGAAAAGGAGTTGTTGTAAGTAATGAGAATGACAGGTTGGATCAGATTCTCAGTCTCTTGAATCAGCAGGGTTCCAGAATGGATAATCTGGAACAAGAAGTTTGAGGAGTCAGAGAAGGAAAAATCCCTCGAGTCAAAATTCCCCAAAAATCAGGAGCAACCCAATAATGATAATCCAAGGGTTGAAGAACCACAAAATCCTCAAGCTAGGATTGAAGGGGAGTTGGCGAAATATTTGAAAAGGGTAGCACCACCCAAGTTTGATGGTAAGAATATAGGTGATGAAGCTGAAGCCTAGGTTATTGAGATGGAAAAGTACTTTGAGCTCAGGAATATGTCCAATAAGACCAAGGCAGTTTGGGTTGCATATCAGCTTACTGGAGAAGCTGCTACTTGGTGGGATAACGAGAAGACTGAGAAGAAGTTACTACTAGGTGGGACTACTTGGGAAGTGTTCTTGCAAATTTTCAGGAAGAGGTGGCTTCCATAGCTGTTCTTTGACAGGAAGATGACAGAGTTCTGGAATTTGACACAGGGTGGTCTGATAGTACTCAGTACTAGGAGAGGTTCACTAATCTCCTGAAGTATGTACCACAATATTTGATGGATGAACGGTTCCGTATTCAGAAATTTATCCTAGGATTGAGGCCACGGATTGGAGCTGATGTGGATATTCATAATCCATTGGCGATGGATGAGGTCTTTGAGAAGGCCATAAAACTAGAACAAAAGTTGCAACAGGTGGAAAACTATAGGAAGAGTGTGAATGCTAAATCTGGTTTTGGAAATAGGAAGTTCCAAAACAATAACAACAATAAATAGAAGGGTAACAACAATCAGTAGATTAGGAACTTGAAGAGAGGAACAAACACTCAGGATAAAGGAGAAGGAAGCTATGGTGGAAACAAGAAGGTAAATAATAATAACACCAACTTCTCCAATATCAGGAATAGGACAGGTGGTCACCTAGGGCCACGAGGTGGATGCTATAATTGTGGAGGAGATCACTATGTCTCCAATTGCACTCAGCGTACTGGAGGTCAACGAGGTGGTAATGATCAGCAAGTATTGCAACAGTAGAGTCATGTAGTAGTTGACAACTATCAAGCAGACTTTAAGGCTTCGCCTATTCAGATATCGGGTAAGCTTTTTGATCAATTTGTTTCTATTTTGATAGATAAAAGAGCTACTGAATGTTTTATTGATCCTAAAGTAGTTGATAAATTACCTATTAGACCTGGTTTTATGTCACATTCATGGATGGTTCAGTATGGAAATCGAGCGGAGAAGAGGGTAGATTCATGTCTATCATGCAGCGATTTAGAGCTACCTAATTTCCAAATCCAAGTTAACCTATATGTAGCACCATTGGGTTATTATGATGTGATCTTAAGGATCAATTGGTTAACTGAGCATAAAGCCATAGTGAACTATGAGGATAAGGTTGTGAGTTGTTTGGATGATTTTGGACATTCAGTTGAGATTTTAGGATCTCGAGAGCCTCTAGAGTTGAGACATATCTCAGCTATGTAGCTAAAGAAAGCACATCGGAAAGGATGTTCCATATATGCTATATTGGTGAGTGACTTGGATAATGTCCAACATAGTCCAGAGGGCTATCCAGTTCTCAGGGAGTTTTTGGATATCTTTCCTGAATAACTTACTGAGTTACCACCAAAGAGAGAGTTTGATTTCTCGATTGAATTTTTACCTGGAATGGAGCCTCAATCCAAGGCTCCATACAGAATGACTACTACTAAGTTATATGAACTAAAGGTTCAATTGCAGGAGTTACTGAAGTAGGGATTTATTAGACTGAGTGTATCCCCATGGGGTGCGCTGGTAATCTTTGTTAAGAAGAAGGATGGAACCTTGAGAATGTCTATTGATTACACAATGTTGAACAAGGTTACCATCAAGAACAAATATCCTTTACCCAAGATAGATGAGTTGTTTGATCAGATGAAAGGGCCACAATGTTTTCTAAGATTGATCTTAGATCAGGTTACCACCAATTAAGGATTAAGGATGAGGACATTTTGAAGATAGCTTCCAGAACTCGGTATGGACACTACGAGTTCACAATGGTACCTTTTGGTCTAATGAATGCTCCAGCGGCATTCACAAACCTTATGAATAGTATCTTTAGGGATTGTTTAGATTATTTTGTGCTTATATTCATTGATGATATTCTGATTTACTCTAAGACAAAAGAGGAGTATGAGAAGCACTTGAGAATAGTCTTGCAATGACTAAGAGATCGAAATATTTTTGGTAAGTTTTTGAAGTGTACTTTCTTCCAGAAGAAGTTTCACTATTTGGGGCATGTCATATCTGCTGAGGGAATCTCAGTTGATCCTGCAAAGATAGAGGAAATTGTAGATTGGCCAACACCACGGAGTGTTACTGAAGTTTGTAGTTTCATGGGACTTGTAGGATACTACAGGAAATATGTGGAAGGGTTTTCCAGGATAGCAGCACTCATAACTTCTCTTCAAAAGAAGGGAAATAAATACGAGTGGACTGAGAAGTGCGAGGAAGCATTTCAAATTCTTAAACAAAAGTTGACATCAACACCAATGTTGACTATAATAGATCCTAATGGGCACTTCATAGTGATTACAGATGTGGAGACATTATCTCCTAGGGAAGACATTTGACAGATCATTTAGGACTTAAGTACATATTCACACAGCCAAACCTCAATGCGAGACAAAGGAGGTGGCTTGAGTTCCTAAGTGAGTATGATTTTGGTATTGATTATATCAAGGGTAAGGGAAACATAATTGCTAATGCTCTTAGTAGGAGAAGACATCTCTCTGCTATGTTGACCACAAGGTCAAATTTGAGACAAGTGTTGCAGTATCTTCCAGGAGATGAGCATTATGACAGGGTCAAGCAAGCCTTAGAAGCGGATCCTTAAGATTATAGATTTGATGGATATGTGATGGAGTGTAATGGTATTGTTAGATATCAGGGAAGGATTTATATCCCTGAGGGTGGAAACTTGAGGAAGTTGATTCTTGAGGAAGTTCATGATGCACCTTATTCAGGGCATCCAGGAGTTACGAAAATGGTAGTTGAGTTGAAGCCTTTGTATTTTTGTACTAAGCTCAAGAAAGATGTTATGGAGTATGTGGCTATATGTTTGGAATGCCAGTGGGTCAAGGCTGAGCATGTGCATCTAGCAGGACTTTTGTATGCCCACGATATACCTGAGTATAAGTGGCAAGTAATCAATATGGATTTCATCCAAGGATTACCTTTGAGTAGGAATAGGCATGATACGATCTTAGTAGTTGTTGATAAGCTGACGAAGGTTTCACATTTCATACCTGGAAATCTGAAGGATGGATCATTGACTCTTGCGAAGAAATTTGTGCTAGAGATATTTTGATTGCATGGTGTACCAGAGACCATTATTTCTGATAGGGATACCAGGATGGCATCTAGGTTCTAGACTACACTGAATGCAACTTTAGGAATTAAATTGAATTTTGGTTTTGCATATCACCCACAAACTAATGGCCAAACTGAAAGGGTCAATCAGGTTGTTGAGGATTTGTTGAGGATGTACTACATGGATCAGCAATACAAGTGGGAGGAATATTTTCCATTGGTTGAGTTTGCCTACAACAACTCATTTCATGCATCTTTGGGTATGGCACCTTTTGAGGCACTTTATGGCCAGAAATGTCGCACACCCATCAGTTGGGACAGGATGGGAGACAGGATCATCATTGGTCCGGATATGCTCAAGGAAATGGATGAGCAAATGAAGTTGATCAAGGGTAGGTTGAAGGAAGCAACTGCTAGATAGAAGAGCTATGTTGATAGGAACAGGAATTTCAGGCAGTTTTTTGCAGGAGATAAAGTCTTTTTGAGGGTTAAGCCTCATAAGATCTCTATCTCATTTGGGAAATCATTAAAGTTGGCATCGAGATTTGTGGGACCCTTTGATGTACTGGAAGTTATTAATCCAATTGCTTATAGACTAGTGTTACCACCTGCTTTAGCTCGAATCCATAATGTATTCCATGTTTCTTTGTTGAAACCATATCATCATGATGCATCTCATATTCTTGATTGGCATTCATTATAGGTACAGGATCTAGGGGTGGTGCTAGTGGAGCCCATCTGAACCATAGACAGACATAGCATTAAGCTGCGTAACAAAAATAGTACTCAGTACAAGGTCAAGTGGGACCAATATACTGAGGATAGTGCTACATGGGAGGATTTTGAGATGATTGACCATCATTTTCCTTATTTTCTTTCATAGATTAGTATTTTCTTTATGCGGAGATACTTGATACTCTGGTTTTTTATTCACATGTTGTGAACTTTGATAGTGTGGATGCTACTATGATTTTTTTATGCTTATGTTTTTGAGAACTATGATGTTAGTTACTATTTCATTATGATTGAGATACTATGTTTACTGATTAAGATAGTATGTTTTATTGATGATGATGCTATGCTTATTTAATGATTAATAAGACATCGAGATGATGTCTCTTCCAAGAGGGGAAGGATGTCACATATAGATTTTATTGATTATTTAAATGCAAATTATTAATCATGATATTGTTATTTAAATTGAAGTTAAATTGAAATGAAATTACAATGATTTGAAATGCATTTTTATTTAAATTGGGGGTTGTCATTGCTGATGAAAAATTCGAGTGCAAGTGAACACAGGAATAGGTGAACGTGAATGAAGGTGAGAACAACAATTAGGTAGAGTCATTTTAGCCATTAGACGTTTATGAGGATGATGGAATCTCACACACACATTTAGCTATTATTTTAATGTATTTTGTGATTATTGTGCTTACAAAATTTAAATTAAGTTTAATTGATTTCTCAAAATTTGAGAAAAGAATATGTCGTTTTAAAAGGCGATTTGAATATTTTATGACGAAATTGATTTTTTTTAAATAAATTGAATTCCTAGTGTAGATGTTTTATTATTGTTTAAAAATAATGAAGCTCTTATTTGAAATTAATAGAATAGACTTTTAATTGCGAAAATTTGTTAAAATGTAATAAAATTGTGTGTAAATTTATTTGTTTTTATTTTTCTCATTTGAAAATATGAAAGAGAAAAGATTTATTGAAGAGAAAATATCTAAAACTGAGTTATTGGAAACAAATTGTAAAACAAACATACGTGCAAATTGAAATTGAATTCAAACAACAGTTGAACAAATTGAAGAAAATATCTTCAATCGAATTGGAAGGCAATCAAATTCAATAACTTGGAGTTTGAAAATTTGATCTGGAGATCAACCTAAAATTGTGGATCCTTCTTTGGGAATAACTCCACCAATGCATGAGAAAATAATGAGTCAATGAAGAATTTCGAAATTGGAAAAGAGAAGTAGAAATCCATTTTTTGAGTTTGGAGAAAAAACAGAGAGTTTTCCCCACGCTCCAGAGGAGTCTGAGATATATTTTTTGACTATTATTTTTGAGTTGGAGAGGTGGATTGTTCTGATCCCCATGCAGCTAGAGGAAAGAGAGGGTGTTGATCGCAGGAGTCTTTCCATACACCCACGCTAGAAAGAGGGAGGATAGTCTTGGCGCGCAGGAAGGGAAGCTAGCAATTGAAGACATGGAAGATAAGGGAGAATAGGCAGGTAAAGGGCGCGCACTAGCTCTCCTCATCCTCCATTCTCCATGCACGGCCAAGGGACAGGGCTCCACATTACCCATTTCACACGGCAGGGAGACTTGGGGAAAGCAGAACCAAAGTTTCCATCCTTCATGTGCATGGAGAAAGTGTAGAGAGGGTGCGGTGTTGGGAGAAGTAAAGTGCACCCAAGGCAGCAAGGAAATCTAAGTGTACATGGATGAATTTACTATTTATGGTAACACATATGATGAAGCTAAGGCTAATCTTGAGAAAGTACTTAAACGATGTATTAATACTAATCTATCCTTAAGTTATGAAAAATTTCATATCTTAATGACTAAAGTTATTGTGTTGGGTCATTACATTTCTGAAAAGGGAATTGAGGTAGATCCGAAAAAGATTAAGATTATTCAAGACTTGCCTATGCCTACTTTTCCAAAGGATGTACATAGTTTCCTAGGACATGCTTGTTATTATCATAGGTTTATTCAAAATTTAGCAAGATTGCCTCACCCTTATTTTTGTTGCTAGGAAAGGATGCAGATTTCTCATGGACATTGAAATGTTAGTAAAGTTTCAAAGAAATCAAAGGTAAGCTCATCACAACACCTGTTCTATGAGGACTAAATTGGGAACTATCATTTCATATAGATATTGATGCATCAGATAATTCTATGGGATTCATCCCTGGACAAAAGGAAGACACCCTCGTTTATGCTATTTATTATATCAGTAAGAATTTTACTAGTACAGAGGTAAATTATATTGTTATAGAATTTATTTTTTTGGCTATAGTTTATGCAATAAATAAATTTTGCTACTATATCACTGGATTAAAAAATTTGTGCACATGGATCATTTTGCTATTAGATTTCTGATGAAAAAACCTGTGGCTATAGGACGATTAATTCGGTGATTGGTTCTTTTGCAGGAATTTGATATTACCATTCTCGACAAGCCAGGACGAGAGAATGTAGTGGCTGATTTACTATATAGACTACAACATAAGGATGAGCCAGTCCTGGTAGATGATACTTTTCCAGATGAGCACCTTTTTTCTATTTCAATAAAGAGCCCTTGTTTTGCTAATATCGCTAACTATCTCATTACTTGCAAGTTTCCACCCCACTTCTCCCCGCAAGAATGACGAAAACTCGTAGGGCTTAGTGGACAATATAGTTGGATCAATGGTCTAATTTTTCTTACTGGGATTGATAATATTATGTGTCATTGTATGGTAGAAGAGGAATTTTTTGACATCCTTCGTGCTTGTCACTCTGAGCCTTGTGGAGGCCATTTCATAGCACAAGGAACCACTAATAAAATTTGAACTACAGGTTACTATTGGCCAATGATTTACAAGGATTGTAAAAGGTTTGTGCAACATTGTGATAAATGTCAATGAATGGGTCACCCTACCCGCTCTAATGAAATGCAACTATACCCTCAATTATCCATAGAACCATTTGAAAAATGGGGGTTAGATTTTGTAGGGCCCATTAAACCTCCTTCTCAGAATAACGAATATACTTTGGTTTGTACAAAATATGTCACTAAATGGGTAGAAGTAGTAGCCTTAAAGCATGCTCAGGACACTAAGGTTGCTAATTTCTTGTATTCTAAGACCTTTACCAGGTATGGTCTACCTCACGAGATTACCACAGACTAGGGACCACAGTTGACTTTTGAGTTGATCACTGCATTGGTGCACGAGTATGAAATCAAACATTGGAAATCCTCTCCATACCATCCATAGGCCAATGGGAAAGTGAAAGTGACCAACAAATAATTGGAGAACATTCTCACAAAGAAATTATCATTGCATAAGAAATACTGGGCATAACGAATTTCGAAAGTGGTAGGGGCCTACTGCACAACTTGGAAGATGACTATAGGGTTGGCACCATATGATCTCGTCTATGGAAAGAAGGTTGTCTTGCCAATTGAATTTGAATTCAAAACCATCCACACCGCCCTTCAACTTGGGATGAGTCTCAGTGAAGCACAGAGAGATTGACTTGATCAAATCCATTCTCTAGATGAAATGTGTCAGGATGTGATTCTTCATGCAAAAGTGATACAAAAGAAGAGAGCACAGTGGCATGATCATTTCATTTGATCCTGAACTTTCCAACTTGGTGACTGGGCATTGCTTTATGACTCTCAGTTCTAGGATTTTAAGGGGAAGTTTCACACTCATTGGATCGGACCTTATGAAGTCTAGAATTTATATGATAACGATGTTGTCAAACTGTGCACTATGGATACAGAGTGAATAACTCTTCTCATCAATGGACACCATCTGAAACTCTACAAATGACCTCTTTCAAAGGAAACCTTCTTTTGTGATGTGGCAAATGAACTTATTGTTGTTCCTTAAGATCTCCTTTGAGATTAAGCGATGAAAAGAAAAAGGAAAAAAGCAATAAAAGATCCAACAGTGAAAACCTTCAGGCATTGTTGGCCAGTTAGCGTTTGAAAACCTGTCTCCAATGAATGCTAACTGCTAAAATAACTTGGAGGTAAAAATTGGGTTATCGATGCCTCTAGGCGGTGGTAGGCTAAAAATTGGGTCACTAGCGGTCTATTGTCGAAAAAAAAAAGAGAAAGAAAAAATGAGCACATCATGTGATTAGTCAACGGTATCTCCTATTGCTACCTATTATATGGTGTGATAGGAGCTTCTTGAAGTTCCTGACACTTTCCATTGTAGATGGAGCTTCTTTTATTCTTATCAATGGTTTTGATTGATATTTTCCTATGCCACATTGGTTGGTGCCCTTAAATAATTGGTTTTCCTAGCTCTTGTCACCTAGCCTTCGAATGCTTCCTTGGGATGGTTCAGCTATGTGGGTCCCATAGTCTTATCACCACCTACCATCTCCTTCACATGGATGTTTCCACCAATGTATTTTCTTTCACATCCACTCCACTTTCGATCAACCTCTCTTCTTTTGTATTGTTGCATTATCATCCTTTGTGGTTCGAATCTCTTCGTATTTTGGTGACATCATCTCTAGCTCAGGTCACACGTTGTCATTCCTCTAGCCATCACATCACCAACCACTCACCTCATGGTTATTGGTATGAGGGAGTATTCTCTCTCTTTTTAAAACTTATTTCATGTTTTTTATTTCTTTAGTAATTACTTGGCGTGACCGAGACGGTTCACCATTAAGCTGGGGGTTATGGGTTAACCATTCATCATTATTTGAGTTGGTTGAGGTTTACCTGATTATAATTTTGTGTCACTTGCCACCTCAATGTGGTTATCATAATCTTTTACTTGTTATTATCCATAACCTACCATTGATAATTGTTAATCATCTCCATTTACCCACTATTCTTCTTGCCATTGTAACCGTTGTCAAAGCTCCTACCACATCCTCAACGCCATGGGAGGCAATCATACCAGGAATGAACCTTTGTCAATGAAAAATCTTCTTGCTAGTGAAGAAGCATATAATATTTTTAAGTAGGTTGCATGGATGACATACTTCGAGAGATTATGTGGCTTTGATGAAGGGGTCACTATGGAGTTTGCTACAGTGTTTCAAAAAAAGAGTGTTACTTTAAGGGGTTTGCAATTTCCAATTCTTAGTTCAGACGGTTGCTTCGATCACTGGCCTTCCCGAGACAAGATATTTGTTCTTTCCTAACTCCAGCATGAGGGTTTCAGATCTTAAGCTCCACTGTAAGAAGTTTCTACAAAGAGGAGAGTTTGTCGAGTATGTGGAAGGCCAATGTCAAAACGAAAGTCCTTGTCTCCATGGGGTGAGGTAGCTAAATTTTTGATTCAGTATATTACTTGTGAAGGTAGATATGAGTATATTCATGCCCATCATATTCATCTCATGCTACATTTACAAAATTCCTTGCTTGTTAAACATCCTTACTATCTATATTGTTCACTGAAACGTTCCTGTAGTCAATTTCACAATGGTCATGTGAATTCCCTTGCCCATCATGGGTTAATTAAATTAATAGTCTTGCATGGCCTTCGCTCTATTGAAATTTCTCTGGAATGGGATGTCTTTGTCAATCGTGAAACAAAAAGTAGAGAACCTGTTGGAAGCCCCATGAAACAAATTACAGAAGAAACCCTGGTTGGGGAGTCATTTAAAAGAAAAAAACTAAAGAAACCCTTGTCAAGGAATCTTCTAAAAGGAAGAAATTGAAGAAAATCCCTATTGGTAAAACCCCTAAAATGCAAAAAGCTATCCCAAAGGCTACCTCCAGTCTACAAACTGAAAAACACCACACCCATCACTAGGCAAAATAAAAGGACTTCTAGTCAATTGGAAAAGGTTGCAGAAGCTACTCATTCCATCACTGATGTAGAGATAGTCACAACCAAGTTCTTAGATAAGGGTAAAGGGAAGGTTTCCAGGGAACTCAGGAGTCAAGAACGACATAGGAAGAAATAATGAGCCAAGAAAGAACAGAGGGAAACCCTTCCTTTCAAGGATATAGAAACCCCTGAGTAACAACATGTGCACCCTAATGAAGGAATCTCCGGCCAAGAAATGCACAATGTAGAGGAAAGATTTGAATATGAAAAAGACCCTAAGGGTGAGGACATGTGGAAGGATAGAACCCTTGTAACTAGCCTAGAGAGGGCATATGAAGAAGGAGAAGGTGTTCATCTCGAAGGTGAAGTCCAACATAATGAGGAAATTCTAAATGCTAATGTTAAAACTTTGGGTCATGCTAAACACATTTTAGGAGAGGAGGAGCACAATAGAGAAGATTCAAATCCTCATGGGAATGAGGATGTTAGCACTACAAAATTTCCTCCACCCTAGTAGGAAAGTGAGGCCACTACTATTGAAAATGTTTCAAAATCCCTTATTTTCATTCTTAATGTGACCCCAGAGGAAGATTGCAATTAGTCGTTCATCCCATTTAATCAATTCTACTAGGTCCTTATGTAGTTGCAAAAGGAAAATGAGTAGCTAAAATCATAGCTACAAGGATTTGTTGCATAGAGTAAACAACAGAGGGAAGGAATCGATGACGGTAAAACCAGGTTATGTCAAGAACTTGAGTCCTCCAGGGAACTACAATGCAACCTGGATGCAACTACTACTAGCATAATTCATTCACCCGGTTTGTATTCACCAGTTGCATGAGGACATGCAAATTCCTAAAGTTGGGGGGAAATGATGGGTGCCAAATGTGTTCAATTTTCATGTACTTTTTCCCTTATTTTATTCCCATTTTTCCTTTCTCCTAAGTCCTTCTTGCCATTAATTGTTAGGGAAATAAAGAACATTTGATATGTTTTCAAAAAGGAGAGAATACTTTCAGAATGCTAAAATTGTTGAGGTAATAATGTATTTTGGATGGTTTTCTACAGGAACTAAATGTGAAGAAGGAATTGACTCTGTGAATGACAAATCTTGAAAGGTATAAGATGGGAAACATGGGCCACGTGCGATGTAAGTCTACCTACTTTTTTTTACATATCTTATTTCAAACTAGTTATTTTGTAACTATTTAAGGTTTGTGGCCTGCAGCCAACCCAAAAGACTATAATCATCCAGTTTGTTGGCCAACGGCCATAACAAACTGTGTCTATTTTATTGTTCTATTCAATGGTAATCGATGAACATAAATGCCTATATATGTGTGTGTTTTGAGCTAAATTAAATATATAGAATATACATAAGACTTTCAATCGATGATATTATTGTGTTATTGGATGCATTGATCATGGTTTGAGCTAGCGTAGACATTCTTTCGTGCTCACCTGTGGACCAAAGGAAGGCCGCCCTCTCAGGAATCTTGGTGAGATCATTTCATGTTTTATTAGCTTAGATCTTTTGTATTTCATGCAATTTCATTTCTGTCGAATGTATGTTTGTCAGGCGTGTTGTGATTCAGATTAATCTTTGTTCAAGTTTAAATATTATTGATGATACAACCGTGTGATTAATTTTGTACTACAATAATTACAATGAATTGTCTATGAAATGTAATTGTGATCTGAGGAGAAAGGAGTGTGTTTCTTTCGTAAGTTAATCTTTGTGTTTTCCATTTTAGATCATGTTGTGTTTCATTTTGTAAAGATTCCTTTCACGTTCCATTTTATTCTCATATCTTTATTGTTGCATTCCATCCTCTTGTCGCATTTCATCTTCTTGTCACCCTCCAACCTCCTGTCGCAATTGAACTTCATGTCACCTGCACTTTTTTCAATACATATTTGGCAACTAAATTATTTCTTTTACTATTGTAATGGTTGTTGTGAATATTTGTACTAAAGAGTGTATACCATAATATATTGAGTTTTTGTTATTTAAGTTTAATCAAAACTATATAGGCTGGATGTGGTAGATAGGTGATAATTCAAGAAAAAATTTCATTCATGATTTGAGGAAGTGTCCTTTTGAATTTTAGGTTGGAAAGTGTGTTTTAAATTCTTAGATGCATCCATCACCCCTTAGTTCAATAGTTTCAGCCCTTAGGTAGATTTCCACAACATTGTTCACAAGCTTATGCCCCCAGATTGACACTCGAAGGATAAAGTGAGGAGACCATTGTGAAATTCCCGAAGATTGATCTCAATCCATTCACCCATTTAAGATAGAATTACAAGGATAGTTTTACCCTGAACATCAACCACAGTTTAATCCAATCAAAGGGATAGGATTTTCTAGATTGAATTGACATACAAGATTTGATAAGAGGAATTTATGGAGACTTGTGAAGCATGGGGCCACGTACATGGATGGAGTCATGTGCAAACTTGAGCCATGTAACAATTTAAGGGAGATTTTTGGAATTAAATAAATAGCTTGCATTTATTTATTTTTTGGAAGATTGGGATATGAATGATGAACTTAAGTAAATAAATTTTGAATTTATGTAATTAAGTTTGGAATATAGAGGAACCTGTTGAAGTGATTAATTAATTAAATACAATTTAAATTTATTTAATTAATACTAAGAAGATGGTTGTAAATGTTAATTAAATAATTGATTTTATTTAATTGTTTCTCAAAGGGGATGCATGTGAAATGAATCAAGTTATGTTAGGATATGGTTGCATCTAAAGCATTGAGAGATGATTTTAGGTGTCTATATTTTTCCCTCTTTTAGATGGTGTTATGATTAAGAGAAGCAACATTGTTAAAAAAAAAGAGAAAGTATAGGAACTAGTGGTATGATGCCTTGATCATTGGAATGAGAGGAGTGATGAAGAGGAATAAGGTGGGGATGCCCCCTCAAGAGGATAGGTATGTTTAAAGAGCATTGGTGTAATCTCAAAATGGATGAAAAAATATGCTAATGATGGAAGAAGTGATGGGAGCATGAATGAATCAAGATGATAAAATTGGTTGTGAGATGGAAGGGAGGAAGGAATATTCATGCTCTAGTCAATTGAGAAACTTGAATTTTTTTCAACACTTAATTTTATGCACTAGAGTACATTGTTTCACATGCATAAAGGACTGACTCAAAAGAAAATATTGAAATGAAGCATATGTTGTATAGCACCATGATATGGAATACCATGATGTCATTGTGGAAGTATGATACAAATATTGTAACATATTCAAACAAAATGATAACACATAAGAGAAAACAAGAAAGCATTCCAAAATGATACAAAGAGAAATATGATTTTTCCCATAGTCAAGCTAAAATTTGATGATTGATTGATGATTATGATGATATAATTATTAACATGGGAATGATATTGTTGCATAGATAGTTGTCGTTGCACCAAAAAATTTACATGTTAATGCCTTATACAATCACCAAACTTAATGAATCCATAGGAGGTGGTTAAGCCATTTCATGAACCCGAGCGTTGTGCTACACAACATAAGGAGACCAAGGGCTCACACCTTGCAAAAATCCCCCCTAGCACAAGCGAGCGGTTCAAACCCATGACCCAGGCTTTGATACCAATTGTTACATAGACGGTTGTCATTGCACCAAAAGATCGACCTGTTAATGTCATGCCACGAACTCGAGCATTGCGCTACACAACTCAAGGAGACCAAGGGCTCACACCTTGAAATAGATGTATCTCTAGAATGATGTGAGGAGTTGGAAAAATATATCTTGATGATTGGTTTATTTTATTTAAACAAGGTTTAATTTTTGGCAAGATTAAGGGAAAACCTAATATATGCTTTTAGATGATATGGTAGATTGCTTGGAGAGATTAATATGTATTATGATTTCTTCCATTTGGATGGTCTAATTTGGGAATACATGCATTAAAATGTGTATGGGATATTTTTTTTAAACTAATGACAAGGGAAGACCAAGTCTATAGACAAGGATGAAAGTGATTTGAAGGTTAAGATGGATGCTTGAGGGGTTTAGGTGTTAATTTTTTTATTTTTTATTTGTTGGATGTTGGGACAATATTGATGCAAAGTGGGATGTCTAACCATTCAAAATTACAATCAAGTGGATATCAATCATTCTCCAAAGAAAAACCCAAAGATCTCTTCAAAATTCAGCATTCAAGCATGCTTTCCCTAGCAGTATTCCAAACCCGATTCTAGGAAATTTTCTCAATATCTCCCCAAAAAAACTACCAAAAAAATTATTGATTAAGATACCCTTTTCAAATTTGATTAACATATGTGAAAATAAATACCCACTCTTTTGGAATAATCCCCTGAAACTAGACCCTCAACATTGTCCTAGGCCATGAATTAGGCCAGACTTACAAAGAAACATACCTTGAAACTTAACACAAACACTTGAAACCTTGGGGCAGAATTTCCCATGCCCTCAACCTTCTAGATTCACAATTTATTCCCAGGGTTAACCCTTCCAACATATCAAACTCTAAAACCCTTAATTTTTAACCAAACCAAGAGGGTTTATTCAAAGTCCCACTTGCACAACCTCCAAGACCATGCCATCAATTCAAAAACTTGTATTTTGACCCTAATATGCTTACAAGTTGAAGAAATACCCCCACTCTTATTGATTTTGACAAACCCTAGACCCAAGTCACCATTTCTTGCATTTTCCTTAACAAAAACCAGTCAGGACAGTAGGCTTTTCTTTCCAATTCTTTCTCCACAACTCTAATCATGCAACCTACTTCCTATTAAAACTCCCTAGGGCCCATTACACTTTCTACAGTTGATACAGTCAGTGTAAGGGCCCTTAAAACATGATTTTGGCTACAAAACCCTCAAACAGGGTACCCCCCACCTGCTATAGGAAAACAAAGATTTCTACCACAAATCACAATGGATTTCCTTTATACCTATCCAAAAATATTGATAACACCTGCCACCACAAAATTAAATGAGTTACAAGTAAAAATCAGATTGTACGAGCTCGTACAGACCTACAAAAGTCAAGAAAACTCAGAAAATTGATGAAAAATAGAGATAATCTTATTGCCAGTACTTCAATTTTCTTGGCCCAAATATTACAATTACTTTATCTACCTCTTTAAAGGATTTTCCACTCCAACCAATCGACCAAATAACTCTCAATTGACTTTTCAACCTCTTATGACCGTTTCATTACAAAATTGTTGCACTTATGCAACTCACAAATTTGGCATCTTTCAAGTTTTTGACTCTTTATTGTTTCCTAATCCCCTAGACTCTCTTAAATCACTGCCTAGACCTCATCCCCCTTGAACACATGACTCCATACATGAAAAATACCTATCCTACTTACCTTGACAATATTTGACCATCTTAACAACATGATTACATGATTACATGATTACAAGTCATGGCCAAATCATCAAATGAAGACTCCAAATCACTTTGGATACATGAGAATGGCCTAAGTAGACCTTATTGAAACAAAAGAAACTCAAAATATCCTCTCCTAAATGCAATACCATCCATGACCATTCAGTTCCATATTAGGAGGCTTGGTGCTCCTGCACCAAATATGGAGAGATTTGGATTAAAAAATTTAAAATTGGATTTTTGGATGGGGGATAGAGATTTGTATTAGGATTTTGGGACTCAAGTTTCTAATTCCATGGTGAGTTGATAGTATCCCTTATTGAATAGCTTCTAGAGTAGGCCACATTGGTTGTTGCACTCATAAATGATGGTAGAACCCTTATCAATTGCTAAGTTGGTTTCTCTAAACTATAAGGAAGCTACTATCATAGCTCTAATGTTTGAGGAGGTTTCCAAGGGAAATAGAAGGTAGGTTGGATGGAGGATGATGGGTATTAGGTGAAATCTTGGACTAAGGGTGTGGAATAAATGGGATAATGGATTGGATTATAAAAAAATAATGGGTAGAAGTATGAGTCGGTGTAGGTACGCGGAAATATCATTGGACCAAGGGGAAACATGACCAATAGCTGCATGTACCATGATATAAATTTAATATTTGGACGAGGATATGGGATTTAGGGTGGTGAGGATTGAGATGGGAAATTTAGGTATTTAGGAACATAAATAGATTTAGGATTTTGAGTGTTAGGATGGGGATATTAGATTTATATGGAGGGTTTCAAGATTGTGATGAGGGATAGGGATTTTTTAGAATTGGGTATGGAATCATCTTTGGGAGATGTATATTTGTATGTTCCACTTAGATTCATTGCTTATATTTTCTTTGGGGCAAATATTTTTTTTGTACATCCTTTTTTATTAGTGGGTGTATATGGCCTTTTTGATCAATTTTTTTATTAGATTTAATTTTAATTTGGTAATATATGTTGACGTGTTGCAACATGTAGATCCTTATATTATTATGGATTCTTTCCTTTTTATGATTGTGCATCCAAATCACTTCCAAAATTGATGTTATGGTCCCATGGGGAGATATTATCTTGGAATTCCAAAAAATTTGTGATAGCTTCATCATTTTGGAATGATTCCAATGATGTGGGCATTTTTTGATCTTGATTAGAGATTTTAGGTGATCAATAGTCAATGATAGTGATAGGGATAGTGGTATGGGTATGCACATGTAAATGGGGGACCAAAAGGAGGTATCAAGTGGCCACCTTTTTTGAGTTAGTAAAAAAAGATCTTGGATGAGAAATTGAAGATAGTTACACTAAAAATTTGAAGATGTGACAAGAACAAGAGTCATAGTGTTGTAAATATACTTTCTAAACTACATTTTTTTTTAAATGGTGGAGATTAAGGGGTTCAAGTAGGGGAAGAGTACAAAATTCTCATGTTTTGTTAGAAAAATACAACATGGTGTTTGGTGTGCTTCCCCTAATTTTTTTGCTAATTTTTAATGAATATATGCTTTTCTTATTAATTTTGAAAGTGGAAAAATCTTGAAAAATAGAGCATGCTCCCCACTAATTTTTTGGAAACTAATTGGAAATCATTTTTTTGGATATGTAGAGAATATAGTCTAGAATGTTAAAAATATATTTTTAAAATTTTGATGAACAAATAAAACATATTGTACATAGGTTTCTGGCAAAAAGGAAGACACTAATAAAAGAAATTAAAGATCAAAACATTAACATATTAAAAAAATAGAAAAAATTACATGGTTGGAAAGGTAAGAGAGAGCTTGACGTTACTATGTTATTTTTTAGCTTGACATTGAAAGATATGTAAATTGATGGAGAGAACACTTGAAATTGAGTCATTTTTTTACAATTTAAAGAAACCACACATTTGGGTATTGAAATGTAAGTACAACCCTTTGGGTTGGATTCCCAAGGAAAATAAAACCCTAAGGGTTGGGAATACAAAATGAAGATACAAACAAAAGTATGTTATAGTATGCTCACACATTATAACATACTCGTATTTTTTTGAAGCAAAAATAAAATCAAGAGGGAGGGAGATATAAGGAGGAATATTTAGAAATGAAGAGTGATATCTAGAGATATAAAGAGATGGAGAGAGGGAGATATAGAGATAGATATAGAGGGACATATATCTCCCTATATCTCTATTTCTCCCTCTCTTTATGTCTCCCCCTCTCTCTATCTCTCTTTCCCTCTCTCTATTACTTGTCTCTATCACCTCCTTTCTCTCTCACCCTTGCTCCCTCTATCTCTATCTCCCTATCTCTCCCTCTCCCTCTCTATCCAAATCTCATTATACATATATATCTCTACCTCTATCTCCCTATCCCTCTTTATCTCTTTATATCTCCCTCTATCTATATCTCTCCCTCTACCCCACCCTCTCCCATTATATCTATATCTCTATATCACTCTATCTCACCCTCTTCTCTCTATATCTCTCCCTCTCCCTCTTCATCTATATCTTTGTATCTCTCTACCTATCTATATCTCTCTCCCTATTTTTCTCCCTCTTCCTCTCTCCCTCTATCTTTGTCTCTATCTCTATCTTCATCTCTATCTCTATCTCCCTCTCTCCCTCTCTCCATCTCTATCTATGGGTACCTCTCTATATCTCTAGCCATCTGTCTCCCCCATCTCTTCCCCTCTCTCTCTTTCTAGACCTCTATATCTATATCTCAAATTACCTCTCTATCTCTCCCTCATCTTTATCTCCCACTCTCTTTATCTCTATCTCCTTATTTTTACATCTCACTTTACCTCAATATATCTCCCTCTCTATATATCACACACTCTCTCTATATATATCACTCTCTCTCTATTCACCATCTATCTTTCCCAAGTTATATCTATCTCTCTATCTCTTACTCTTTCTATCACTATATATCCTTTCCATATCACTCCCTCTTTCTATATCTCTCTACTCCTCTCTCCTCTCTATTTTGATCTCCATCCCCCTCTCTATCTTCATAAATTTATCTCTAACTTATACAAACACTCTTTATTTTTGCCTCATTATCTCTCTCTATCTCTCTCCCTCTCTTTATTACTTGTCCTTATCACTTCCTTTTTCTCTCTCTCTTTCCCCTCTATATATATTTTTGTATCTATCCCTCTCCACCTCTATCTATATCTAATTATATTCACCTCTCTCTATAAAGAAGCCAAGGTAGCGAAACAACTTCCTAAACTAATCTTGAGAAGAGAATAATGCAAAACTTTTATAGATCTTTAACAGTTACATAAACTTAAATATAAATAAACATAAATATGATGCATACCACAACACAGTGATTTACGTGGGGAAAATCCTTTCAAAAGAAAAACCCCACACTCCAAAATTCACCCAATATATTATTCAAAAATCACAAAGATTACAATATACTTGCAGAGCAAGCTTTTCATAGGAGTATCACCAACCAAATATCTAGAGGTAACACAACCACTATCAGACTCTCATAATACATCAAAATACACAACCATAATACAATGCCCTTATAAAATAGGGTTGCCTTCTAGGGAAAGTCAAGCCAGCAAAAATATTGACCGTTAGATATGAGACATAATGATTAATGGTCTAGATTTACAATAATAAAGTGTACATTAAATTTGGCTTCCGGGGGCACTACCCTCGAGCCCCCATTGGGGCACACTGCCCCCTAGACTCCCAATCAAGGGGATGATCCCCCAAGACCCCTTGGGAGTGTGGGGTACCCCCTTATGCCCCTCGTCTTCATTGTATGAACAATACCTTATGTATCAACAGTAAATTAAATGTAATTGTAAGGTTGAGACACATTTTCCCAATACTCTCTCCCTCCCTCCTCTCTTTATATATCCTTACATATTTATCTCTCTATCACTCTACATCACCCTCTATATCTCTCTATATCTATTTTTCTCCCTCTTCCTCTATATCTTTCTCTCTCTCTATTCCTACCTCCATATCTCTCTTTATACTTATCTCTCCCTCTACCTCTTTGTATCTATTTATCCATTTATCTCCCTCTTCATCTCTCCCTCTATCTTCCTCTCTCCCTCTCGATCTCTAAATAATTCTCCCACTCTTCCTTTTTATGTCCCTCTACCTCTTCTTAGACATATCTATTTATATCTTTATTTTCCTCTCTATCTCTCTCCCCCTATCTCTATCTCTCCATATTTTTCCTTCTCTCTCTCTCTCTCTCTCTCTCTCTCTCTCTCTCTCTCTCTCTATCTCTCCATCTCTCTATGTATCACTTCCTATTTTTTATCTTTATATATCTATGTGTCCACCTCTCCCTCTTTATATATTTATCTCTTCCATCTATCTCTATCCCTTTATCTTCTCTTTATCCCAGCCTCTCCCTCCAATTATCTATATTACAATACTCAAAGCAAGTATAAAAGGGAGTGCATATAGTGCACTCACACTTATGGAAAATAAAAATTCCCAAAAATGGTAAAAAGTAATATGGATCCTAGGATTCTAGATCCGCATGCTCTATTTTACCCTGCAATATGCATGTTATCTAATTTATAAACATAATTTTTATGGTGTTGATAAAATATCAATCATTTTTTAACAATTCTACCACCTTTTCTTATTTTATCAACATAAAATAATAAAATTGTAAATTTTAAGATTGAATTTGATAGTATCATCTATTATTTTTTGTGTTTTGAAGATTTGGAATGATAATTTTCATGTTTTGTGTTTGAATTTTGATAACATACAATCATTTTTTCATATTTTGTACTAATTCTATTAGATTTATATAGAATTGAACATAATACCAAGGAAGTTGATGAAAAGCTTAAATTTTGAAGGAGTCTGAAGTCAAAAATAAATGAGACAAAATCATGCAATTAAGAAATTGAATCTTAGAGCTCAAGACACATACTATTTTCCTTTGTCCCTTTTGGTCATGTCCCCTTCTCATCATAGTTCATGTGCTACATATCCTAGTGCTAATTTACTTCATTGCAACCCAATTATTAACCCTTCATTGGTTCATTTTCCTTCTCTTTCCAATAACTTTTATTTTTTCACTAATGTCCTTGATTCTCATGATTTCTTTTTATCATGATAGTCACTTAGCTAAGATAATATCAATCAATATCATAAAAATATTTCTCAACTATGAGAATTGAACTGTTTTATAAACCATACAAGTGGACCTAGATCATTGAATACTCATTGATCCACCAAGAAGTAATTTTATTACCTAATTATCTATGTTATTATCTATCATCCTAAAATAAAATGAGGAAACTAAGTGAGCTAGAGCCCCACTTAACCACTTTTTTGTAGGGTTTTACAAATAGATTTGATGATTATAGATCAAATATGAAAAATGATGAAGAATTTGAAAAATCTTCATCTACCCTTAGTTGAATATTTTCCCAATCCGGCTAAGCAGTCAGTGTTTTGGTTATGGGTGGTGTCATAATCCTTGTAAATTCTTGCTCTAAATCCTTTTTAGTTTTTCCATAATCTTCAATTTATCCCTTTTATGTTTGGTATAATTTGATTTCTTCTCTCCATGCTATAACTTATTTTTGGTATCTCTTTCTTAGTTTCTCAATTGTACCCACAATGGCGTGCTCAACAACACCCTCATTGACATGGTCCTCTTTTTCATTCATATTTTCTAGTGCTATCTTGAGTCCTATTTTCTTTTTCCTACTTCTTCTATCCTCCTATGCTATCTTTTCTAACGATCATGAGTTTGTTTCAATTTTATTTCTTCTATATTCATTTACATTGCAAACTTAATTATTTTAATAATCTTAACTTTTCTTTTGTTATCTTCTTTTTCCATGGGTTTTTATGGTATGGGTTTCTATTAATCCTTATATCTCCCATGGGTAGTTTAAATTTTGAACTATGCCTCTTTTCAGGAATCTTTTCAGATTCCTACCCCCTTTCCATTTGTCATCCCTTAAGTGCCTACCCCACTTTCACAAGGTTAGTACCTAAGAGTTGTGTTTTCAAAAAAAAATCTTGTTGTTACTTGTATCTCCTCTACCACTATCACTTTTATTATTTTACCCTTTATTTTCTTCACTGCTCACTATAGGGTCTCGACAACAAAACCAATGTTGGCAAGAGGAAATGGGGAATTACAACCAAATATATGTACCCTAGTATCTCTTATGTAGTATTTTTATACCTCAAAGGAGGGTAAGTACACAAAGTTGTGACACAAAAAGGGCTCTTAAGATGCCACTTTTTTAAAAATCAGCAAAGTCTAATGTTCAATGAGAAAATGAAGATAGTTACACTCAAAATTTGAAGATTCAACAAGAACAAGAGTTTTAGTGCTCTGAATCTACTTTCTAAACTACTTTTTTTTTAAATAGTGAAGATCAAGGGTTTGAAAAAGGGGGGCACACAAAGTGGTTCTATTTTTATAAAAATAGCATAATGTCTATTGTGCTCCCCCTAAAATGTTAAATTTTTTTAGAATTTCAAAAATCGCTTCGGTGAGAAATTAGCTAACACCATGTAGTTTATGCCAGTTTTTTCGGCTCATTTTTTATGAATATAATATTTTACTAATTTTCGAAGTGGACACATCCTGAAAAGTAGAAATTTGAATGTGACCCCCCTAAAGTTTTTGAAAACTAATCAAAAATACTTTTTTCAATACATGTAGAATGGATTCTAATTTCTAAAAATGTAATTTATTTCACAATTTGATGAACAAGTAAAAAAACTATACCTAAACTAGCACATGTTGTTTTTTGAGAAAAAATAGAGACACTAACAAAAGAAGTTAAAGATGAAAACCTTAACATAATCAAAACATAAAAAAATTATGGTTAGATAGCTTAGAGAGAGCTTAACATATTCATGGTATTTTTATAAATTTGCATTGAAACATAGGCAAACCTCATGTAGAGCACAACAAAAAATGTGTGAAATTTTGTTAACCTTTTAAAAAATCGCGTCTTTGGCATGAAATAGTCATCCAACCCAAAGGGTTGGTATTTCCCAAAGCAAGCTATTTGGTGAGCACCAAATTTAGTGCTTGATAAATGAAAGTGCATCATTTGGCAAGTGTCAAATTTGGCGCTTTCCAAATGTGAATGATAACCTTTTAGAATGCATTTTCTTGAACTCTTTCTTTTTCTTTGTCTTTGTCTTTGTCTTTCTTTGCCAGTGAAACTATATACATGAAATAAACATAATATAAGTTGGCATTTACATATGAACATTTACTTTCTTATACTTTAAGCTATATTTCATGTATATAGTTTCAAGATGTTTGAGAGTGGTTTCAAATCTATTGGAGTTATAATAAAATTTCATTTTTGGAAGATCTTATATTTTTCAAATAGTCAAATTTCAGTAATCAAGAGGTCAAATTTTAGTAATAAGAAATTTGTATCATCTCTCTCCCTCTCTCTATCTCACTCATTATTTATCTCTTATTCTATAGACCTCTTGCTCTCACTATCTCCATCCCTTTATCTGACTTTCTCTCCCTTGAGTTCAAGAACTACCTCTCTACCTATCCATATCTCTCCCTCTCTCCCTCCCTTCTTCCCTCTCTAATATCTCTCCCTCCCCCTCTCTCTCTCTATCTCTCTCTCGCTTGCTCGCTCGTTGTGTGTGTGTGTCTCTTTATCTATGTCTTCCTGTCTCTATGTCTCTTTGTCTCTCTGTATTTTTGTCTCATTCTCTCTCTATCTCTCTCATTCTCTCTCTCTCTCTATATATTTTTCTCTATCTTTGTCTTTGTCTTCGTCTCTCTATCTTTGTCTCTCTATCTATGTTTTTGTATTTCTCTCTCTCTCTTTGTCTACCTATTTGTCTCTCTCTCTACATGTCTCTCTATCTCTCTGTCTTATGTATGCATGTTTGTTTGCATTTTTGTTTGTCTGTCTCTTTGTCTGTCTCTTCATCTCTCTCTCTCTCTCTCTCTCTCTCTCTCTCTCTCTCTCTCTCTCTCTCTCTCTCTCTCTCTCTCTCTCTCTCTACTTCTCTCTATCTAACCTATCCCTCTATACATCTTTCTCTCTCCCTCCTTCCCTCTCTCAATCTCTCCACCTTCTTCCTTCCCTCTATACTTCTTTCTATCACATCTCTTTATCACCTCTCTCTCTCACACACTTCTTCCTCCCTCTCTACTATCTCTATATATCACCTCTCTCTCCCTCTCTCTCTACTTCTCTCTAAAACATGGAAAATGTGAAACCCTAAGATTTGACCCTAGGGTTTAAGCACTTTTTGAAATGTGTTTCATTAGAGATCTAAGGTAGTGGATATTTGATGGATTTGGATACGATATGTGATTGAATTACACCCTAGAAGTTGAATCAACCAACCCTTGACCAAATCTAGGATGGATTTAGAAATGAACTTCAATGATCTAAATAGGCTAATAGTACAATTTATTGTTTTGATGCAAATACAAAAAGACATAGACGTTCACAAACAAATTCAAAAAATAGAAATGAGTAGAGCAAGACACTGTGCACCTATAATTCAAATCTAAGCCTAATTTTGGAGGACATAGGCTCCTAGGGCATGAGTCTCCTTGTAGATATTTTTTGGATATATTTTTTAAGTCCTCTAATGCTGGATCATAGCCTTCATTTTTCACCTTCAGATCTGTCAGATAATTATGTAGGTGCGTTGGCAAGATGTGGGAATTCAAATGTAATAATGAATAAATTATCCTCAAACTTCCTTCAATCCCTTTCAAACATGAAACCTGCACATTCAAAGAGAGAGGAAGGGTTGTGTCATTTAGGGGCTTGCCTTAGTCAAACCTTGTGTTAGTGTTTCCCCTTCTGCAATGGCAATGTCAATGATAAATGGATAAATGGTAGAAAGGAATGATGAAATCACAGTGTTGAAACTCACCACCCTTCAATGGATTCCTTGAAGGACTAAAGTCATACACATCACTTCAAGGTCTTGGATATTTCTTTCTTGAAGACCTACAAGGGTTAGATATCACAAATATAATGATACAATAAACATGAATAAAATCACATACACTTTGACATAATGCTTAGATCTAGAATTGTTTCTCTTGATTTTCTCTTGACAATAAGTTCTCTAATATTTTTCTAGATGATCTTCAAATGATGCAATAACTAGGTATTTATAAGCATTTATTTAATTTCCTGAAAAATTAAATCTCGATAGCCAACTTTAGACAATTGAATTGAAAATAATAAATTATCGACACCGACATATTTGAAATTAGAGAGAAAATATGACACTCAAGTCCCTAGGGTGTGAGTGTCTTGAACCTATTTTTTAGGACATTTTGTGTTAGGGGCAAGGTATTAGATAAATGCAATTGTTTCTCGCTTGCAATTCAGTGGTAATTGTTAAAAATGGTCCACAAAATTCATAATTTAGGAAATTAGGTGCTTAGTTAGGCTCAATAATTTGGGGGGACAAAACATAGAGTGAAATTATCAAGGGTGACAATTTACGATGGTAAATTTAGCCCCCACTTTAGTGAGAGTATGAACTTACACTTAGACTCACACTAAAGTAGAACATATGTAATAAGTAATCAAGAATCACACTAAGTACCTTTGTGGTTATATAAAATTTCCAAAAAGAGGTAATAAGTAATCAAGACAATAGTAGGTGATATTCAATGCATGGTATTCCATTTTTCTCCTTCACATCCCAATAAATTTCTCATCCATATCTATAAATTGATAAGGGGTCATATTTATTAAAGTGACTATTCCAATGAGATATAAATATAAAGGGGATATGGAATTAACTAATTTTGACACCTAAAATCACCTAGGTACTTCCACTTCCACCATGTCCTAACATCAATTTATTAATCTCACGTGTATCCCCTTCCAATATTCATTAAATAAAATAAATTAGTCAATTAATATATCAAACCTTCTTCCTAACATCCTATGTGCATGGCGGACTCTATTCTGGGGTACCCAATGGTACCCCTCTACCCCCCCCGACCTGTGCTCCTCTCTTTTGGGCCTGTGTCTGTCGGGTACCACCCTTGCGGGGACAGTGCTTTCACCTACAGGATTTTCAAAGATTTTGGCAATTCCGGGTGAATCTTTTGTGTCGGTGGTGGAGATCTCTCCGACTGTTGGTTGCAAGGATGTGCTATCCAATGGCAAACAAGTCTCCTCCTTGTTTCCTTCCTTACCTAAGGTTTTCATGGCTTCTAAGACATAGTTTGACATTCCTGATTCGATTTGTGATAGGATTCTCTCTGCCATAGAGAATGCGGTAGTGGGTAGATTTCTTTCTTACCGTCCAATGGTGGATATGGTTTGAAAATGGGTTGCAAAAAAATGGCACCTTAAGGGTAGTGTGGAGATTTGCATGATGGTTGGTGGTCTTTTCCTATTTAGATTCATGATTGTGGAGGAATTGGTGGTGACTCTGTCATCGGGTTTGTGGGTTTATGGGAAACACAGCATGGCTATGTGTTGTTGGAAACCTGGTTTCGACCCTGCTACAGATCGGAATAAGTTGGCTCCAATTTGGGTGCGGCTATCGGGCTTACCTCTAGAGTATTGTGATGAAGCCATTTTCAAAATTATTGGGGATTTATTGGGTCAATTTGTCACCACATATTCTATTACAAAGTCGAAATCTAGGTTAGTCTTTGTGAGATTCTATGTTAATATTTGTGTTGATAAAGTCCTCTCGAACTCTGTCAAGTTGTGCTCTAAGTTTGGCAGCTGGATTCAACCAATATGTTATGAAAATGTTGTGGTATACTGTTAAAAGTGTGCTAAAGCTAGGCATCTAATTTTTTACTGTAAATTTGTTGTTAGTCGGGAGGTTAACGTTAATTTTACTGTGGAAAATCTCACTACTCCATCTGGAATTGATCCCCGCTTGTCGGATGACTCTGGGCTTGTTCCCCCGAGTGCTCCTCATTCACAAGAGGATCCTTTGACTTCACCCACCCATGTTGGTCCACCTTCTAAACTCTTTGACCCTAGTGCTTTATTGGAGTCTTTTGTTAATCCCCTATCTATCCATATGACTCGAGACGCTAGCTCTTTGACTGTTGATCCTCTGTTTGTAGTGGTCTCTGTGGAGACTCAGGAAATTGGCTCCTCGGTTGTTGATCCTCTGTTTGAGGTGGTCTCTGTCGAGACTTGTGA
Organism: Sequoiadendron giganteum; assembly: GCA_007115665.2. Taxonomy (NCBI): domain Eukaryota; kingdom Viridiplantae; phylum Streptophyta; class Pinopsida; order Cupressales; family Cupressaceae; genus Sequoiadendron; species Sequoiadendron giganteum. Next base: position 599,058,788 of record CM021102.1, on the reverse strand, counting down.
GGCATTGATTGAGGATGGTGAAATTTGGGAGGAAGAGAGCTCCAGTATGGTTGATGAATCTACAGAAAGTATGGGGAATTTGAAGAAGGGATATGGAAAACGCCTAAGAAAAAAGGAAGGAAGAAGAAGGCAAATGTAGGAGGTGACTCCAAGCTAAGGATACCTTCTCAGAGGAAAACTAGAACGAGAGAAATGACAAATGAGATTTCCCTGGGAAAGCAGAGGACATTAGATGTGTCCTCAAAGAGAGGTCAGAAATGAGAATTATGTCATGGAATGTTTGTGGGCTCAATAGCTCCCACAAACAACGTGCTCTGAAGGACTATATAGTGGAAAATAAGATTGATGTTTTCCTACTTCAAGAAACCAAAATGATGAAGGTTAATTTTGATAAAATTGCTAAATTATTTGGCCTAATACATCTTATGTCTACAATGATACTGAGGGTGCTTCGAGGAGTCTGGTTGTGCTTTGGAACCCATCTAATTTTTAAGGCTCTGAATTATTCCACTATAAAAATAGTGTGGGGGCCTCATTCACTTACCTTGGTGAATCCTGGTCTATAATCAATATTTATGCTCCAAATCAGAGGAATGTGAGGAGTATTTTGTGGCATAACATTGAGGATAAAATTAATCTTACTAGGGGAGACCGTTGGCTTGTTGCTGGAGATTTTAACTCTCCCCTCTTTCCATCAGAAAAAAGTGGTGGCCTTTTGGATTACTTTGACAACATGTCTGATCTAGCTAATTTTTTGAATTCTTCGGGTTTAGTTGATATTGAGCTCTTGGGCCAAAAATTCACTTGGTCTAATAGACGGGCTGGTGGTAACCTAATTCAAAAAAACTCCACCAGAATTTTTCTTGCTTGCATTATTTAACCTTTGAATGAGTTACAATAATAATAATTCAATTCTCCTTGATGTGCTTCTTCTATCTTCAAGAAATCTTCTTCACAACCTACAATATTTTATTACAAAACTCTCATACAATTACTACAATAATGGACAATATTCTTACTTACAAACTCATAAGAGTTAACAAATATATAATCACAAAGCCTATTGATAAAATCCATGCCTAGGGTTGCCAAGTTGAGTTCTCATATGCATGCACAAGTCAAACAAGAATCTCCCTCAAATTTGGCACCCAACACTGACGTGTTAACCTCGTAGTTGTCAAAAAATATATTTTGCAAGCTCATCCTCAAAGAAGGCATCCAAACTGGGTCTCACTTAACTGAGCACTATAAATATATTTTACATGCAATAGTTGTAACTCAAATATTCCAACTTGGGTGCCCAAGGTGGGCCCATGTTAATCTTTGTTAACTAAAACACGTTTGTCACCGATTCATGCAAAACAATATGCATGCATGATCCTGCATCTGTTAACTAAATGTATCAACCTGTTACTTGTCCATGTAACTCAAGTCAACTGAGATTAACTAGCATGCAACTAAAGATAACTAAAACATAAATGAACTGAACTGAATTGAACTTCCTATTTTATAGGACCTCAACATGCATAAATCAAAATCCCTATTTTGTAGGAACCTGAGATGCATTTCTGAAGTGTACCCAATTCACCAACTAGTTAATTCAACCCAGGTGGATCCCACCTCCCATGTGGGTGCCCATGTGTTCCTATTTTGTAGGAGCTCACTTCAAGGCATCCCCACATGCTCCTAAACTTAGAAATAACTACAAATGTCAAATTAAATGTTTATTTCATTCCAAATTAATCTCTTCCTAATCATAGTGTTGTGCAACACATTCCAAGGAATTAGGAGATACATGAAATATGTTTAGAATAAAATTAAATGGCATCCTATTCCCAACACATCCAAATATTGTACACTCATAATGTATCCTCGCCAGGGTTTGAGGCCAAGTTGGGCCCTGAGCAAGGGTTCAAGGGCGACAACCCCCGACAACGGGGGTTTAGGGGTGGTAGCCCTTGATAGCAAGGGTTCGGGGGTGTAGCCCTCAATATTTTTTTCCCATTAACATGTCAAGGTTTTCCCACTAACACATCAAGGTTTTCCTGTTAACACATCAAATGAAAAAAATGACTTTGTAAAACCCTAATTCTAGAAGCTTCTAAAAAACTTGTTATAAGTGGTTGGGATGTAAGTTGCGGTGGGTGTGATTCATGATATTGTAATATGTTTTGCATTGGATAATAAAATAATTGGGTGGATGAGTTTCTATTGATGTATCCCATATTGGGTGAACCGTGTTAAAATTTTGTGTTGATCTCTTTTGTGTTATTCTTCATTGTCATTTCTGGGTTATTTAATCTACATATAGTCGTTAATGTTTATTGCTCCAATCTTCCTGAACCCTAACAAATGGTATCAGAGCCATGTGTATTTTGATTGATTGGCATGAAACCTCTAGATTTGAGTGGGAGCAATGGAAGAAGGAAAATTTAGGGTGGATAAGTTCAATGGCCAGAATTATCAATTATGGAAGATGCAAATGGAAGATTATTTGTATCAAAAGGATCTATGGCAGCCATTGCAAGGAAAAAACAAAGAAAGATGTTGTGATGTCTGATGAAGATTGGGAGATTCTGGATAGAAATGCATTGGGAACCGTTTGGTTGTGCCTGGCGCCATCTGTGGCGTTCAATATAATAGAAGCAAAGACAATAGAGGATCTGATGGAAGCTTTGTCTAAATTATATGAAAAACCCTCAGCCTCCAATAAGGTATTTCTCATGAAGCATTTGTTTAATCTGAAAATGATTGAAGGTGGATCTATGATAGATCATTTAAATGAGATTAATATGATTACTAGTCAGTTAAATTTTGTAAAAGTGAATTTTGATGAAGAGTTAAGGGCTCTCTTAGTTTTATGTTCTTTGTCAGAAAGTTGGAATAGCTTGGTAATGGTTGTAAGTAACTCTGTCTCTGGTTCAAATACATAGAAATTTGATGATGTTGTTGGTGTTATCCTTAGTGATAAAATGCAATGGAAAAGCATAGGTGAGACTTCAACATCGGGTAATGCTTTGACTATAGAGAACAGGGGAAGAAAAAAGGAGAGAGGAAAAATCCCAACAAATCGTGGAAAGTCATAAGGGAAGTCGAAGAAAGGAATATGTAAATCCAAAGGAAGTTTTGATTTCTGGAAATGTGGAAATCCAAGACACTTGAAGAAGGATTGTTGGTCTCAAAAGAGAAAACAAGGAGACAAACAACATGATGAAAGTAAGGAAGCTAATGTTGTAAGTAATAAATTATAGGATGCTTTAATTTTATGTTTAGATAATGTTAATGGTTCCTGGTAATAGATTTAGGGACTTCATTTCATGCCACCCCCATAGGAAATATTTTGTAGATTATGTTCAAGGTGATTTTGGACAGGTATATTTGAGTGATGATGAAACTTGTCAGATTGTTGGAAAAGGAAAGATAAAAATCAAGTTGCAAAATGGAAATGAATGGTTGCTAAAGGAGGTAAGGCATGTTCCAAATTTGAGAACTTTAATTTTTCTAGGACAACTGGGTAGTGAAGGATGCATAGTTACCTTTTCAGAAAAAGTATGGAAGGTCAATAAAGGTGCATTAGTAGTAGCTAAAGGCGAAAAGGTAGGCACATTGTATTTGTGTACTGGTAATACTTATTCTACCTTAGCTACTACAAAAAAAAATTCTACTGAGACAATTATAGCACTTACTAAAGGGACAAAAATAGAATTGTGGCACCATAGACTTGGGCACATGAGTGAGAAAGGGATGAAGATCCTTCACTCCAGAAATTTTCTACTAGGTTTGTTGCAGATTGACTTGGAGTTTTGTGAAAATTGTGTTTATGGAAAAAAAAAAGAGTCTGATTTCTCAAAGTTGGGAAAGAGAAGAAGAGTGAGAAATTAAAGCTTATACATTAAAATGTATGGGGACTAGCTCAGGTATCTTCTCTTGGTGGTTCTTTCTATTATGTTAATTTTATCAATGATGCAACTAGGAAAACATGGGTGTATTTCCTAAAAAAAAAATCAGAAGTATTTGAAACTTTTAAAAAGTGGAAAGCTTTGGTTGACAATGAGACAAGAAAAAAGTTGAAGTGTCTCAGATTTGATAATGGAGGCGAGTATTGCAGAAGAGAATTTGAAAATTATTGTTCATACAATGGAATCTGTAGGCAAAAAATGGTACCTAGAACCCCAAAAGAAAATGGTGTGTTTGAAAGGATAAATAGGACCATTATGGAGCGTGAAGGAAAATGAGATTGCATGTTGGACTACTCTTACACTTTTGGGCAGATGTTGTACATACCACCATTTATTTAATAAATAGGGAACCTTCAAATCCTTTGGATGGTGGCATTATAGAGGAGGCATGGATGGGTAAAAAGGCAAATTATTCATTTTTGAAAACCTTTGGATGTGGATATTTTTTCCATGTTGATATTGAAAATAGAACCAAGCTTGAGGCTAAGTCTAAAAAAGGTACCTTCATTGGATATGGAGTAGATGAATTTGGTTATCAGTTATGGGATTATGAAAAACATAAAATCATTAGGAGCAGAGATGTTATTTTCAATGAGAAGGTCATGCATAATGATCAGCTAGAGGAAAAGATGCATGAACGGGCCAAAAAGGAATATGTGGTGTTGGATGAGATTCTAGAAAATAAAATGCCAGTGGTACCTGTTGCTCGACAACAACAAGTTATCCCATAGACTCCTGTAAGTGTTAGATGTTCTACAAGGATAACTAGACCTCTAGAAATATTTTCTCCATCGTTATATTTTTTATCATTAACTGATTCTAGTGAACCAAAAGGTTATGAAGAAGCAATGCAGGTAGATACCAAAAAGCAGTGGAAGTTAGGCATGAAAGAGGAAATGGATTCCTTGCTATAGAATCGGACTTGGGACTTAGTCCAATTGTCTGCAAGTAAAATAGCATTTCCAAATAAATGGGTTTATAGGTTGAAGGAAGAAGATGGAGGCAAGAAAAGATATAAGGCCAGACTCGTGGTAAAAGGTTTTGCAGAGAAAAAAGGTATAGATTTTGATGAAATATTTTCTCTGGTTGTAAAGATGACTTCTATTAGAACTATTCTAAGTCTTGTGGCTACGGAAGAATTGCATCTTGAAAAACTAGATGTGAAAACAAAATTTCTCCATGGGGATTTGGAAGAGGAAATATACATGCAACAACCACACGGATATGAGTCAAGGCTAATGAGGAATTTGTGTGCAGGTTAAAGAACATTTTGTATGGCCTGAAGCAAGCACCTCGACAATGGTATCTAAAATTTTGTAGTTTTATGGCTGAAAAAGGTTACAAAAGATGTCATTATGATTATTATGTTTATTTCAAGAAATTGGGTAATGGTAGTTGTATTATCCCATTGCTTTATGTTGATGACATGCTTGTTGTCAGATCTAACATGCAATATATTAATGAACTTAAGAAGAAATTAGAAAATGCATTTTCTATGAAGGATTTGGGTGCAACAAAACAAATCCTTGGTATGAGGATCACACGAGACAGGACAAACAAATTTTTTTGTCTCAAAGTGAGTATGTAGAGGTGTTGAAAATTTTTAACATGCAGAATGCAAAAGCAGTTAGTACATCTTTGCCTAGTCATTTTAAGTTGACTAAGGAGATGTGTCCAAAAATACAATAAGAGAAAGACAAAATGTATAAGATACCATATGCATCAATTGTTGGTCGCTTGATGTATGCAATGGTATGCACAAGGCTAGATATTGCACATGTAGTGGGATTCGTGAGCAAGTATATGAGCAATCTAGGAATGGAACATTGGAATGCGGTAAAATGGATTCTCCGATATTTGAGAGATACTACTTCAAAGAAACTATGATTTGGAGTAACAAATTCTACTCTAAAAGGATATTTTGACTCTGATCTGGTGGGTGATATTAATAGCAGGAGGAGTACTATAGGGGATGTTTTTACTGTAGGAGGTATTGCAGTCGACTAGATTTCAATACTGCAAAATTTTGTTGTTCTTTCAACTACTGAAGCTTAGTATGTTGCTATGGAAGCTAGCAAGGAGATGGTTTGATTACAACATTTTCTAGAGGAATTGGTAAACTGCTAAGAAGATAGCCTTTTGTACACTGATAGCCAGAGTTCCATTCATCTTGATAAGAATTCAGCTCTGTATTCAAAAACTAAGCACATACAACTCAGATACCACTTCATCCAGTCAGTTTTGGAGGATGGCTAGTTGAAGCTAGAGTAAATTCACACAAGTGAGAATCCTACAAATATGTTCACAAAGGCAATTAAATAGGAGAAACTAATTTCCTCATCAGTTTCGATTGGCCTTCACAACTAATAATGGTGGATATAAGAAACCATCCAGACCTATAATCCAGTGGGAGCTGCAAGTGCAATGGTGTCATCCAGGATTAGTCTCATTGTTTGGTGTGGAGTCTGATTAGTCTCCAAGTGGGAGATTGTTGGTATGTGGTGACTGATCATGCAAATATTGTACACTCATAATGTATCCTCGTCGCGGTTCAAGGCTGGGCCAATCCTTGAGTGGGGGTTTGGGGGTGATATCCCCTGATAGCTAGGGTTCAAGGGTAGTAGGCCTTGACAGCATGGGTTTGGGAGTGGCAACCCCCAATAGCAGGGGTTTGGGGGCATAGCCCCCAATTTTTTTTCCCTTTAACACATCAAATTTTTCCCTCCAACACGTCAAGGTTTTCCCATTAACATGTCAAATGAAAAAATGACTTTGTAAAACCCTAATTCTAGAAGATTTTCAAAAAAAACTTGTTATAAGTGGTTGGGATGTAAGTTGCAGTGGGTGTGATTCATAATATTGTAATCTATTTTTCACTAGATAATAAAATTATTGGGTGGTTGAGTTTCTGTTGATGTAGCCCATATTGGGTGAACCACATTAAAAAAATTTGTTGATCTCTTTTGTGTTATTATTCATTGCTATTTATGGGTTATTTAATCTACATATAATTGTTAATGTTTATTGCTCTAATCTGCCTGAACCCTAACAGTTTTTAATTGTGGAAATTGAATAGAATACCAATTTTTCTATTATTTCGATTCAAATTTTTTTAATTTTTAGGAATTGAAAATATTTTAAACCTTAGTTCAAAAACCAATGAAAACCCTAGTGAAGAGCATGGAAAACCAAACCCTTAGTAATCTCATCCACAATTCCTCAAAATCCTCCTCAAATACAAGAAAACCTAATGTCAAATTGAAAATAATAAAAGGTAACTCCAAGCTTTGATCAATAGGTTGAAAAATCTAAATGCAACTAGTTCCCATTGGACAACCCTCGCCATCTCATTGGAATCTATCATCTCTCATATATATTTTTTGAGTGGCCAAATTAACATGAGGGGGGAAGCTCGAGAATTTTATTCCTCAAAATTGTCATACCAACAAGTCAAAGAAAATAAAACATTAAAATATAATTTGTGTGCATTTTTCACTGATCCACAATCTAATACACCCAATACACACAAGTAGCGAGAGATTTTGTATTCATTGGTGCTAAAACCAAGTAATAAGGTAAAAAAATAGGACAAATGTGTTGGAAGTATGTCCTATATTGTCATTGATGTCACCATGTTGGTCTAGTACTTTGTACTGGTGTGCAGATCAAGCTTATCCCATCTAGTATTTGACTCAGTATTTTGGTCTACATATTCTCTCTGGTAATTAGTATGATCTAAGGTTTTGGGAAAAGGCTTATAATAGTTGGAAGTGTGTATGTATGCATTCTTAGATGTCCATATGTTTGGGTGATGTGTTGGCATCGGTTTTTATGATTACATTTCGGTATTAGGTGTATTGTTGGCCGACCTAATATTTAGTCTATAGCCCAACATGAATTGCGGATTATATGTGAGGCCTAGATTTGGTCCCAACCAACATGATGTTGTATGACACGGGTGAATTTCGGAAAAATATTTTTATGAAGCCAAAAAGTTATCACTTTCAAAATATGAATTGCATTTAATTAGGTTGACCTAATTAATGCATGCGGATATATCAAGTATATATGCAAGATGGTTAGAAGAAGATGGATGAGATGCAAAGCGAATGAAAAGAGAAAAGAAGGGTGAGTGAAGTGTGTGAATAGACAGTTGAAGATTAGTCTATTTTCATGCGAGCGAATACTCTGAGCATCAAAGGAATTGAATCTACACTTGTGGTGTAACTTCATCAGTTCAACTCTATTGGTTAGCCATTTTTGTTTACACAATTTATGTAGGTAGTGAGCCTCCATGTTTGGACATTGATTCCTTGTAAGCAGTGAGATTTTTGTAACTGGTGGTGAGCCTCCTTGTAACCGGTATTGAAATAACTATATATATTGTGAGCTAATCCTCACCATGGTTTTTCCCTCATTGGGTTTTCCACGTAAAATCTGGTGTTCTTGTATTGTGGAATCTCATGTTTTTTTATTTCTCTTATCTGTTCTATGTTGCAACAAATTAGAAGCATTTGTTCAATAAGTTTGTGTGGATACTAATTCACCCCTCCTCTCAATATTCGGTTTATTCAACAATTGGTATTAGAGCTTTGGTTCCTTTGGATAATTCTAATAGCTTGAGGGAGATCCTACAAATTGAACAAGTGGATAAAGAAGAGATCTAGACTTCCCTTGAAGATCTTGACAAGGCTGAAATTGAAAACGAAGATATGAAGGAAAATCTAGATGAAGTAAATGAGTGCATCTGGAAATTGAAAGAGCAGTTAAATAAATTCAAAGAAAGATACAAAGAAGTGAGTGAGCAATTTAAGCAAGAAAATTATGAGAATACCGGACTGAAATTAAAGATAGATGAAAAGAAGAAAGTTGAAGAGTGCTTGAAACAATGATACAAAGCAAGGCTGATGTTTTCTCTAGGCTTGAACAAGAAGTGATGAATCTAAAAACAAAACTTGAGAAAGAAAAACTTTGTGAAGAGGATTTCAAGACAAGCTCCACCAAGCTTGATGAATTAATAGCAAGACAAAAACTTCCTAAAGGAAAAAGTGGCCTAGGTAATGAAGCTGATGAAAATCCAGTAATCAATAAGAAGACTCAAGATAAAGGAAAGCATAAAAGAATCTCTGGAAAGAGATCACCTATCAAAAAACCAAATGCACAAAGGTACTCATCATTCAATGGTGTTTGTTTTTCATGTAATAAATTTGGTAATAAGGAAACTGGGTGTAGGAGTAGGATGAATCAGTTTATTGGTCCCTTCTCCGACAATGTTATACATGCAAGAAGATCAAACATAAATCTACTGAGTGCAGATCTTTGGTAAAGATGATTAGTCAAGTGATGAGGAGTAGGCTCAATGGAAAAGGGATGAATTAATCATTTGATGGCTATTGCTATACCTATAACATGTGTTTACATAAAGAAAATCAATGCAGAACAAAGATTAATGGAAATCAGACAAGGCAAATAAATATTGTTTGTTACTATCGTAAGAAACTAGGACATATGTCAAGAGTGTGCAGAAGTAGAAAGGACAAGCAGTCTGCTCCAGTGGAAGATAATAAACCAAGGGAAAAGATAAATAAGGAAGAGGTTAAGCAGGAAATGAGAAAGATATGGAAAAAGAAAGAAGAATTAGAGACTACTAATGCGTCTATACCCTCATTCGGTGCAGATGAATGCTTCGAGAATTAGACCTAGCATGGTCTTAGGGGGAGCTTCATCATAAAATCAATTAAACCCCTGGAATTTCAGTGTGTCAAATGCTAGCATGTGGATATGTTGTAAGGAATGATAGGACATAAGTGATACAAAAGAAACTGGAAGAAAAGGAGTGAGCATGTTCTTTTATGGAGTAAATTAGGGTTTCTCAGTGTAGAGTGGAAGAAAAGTTTGTCAGCTTTTTACAATTAATGTAAGTGGAAAATGATGGAGTCTAAAGGAAACTTCAAAAATCATTTTGATCATCAAATACATTCAAAGGATTTGCAGACTGACTTGGAACTCTCTTAAAGCATTTTTGAAGTGATTTGAAGCCCTTCAAGAGAACATTGTGAACATTTGAAAGCAGGTGATGAAAGTTTCCCTATCTCGCAGCTAAAGTGGAAGGTAATAGAAGAATTTTCTTGTTGAATTTTAAGATCTATAATGAAAATTTCTAATAGAGGGTCGAGTGGGAATATCCCTCTAAAGTTAAAAGGAGTCAAGCTGGATGAATTTGATCATCGCAAAATAAAGAAGATGGAATTAGGGTTGGAACCAAGCGACTTATGGAACTTAAAAACCCTAAGTTTGGATTTATGGGGAGAATTCCCTGGGATTGCTGACAGAGAATTTATCTTGTTCCTTCTGAGAAAATTCAAGGATGGAAACATTGTATTGGATAAATCCTATCCTATTACGAAGGAAGCAATCGAAGCAGTTATTGGATTTTGTAGCATTGGAGAACTTCCTGGACGAAATACTAAAAAATACAAGTAGAGGAAATGACGGAAGTTCAAAAAGATCCCCGAGCACTGTTGATTGATACTATTGTCAATTCCTTGGTTAGGTATGTTGCGTATGATATTTCTTACAAAAATTATTTTAGAAATCAAGAAAGCTCTACCTCAGCCATTGTAGTGTATTTGGCGCATAAAATTGTAAAAGAGAAAAAACAATTTGATCTGTGTAAGTTAATCCTTGAAAATATCATCGAGAACATATGAATGTCATTGGGAGAAGGATACCCATTCCATTTTGGGTCCTTGATTACATTTCTAATACTCTATTTTCTGAAATCGCTACTGGGAAAGAAAGATGTTGAGTGGGAATCTGGGATTCCCTTTGCAAGATAGATATGCAAACATTTGGAAAGTTTAGAGGATAAAGCAAGTGCATGTAAAAACGTTTTCTTATCCTTATAAAAATTAATGAGCTTTGGTGAAATTATGTTGAGTTGATTTGAGGAAGGTTCCTCCTCCAGAACAAAAGAATTGGAAGCAGACACTGGTGACTCTCCTCTAGGATCGAAGAAAAGAAAAGTTATCACCAAAAACATCATTTTTATTCCTGAAGAGAAAGAAGTAGAAGAAGAATCTCTTGTTGGATCATAATCTTCCGATCCAGATGGCATCTGGTCTATGTTGATAAAAGGGAAAATGAAGAAAATTGGTGATTTATGGAGTACGACCTCTCATGTTGACAGACTTAAAATTGATGATGCCTTAGTTGAATATCTACTTCATAAAGGTGTTGATGTATCTATCATTTATGATTCCTTACCTAAAAATTTAGTTGAAATAGTTGAAGAGAGAATGCTTCTTGAAGGTCGGGAAGGACGCAAGTTGGAAGCTTTGGTTGAAAAGAGATGTTCTAAAGAAAAGAAAAGGCTATCTAGACTGATCATGGAGACAAAGAAGTGTATAAAATAAATGTCAAACATATACAAATATTGTCTTTGGTGGCCTACTGCAGTAGATAATTTCAGAAGCAGAATTGAAGCAATTGAATCTGAAGTGAACAACATTGGAAAGAAGTTTGATATTTTGGAAGACAAAGAAGGAAAGAAAAGGCTGAGAATCAGTGAACTACAAGTGGAAATGATCATTGTACAGAGAAAAAGGGATGATGTAGTGAAGAACTTCTAGCTTCTTAAGGAAATTGTTGACGTCTGGTTAGACCATATTTTCAGAATACTCTCTGATGCAGAAGACTGTGAAAAACAATGTTCATCCACAGATTGGTCATCCTCCTTCACACTGTTGGCTCTATTAGAAAGTATGTGTACAAGAATGGACTATGAAGTATTTGAATGGAATAAATTATATCCCGTTATTAAAGAAAGGTACAAAAAGGTATTTTAGGTGAAAAGTACCATTTTGGTTTGAAAGAACTTTGAAAAATTAGATGCTTGAAAATTTTGAAGTTTTTGAAATTTTGAATGAATTTAAATCCTTGAACATCAGATGTCACCATGTCTACATCTTTTGGTGCCCTTTTCCATTGATGTCAAAGGGGGAGAGATTTGGAGAGATTTGGAAGGAATTTTTGGAGAGATTGAAGGAGAGTTTTCTTAAGACTTTTTGCACATGTTTCCATCAATTCCAAAGGGGGAGATTGTTGGAAGTATGTCCTATATTGTCATTGATGTCACCATATTGGTCTGGTACCTTGTACCGATGTGCAGATCAATCTTATCTCATCCGGTATTTGACTCGATGTTTTGGTCCACATATTCTCTCTAGTAATTAGTATGATCTAAGGTTTTGGGAAAAGGATTATAAGAGTTGGAAGTGTGTATGTATGTATTCTCAGATGTTCATATGTTTGGGTGATGCATTGGAATCGATTTTTATGATTACATTTCGGTATTAGGTCTATTGTTGGCCAACCTAATATTCAGTCTATAGCCCAACATGAATTGTGGATTATATGTGAGACCTAGCTTTGGTCCCAACCGACATGATGTTGTATGACATGGGTGAATTTTTGGAAAATATTTATACGAAGCCGACAAGTTATCATTTTCAAAATATGAATTGCATTCAATAAGGCCGACCTAATTAATGCATGTAGATATATATCAGGTATATATGCAAGATGGTTAGAAGAAGATGGATGAGATTCAAAGTGAATGAAAAGAGAAAAGAAGGGTGAGAGAAGTGTGTGAATAGATGGTTGAAGATTAGTCTGTTGTCATAGGAGTGAATACTCTGAGCATCAAAGGAACTGAATCTGCACTTGTGGTGTAAATCAATTCAACTCTGGTGGTTAGCCATTTTTTTTTACACAACTTTTGGAGGCAGTGAGACTCCATGTGTGGACAGTGTGTCCTTGTAAGCAGTAATATTTTTGTATTTGGCAATGAGCCTCCTTGTAACTAGTATTGAAATAACTATATATATTGTGAGCTAATCCTCACCATGGTTTCTCCCTCATTGGGTTTTCCACGTAAAATCTAGTGTTCTTGTGTTGTGGAATCTCATGTTTTATTATTGCTCTTATCTGTTCTATGTTGCAACAAAATTAGAAGCATTTGTTTAATAAGTTTGTGTGGATACTAATTCACCCCCCCCCTCTCAGTATCTGGTTTATTCAATAAGGTGGTGGAAATTTTTTGACCATCCTCAATGCAACAACAATGAGGTTCCAATGTATTTTTGAGGAAACTCTATTGTGATTTTTTCCTCAATGAGATCCTGAATCACTTTGACATGTGTGACTTCCAAGGTAGAGGTGGGAGCTTTGCATATGATAGAGAGGGGCACATCATGCTCAAGAATAGGCATAGAGAACCCTTTCTAGGCCATACATTCAAAATGTTATGATCCATCCCATTGTGAAGGAGAGTGTTGAGATGGATACTCTACTATCTATCAGCTCCCTCACATAGACCTTATTAAAACATAATAGGCCTTTAGCATAGGGTGAAGAGGGTGAGGTTCCTTGATCTCAACGATCACCTCACATTTGTCGAAACAATGGTTTTGTCTAGGATTATGGGTCTAAGGATGCTCAGGATGCATGGAGCTAGGAGTAGGACACGTCCTTATTGGATAATATGGTGTTCATAGATGAGCTACTAAATAGGACATTTGGAATTAATGGATAGGTGATTTGAATAAGGTTAAATGCAATTTACTATATTTCATTTTAAAATATAAGATTCACCATATTCATCTATGATGATTAAAATTAATGTAAATGGTATGTTATACAAATTTAGGGTTAATGTGTTCATCTTACATCTATCAACTCTTCAACTCCCAATTACGTGGCCATGTTATGTCCACAAGTATGTTGTAATAAAGAAATATTAAATAGTAAAAGAAAATATGTTTCCTTATATGAATGGTAATATTAAAATTCATAGTTGATTATGAATAAGTGGATTTTGGACCTTCAACATCAAGACCTATTAGTGGGAGCGTTCATACAAGTTTCACTAAGGTAAGCTTAACTTTTTTTAATTATTATGTTTGTAAATCATGTTAATACACTACAACAAATCCCTATGATTAGCTCCCTTTTTTGCTCCATTTTTTGCTTCCACTCACTGTTTTAATGTATTTTTCTCCAATTTTTTGAAAAAGTTGGTGCTATTTATCGGCCTAGCACCATTTTTGGCATTTTTTGCGTCCATCAGGGCAAGTAGGTGCTTAATCAAGCACTAATTAGTGCCAGATTTAGCATCGGGTTTAGCACCAAATTTAGCACCAGGTTTAGCGCCGGGTTTAGCGCCAGGTTTAGCAACGCCAGATTTAGCTCTAGATTTAGTGTCAAATTTAGCGCCAGATTTAGACAATGCCATATCGGTAAGAGATATTAACTTGTCCCATGGACACTGGCAACAAGCATCAAAGGAAAATAAGATCTAATGTCGATGAGACATTGAGATATTGGTAAGACAAATAAGATTGTCTCATCGACACTCTTCAAGTAATGATCAAAAGTATACACCGCTATACCACTGCGAAGGTGAGAAACATATGTAGTAGAGCGGTATACACCACAACCCCGCTACTAGAAGGCTTCCATTGGGTGCTGGTATACCGCACTACTACTAGACAGTCAAAATCCTCTCATGGTATGGCAGTATACACTACACTAGCACCAAGCAGTAAGAAATCTCCCACGGTATGGCGGTATTAGGCAGTCCAATTTAGTGCCAAATTTAGCATCAGATTTAGCCAATGGCATATTGGTAAGAGATATTAACTTGTCTCATCGACATCGACAACCAACATTAGAGGAACATAAGATCTAATGTTGATGAGACATTGAGATATCAGTAAGACAAATGAGATTGTCTCATCAACACTCTTCAAGTAATGATCAAAAGCATACACCGCTATACTATCGAGAAGGTGAGAAACATATGTGGTAGAGCGGTATACACCGTAACCCTGCTACTAGAAGGCTTCTATAGGGTGGCAGTATACCGCGCTACCGCTAGACATTCAGAATCCTCTCGCGGTATGGTGGTATACACCGCACTACCACCAGGTGATGAGGTAAAAATAACCTCATCATAATAAAATCTAGAAAGCTTACTTTTGCTAACTCAATCCTCAGCCTGTGCCAAACTATTAAACTTTAGGGAAGTAATTTCTTATTTTAAGGAAAATTATGCTTTCTTTTGATCAATTGAGGAAATTTACCAAAGCAGGTTTAATGGGTTGACTTGAGAATTTTTGTAGGGAATAACAGGTCATCATGCAGTTGTTGCAGAAGTTTAGCCAGCACGTGCCTCAAGAGTAATGTTGTGAACCCACTCCTAGATGCCTGGATGATGCACCGAAGATTTAATTTTTGTTCTTTAAATTTTGTTGTTAAAAACTTTATGGCTCTTCTCAAGCCTTCTACATGTTTATGAGCTTTAAAGACATCGAAGTTAGTTTTAAGTTGAGGAAGACTTTTTCAATTGCTATCCATGCCATCTTAAATTTAGGATTTAGTTATAAATTTATCTATAAAACTATAATTTCAAAAGTGATGAATAAGACAAAGAGGAAGTATCGTTGTGTTGTTCATATGGTTTTCCAAATACTATTATCTGATTTTTGTCTATTAATAATCTATTGAATTATGAATGATGAAGATTGTATGTAATGGGTATACTCCAGAACTAGTAGCTTATGTGATTTTAAGATGAGGTGTTAATCCATGAGCTGGCCACTTGAGGGAAGTAGTTTAGATAGATAAGTATTTTTATGTTTTGTTGTTTCATTTGTTAAAGCTAGATATATGTTTAGTAGAAGTAATTGAGTTTGTTAAGAGTGGAGCCTGAAGTTTTGGAACACTATTTTTTTTCATTAGTATGAGTTATCTTTCCTAGTTGATAAAATCCTTTACTGTTAAAAATGTTTCATTGTTTGTTTACTTACTTTTTTGCTTCCATAGTATATTAGTTGTTTGGTTTGCTTGTCTCTATGTTTTCTAGTTTAGTTGTGTTGCTTTCTAAATTAGTTATCTTACAATTTTTAATTTAGTATTTCATGTTTATTTTAGAGTAGGATTATTTTCTAGTTAAATAGGAATGGCCTTAAATTAAAATTGACTCTAATAGTTGATAAAACATAAAATATAAAATGAGTTTTCCAAATCATCTTCTTCTGCAAATTTCCTTGGACACTGCCCGGTCGACTAATTGACATTCAATTATTCTAAAGTAGTAGGACCTAACAACAACCTATCAATTTTTGGCGTCGTTGTCGGGGACTCTTAAAAAGCCTTTGTGCTTAAGTGTTATTAGGAGACGGTGTGAATACAAATTTTTATGCCAAAAATTTCTCAGTCGGCTTCCTTTTCTGCATGGTCTGAAAAAGAGGCCCTCACGGATGTTTTATACCAAAGACCCCCCCAAAATATGTACCAACCATATCTAGGGAAGCCCAAGGCTCAGAAGATAACACTTCTGAAGAATTATTTGAGCCTACTCCACCTGAGGCTTTCCATTATTTACCTATCGATAAATTGGCAGAACAACCAGTTATAGAGGAAATTATTTTGAGGAACATACTCTTCTGGACATCATGGGAGATCGTAGAGCTGAACCTAACCACAATGAACCTCAGCCTCCTAGAACATTTACCTATCCTATTATGCTAGATGCTGACAATGATACTGTCATGAAGAACATTTCCCCAACTTTCCTTCCAACCTTCCATGGTTTATCCTTGGAAGAACCAGACCAATTCCTCTTTGAGTTTAAAGTCATGTGTCAGACTTATGATTACAAGAATGAAAACCAAAAGTTGAAGCTCTTTCCATCAACTTTGAAGGACTCAACAATGTGTTGGTTTATGGGATTGGGTTCTGGTAGTATAACATCTTGGGGGGAAATGGAGATTGTCTTCTTGCAAAAATACCAGAGTTATTGTAGAGTAACTGATCATAAGGAGGAGTTGTTTAAACTAAGACAAAATGAGGATGAAAGTTTAGAGGATTATCTTGATAGGTTCCTCTTCCTCTCCAAAAGATGTGGAGAAACGGCCATTAGCATTGAGATTCTCAAATTAATTTTTCTTAAAGGTCTTGATGATGACACTCAAAGAAATCTTGATTTAATGGGGAAAGGTGATGCGTCTCAATTAACTCTTGAAGAAATATGTGAGTTATGTTGGAATTTCTCCCGTACTTGAGGAGGAATCCACAAAACTAATCTTTTTAGAGGGTCTAATGAGATAGGTAAGCTCTGCGAAGAAATAGAAAATCTAAAAACGGACATTCTCGAGTAGTTGAATACCACATTAGATGGTATACAAGATAAAACTCGCAACCCTAAGACCTTGTCAATTTATTGTCCAAGGTGTTGGAATAAACACCTATTGTGTGAGTGTCCTTCGGATAAAGTCAATGTTTGTAAACTGTGTGAGAAAAACCATCCTACAAATCAATGTGAACTTCTATCGGATATCAAGAATACTAAGAAAAAACCATTCAGGTTGAAGAAGAAATAAATTCCTTAAAACAACATCAAGGAGGTAATTTCCCTTATGGAAAAAATTATAATCCTACATGGAGACCACAAAATAACTGGGCTCATAATCAATGGACTCCATCTTGGAATCAGTCACCTCCACCTCAACCTAACTGGCGAACTCCTTATTGGGGATCCCCTGAATGAGAAAACCACACATGGGGAAATAGGCAGTGGTCAAATCAACCCCAACAACAGTGGTACCAGCTACATGCTGCCCCCCAATGGAATCAGGCACAAAATTAGTTTTATACTTAACCTAGGAGGAATCAATGACAAAATCTGTTACCTCCAGCTCAAAACCCTCCTCAGAATGAGCAGGTAAACCAACCTCAGCTTCCAGCGCAACCGCTTTCCAATCCTAAGAATAATCACCAGAATACTCTAGTCTACTCTACCGAACATGAAAATTTTATAGGGCTTAATGCGATACACTTCAAAAATGTGCAATTGTGTTCTAGTCGAACTCTTCAACCTCCAACCATTGAAGAAATAGTACAGGAATATGAGCCTAAAATTCCAATAAAAGACATGTCGTCTAATTAGGATACCACTCCTAAAGACAAAGAGCCTTTTTCAGCGACAAGGGCTGCTAACTTATCTCAGGGGGAGGAAGGTCAGCCCTTAAGTCAACATAAGGAGGATCCTATTCCAAAGGAGAAAGGGATGGCACAATATCTGAAATGTTTAAAGTCTATGACTCTGGAAGATACTCCAAAAGTATCCTTGGCCACAGAAACTGCATTAATTCAGGAGATTAAGCAGTTACAAATTGAAGTTCTTTTATTGCAAGCAATAAAGGAAATTCCTAAGTTAAACCAATTAATCAAACAAATATGTATCAAAACACCAGGGAGGAGGTCAAAAAAGATAAATATCATTCATATTGATGGTTATTTAGTTGATTTTTTATCTGCAAAGGTTATCACTCTGAAATATGATGATCCTGGGAGTCCACTTATAACCATTACAATCAACAAGGTAGCAATACCAAATGCACTAGTAGATCTAGGGTCAGCTATTAACGTGATGACTGTGGATGTAATGTAAAAATTAGATTTAACTAATTTACATCCTACAACCACATTCTTACAAATGGAAAATCAGTCTATAGTCATCCCAAAGGGTGTCATTAAAAACATCCTTGTCAAAGTTGATGGATGGGAATATCCAGTTGACTTCCAGGTAATCCAGTCGCTTACACCGAAGGATAGCTATCCTATAATTCTTGGAAGACCTTAGCTAGCCATGGTTGCTACTAAGATTGATTGTAGGGAAGGGGGAATGACCATTTCACATGGTCAATATAGTAAATATTTGTTCTTATATCCCCCTGCTAAGCCTACTAAGCATGAAAAAGTTTGGGTTGATGAACCTGAGGAAACCAATGGTTCAAAGATTTTAGCCTCCCTAGCCATGGTAGTAATTAAACAGCATGGGGAAGAACTATAAGAAGAGTTAGTAAGCGACATTGCACGACATGCTATAACCCCAAACGAGGAAGAAATGATGGATTCTCCAAGGATTTTCGGGCAACCAATTGATATAAATGGAATGGAGCACATTTATCCTACAATGGGAATGTCGTGTCCCTTAGCAAATATGATTCCCATAACAAGTTATTTCTTTGAAGACGTCACGAGATTTCACAGGCTTATACCTCATAGTTTTCCTCTCAACAAGTTGTTGCGACCTATGTATACTGTCACCTCGGTCCATCCTGGAGCAAAATCAATAATGCTATTACCAGGAAAAACTTTGAATATCAATAGTTGGTTGACAAAAACTCAAGAGGATAAGTTGTTTAATGTGTTGGTTCTAAGGTCTAAAGATTTTTCTTGGGTTTATAAAGACATGAGGGGAATTCACCCAAGTGTTTGTACTCATCACATTTACACTGACATTAGTATAAGGCATGTTCGCCAGCCGCGGAGGAGATTCAATCCTACATTAAAGGATTTGGTCAAAATTGAGATTGAGAAACTCCTTTGTGTTGGGTTTATGTATCCAATCTCTAATAGTAAGTGGGTATCACCTATGGTGGTGGTTCCAAAGAAAAATGGTAAGTGGAGAATCTGTGTAGATTATCGAGAACTCAATAAAGCCACTTATAGAGATTATTTTCCCTTACCATTTGTTGATCAGGTTCCAGACAACTTGGTTGGGAGGAAATATTTCTCCTTTCTTGATGGATTTAGTGGTTACAATCAAATACAGGTTGCTCCAAAAGACCAAGACAAAACCACGTTTACCTACCCATGGGGCACATTTGCATATAGGGTGCTTCCTTTTGGACTATGCAACAATCTAACGACCTTCCAGAGAGTCGTTCTTTCCATATTTTCGGCTCTCGTTAATGACTGTGTCGAGGTCTACATGGATGATTTTACAATCTATGGGTCAACATATGACATAGCTCTTCAGAACCTAGATCGAGTTCTACAAATTTGTGAGGAAAATAGACTATCCCTTAGCCATGAGAAATGCTTAATAATGGTGGAACAAGGAATAGTCTTGGGTCATCATATTTCCTCTGAGGGAATAAAGGTCGATCCTAAGAAAATTGAAGTCATCCAACAGTTGACTATCCCTCAAACTCAAACAGATGTAAGAATTTTTCTTGGACATGCTAGTTACTACAGAAGGTTCATTGAAGGCTTCAGTAAAATTGTAGCTCCTATTTTTTCTCTTCTACAAAAAGAGGTAGAATTTTTTTGGACACCTGAGTGTCAGCTATCATTTGAAACCATAAAGGAAAAGCTTATATTTGCTCTTGTTCTATGAGGACCAAATTGGAGTATCCCCTTCCATATCTATGTAGATGCTTCTGATGATACTATTGGTGTAGTTCTGGGATAAGAAGATGAGAATGGGGGAAAGTATGTTATATATTTCATCAATAAAAATCTTACTCCTGCAGAAAGGAATTATACAACAACAAAAAAGGAATTCCTGGTTGTTGTTCATGCCATAAAAAAATTCCGCCATTACATTACAAGGTATAAGGTTACAGTTTATATAGACCACTCAACTTTGAAGTACCTAATGAACAAACCTATAGTTAATGGTTGAATTATGAGATGGTTATTGCTTCTTTAGGAGTTTAATGCCACGATTCTTGATAAACCAGGGAAATATAATGTGGTAGCAGATTTTTTGTTTTGAATCAAACATGAAGAAGATGACAGTACTCCTGTACAGGATGATTTTCCAGATGAAAATCTATTTGTAGTTTTTGTAAAATCACCTTGGTTTGCAGATATTGCTAAATATTTAGTTGCTTCAGAGATACCTCCTGGATTCACGATGAAGAAAAAGAAGTGTCTAATCAAGGAAAGTGCCCCATTCAAGTGGATCAATGGAATTCTATTTCGTTGTGGACCTGATATGATCCTAAGAAGATGTGTGAGAGTGGACGAAACCTACAACATTCTAAGGGCCTATCATGATGATCCTTCGAGAGGGAATTACTCTGCAAAGAGAACTTCCCATAAAGTCTTAGGTGTCGGGTACTATTGGCCCTCAATGCATAAAGACATTAAGAACTATGTTCATCATTTTGATGAATGTCAGAGGTTAGGAAGACCAACTGCTTCTTTGGAAATGTCATTACTGCCACAGGTAGTGCTCGAACCATTCAAGAAATGGGGTTTAGATTTTATCGGACCCATAGATCCTTCCTCTCAAGGGAAAGAGTACATATTGGTTTGCACTGACTACCTGACAAAATGGGCTAAAGTTCAAGCCTTATGTGTAGCTAGGGAAGAGAAAGTCACAGACTTCCTCTATAATAGAATCTTCCTTAGATTCGGAGCCCCTCGAACTATCGTCACTAATCAAGGACCCCAATTTATGTCCAAAGTGCTCTTAGCGTTTACCAACCATTTTCAGCAAAGCCATAGGAAGTCATCCCCTTACCACCCTCAAGTGAATGGCTAGGTAGAAGTAACTAATAGAGAGCTTGAAAAAAATTTAACGATAACAGTTTCTTCTGGAAGAAAAGATTGGGTCAAGAAACTCCCTGAAGCTGTATGGGCATACAACACAACCTGGAAATCTACGACTAGATTCAACCCCTATGAGATCATTTTTGAGAAGAATCCTCTTCTTCCCATTGAGTTTTAACTACAAACTCTACGAATGACTATGGAACTAGGTTTAGATTTAAAATGAGCCCAAGTTGAACGAGTTCTACAACTAAGTGAATTGGATGAACTTAGTTTAGACATCGTCCATCAAACTAAACTAATTCAACATCAACGGAAAGTGTGGCACGACAAACATATTAAGGACAAGGAGTTTAATAATGGGGACTAGGCCCTGTTATTTGATTCAAGATACAAGGATCATAAGGGAAAGCTCAGGACTCACTAGTTGGGACCTTATGAAATTGATGAAGTCTTTTCGAACGAAACTATTCGGTTGAAACCAATAGATGGTGACACACAAAATCTTTTGGTTAATGGTTATTGCTTACGTGTCTACCATAAGCCAGTCAACAGGGAAGACTTTACAAGGATGGTGGAAATGCAGGGCAAGGTCCAATGTGTTGACTTTGCCAAGGCAGAGTCTATTTGGTAACAATGATGTTAATATATATATATATATATATATATATCTAATTCAAAAATGTGCAATAAAAGGACATGTATGCCAATATATTTTCCTTCATTAAATATTTCTTCATTTTTGGACTTAGATAATTTTTCATTCCATTTTGCAGGACTTCTCAAAAAGAAGAGAATAACTTCTGGAGCACCCTTCCAAGATGCTCCGGAGCATTATTATGTCAGTACCTGATGCTCCAGAACTTGATGGTCTTCAAACAAGATACTCTAGAACTTGTACAAATCTCATCATGTCGAAGAGGTCTTCTACACTAAGGTCCAAAGCTCGGGAAATCCAAAAATTCTTCTCCATAGCACTCCACCTTTCATTTTGTTGCTGCTTTGGCCGCATCTTTCAGCGATGCTCTGGAACCTTTCATTTTGTTGTTGCTTTGGCTGTATCTTTCAACGATGCTCCCAAACCTTTCATTTTGTTGTTGCTCCGGCTAAATCTTTCAGCGATGCTCTAGAACCTTTCATTCCTTAGCTACCTCGATTGCATCTTTCGACGATGCTCCGAAAATTCCATTTCATTTTTGTTTCGGTCACACCTTATACCAGTGCTCCGGAACCTCCATTTCATTTCTGTTTCGGTTGCACCTCACACCGATGCTTCAGAACTTATGCACTCATTTCAAGCGCGATGTCAACTTGAATTCTCTAGAACTTGTTTATTCATTTTCTACCACCTTTTTTATAAAAAAAAAAATCGCGATTCCTCCGCCAAAATATCTCATACATCTGTCTTTCTATTTTTACTTTAGTCATAAATAAGCCACCCAATTTTGTACTCCTCATTGATAGCTCTATCACCCATAGAATTTTGCACCCATATCATAATAATTTTTTTGTCACCTCAGCCAATGCCTTCACGTCATCCTATCAAATCTATAAGGTATAAGATCTTCGAACGATCACAGAACGCAAGAAAGTATTAATTTTTTCTTTAAGTAGGTAGTTATTTTTGAATAAATAATAATTAATTGGCACGAACTTCACTCTCAATTTAGCAATTTGTGCCACTTGGTGATCAACTACTTGTACGGAAAAACCTTTCGCAAACCTCCATGCAGATTGGAAATCATTGAAGCGTAAGCTGCAAATAAAACAAATAAGTGATTTTAGAGGCAATATTTTCAAAAACCTGCGTGAAAGCTCTGTGCTAGAACTGAAATCTTTTGCAGAGTGTGAAATAAGGAAATGGGGGGTGGTAAAAGAAAGGCAGAGCCAGATTCAGCAGAAAAATTGTTGGGATTGAGTAATATCTCTAGGTTGTTCGAGGAAGCAGGGTGGATAAACTTCATCAGAAAATTTGAAGGCTATAATGAAAAGCTGGTAAGATCTTTTACTGAGAACTACACAAATGGTGAGGTGGTACTTCATGGGAAGTGTTTCAAGGAAAGTTCCAAAATTATTTCCCGCTTATTTGGATTAGAGTTAGCAGGCATAAATATAAAAGAAACCTCTCAAATTACGTAACATAAATTATCTAAATTATTTGTTAGAGAGGGAGACCCACACCCAATGGTAGTAATAAGTACCAGGGGAAAAAATAAGGGGTTCCAGAGAACCTCCATATTAGAACCCTAGGGTACTGTTGTTACATGGATTATAAAGTATTTCACTTATGAGGGTTAGCTTACTATAGTTGTAGGGCTTGCCTTTTGTATTTTGACTCACTTACGTCACAGGAATGAGGACCCAACTCTTAGGGTTAATATGCCTGAATTCTTGTGTGATTCATTAAATACTTCCATAGAAAGGTATAAAACAGGGACTGGGCCTTTAAAACATCACAGGTTAATTCAGCTAATTTGCAAGTACCACTTCTGTAAGAAACCTGAAGGAAAATGGGAGAAATTTTTAGAGAAAATGGAGAAGCTTGCAATTGCAAAAACCATAGAATCAAGGGAACCGTCCCACCAGGCTATTCCATCATCTAGAGCAATTTCCCCTAAGGGCTCTTCAGCTCCGGAAGCTCTTAATCCCACCACTCCTCGTGAGGATTTTCCAAACCTTTGTGGTGATGAATTCAAAGCCCCCGACCTGCTAGAACAAGTTGATATTATTTATTCTGACACAAGTAAACCCAGAAAGAAGAAAACAGGGAAAAATAAAACACCTGTCATTTTCCAAGAATTGCCTCCACTCAGAAGGAGTAAGCAATTGGCTTCTGAATTCTCTGAAACCCCAATACAGGGTAAGGAGGGAAGTTCACAAAAGAAAAGGCCTAAGTGGCCACCTGAGCCCATAGAAATTTCAGAGCATGCCAGTGAAGAGGAGGTACCCCTAAATAAAGAAGATTCAAGTGAAGTGTTCCCTTTCCATTCTGCACATATGGAGGAAATCTCCAATGCTGAAATTCAAGGAAGAGAACCTAAGGGGGATGGCGGTGTGCCGGAAAATTTATCACCCATTGTAAATAAAATTGTTGGAACAGCTGAAACAAGTAGTTCCATTGCTGAATTAGAAAAGTGTATAGTAGAAATTGATGATTTACAAAGACAATTGTCTAAAAGTAATGAATTTATAGAATTGCAGAAAGAAGAGTCCGCTGTGCAAATTGCTATAATAAATAAAAGAGATCAAGAAATAAAGGGCTTGAAGCTTCAATTGCAAGAAAAGGACTCAAAAATCTATAAGTTACATGAGCAAATGCAGGAACATAATCAAAAGCATAAAACTTATAGTGTTGACATTGCACACAAAGATGTAGAAATGGAAAGAATAAAACAAAATTTCATGTTCATGCTCATAGCTTTCGAGGAGGACAAGAAAATAAAAACTGAAGAGTTGAACGCTTCCATCAGTAGGGTAGTTGAACTAGAACATAACTTGAAAGAATGCACTATGAAACCTCAAATGGAGTCCAAAGAAATTCAGACTGAACCAATTGTAACTGATTGGTTCCAGGTCCACATTCCACCTCTGCTAATGAAATGGATGGAAAAATGTTACTTCCTCAGGAATGTCCAAGCTGAAAATCACAAGCTAAAGAAGGAATTGGTGCTCTTGAAGGAGTCATTTCACAGGGCCTATAGAGGGAAGCAGGATGCATGTCAACTTGTGGACTATTTGTTGAATTGTAGAAGACCATCAAGAATTTACTCAATATTTTTGAATGAACAATGGCTAAGATGGAAACTGTTTAGGATCTATAACGATCACCCCTATGAGCCTAATGATAAAGAGTTTGTTAAAATATTTGTAGAATCGACTCCTGAAGACCAAGATTTCATTTATGAATTCTTTCTCATGACTTGTTATTAGAAAATCATACAAATTTTTTTATCATTTTGTTTGTTGGAGAGGTAGAACTGAGGGAATTTCTCTCCACCATGAGGAATCAAATTCATTGGCAGGATAAAAAAAAAGACTTTGCATAGGAAGAGAGAACAGTGGATCTCCAAATAAGATCCCCAAATTCAAGGCCTCATGGGTTCAAAGCTACATTTTTGTCTCTCCTTGTTAATGAAAATATGAAGGAAAGGTATGACAACAGACTCAAGCTGTGTTATGACAATTTCATGGCAAATGGACAAAAATTAATTGGAAAAGCATGGCATGCTTGTGAAGAAAGATTAACCCCTCTACCAACTTACTTAAAGAAAAGAGAGGTTATTTCCCCTCTAAATATCAGGTGGTCATTCAGAAGGGCAGATGCTCTAGTTAAAATCTTGAAGAATCTGAGGACAAAATAGATAGGAATGAAATACAGACCTACCTTGCTACTTAATCCACCCCTGGCCTTCAATATTTCCATAGATCAGAATGACAAAATTTTCAGTGAATGGAGGGAGAGTGTGATGTTTCACAAAGGGTTCATTCATAAACTTGAAGTTTTCGATGCATGAGCTAGGGAGACACATGATCTCAGTACTCTTTATGAGGAATGGAATAGGACTTAGGGGTTTAACTATGGAGCAAGGGGGCCTGCCAAAAATTAGGTAGGGGAGGAAATGATGAGGTAAAAATAACCTCATCATAATAAAATCTAGAAAGGTTACTTTTGCTAACTCAATCCTAAGCCTGTGCCAATTTATTAAACTTTAGGAGAAGTAATTGCTTATTTTAAGGAAAATTATGCTTTCTTTCTTTCTTTTGATCAATTGTGGAAATTTACCAAAGCAGGTTTAATGGGTTGACTTGAGCATTTTTGTAGGGAATAATAGGTCATCATGCGGATGTTGTAGAAGTTTAGCCAACATGTGCATCAAGAGTAATGTTGTGAACCCACTCCTAGATGCCTGGATGATGCACCGAAGATTTAGTTTCTTTTCTTTAAATTTTGTTGTTAAAAACTTTATGGCTCTTCCCGAGCCTTCTACATGTTTATGAGATTTAAAGACATCTAAGTTAGTTTTAAGTTGAGGAAGAATTTTTCAATGGCTATCCATGCCATCTTAAATTTAGGATTTAGTTATAAAGTTATCTATAAAACTGTAATTTCAAAAGTGGTGAATAAGATAGAGAGGAAGTATCGTTATGTTGTTCATATGGTTTTCCAAATACTGTTATCTGATTTTTTCCTATTGATAATATGTTGAATTATGAATGATGAAGACTGTACGTAATGGGTAGACTCCAGAACTAGTAGCTTATGTGATTTTAAGATGAGGTGTTAACCCACGAGCTGACCACTCAAGGGAAGTAGTTTAGATAGATAAGTATTTTTCTGTTTTGTTGTTTCATTTGTTAAATCTAGATATTTGTTCAGTAGAAGTAATTGAGTTTGTTAAGAGTGGAGTTTAAAGTTCCAGATCACTATTGTTTTTCATTAGTATGAGTTATCTTTTGTATTTGATAAAATCTTTTACTGTTAAAAATGTTCCATTGTTTATTTACTTACTTTTTTGCTTTTGTAGTATATCAGTTGTTTAGTTTGCTTGTCTCTATGCTTTCTAGTTTAGTTGTGTTGCTTTCTAAATTAGTTATCTTACGCTTTTTAATTTAGTATTTCCTATTTTTCTTAGAGTAGGATTATTTTCTAGTTAAATAGGAATGGCCTTGATTAAAATTGACTCCGATAGTTGAAGATAAAACAGAAAATATAAAATGAGTTATCCAAATCATCTTCTTCTGCAAATTGCCTTGGACACTGCCCGGTCGACTAATTGACATTCAATTATTCTAAAGTAGTAGGACCTAACGATAACCTATCACCAGGCAGTAAGAAATCTCTCATAGTATGGCGGTATATTGTGCTACCATACCTCTCTGACAATTATCCAGCAATACAGAGGTAAAAGAATGAACTTAACACTTATGAATTTAATAGATAATAGTAATTTTTTATTATAAAATATATGTATTTTGTTTTCTAAATTGTTTGAATATTAAAAGATTTAATGATTAAACATATTTGAGTTTTTTCACATCAATATTTTTTCCACCATGATGAGTTAGAACAAAATACCCAAGCCCTAATTTTTAACTCTCATTTTCACTTGGTTTTTTCGAGCTCCCTTGCCCTGCACATGCCGCCATCATTAGAGTTTGAAACCTCGAGCTTTCTGAAGGAGTATTTGTCAATTTTCTCACTGATTTTGAGATTTTTCTTCACATAATATTTTTTTGAGGCTGAATCAGGTAAATCTTTCATGGTTCATCATTTGTTTCCACTTATCCGAATGTGTTTTCAAAGACATTCCTTCTTGAATTCTCATGCATTTTTCTCTTGCTTTACTCTGTTGATGCCTTGCTTGTCTTGAGGCTAACATCAAAGCACTTTTGGATCTCGCATTTCTTCGAACAACAAGAAGTTGAGTAAGTTTCTATGCACCATTTCTTTGTATCTTACCTCTTTTTTCTGTCAAAACAAGCTTGATTTGGACTCAATAGATACAAATGAATGGGTGTTTTATTTCTACCATGCATCCTTATTTTGTAACCCTTATATCTTGGCTCAGCTTCTCTGGACTTAGATCACTAGCAAAATAAATGAAACAAATCATACTCTCCATATTTGGTTTGGTCAAACGATGAAAGATTTTTTTATTTCTGCATTTTTTATCTTTCTTGGTGATAGCTTGGTCGCGGCCTCTCTAGAATATTTTTTCTATTTCCAAAAAGAACAGAGTGTAAAATTTTCTTTATTATATTTTTGAGCCTCCTTCATGGCTCCATGATTATGGTTGTGGGCTCTATTCAATGGCATTTTGGGTTTGTCTTTGATATGGGGTTTTTTGAAAACCCGTGAATCATTTTACTTGGCAAATTTGGAAGAAAGGAGTTATGTATTCGGCTGCCATGATGAACTAGGGTTTGAGCATTCTCTATGCATTTTTCAATTGATTCATCCATGGTTGGGTTTGAAACCCTCCTACAACTGGATGGTAAGTTGCTTCTTGAGTATTATGTAGCATTTTCACTCCATTTTCAAAGGGTTTCGAGGCTTCTTGGTCGTGACCTCTCTATTTTTTCTGATGCATTCTTCTCTTCATTTATTCTATGAAATATTTTATTGCTCTTGGCCACCATGATTGAGTTTTCTGAAGCTTCCCATGGTGAAAAATAACTTGCATATTCAATGAAAACAAACAAACTCGAGCTCGGGTAAGCTCTATGTCGATGTATACCTTGATTTTCTCTTTTGTTTTCTGTGAATCAAAGCTCATTTCGAGCTCTCTCCATTTAGTACAATGGTGAAAATTCTCTATTTTTCTATGTTTTCATGCTTCATTCTTGTATGCTCAGTCTCTGGTCTTTCTGTAAGAAAAATGAAAAACCCTCTATGGAAATTGTATTTTCTTCAAAAGATAGTATTTTATGTACAATGGAAGAAATACCTTTGTTAATGGTTGTGGCCATGCTTGCATTAAATTTTGATTTCCATAAGAATTTTCTTAAAAGGAAATATGGCAGTGCTCCTTCATTTCTAGGTATTTTTCTATTTCTAAGGGTTTGTTTCACATAGGTCGAGGCTCTATATTTCCTTTCTTGGAGAAAATGAATACTTAAATCTTCATCTTCTTTGTCATCTTTTGATTTAAATCATAGCATCATTATGCATGACTGCTATAAGCTTTCATGAACCTTTTGAGTTACATACACTTGTTGCATACTTTAATCTTATGTAGCCTTTAAAAGTGGAAATGGCACTGCATTACCTTATATTGATGATAGCTTGTCTTTGAATCAACAAAGTTCTTGCCATGTCCATAATCTCTTGCCAACATCATTAATGTCAACTTTTACATCACTTTATGCTTCATGTAGTTCTATCACCTTGCAATACTTCACATGTATCTTTTCACACTATTACTAGCATGATGAGTTGCTTTACCAAGTCTGCCCTTGACATGATTACCAAGAAATCCTTCTCAAAGACTGCCCTTCATGACTGTCCTACATTCATTTGTAGAATCATTGTTATCTCCTCAAACCATCATGCATTGGTTGTTTATCAAAGTGTGCACTGTAGTTGTTTGTGAATACTCAATGTATCAGTAGCAAGATGATTACCAATGCATGTTAGTTACTCATCTGCATCAATGTGCTTTCCTTCTCATGCATTGCTCTTCGAGACAACATACTGATATGATGGCTTTGTCCTTGCATTCAATTTGTCACCTTGTGTTGCTCCATGTAACTCGTGATAGATCTTGATAGCTCTTGATAACCTGTAAGACCTCATTGAGTAACTCAACCATAATGATTATCCATAATTGAACGTGATGCATATGTGCTTCAATGTTCATATTATCACATAAATCATCTGTTTCTTGGGAAGAGACAAACTGTTTCATTTTTGAATGATTGTTGTCCTTGTTCTTGTTCCCTTCTTTACTGGCTCCTTGAAAATGTTGACAATGAAATACAACTCATATCATTATTAAAATGGACTTTGGATCCAACTTAAGAAGATTGAAAGACATATCCAGTAGAGTAATATTTCCAAGCAGCCTATTGTTTGATTCATTGTGAAAGATGTAGCGCAACTTTCTTGATAATTCACACCATTTTGTTGCATCTTTTGAATTTGATAATGAAATTTGATCAACTAGTATGATTCCATATTGATTTAATGCATCAAGAATAGGCGTATCATTGATTTGATCAAGTTGCTCAATTTCCTATCCCTCCTAAAACATGAGGGCAACATGCTGGGCTCAACCCTCGTGGGAGCCACATTTTACTCCACATGTTGTAATCAGCTGAAACAAAACAGTAACAAAGTTTTGTCCTATATCTGCACAAAGAGAAAACATGTTAGATAAACAAAGCATATGATAGATGTGTTTGATAACTCTTTTTTTTTCTTGGACATCTATGATATGCTAGCTATTTTAATGTTTATAAGGATCATATTATATGTTTACAAATGTTTTCCTATGTACTGATTGGTGATCCTTCATTGCTCTAACCAACTTCTTCTCACAAATGCAGGGAAACTTGGAGTAGCAGGGGCAAGTGACAACTGGAGGTTGGATAGATAGGAGGACTAAAGCTGATGCAAGGCAACTCAACCAAGATTCATCATTCAGAATGATGGGTCCCCCTTCTTTACATATGCATTTCTTTTTATCTGTAAATGTATAGTTTTTTCTTTATATGCATAAAAATAGTTAGTCCCTCAGCGTGTGAGGGACACTAGATACACTTATGGTTATCAATAAAGACTACCTTTGCAGTAAATGTTGACTCTCTTTTTTATTGTATGCAATTCCCTTAATCAAATAATGCAATTTTTTGATACTCTCTTTTATGCACATGGATGAAACTTAGCAGAAAATGATATGTACCTTTTATTGTTTAAACGTTGTCACGTACTGATTTTTGTCATTTATTTAAATGCAAATATTAATCGTGAGATTTTTAATTATTATGTTAGATGATTATTTAAATTGAAATTTAAATGCAAATGAAATGATTTGAAATTCATTATTATGAAATTCGGGGTTTGTCATTGCTGATGAGAAATTGAGTGCAAGTGAACGCAAGAACAAGTGAACGAGAATGAAGGCGAGAACATTCATCAGGTAGATTCATTTTAGCCATTAGACGTTAATGAGGATGATGGAATCTCACACACCACTTAATTAATTAAAATGTAATTTGCATGATTAAATGGTTTAGATTGTGTGGTTATTATGGCTATGCTTTTGTTTGAACGTAATTGTGAAAAAGAATATGTTTGTTTTAAATGGCAATTTGATTATTTTTGTGAGAAAATTAATTTTTATTCAAAGAATTAATTCTTTGTGTAAATATTTTATTATTAGTTGAAAATAACAATGCTTCTATTCTAAATTAATGGAATAAACTTCTAATTGGGAAAATATATATATTGTAAAAATTGTGTTATTGATTTATTTGTTTATTTTTCATTTAATAAATGAGAGAGGAAATATATGTTTAAATAGATAAATATTAAAATAGTTATTTAAAAACAATAAGAAGAAGCAATACGTTTGCAATAGAAATTGAAATGGAATTGAGAACAACAGTTAACAATTTGAAAACAAATATCCTTCAATAAATTTTGCATGCAATCAAAGATTAGAACTTGGAGTCATGGCCAATTTTGTTGGGAATTTGGCATGGATGGTGGATCGAATTTTTGATAACTTCTCCACCATTTGCATGATATTAAGAGAGTAAAATCAATTTTTAAGGAGGTGGCTTTGTTTTAATGTAGGGAACTCATGCGCAAGTGTGGGAGGAGGGAGTTTTAGACAAGTATTGGCAATTATTCCCATGCACAGGAGAAGAGAGGGAGAACAAAAGAAAAATATGCAGGTGAAGAAGAGGAGGAAGGGCGTGGTTGGAAGGAGAGCAGCCAGCAGGTGTGGATAAGGAGGTGCACAGGGAGAGAGTGAAGATAGGTGCAGCCAACAGGAGAAAGGAAGAGAGGAAGGCACGTGGGAGGAAGGAAGAGAGGGTGAAGAACAACAGGATGGAAGAGAGGGTGAAGAACAACAGGAAGGGAGATAGGAAAGAGCACAAAAAGAGAGAAAGGAATAGAGAACAACAGAAACAAAAGAGAATTTAGAAAAGAAAATTGACAAAGGAAACACCAACAAACCAGAATTAGGAAACACACAGCTACAAGAATAGCAGGTAGATTCAATGAAAATAGTATTCACCAAATTTATAGTCAATTCACATCTGGGTTTAATTCTTTCTCTTTTATTCTTGTATTTTAATTTGAACAGAAAACAAATCACTGTTTTAATCAAATTTAGAAGAAAGATCTTAAGCCAAACTGTGTTTTTATGGAAAATCAAAGAATAAATTAAACATAAAATTGCTGAACAACTTGAACAAAAAAATATCAAGAAACAGTAGATTTATTTATTTGTAGGAAATTCTGATTAGTAAATTGAAAAGATGCAAATAGAAAACATACTGTTTTATTAGATCTATTTAGATTTAGAAAAGCTTTAGAAAAATCTAAACTATGTCAATCTAGAATTGGAAATTGCAAGAAAAGAGACAAAAAAGATAGGGAAACTTTTGCAGAATTATCACAATTGAATGTTATTGGTTTCAATAAAAATTTCTAGAATAATAAGATTAAATAACTTTTGTGTATTAAAATATGCTTGAAAAGTAAGAGTTAAATTTGATAAATCTTTAGGAATGATTCTAAAATTGCCTTCAAAACATAATTAAATATGAGTTTACGTTTTTTGAAAACATATTATTTTAAGGGAAATATGAAAAAAAAAACAGAAAAGAAAAGAAAGTAAAGTACAATTACTTCGAAATGAAACAAATTAGACAAAGATTATATTGAAGAGTAGTTAAATTTCATGAGTAAATGAACCAAAAGAATGTGTGCTCATTTATTTTCGTTTTATATGTACTTAGTTACATACTTGAGAGACACCTTCTTTAATTTTATTCTATTTTATTTATTTCAAATATGAACATAATTTTATTTGTGATTTAAAATTGTGAAATCACTGCTTTAGAACCATGTTTGCTTGAAAATGAAAGAGCAGTTCATGTGTTTGTGAAAGATACTTTATTTATTTGAATCGAACCATGCATGCTTGATAATTGAATGTGCATGACATGTGTTTGGAAAGTTTCCTTCCAAGACGGGTGTCGAATATGGGTTTTTAGAGAGCGTAGTTTTGGTTTTCCAAAACTACTATTATTTGTCGTGCATGACATTTTACTTGGCCAAGTAACTTAAGGACCATTGAAATAGATGGAATGAAATTAACTCTCTACCATATCCTAGTATCGAACTTGCTTGTTTCTTAAATGAATTAGAAAAATGAAAATGCTTGTGGATTTACTAGTTATACTAGGCACGCACCATATTCCATCTTGCTTGTCGACAGCTTTTTTCTAAGCGATTCATGCAGGGTCAGGTATTCTTTGAATGAATAAGGAATTTTGGGGAAGCGTAAGCTTCAAGGTTGGGCGAAAAAAGCACCTGATCCTTGTTCTCATCTTCATGTTTGAAGATAAGCTATTGGATTGAAGATCAAAGGAAGATTTCTTCATATATCTATTCTATTTATTTATTGTATGATTATTGTAGAACTTAAGGCGACAAAATGCCTAAGTCTTGAATTGTAAACTTTTGTTACAAATGCTTTTGTATTATTAAATGTCGTGTAAGATGACACGTTTATGATATTAATTGGAAGTATTATTGAATCTTATTGTAGAATTTAAGTCGTTATTTTGGAATCTTTTAGATTTTATGAATGATAATGAATGGAGTTCAACTTTCTTTGGAATATAAATGATTTTATTTAAGGAATTGTCAATGTTTTTAAATTAAAGAGTTTCGCTCTTTAAAAATGCAAACACAATCATAAGTCTACCTGATTTAGTTGAAAGCAAAATCAAGTAACAATAATTATCTTGTTATTTAATCATATGAGTTAAATAATTAAATTACTTACTCTATAATCATATGAGTTATCTAAGAGGTGTGATATATTTAACTAATTAAATTAAAATAAAACATATTATTTAATTTACTTACTCTATAATCATATGGGTTATTTAAGAGGCATGATATATTTAACTAATTAAATTGAAATAAAACATATTAAATTAATAAATAGAAGCAAAAAGAGAAGCATTTTTAGAAGCAAAAAAGGAAGCAACAATGGAAGCCAAACTAGAAGCAAACCAGAAGCAATCTTGGAAGCAAAACTTGGCATTATCTAGGAAGCAAAAATAGAAGCAATTCAGGTAGCAAAGAAAGAAGTTATAATGGAAGCAGTTTTAGAAGCAACAAAAGATGCAATAATAGAAGCCATATTAGAAGCAACAAAAGACGCAAAAATGGAAGCAAAGCTAGATGCAAGAAGTGATGTTATATCGGAAGCAAAATTGGAAGTAAAATTGGAAGCAAAACTGGAAGCAAAACTGGAAGCAAAATTGGAAGCAAAACCCGAAGCGAAACTGGAAGCAAAACTGGAAGCAAAATCGGAAGCAAACCTGGAAGTGAAACCGGAAGCAAAACTTGAAGCAAACATGGAAGCAACACAAGAAGCAAAACCAGAAGAAAAATTGGAAGCCAAACTGGAAACAACAAAAGTCGGCAGTAAACCTGGCACTAAATTCGATGCTAAATCTGGCGCCAAAGTGAGCATACCAATTTGAGTCAAGTTTTGCGCCAATAGAAGTGCCCAATTCATGAAATCAAATGCACTAAAATCCAATGTTGATTGCCTGTTTTGTTGTAGTGTTATATTTTGGTAAAATACTATGTTGGGTAAGTACATGGATATGTGGGACCAAAAGAGAGTCTTAAGTGGCCATTCTTTCTAAAATCATGAAAATTTGATACTAGATGAAAAATTAAAGATAGTTATACTCAAAACTTGAATATACGACGAGAACAAGAGTTGTAGTGCTCTAAATATACTTTCTAGAGTATTGATTTGTTTTAAAAATGGTGGACATTAAGGGTTTAAAATTATAGGACCACACAAAGTGATCCTATTTTTGTCAAAAAACATAAGATAGCATTTGGTGTGCTCCCCATAAAATGTTAATTTTTTTAGTATTTCAAAAATCACTTTAATGAGAAATTAACTAACACCAAGTAGTTTATGCCTAATTTTTTGCTAAATTTTAATGAATACATGATTTTTTACTAATATTTAAAGTGTACACATCCTAAAAAACAAAAAATTGAGCATGTGTCTCACCATTTTTTTGGAAACTAATAAAAAATCACTTTTGAATGTGTATAGAATAGATTCTAGTTTGTAAAAATGTAATTTGTTTCAAATTTCAATAAATAGGTAAAAAATGAAACCAAAAATACCGTACATAGGTTTTCAACAAAAAATGGTGACATTAGCAAAAGAAATTAAAGATCAAAACCTTAACATATTTAAAATGTAGATAAAATTACATGGTTAGAAAGCTACTTGAGAGAGCATGATGTTATTGTGGTATTTTTTAACTTAATATTGAAAGACATACATATTTAGTCATTTTCTTATAATTTATAAAAAATGCCTTGATGCATATACATGTAAGCCCAACCATTTGGTTTGAATGCTCAAGGAAAATCCAACCCTAAGGGTTGAAAATACCCAAAGCAAATCATAAACACAAGTGTTTTATAGTGCACTCATGTTACAATGTTCTTGCATTATAGTGCGCTTACATTTGTGTGAAGAATTTTTTTATTTCTCTCCTTCTCCTTCTCCCTCTCTCCCCTAATCTTCCTCACTCTTTTGCAACACCCACCCCCCTCGCCACCCCCTCTCTCTCTTTGTAGACCTTTATATCTATATCTTGATTTGCCTCTCTCTCTCTCTCCATATTTATCCTTCTATTTCTTCCGCTCTATATGTATCTCCTTATTTCTCCATATTTCTCTAGCCCTATCTCTCTCTTTCTCTTTAGAGATATCTCTCTCCCTTCATCTTTATCTCTATCTCTCTCTCATTCATCGGTCTCTTTCATCCCTGCAAAAACCTCCCTTACCCCTTCCAGTATGTTGACCCATTCATCTTCTCTAATCTAAATTGGCTCTCTAGGTGGCTTAATCCTAATCATCGTTGGTGCTTGGGTCCTCCCCGAGATAGGTAAAGGGTCCAACACCTCTGGATGGGACACTAGAAGTGGCGTATTTGGTTGGTTCCATGTCTGACTCTTTGCAACTCTCTATATGTCCTTTATTTGTTCTATGTTTATCCTCGGTCAATTTAGCGAGCTCTCAAAAATCAGTTGGCTCTTATTATTCTAAGCAACTAGATGGGGTATGGATATGAAGCTCTTGTTACTTTTGGCTCTGTTGTTGGGTATGGATCTGGTTCTTTGACTAGACCAACAGAGATAGGATCAGCAATTGCTTCAACGTACACTCCATATATACTGATGCCCCTGCTATTGGTGGTGCCTCCCCCAATCCCTGTTGCCCCCACCCATACCACCCTAGCTAAAGTTCCCAACCCCACTATTCGTAGTGGCCATGACCCTACCAATCTCCTTCTCTTTCATTCTCCCTCTCTTCATCTCTATTTGTCTATATTATCCTTTCTCTTCCTATCTATATCTCTTCCCCTCTCTCCCCCTCTCTAGATAGTGCTCTCTCTCCATATCTTTATTTACCTCTATCTCTCTATCTCTTTACCTATTGGGATATCTATCTATCAATATCTTGATATATATCTCTCTCTCTCCATATCTCCCTCTCCCTCTCTCCCCCTCTCCTCTCTCCCTCCCCCCTCTTTGTCTCCCCCTCTCTATCTCTACATCTCTCTCTTTCTCTTCCCAAATTCCCCTTTATCTCCCTCTTTCTCTATCCCTCTCTCCATCTCTATTTTTCTCTCTAATTGTCTCTTTATACCTCTCCCTCCATCCTTTCCTCCCCTCTTATCTACCCATCTCTATCTCTACCTCTCTCTCTTTCTCTTCCCATATTTCTCTCTCTCTCTCTCTCTCTCTCTCTCTCTCTCTCTCTCTCTCTCTCTCTCTCTCATCTCTCTACCCATCTCTCTCTCTCTGACCCATCCTCTCACCTCATATTCTCCTAAGATATCTCCCTCTCTCCATCTCTACTTGTCTATCTCTAGACCCATCTATCCCCCATCTTTCTACCTCTCCCTCCATCCCTCCTTCCCAAATCCCCCTCTCTCCCTCCTCTCTCTTTCTCTCTATCTCTCCTCTCCATCTCTATTTTTCTATCTCTAGACCTAAATATCCCCCTTTATCTCTACCTCTAGGGCCCTCCTTCCTTTCCCTTTGTCCCTCCATATCTCCCCCTCTCTATCTCCACCTCTCCCTCTTTCTCTTCCCACATTTCCTTATCTCTCTCTACCTCTCCATCCTTTCCTCCTTTCCTCCCTCCATCTCTCTCTCTCTATCTTCCCATTTCCCCAATCTCTCCCCCCTCCCCCCTCTCTCTCTCTCTCTATATATATATATATATCTCCCTCTCTCCACCTATATTTGTCTATCTCTACTTCTCTTTATCTCACCCCTCTCTCTCTCCCCATCCCTTTAGATATCTATCTATTTCTCTCCCTCTCTCCCCCTCTTTAAATCTATATATCTCACTCCCTCGCTCCCTATCCCTACCTCTCTCTCTCTCTTTCTCTTCCCATATTTCCATATATCCTCATTTTCTCTCTTCATCTTTAACATAAGGAAGAGAAGAAAACCTTATAGGAAAATTCCCCCAAACAAAGAAAAGAAAAATGCTCTCTAGAAGATGAGAAGTATAAAACCCCATATGAGGAAAAAATCCTTCTTATAAGAGAGAAGAAGAAGTGAGACCATGCAACCCCCCCTCAATGTATAATCTCCTACAGTGATGGTAGATGCCCAACAATGGCTGTTGAAGATGATCCAACTTTGTCGAACAACATTCCTCCCCTTAGGAAGAAATAGAACCACATAAGTATGCAAGTTATCTTCCCATTCTTGGAAGGAATGTGAAAGAAGAAAACTCAATGATGAGACCACCAAATGTTTCTCAAATGTCTCCACACCAATGCCAAATTATGACAAGTGATGATGTAGAGAAGGAACAAGAGGGTCTGAAGATGCTCTCACAACATCTAAAGAAGATAATGCAACTACATAGGAGCTAACATCAAAGAGCATACAAATATCCTCAATATTATCCTCCAAGTCTACAAAATAGGACTCACAAAGTAAATAGACAATATATGTCAAGTACTCATCCCAAGTAGTTGTATCTAGAAGACGATGAATAGCCTATTGCATAGAACCAATAGAAGCTCTCGAAGAAGCAACACTAGAATATGTAGATGCAATAGTAGATAGATGAGGAACTCATTGTTCTCTATGTGATGTAGAAAATCCTCAAAAATTATAAGACATATTAGTCCATAGACCTTGTCATTTTTGTTAAAGCATGCATATTATTGTTCATTGTCATGTGGCTCATGAATGAGCCCAAGGAGATAGGGTAATAGATCCCATTCAAGGTAGTGATTCTTTATCCCTTGTTTCTAGAACAAATAGTTCTTAAAAGCTACCCTGATAATAGAAGGATGGGACGAAATCAAAGGACATGATGAACCCCCCCAAATGAAATTTTATCTCAATTTATAATTACAAGAGACATTTTTTTTCTCAATTGAAATCCCAAACTAAAATGTAGAAGAAAGTGTAAAAGTATACAAGACACAACTCAAAGTACATCCCCCTTGATTCAATAGTAATGACCCTATATTTTATGCCTTTCCAAAACTTACGAAGAGAAAATAGGTGAAGAATACATGGATTTTAAGTCCACTCAAATTAGAAAGAACCTAGGGCTAAAATATCAGATGAACAAGGGCTTAAGTGACCAAAATACATAGAAGAAAAATGCATCGACTCAAACCCATGCACTATTGAGAATGCAAGAAAATGCAAAGCATTAGAACCAATGCCACGCCGATTTCAAATTTCAAATAATAGACAGTTTCCCGCCTATACCAAGCGCCAACAAAAAAGCCAAGTCCAAGGTTGATAGCCACACCGACTTGCCTTCAGGTCGATGCCAAAAAAGTGTTGATCAGGTAAGTCAACGCGCCCTAAATGCCACAGAGACAGACAAGTCGACCTCTCGACATGTCGTCATACCATAATAGTAGGTCGAAAGCTTGTAAATATGCAGGTCGAATACCAATTTTGCCACCAGAAGTGGAATGTGCAGGTTCAAGACGTTGAAAATGCTAGTTGACAGTAAAGAATATATTGAATTTGTAAATCCATTTGCGGATCAAAGTGCAGTCGATATGGCTCTGCCGGGCCGAATGGTACAGAATTTGCAAATCCATGCCAAATGATGGAGCATTTGCAGGTCAATGTGGCTCTGCTTAGCCAAAACACCAAATTTTTTTGGTTGACCACCGAAATATCAAAATATTTGCAATTTGATGCCTATGGCTGGCCGATTTGCCAAAATATTTCAATTTCCAAGAAACTTTGGGGCGATTTGTAAAGCTTGTGCAAAAATGGGCAGCAGACACAACAAAACAAGCACAACGACTTCCACCATCTTTCAATTTGCAAGAATTTTCACAGATCAACAAATATTGCTATGGATTAAAGAACAAATGGGAAATATTGATCATATTTCACAAATATTTGCTCGATTTGAATGATTAAACCATAAATTTACAAATAAAATGATCTAGACTTAAAAATTTGCAAATAACCTTTAAATTTACCATGAAACTGTAAATCATGCCATTAAATTGTAGGGTTTACACAATAAAGTGCAAATATTATGTAAATTTGACCAGATTTTGTAAATATTATGTAAATATTGACCTGGTTTCGATGTTAGAGTGTAAATATTTGCACAATTTGTAGATTTCTACTCAAATTTGCAATCTTTACACCAAAATCATGAGCAGAATGTCACAGACCCTCGATCCTTTCAAATCCACGATCTCACACAAAACCTTAGCCTAGATGAAATGCAACTCACAAACAAACTAATGCATTTCCATTTGCACCAAAAATGGCTCTAATACCATGTGAAATTAACCAGAAAATATGGACAAATAAAAACAACATGAGAAAGAATCGCAAGCAATAGAAGATTGAATTAGAATACTTGAGATGATTTATATTAAGAATGGAGGTGAATATAAAGGATAAATATTCTAACTACTTTGTAACTAACTTGCCATATGCTATCTAAGCATGATTATACACCAACAATAATAACATCTTGATAGAACTCAATTTAGCAAAATGAGAGAAGATTTCACTGAAATCAATTTCCTCAACCTATGAATATCTCTAGTTATAGCGAAAAATTCCCTTGTTGATAAATCCATTGCTTCCCAACCCCAACCCCCCAAATCATCAGAGATGATATAAGACCCACCCAAACTAGATCATATGTTTAATAAGATAAAATAAGGGTTAAAATCCTATTGCCTTATACTGCTCAAGTGATCCATCTAATTTTACCTTCTTATTAAACACCCACTTGTAGCCAATGAGTTTCCTACCCTTGGGTAGATTAGAAAATCCCAAGTTTTATACTACTTTCAAGTCAATGTCTCCTCCTGTATAGAAGTCTTCTAAGATTTTTTATCTTTGGAAATGAGAGCCTCTTTCAAAAAACTTGGTTCACTAATAGTACAAGTAAGAGTAGATAAAAAAAAATCTAGTGGACCTTCTCATAGTTACCAATGAAGGATTTCCTACTACATGTGCACCTTGTTCTTGTCCAAATTTGTCACCAAATGTGCTTATCTCTTCTCCTAAACTTTCATGTCCACTCTATTGCCCCTTTTCAAATGCATTATATTACTCTATATTTTAAATGTGCCTTTTCTCTCTCATTCTTATTTAACTATTCTTCCTTATATAAGACTCTAAGTTCCTTGAATATAATATCTCTTAAGTGGAGAACCTTTAGTGTTTCTATATTTAAAATCTTGTAGCCTTTAGCATTATCACTATAACTAATTGAAAAATACATTTTTCCCTTGAAATCCAACTTAGAACATCTCTCCTTTGGCACCTAAACAAATGGCTCATAATCAAAGACCCACAAATGTGTCAAAACTAGTTTTCTACTAGTCCAAATTTTCTATGCTATTTTATTTTTTAACCTAGTAGTAGGGGACATGCTCTTCAAATAAAAGAGCAATACTAATTGATTCAACCTATAAATTATATTCTACAAAGTAAACCCATAAAACTAGTTTACAATTCCAGTGAGGAAGGAAAATTGCAAAAAAGCTCCTATGACTTTTTTTTTGCTTTTTAGGGGTTCACACGAACTGTGTTCGAATGGACCCTGGTTCGAGCGAACCATATTAAATGATGGGACTCACTTTTTTTGGATTTTTTTATGATGAAGACAATGGAAAATTGAATACAAGAGGGGGTTCACTCGAACCTGGGTTCATTCGAACCACCCTTTTTCCCCCTTTTTCCCCCTTCTCCCCCTCTGACACCAAATTTCTGCAAAATTTTGCCCTTCGAAGCTTGAGTTGAGGATGAAAATGGAGGAGACTTCACATAACCAACTAGATGATGGTAGTCCTTAGAACGAGCTATCCATCTAATATAATTTTAATATATGTTTTTGTTTTATTATGTATTTATTTTTTTAGTTTGATTAAACATAGGTTTTTCACCAAAAATCAAGCTCTATGTTTTGCACATGTGGAAAAATAGTAGATTATCAAAATAAAATTTTGAAAAATATGTTTAGGCTAGGTATTGAT
Source organism: Sequoiadendron giganteum (assembly GCA_007115665.2). Taxonomy (NCBI): domain Eukaryota; kingdom Viridiplantae; phylum Streptophyta; class Pinopsida; order Cupressales; family Cupressaceae; genus Sequoiadendron; species Sequoiadendron giganteum. The sequence continues at coordinate 599,017,108 of CM021102.1, read as the reverse complement.
TTCCTTGATCCAGTAAAAAAAATTGAATTTTGATACATACAAAAAAGTTATGTTGTATACGGTTCGCCTATGTCTGAATTATAATTGGTTTGACTTCGAAACTTGATTAAAGAAAAAATATTCAATAAAACACTATGAAACCAAATGAACTGGTTAGATATCGTAGTTACAAATATAAATTCAAAAAAAAAAGAATTTTATCCTTCATGGAAAAAAATTATGTTGTATACAGTGAGCATCACTCCTTAAAAATGGTGTTTACTAATAAAAACTAGTTTTCGAAGGAGATGGAAAAAGAAGTGCAATTTGATTCCAAAAAAATTGAAAAAATATGTTAAGAATCTATAGACAAAATTTTGCAAATCACTAGTTTGCATCATCTTCAAATTCCTCATGGTTTAGCCGCTATAGGTGCCCGAAAGTGAAGATTTAGTTAATAAAAATTAGTTTAGTGTCCAGTTTGGCCAAAAATTGTAAACCACTATTGTGGGATCAACCTACAATAACACAACTAAACATATTGTTAGCCTGATCTAGCAAGTTTTTATTGAACCTCTTAGCCACTTTGTTATGTTGTGATGTATATGGAATTAACCTTTGTTTCATAATTATAGTGTTCTCACAAAATATTACAAACTCCCTCAATTATAATTCATCGCCATTATTTATCTAAGGTACCTTTATTTACTGGTATTTGATTCTCAACAAGAGCCCTAAACTCTTTAAACTAAGAAAGCTCTTAGAATATCTCCTAATAAAACACACTCAAAATTACCTAGAATAATCATTAATGAATGATACATCGTATAAAGACTTTCCAATGGATTGGATATCCACAAGACCAAACACATCATTATGTATCACCTCTAAAATATTATCTACTGGTGCTTCCAAAGTTAAAAGGAAATCTATTGTATTTTCCCACCACATAATACTCACAAAATTAAATATTTATAAAAAATAATAAACAAGACAATCTACCAAATATTTACTTACCAAGGTTATTAAACCTTTCTCACTTAATTGGCGCACTTTAAGATATCCCTACAATATTGATTTAGATGCAACTAAATCTATATAACTAGATAATATGGATTCATCTATTCTATACATAGTAGCATGTCACACTTCCTTAGTAAGTACCAAATTACCTCTTTCCAACCTACAACATCTATAATCAAATGTGACATCTATTTCAAAGTCAACCATTTTAAACATAGCCATACAATTTCTAGATAAACCTAAAAATACAAAACATTTGAGAGTGTCCTTACTCTACCATCCATGAAGGAAACATTTACCTTTCCTCAACCAATAATCTTCCAAAAGTTTTTATCGTGAACAAAAATATGTCATTCATTACACTTGATGTAGTCAAAGTACCAATCTTTGTGAGGTTTCATATGAAAAGAATTTCATAATTTAATCAACTAAGAATCATTCCTAATGACACTATCAAAATTAAATTCATCACTTCTATATGAATTTTTGTTAGAGAACCTATTAAAAGTACCAATTTGCACTTACCCCTCCATAAGCTTCCATTGTAGTAGATTGTAACTTTGATTGAAAACTTAGTAGTGAAATGGAAGCTTATGGAGGGGTAAGTGCAAGAAGTTAGGTCCACGAAAAGGGGAAGTTTTAGCCCCAAAACATGCTGACAAGAACGTGTACCCGTTTTGAAAAAAATAGTTACCCATTTAGGAATGGGAACCCGAGCCTTAGATCGAGATCCCATTCCTAAATGGGTTAAGGGTTTAAATTTAACAAGATGTTTGAGAATAAGTATATTCCTATGGAGAAAATAAAATAAATAGAAACCCACCACAAAGTAAGAAAATCCATCAAACAACAAGGAGCACACCTCAAGTAAACTTGCATGAGTTTCCTTCTTCATCCCTTCTTCTCTCAAACTTGGAACAAGTGAAAAATGAGGGAATGAGAGGGAAAAACATTTTAATAATTCCATTCTTATGAGTTTAGCCCATTTTAAAATGGGTACCCATTCTAAGAAAGTTGATATCCCAACCCATTTTTTTATTTGGTTTTAGGCTTAGGAAAGGCTTGGTAACCCGACCCTTAGCTTTAGACCTACAACTAAAAGACTAAGGCAATGTCAAGAGAAATAACCTTGGAAATATAGTTGTCAAGAGAATTGTTTTATGAAATTAAAACCCATTATAGATCATGATGTCTAGTTTTCAAAAATTTATTTTTTTTATTATTGGATTATGTTTTCTATTTTTTAATTAATTTCTAAGGAAACTCGTCCATAAACTTGAAATGTCAGGCTTTTTATTTTTTTAATAACTTTTAATTTGTTAATTTTTTTGTAAAAGAATTATACGACATCAATCTACAAAAAATTCTCTACAATATAAAAAAAATTAAAAAAATGATTAGTTTAGGTCAAATTATGGTGTTCATACACAAGGGTTTTCAAAAACAACAATTAGGACCAATTTTTAAAAATATTTAGAAAAAAATTATAAAAAAAATATCCTTATCAATCTACAGTCTGTTACACATCTTTCACCAAAAGGAATTAGAAAAATACTTTTATTTAGGTCAAATTATGGTGTTTGTACATGTGCATGGTATGGTCCTAAAAAAGGTGACTTTTAAAAAGTGGTTTTTATACATTCTATGAAAACATAATTTGTATCATTTGAGTATTAGAATAAATTACATATTTGGAAACTAGACTCAAAATACTAAATTTCATAGTAATGAACTTTTTAAAGATTCATTGTGTAAGTGCTTCAAATTTTTAGTCCAAGTGTGACAAATTCTAAAAATTAGGAAAAATTCTTACTTTTTGAACATTTTGTGGACCCAACTTCTTGCACATGCCTGGAGCTTGGGTTTTCCCTCTTTTATGGTTTTCAATGGTATATCTTAAGTCATCATGGTGTGTGTTGCTTATTTATTTTTCTTGCACAAATGGGTTATTCTTCATTGTCCCTCCTATCATGATTGCATCACTTTCCAACCTAAGTACTAACAAGAGATCTGTAACAATAATTTGACCATAAATTGATAAAATCGCCAAGCATAATGTCTCCATATGGATAGTTACCTTATATACATTGTCACTACCCCACTTATGAATCAAAAGTTACAACCTTAAAACACTATTGGTATAAACATGTTTCCAATATAACCACCATCACTAGATCATTGTTTGTGGTATCACATAGAAACATAACTTCAATTCTGACTATTTTCCATATTTTATGCCACTTCTATAATATTATTTTACTCTTAGAGTGTGCCACATGAACTCTAGTTCTATCACAAATTCTCTTGCATCACTATTCATGCTTCTAATAAATATTATTTTAAATAACATTGTAAGTTATTCCAAATGACTTGTGGTTTTTGTCACAATGTTAGCACATAAGAAAAAATCACGTATGCTACATAATAACTTACTACCATAACATCACCACATGCAAGTCAACATATTAATTGTACTTAATATCTAAAAATTATTGTATTCCATCAAGTTGTAGTCTATACAAAAAATATTCCAACAAAGACTATAAGTGAATATCATCCAAGTCCCAACACTTACAAAATAACTCTCTTCCCATGATTTTGTCTATTTCTTAATGATATTTATCCCTTTATAGCCTATTTAGGCATATTAAAGGTGTTTTAGGGTTATTTAAGTGACATGTAACTCATTTGGGTCTAGAAATGATCCAAATGACATATATGGTTTTGTAAAACCTCATATATCTCTTTTCTAAGTATCTATTGTTCATAGGCAGTATGAAAAAACATCTACCATAGTGTGTTATTTTTAACAACCTTGTTATGTTTTTCTATTGGATATTGATCTTCCTAGTGTGATACTAAAAACCCCTATATGTGGTATAGGATAATACCCTATGAGGTAGTATAATTATATTTGAGGTATTGCTAATATCTACTGGCAACCTCCTCAAACCTAAATATTATTTCATCCTTGAGACAACCTTGTAAAATTCCTTTCCATCAACTCTCCTTTAAATCTTATTAATTTCTATTCCTTCTTAACATGCACATCTTGGTTCCTAATACCTTCATCTTGCTAGTGTAGGACTTTACCATCCTCCCTCTCTTCAAAACATGTCTTTTGCACTATCACACTCTATTTTTCTATATCCACTCTATCATTTTCTACATAACTTGCTACCTTTTGTGGTATGGTTTCTACATTTGTGGTACTCTTTGATATATATACATATCACAACCAATTTTATAATTTATCTTCTATTATATTTTTTTAATCTTCATCATACTTAGTATTATCCTCTTTTCAAAGTTCCCTCTCTTTATAATAATTTTTTCCTCCTATATTGTGCTCTTTGGCACCATTCTAGCTATCTAGGACTCATAATAGATACTTTCTTCATCCTTCTCTCCAACTCATCTAACTCCCGAGATTCTACTACACTATTCATTTTTATTGATGAATCAATTATTTTTATAATTATTTATCCTTTCAATGTGGGTTCCCTATGTAGTTATTATCTTAGAATTTTCTTGATTGTATATAATCTTTTGGTTCCTTCTTCATTCTCCTTACTATCATCCTTAGTGAATATTTATTCTTTGTATATCCATAACGTAGACATCTAAATTTGATCACTTCCATATGATCAAAATTGTCTACTCTATTCATCTATGTCATTAATAGTGATTAAATAATTTATTTAATCATTATTTCATTTTTTGCCTAAGACTCCTAAAGTATGTAATTAAATAAATTAAATACTTTACCTTACACCTTTTCTTCTCTAAATTAAATAAATGGAACAATTTATTTAATTTAGTCATTTGACTTACTTGGATTAAAACCAATATTTAATTCCTCTTTTTCTCTCTCCTTGTCACATTATCCATAACCCTCTTTTAATCTAAATTAAATTAATTAATCTGTTATTAGGATGTACACCACTTAATCTTGATTAAGTGTCACATCCTCCATAATCTCTCACTTGTCTCTAATCTCTCATTAATTATCCTAATCATGTGCTTGTACAACCTTAATCAAAGTCATTAACCACATTTGACTTACCTTTTCTGGTCAACCTTTCCACTTGTCTTTCTTGGCCTTGACTCTCTTTCTCATGTGAATTTTTAATTCACATTTATTTATCCTAGGCTCCTCTCTTTTCCATGTGAATTTTTAATTCACTTTTTTTCTTTCCAAGGTCTTACCCATCCCCATGCAAAGTTCTAAAAGGCTTGACTTGTCACTTTACATGTGCCAAGGACTTCTAGAACCTTGGACTTGTCACATCATCCACATGTGACAAATCTCTAGCTTTTTGGGGACCTTCTTTTATCCAATAAACTCTCCTAAGTATGTGAATTTTTAATTCACATTTATTTCTCCAACCACTTCCCCTTTTCCCATGGAGATTTTTGAAGAATTCTAAAATTCCTCAAATGTCTCTTTCCTTCTCATTTGGGGACAAGAAGTTCCTTTTTGAGGAAATCTTCTCATCCCCCAAGGTACTTGTCCTTCATCCACCTCATGTACTTCTCTTCCACCTCATTTCCACATCATTTCACCTTAGGACATCTCACATTCCACATGTCAAGATGTGAGGGCTTGTGAGTCCTCAACTCATCATAGCCCTTCATCTTGATCTTGTTGGATAAATCTCAACCATTGAATTTTCTAGAGAATTCCAATTATCTTATAAATACCCCCTCATTTCTCTCATTTTAAGGGAAGTCTTTTGCTACCAAACTCTTGCCAAATTGTCATTTGCAGCATTTTAATTTCTCCATAGCATTTCTCATCAATTCATCTTGCATCTTGCATCCATTTAACTCCATTTCCATCCAAGGAGCACACAATACATCCAAAGATCGAGGGCCAACCAAGGAAGGAGACATTTGAAGGTATAATCAACAAGTCAATTTGTGTTATCTTTCTTTCATGCTTATCTTGCCTTAGGCTAATCATTGAGGTGTCGTCTTTTGTGTTAGTTCTTCTTATTGCATCATTTTAGCATCTCACATTAGGACATGGCATTTTAAAGGGATCACATTTTTGGCATGCCCGGTGGGACCCACAAACGGGTCTCTTTGCTTTCACGTTTGTTGTTGTTTAATTTGTTTGCAGGTCCAGGTCATAGAGGGATGGATTTTCCCTACAGAGGGGCGGACTCGCCCTCCAGAACGTTGTAGAGGGGCGGATACGCCCTCCTGTTCCGATGTATTCTAACAGTTTTCACTACAGAAGTGCGGATATGCCCTCCTGTTCCAACGTTTTCTAACATTTTGCTACAGAAGTGCGGATACGCCCTCCTGTTCCGACGTTTTCTAACATTTTTCTGCAAAAGTGCGGATACACCCTCCTATTCCGACATTTTCTAACATTTTTCTGTAGAAGTGTAGATTTTCCCTCCCTGTTCAAAGTTTTCTAACCATTTTCTGCAGAGGGGCGGATTTTCCCTAAACATCACGTTCAAGAAGGTAAAAAAGTTGCATTTTAGCTTCGTTTTTGCCTCTGTTTTTTGTTGTTTGGAGCTCTAACCCCTCTAACCCTATTTGTTGGTGGGTGAAGTCATATTTATTGCTGATATCTTGCAGTGTTTTGTTGAAATTAACAAAGGACAAAAGATAAAACAACTAACATTTGCTTGCAGGGCCTTTATTTCATTCAAATTTTAAAGTTTTCCTTACTGTTTTATCTATTCATGTAGCATAATTCAGGGGAAGTAATACTTGTTGTTTGTTGTGTCTATTTTTCTTTGTGTTACCCTAAGGGGGCATTAGTTTGTTTTCATCTTCCCCTTGCACTTTGTGTGGACCGAGGGGGTAGTTGGAAATGATTATTGTCTTCTTCTTAGTGGGACCTACTTGGGGATTTCATCACCCCAAGGGACGATCCCAACCATGTGTACCGGCGGGGTATACAAAGGGGGGGGAGCCAAAGTTGTACCCCAATCCAGTTGCATGGTAATTGGTGGAACACCGAAGCTAGGGTGATACCTAGATAGACGTGAAGAGTTGGTCTGAGCCTTTCAGTATCTTGCCAGGGTTCCCGAATCATGCTTGTGACAGACTGGTGTTCACGGTTGTGCCTCACGTACCGAGCGTATATCGAGGACTCCCTAGAAACCTTGTTCATCCTATAGTAAGACCTTTGTTGGTCATACCCCTTAATACTAATCATAGGATTGTGCTTGTTCAAAGTGTCTTTCTATGAAAAACTAATAAATTTTGATAAGTCAAACCTTCATTGAGTCATTTCAAGTCCTTGCCATAATCCCTCATTTCAAACCAAGTCATTATTTTTTCTACAGAGGGGAAAACTTGCCCCCTTGTTCCGACATTTTCCACTACAGAGGGGCGAACTTGCCCCCCCTGTTTCAGCATTTTTCACTGCAGAAGTATGGATACGCCCCCCTGTTTCAACATTTTTCATTGCAGAAGTGCGGGTACGCCCCCCTGTGTCAGCATTTTTCACTACAGAGGGGCAGATTTGCCCCCCCTGTTTCAACATTTTTCACTGCAGAAGTGCAGATACGCCCTTCTGATCTATTGTTTTCACTGCAAAAGTGCGGATACACCCTCGTGAATGGATAGTTTCATCCATTTGACCATTCCAAACCTCTGTTTAACCACCCCGAGTCTTTGTTTGACCGTTTGATCATCCTAAAATTTCATTTAACCAATCTAAACATCCATTTGACCATTCCAAGCCTCCATTTAACCTTTCTAAACATCCATTTACCACATTCACATTGATCATTTCACAATTCGGGAAACCCATTCTACCATCTTACCGTGTGACCTAAACATTTTCACTCTCCAAAAAGATCACTTCAACAACACATCTTCCATTTGCATTCATCATCATCTCTCAACACAAAATCCCTTAAACCTTGTTTTAGGAGTTATCTCCTGAATTTACCAAGGCGTTAAGTTTGATTGTTATCCTACATATCAATCATTGTCTTCAACCTGATCAATCTGCTTCTATCTTGAGGCGGATTTGTATTGTAAGTCAGCATCATTGGCCCAAATCAATCCCCTTCTATCTTAAGGCAGATTTGGTGTCGTGATCACTAGTTTAGCCAGTTTAATCCGATCAACCAACGTATTAAGTCACCTAGGGTGATTTCTGAATTGGGTTTAAGACCCTTTCCATCAACCAATCCTAATTCATCATCTAATCCAAAACAAACTTATCTTATCATATCCTTTGATCCAATCCCAATCTAAGATCCAATCTAGTTCTAATCTGAGAGTTAATCCCATCATTCCAATCTGAGCTTTCATCCAATCCCCATATGATCTTCCAATCCATCATCTATTCTTTCCTGCTAATTTGTATCCATCATGAATCTTTATCCCCCTTTCACATGACCAATAATAGTAGTCAAGGGGAATCCTAACTCCATTGATGACGATAACAAAAATCTTGTTGATCATGAAGATTGTTATATAGATCCCCTTGATGCTATCATTACTAGCAAGCTCTCTCCATCGCCTCCCAAAATCCCACTACTTCTTCGAACTATCCCACCATGCCTTCATCTACATCTAATAACGATCCTTATGCTACCCTTGACAAGGGATATCCAACATCCTCACCATCAACATATTCATCATGTCCTCCCTTTCAACCCCTATCCTACCCAACCTCCATATCCTCCTCTCCTTATCATCATCAACAATCTCAATACCTTTACCTTAATCCCACATCTCAATCTTCCCATCCTAATCCAATACCCACACCTTCCTATCACAATCCCCCATCCCAATACTCCCCTTATCTTAATCCACCATCTCAATCTCCTTATCCTAATCCATCATCCATGTCATTCTATGCCAACTCACTATACATGTCTTCCTATGATGGTCTACCACCTCAATCTTCTTGTTCTAATCCAACATCCACACCTTCCTATCACAATCCCCCATCCCAATATCATTACATTAATTCCACATCTCCCAATTCTAATCCTTCATCCACATATTCCTACTATTACTCACCATCCCAATCTTCCCAATCTAATCCCACATCCACATCTTCCTACATCACCCCCCCTTTCACCACATTATATCTTAATTCTCCATCTAAACATAGCTCACCTAGTCCTCCAACCACTCCTAGTCCGCCCTCTAGTCCCATCCAACCATCTAATTATAATCCTCCATCTCCTCATAGTTCTACATCTAATCCTCATCCACCCATCCACTCATCTAACCCACCAATCCCTAACCCTAATCTTCCATCTCCTCCTAGTCCTCCATCCATTCAAATCCCCTCATCTAACCCTAATCAACCAATTCCTAATACTCCATCTCCTCCTAGTTCTACATCTAATCCTCATCCACCCATCCGCTCATCTAATCCTCCAATCCCTAACCCTAATCATCCATCTCCCCCTAGTCCTCCATCCATTTCCATCCCGTCATCTAACCCTACCCCACCAATTCCTAATCCCAATCCTCCATCTCCTCCTAGTCCTCCATCCATTTCCATCCCCTCACCCTAATCCTCCATCTCCCCCTAGTCCTCCATCCAATCCCATCCCCACATCTAATCCTAATCCACCAATCCCTAATCCTAATCTTCCATCTATCTCTGATCCTCCATCCATTCCCATCACTCTACCTAATCCTACATCCCTTCCAAATGTCGCCCAAGGACTCATAACCGAAGAGAAACCATGCCCTCCCACTCTATCATGTATTGTCCCTAGTGATGAGGCCCTCCTCCATCCTACCCCTATCCCTCCCATCACCAATCCTGACAGCGTCCAAACAGTTGAGTCGGTCAAACCCATCGAATCCATTGAATCCCCATCTTCTACTACTAGATCTGCCCAATCCATTGAAGACATCCAATCCCCTCCTCCTAGTCCTAATATTCACAAACTTCAATCCAATGACCTTCATGAATCCTCCATCCTCCTATCTCCCCCAATTGAGGATTCCCTCCAACAATCTTCCATCATCATACATCCCCCACAAGATGAGTCATGCCAAGAGCTTGATCCAAAGCATACAAGCATATCCCCTCCTCCAAATCAAGATCCTACCATCCCATCCACTACATCCCAAGATCATAATCCCCATCCATCCCATCTCATGATTCCTATCCTCAACCAAGTCATGATCCTATACTCCCATCCACCCCATCTCAAGATCACACTAACTCATCCACTCCATCCCTTGATCCCCTTTGCATTCAAGATCCAATCACTCCATCTCATGAGCCCTTATCATCCACTGCCATAAATCCAGATCCCATCATACTCCCCAATTCCTCTCCTGATCCCTTATCACTCATTCCTTCTGATGCGGCTATCCCCTCATCTCCATCACTTGATCCTTCATCTCCCATCCCAATGCCACTTTTGTATCACCTTGGTCACATTACACTTATCTGTGGTGGCCTTCTTACAGAAGCAAAACAACGCGTATGCACCACCCTACCTCTTCCACCTACTAATGTGCTCGCATCATGCTTCCAAGAGAATAAGCATCCTACCATAAATCACATACTAAAGAACATGAACTATCAAGGAAAAAATTTAGGCCTTCGTGAGCAAGGTACTTTAGAGCCCATCCAAGTCAAAGAACATCCAGGCACACATGGTCTTGGATATATCTCCCAAAACCCGCACTCTAAAGATGTTGGTACAGCCTTCGTACATCCTAAACGATCCTCTTCTAAAGGCATAAGAGGTACTTTCCATCATTCTACCAAGTCATTTGCCGCCATCCCCCTTCCTCCATCATATTACCTAAAAACAACCATCCATCTTCCTCCCTCATCCTATCAATCCATTTTGGGTCCTTATGTCCCTCCATCCATCAATTCTCATCTTTCATCTACTATGGGTTCTTATAGCCCTCCATCAAACCCCACACATCTTCCATATACATAGTCCATTTTGGGTCCTTATATCCCAAAATCACCCCCTCCATCTTATCCTATTCATCCTTTCATTCATCCATCCCCTCTCCCTCGTGCACAACATAAAAATCCTACCTTCATAAATCCTAATTAGGATCAACAAAGACACATACATACCTACACACTCTCCATCTACACATAATCCCTTTAACCCTACCTCCATCGCTCCACATCATCCATCTCCTCACATTTATCCCCTTGCTACTAAAAGCACTTTGGATGCCAAAGCAAAAATGTATAAATCCAAACATACACATGAATCTAAAGCTCCTCATGTCCCCTTCAAAAGACATGTTGAAGAAAATAAAAATCAAATCCAAAATCCAAATCAATCCAAAAGGCCACAAAGGCCCACCAAAGAAAAAATAAAAACCATGTGGATCCCAAAGAAAAAAGGTGTCATACCTTCAATTGAAAAGTCCATAACGACATCCAAAGTTTCTATTCCCCCACAAAATCATTCACCTCCTCCATATCCTAAATCTATTTTGGGTCCCTACATCCCAAGAATCACTATCCCAACTCCTCCATTATCGCCACCCTCTCCATCCATTCCTCCACCTATATTTCCACATCCACCACATGTGCCAATGTTGGTCCTGAACACCTTCCCCTATCACACATCCACTCCATCATTCCATCCATACACTTTTCAACACCCCATCCACTATCCCCCCTATCTCCCCTATCCAATCCCTTTGATTCATCCTCTTGCATAGTCCATTTCTTCTACTAAGGTTGTACCAACATCCATTGGTCACTTTACACATGGGGTCTTATTACCTCATATGGAACTTGATGCTTGAGTCCTTCATCCATCTCCTTATCAACTATCCTCCAAATCTGCATATCCATATCCCTATCTTTATCCATATTCATCCACATCCTAGTCCAAAAAATACAAAAAAGTCAAAAAAAAAAATTAAAAAAGAAGAAGAAAAAATCAGAAAAATACAAAAAAGAAAAAGAAAATACTAAAGAGAAAATCATTCGTCCAATGGTGAAAACTTGGCACACAAGCACCTTGGATAAGTACCATGATTAAAACCTGGCAAACAGGCATCATGCGTAAATTCCCCATCTAGTCTCCTTCTATGATTGGGGGCAACATCCACTTACGCATTCCTTTCCTCCATCTCCTACATCTGCCTATCTTCCACATCTTACCCATAATCTTTTGCATCCTATCCAAACCCTCCATCTTCCTTGTGATCTTGATAAAGATAGGGGAAAATCTATATACATGTGTTGGACATATTTTGGCATATATTCCCCTCATCCATACACTATCATATTCCTTCCACCCATCTTGCTATCCCTCTTGCCTCGTCATGCATGACACATCTAGAGTGGGGGAATCTCATTCTTTGCAATGAATTCCTTGGAGACATCATCCATCCATCCCTCCAAATAATCCTTTCCATTTCTCCATCCTACCCATCCTTACCTCCCCATCCATTTATCCATCCAGTCATCCCTTCCATCTACCAAATCCTTATCTTCCTATACTCCCATCCACTACTCATTTTTCATCCTTTCATCCTTATCTCCCCATTCATCTATCTCAACATCCAATCCATCTCCCTATCCTTCTCTTCCTATCCATCTTTCCAAATCCTTATCCCTCTGTCCACCCATCCTAACATCTTTCTATTTACTCATCCATCCTACAATCTCTTCCATCCTTCCACATCCTTCTCCCTCTATCCACCTATCCTAATATCTTTCTATCTCCCCATCTTTATCAATCCATCCATTTTCCTTCCATCTCATAATCCCTTGTAATTGGTATCTAGCTATAGGCTACCTCCATGTAATCCAATGCCATGCTATCTCACTATCATCACTCCTATCTATTTCCTACATCTTCCTCCTATCCTATCACTCTTCATCCTCCATCTATACATCCTCTCATCATCCCATTTCAACTTCTAATAATCTATATCACAATCCCATCCTTGAGCTTTGCATAACCCACATCCAACATGTCAACCATCCCATCTGCATGGCCTATCCTGGCTCATCATATCCACTCTATCCTTTTATCCATTTATCCTAGTCGTCTCATCACCCCTCATCCATTGTCTGTCGTCGGTCTTGCCAAACTACATTGCCCCTACACTTTCATGTAGGCAAGGTCGATCATTTGATCTGCCCTTGGGGTTCTATCTTTTGTCTATCTTGTCCTCTTCCATCATCTATCTTTGGCCTTGTGTCAACCTACGTTGCCCCTGCGCTTTCACGTAGGCAAGGCCGATTATTTGATTTGCCCGTCTGGTCTTCGTCATCCATCGAGGTCTTCATTGTCCTCTTCTCGCTTTTATCCATGGTCTTTTCTTGAACTATGAGGGCTTTGTGCTTTCACGTAGGCAAGGTTGATCTTTGATCAACCCTCGAGCCCCTAGGTCTTTAGGTTGAGTCTTGTGTCATGTCCTCTTGTCATGTCATCAAGTATGTCCCTCTCCTAGCTGGTTCTTTCAAAACAAAGGTCTTTAGTCTCATAAGATTCAATCGGTTTCAGATATCCTACATCATTTTGATCAACCAATCTATCCTCCATCTTTGGTCTCAACAAGATGTATCCTTCCTAACAAACCACATCAACCCCATCCATCCTCTTGATCCTATGGCAAAGGATGTTTAAAATTAATTCTGACCTTTTGATGCTTTTGGCTTTTGTTTATCATTTGAGCTCCCTATCATCACTTGTCCTGGTCGCCTTGATCCATCATATCATGGTGTGCTTTGACTAGTAAACATAAGGGCATATATTGATCTTTTTTATTTTTTTTCTTCTTGGTTGTCCCACATAGTACCCACCAAGACCCCTATGGTCTTGTGTTACGCTGGGACTTCCCTTAGTGCTTGTGGTTATCCCAATACCTAGCCAAACCAATGTCTTCATGACTTTGGGGTGTTGGAATAGCCTTCTTGTCTGTTGTGTTTGTTTTATGCATTGGACACTAATCTGCCTTGGTTCTTCATACCCTGGCACTTGGTGTCTTATGCTATAGAAAAAATCAGTGCTCTAAGGATGGAAAATTGCATTAGGATTGCATTTCATGTTTCGTTCCATCGTCTTGCATTTTCCCCCCATCCCTTCGTCTCTTTCCTCCATCACTCTTCATCCATCTCCCCCCCCCTCTCGGGCTGGGGCAGATCCACCCTCGGCCGCGGGGTGGACCCGCCCTTCGCCGGGGCGGACCCGCCCCTCACCCTAGGGTAGACCCGCCCTTCCACAATGGGGTAAATCCACCCCTTTGCAGGCTTTTTCTTCCCGAGACCGCCATTTGCAAACCGTGCGTTGGATCAACTTCGTTCAAAAGGAAAAATTGCTTTTTTTATTTAGCTCTTTCCAACCATACCTTTCATTTATTCCTATCGAGGATTCATTCAGGACCCCTCTCTTTCCCCCTCTTTTAAGAGGTCTTTTTTTACCTCTTATTTACCTTTTTCTCCTCCGATTAATCCCTTCCCTTCTCGGGGGCACCATTTGCACCCCGTTTGTCCGATTGACTTCGTTCAAAAGGAAAACTTCCCCAATGTTTTGCCCTCTTTCAAACCATATCATATGTTTCTTCTTATCGAGATGTTGCCTGGGACCCCTCTTTTTCCCCGGTCATCCTCTCGAGGGGGCATACCCTTCATATTTATCTTTTTTCCATGTCATAGTCATTCCCTTGCAGGATTGGGGCATCTTCATCCATTCCCCCACTAATTGGACAACTCAGGTCCTCCTCCCCACATTGGGGCATCATCTTCTGGTTACTTCCTCTATAGAGTCATCTGCACTTTCTTTTCTTTGAAGCGCAGTTATTCTAACGGTACTTTGAAGAGGGGAAAAATGTAGACATCTAAATTTGATCACTTCCATATGATCAAAATTGTCTACTCTATTCATCTATGTCATTAATAGTGATTAAATAATTTATTTAATCATCTTTTGCCTAAGATTCCTAAAGTATGTAATTAAATAAATTAAATACTTTACCTTACACCTTTTCTTCTCTAAATTAAATAAATGGAACAATTTATTTAATTTAGTCATTTGACTTACTTGGATTAAAACCAATTTTTAATTCTTATTTTTCTCTCTCCTTGTCACATTCTCCATAACCCTCTTTTAATCCAGATTAAATTAATTTATCTATGATTAGGATGTGCACCACTTAATCTTGATTAAATGTCATATCCTCCATAATCTCCCACTTGCCTCTAATCTCTCATTAATTATCCTAATCTTGTGCTTGCACAACCTTAATCAAAGTCATTAACCACATTAACCTTTCCACTTGCCTTTCTTGGCCTTGACTCTCTTTCCCATGTGAATTTTTAATTCACATTTATTTATCCTAGGCTCCTCTCTTTCCCATGTGAATTTTTAATTCACTTTTTTTCTTTCCAAGGTCTTACCCATCCCCATGCAAAGTTCTAAAAGGCTTGACTTGTCACTTTACATGTGCCAAAGACTTCTAGAACCTTGGACTTGTCACATCACCCACATGTGACAAATCTCCAGCTTTTTGGGGACCTTCTTTTATCCAATAAACTCTCCTAAGTATGTGAATTTTTAATTCACATTTATTTCTCCAACCACTTCCCCTTTTCCCATGGAGATTTTTGAGGAATTCTAAAATTCCTCAAATGTCTCTTTCCTTCTCATTTGGGGACAAGAAGTTCCTTTTTGAGGAAATCTTCTCATCCCCTAAGGTACCTACAAGGTACTTGTCCTCCATCCACCTCATGTACTTCTCTTCCACCTCATTTCCACATCATTCCACCCTAGGACATCTCACATTCCACATGTCAAGATGTGAGGGCTTGTGAGTCCTCAACTCACCATAGCCCTTCATCTTGATCTTGTTGGATCAATCTCAACCATTGAATTCTCTAGAGAATTCCAATTATCTTGTAAATACCCCCTCATTTCTCTCATTTTAAGGGAAGTCTTTTGCTACCAAACTCTTGCCAAATTGTCATTTTCAACATTTTAGTTTCTCCATAGAATTCTCATCAATCCATCTTGCATCTTGCATCCATTTAACTCCATTGTCATCCAAGGAGCACACAATACATCCAAAGATCAAGGGCCAACCAAGGAAGGAGACATTTGAAGGTATAATCAACAAGTCAATTTGTGTTATCTTTCTTTCATGCTTATCTTGTCTTAGGCTAATCATTGAGGTGTCCTCTTTTGTGTTAGTTCTTCTTATTGCATCATTTTAGCATCTCACATTAGGAACATGGCATTTTAAAGGGATCACACATAATTTTAATCATTAAATGTCTAACTAATTTTCCATTTCCCTATAATATTAATTCTTATTTCTTAGCATTAAATATATTTTCTATCATTCACAAGCCATTCTATGTCTAAAATAATATTAAATATACTTAGAGGTTTTATTACACATGTTTATAACCTCAAAAGTCTTTTTTATTTTGATTCACATAAAATTTACTTGTATGTATCTCTATGTACCTAGTGGACTTTTGGGAGTTCCATCCATAATAACTATATCATAAGGTGTTTCATGTAGTTCTAGATCTTTGAATGTCTCCCAAACTTTCTTTGGCATAATATTAACATTAAAACTCAAATCCAATAATGCATTTTTACTAGCTTTCAATTTTTTCTAATATATACTAACATTGGTTGTTTTTCCATTTATTTTGTGTTTGCACCACCTTCTAGCTTAAGGCCTTCTCCTCTATTCTAGATACTATTCATTTCAATATTTAGAAAATTATTTAAGTTTTTTAGATAAATATTCTTCTTCTACCAAGATGGTCAATTATTTTAATGTTTTCACTTTATCTTATGATAAATAGGACTTCATGTTCTTGTTAGGATTTGGTGTTGTACACCATTTCATAATATTGATACATTTTAATTATGTAATTAAATATTTATTTAGTGTGGTACACCTATGAGGTGTTTTTAGCCATGTTTGATCCCTTGCTTCTCCTTCACTTTATTCATACTCTTCTTGAATTTGTTTCCTTTTCTAGGGTTAATACCTCCCCATATGATCATTTCCACTCTATTTTTTATTTTTCTTTAACTCCTCAATAGCCTTATTTTTTGGTTTTTTCTTCACCTTATATACTTTCCAACTAACATTTCTTCTTTTATAATTGAGGGTTCTCTAGTCTACTATTTGTTCTCTACATCCAATTTCTTATATTTCCAAGCATTGCATCCTTCTCCTTTAGGTATCTTCATTAATGATTTTGCATTGTGGGATGTATTCAAGATTAAATATTCCTTTCCCTTTACCCCCAACACCAATCCATTTTTGTAAAAAAATAAGTCTTTAAGAAAAGTTAAAGCATCATGTGTACAATCACCATAAAACCCATAAACTACTTTATTCTCTCTCTTTTTTCTCTTGTACTCATTGGCATAATGTCCTATTTTATCTCAATTATATCATATCATCATTTGGCTCCTTCCTCTTATTTCACCACATCTAATTTTATTGTGATAGCCTCCCTTATGGCTTCATTATGAATAATCATCAAGATAAGTTTTGGAGGGTTTCACATTTTGAATCTGAGGTACCACATATGATTGATTTTATTAGCCTACCTTAGATTTTATCCATTTCACCATCTAGTAACCATGATCTACTTTATAGAAAAATCCTTCTACCAATGCTTATGCCATGGTCATTCCCTTGTAATCTCTAATCCTCTTGTAATAACATGAATCATATTCATATTCTTTATCTATCACCATTGGGCAGTCATAAATTTGATACCTATCATATTTCCTACATATCCTATAGTATACACTTGATGTTTTCCTAGGGATCTTCTCAAATTCCATTCATAATGTGGTGGCCCTTTTGGTACCTTTTATCATTAGGCAACAATTTCTTAGATTCCCCTTATCTATTGCAATGAGTGCACCAAATTTTATTTCTTCTAGAAACAAGAGATTCATCTCTCTTTTCTCCTTTCACCAATATTTCTTGTTTCACCTTAAGCTATTTGAACTCCATCCTTTATTTTTCTATTTAATTTTCCTAAGAATTATCCTCATCTTCATGATTGTGGTTATATCCTAGTGGCCATCTCAACTACCTCCTTATATTTAGAAAACACTTTTCCATCTATTGTTACCTTAATGAAGGGGGTTAGCCCTAATATAAATCATTTGATTCTATATTTCTCTAATAAAGGTTCCTCCAACTTCCAAACTATGCTCTTAGATGATTGGTATTAGTATTTGAATTATTCATTTTTTCCTTCAATCATATCTTACATTTTTCTTACACTTTTCAATAAATTTTCATTTATAATGAAAATTTATCAAGAATAAATTAATCATTTCATCCCATGTTTTGTTATGGTTGAGATATTTTTTCATAATATGATAATTGTTAACACATCATCCTTGAGTTCCCTAGAAATTAAAAAAAAATGATTTGATCATCATTGTTTCTAGAACTTCTCTAATTATATTGCAAGATGAACAAGTGTTTCATAACCTCTTTAGTATCTTTTCCAAATATAAGGAATTTGGTCTTGTTGTCATCCATAATGCTAGGAGGTGAAGATTTTTTTAACTTGATGTAATATTGGGTTAGTCCTTCCTCCTAGTTTTTTCTCTACTTTTAACTCTCTTTTTTTCTTTTCCTTAGATTTCCTCTGCTAAGTTTCACTCCTTTATTATTTTACCAATCTCTCTTTTGTCATTATCTCTAGGAAATTGAATATCAAAAATTATCTTCCAAGCATCTCTTCAAAATATCGTAAACAATTACTTTTTTTTCTCACTTCCTCTAACTTAAGCAAAGTAATGATTATCCACTTATGTAGTCCTTAGATATATTTGTATACTTTGATGTCATGTGGGGTGACTCTCAATATTGGGGTTAATCTCCTAATAATGTCTCTTTGAATTGGGGCATGTGTATTTTGGTAACTCTTCATTGTTTATTAATTCATCATTACTGGGCCTTAAGTTCCATTTTCATTTTGAGATCTATTCTCATTGAATATATCTAACCTTCCTCAACAAGCTCCAGATATTTATCGATCTCCTTCATTCTATTGTTGGATCCCCTCTTTTTTTCCTTACTAGATAAAAATGTATTTATCTCCTTCCTTCTATGATATCTAGCATAGTTCCTTATTTTAGTATCTATATGGTCTAATATTCAATTTTATCATCTATGAATTTGGGGTTGCTAATCCCAAACCCATTTATTTACTATGACCCATAGATACATCTAATTTAAAATTTCATCAATAAATGTTATTATTGGCATTAGACATATCCTCTTCCTCTAAACCTTACTACTTTTAGGCCTCCTCCTAGACATTGAAACATAGTGTTCTTACAAATGAGATTGAACTCTTAAAATATTACCACTATCCAATATTCTTTCCATTACTCTATCATTCTAGCTAAATATTTCTTTGTGGTTCTAATGTAAATTATGGACTATTGTAGTTCTTCAATATTTGTGAGAACCATGTCCATTGAGCATCTATCTACCTCAACACTAGAGGATCTACTAGTTGCAACCCTCTTGGAATTCTCTCTTGATTCCTTAGTCATCTTTTCTATCCCTTTCTATTATCTTTCATCTCTTTCCTAGCTTTTTTTCCTTCTTTTTTCCTCTTTCTTATTTTCTATGAGGATCATATTCTTGTTCTCCACCAAACCCATCTTTGTCTTAGCAATAAATATCTCACCTTCTTGTTATCACCTTTTCATAAAAAATAATTGGTATACTTATACATTCTTAATCATTTTTTATTTAACCTATAATCCAAACTAGATTTGACTCAATAGTTGCATCTCTTCATGATCTCCCCCATTCCCTAGTCACCCCATAGGTGCTTAAACTCCTCAATAGTTATCACCTAGTATTTACTACCACAGTCTACCACCATGACCATTATTATCATTTATTTACTTCTTTTCCTTGAAGTATTCCTTACCACAAACCTCTTTTAATACTTCTACAATTTCTTCTTATGCATTAAAAAATTGGAGTCTTAGAAACAAAGCCAAATTTTGATAGTAAAAATTTGTACGCCTAGGGAGAATGTTGGTAAGTACTAGTGGTAGCAAAAATAACACTATACTTCCATGAGTTATATTATATTATGCCACAAATGGTTTTGTAGTACCGCTAGTATCTACCAAAAATCATATCAACTTATATTTTTTTTATCTTTAAGTTAACTGTGATGTTGATTGCCATAATTAATTTATTAGCTTAGATATTTAGTATAAAAGTGTTTTATTTATATCCACACACAATAAGTACATGCAATAAACTTTCATTTAGTATACACTTATCTAACCTATCCATATCGATACATCTCCCAATATAGTGCACAATCATCTCATATCATGCAACTATATACAAATTAGGTGGCATGTTCCACATAAAATTATCATACAAAACATGAATACATGCCAATTTAAAATATGAATTATTGAAATGTGGTCCTAAAAATTTTCTCAATCTTCACTATGTAGTTGTGGCAGGGGAAGAGGAAATCATTAGAGGAAGCATAGATCTCTTAAATGGATTTAGGACCACCACTAAATTAGATAAATGCTTCAGGCATTTTTTATTTCTTTTCACATCATGGAAGACCTTTGGGTTACATATTTTTGAATTCTCATATGACATTAGATCATTTTCCTAGTTACAAGGGAGATGGCCTAACCACTACATGGGGTCTAATAACTATAATGTTTTTTTATAGCAAGGGGCCTCTATTTTTTTTTAACTTTTACCCATTAATTATAAATTTAAGGATTATTTTTTTATATATTTTTATCTAATATAAGGATAAAATGTACCCTTTTTCACTTGTCACATAAAAAAAAACTAATTATGAAGTGACACATAAGGCATATGACAATGTGATGATGTACATATTTCAAGCTAATCTTGTAGTGGGGAATTTCTTTATAACTCAAATAAAACATAGTTGATGTGACTACATCATTGATGATTTAACCCCAAATAATAAATTTAAACACATAACTTGCCAACAAAGATGTGACACAAAATTTACGGATATTTGACTTACTATTTATGAACTTGATGGATGCAAAGTCCATCTACATGATAATTAATTCATCTCCTATCAATCTCTTCTTAACAAGATATTTTATATGAAATTGGTTTTATTAATATTAGCAATTAGTATCATTTATTACTAGGATTCACACCCCACAACTATCTCTACTTTTAACACCAACTGAAAATTGGCACTAGGGCTAGTAGGTAGGTGAGAAGACCTAATAGTTGAGCACCTTAACTTCACACCTCTCAAAATCATACATAGAAATTTCTAATTATCAACTTTAGCAACTTATTTAGAAAGGCCTTTGCTTATAACTAAGATTTTAGGTCCATATTAGTATGCTATTTATTGAGGTATTAATAAAATAACAAAAAAGGGTAGACCAATAGTTGTGAATTAAGTCATATTTTGTTAGTGTGTCAATGTGGAATCACATAATTTATTAATTTTTTATATCTAAGAATACACTTCATTCAACTATAAGTACTTATGGTCAAGGCTAAAAAAAATTAAGTCACAACTACTAGTATTATACTAATAAAAATATTAAACAATAAATCCACAAATATATCATAACTATTGGAACATGTTAAACTAATAGTAGGTCCTCTTCCCTAGTCAACTTAAGAGGAAGAGTAAAAGGGTTGAAATCAATCATGGTGGAGGAGGAAAGAAGGTAGGATTATGAAATTGGGATCAATCCTAGTGGGGCTATATATGTGTGGATATATCTTAGTGTTGGTAAACTTTTTCCTTCTCATTATTATATTGGAATTGGTAGCAACCAAGTCTTGTAGAGGGTTCTATAAAGAGAAGAGGCTTCTAAATGAGGATATAGGATTTTGGTATAATGAAAACAAAATTGTAGAGGGGGTGGCATACATATTAGCATTAGCATGTTGTATATATATAATTTGGGTATGCAATTATAGTGTTGGCATAAGAGGCTTATGCAAAATTAGAATGGTGGGTGGAGGTGTCATAGGCATTATAGGTGGCAAGGTGGGTGGTGCCAAGAAATGTGGCATGCTAAATGGAGCCTCAAGTGATGGGATAATCTTCAATTCCCCTCTTCCTTAGAGAGTAGTAGCCTCTGCACCATCATAAAATACAAGATAAAATTCCTTGTCACATATATCTTTAAATCATTCCACTTCATGGTCATCTGTGGGAGCTTGGGAATATAAAGAATTAAAAGCTCAAATATGGAAAAACTCATTTTAGAAGAGAGTAGTGATGTGAATGTGATACATCCTATAATATATCTAGTCATGAAACCATGATTTTTTCATGGCTAAATCTAATCCTAGAAGTCAACTATAAGTGGACACTAGAGCTCAAGGACATGCTTGTGTTAGCCCCAAAAGGTTTAGTAGATAGTTTAAACAAGGTGAAAGTAATACAAGGATAAATTATGTACAATTTTATACAAATCTAAAATTTATTTCTTTTAACAAGGATTATCATAAGATTATTAAAGCGCTTGCATAAATCAATAGTGAGAAATAAATCAACAAACCATATCAACACAATATTTACATGGAGAAACCCTTTTGAGAAAAATAAATTATACAAGAAATAGGAAAATAATATATTAGTCTTCAAATATGATATACATCCACACACTAACAATCTCTTCACTCTACTGACACTCCAAAAACACTTGTGCTCCTATAAAAAATCTCATAAAACTACTATCTCATGTCTCCAATTTATAAATAAATGGTAGATAAATACCACAAATGGTTTCCTAAAATAATGAACTATCAAAACATGGTAAAATATAAGAACTCCTACAACCAAAATGAAGAGGAAATTCTAAGAATAGTAAATATAAATCCTAATGAGCCATGAATAGTAAAAATAACCTCCATACTAATCATAGACAACATGTTTGACTTGTAACTCCTCCATAATAGCCCATGTCCCAAAATAAAAATCCAAAATCACCACCCAACTCATATGTGATGCACCAACAATATTCAAGATGGTCCACTACTCAATTCTCATGCCCAAGTCAAGAAAATTGCTGAAAAATAGCTTCGTAAGCAACACTTCCAAATCCACCTCCTTCATGAATGCATATAACAACTAATGCCAAGATATTTGAGGAACATAAAATAAAAAATCTAATTACACCTTAGGTTTCCAAGGACACTTTCCAAAAGTGTTGGAGATGCATGAATAATACATAATTAAGATTATGAGGTAAATGGCATACTAATCCTAACATAGATCACATACACGTTCCTCACATATAACTAGGGAAAACTAAAGGGATTTAACTACGAGGAGTATCCCTTTCTAGGAAATATAATTCTCATGTCCTTTTGAATGGAGGCATTGTGGAATATTATGTTCAATGGGGTGAAAATCTTTGTGTCTTATGTGGGGTCCTTCATGATAAGTTATTTTATGGACTATTTGGGAAAAAGGAAGTGTTTCAACACCACAACTACATATTGGCCTCTATCAATCCTTTGGGACCAAAGTGGTGGATATCATCATAATACAACAGTGGCTCCTCAGCATGGAAATTTTGGGAATTCACATGAGCATCACTTTTGATTAGGTAATTGTTAAGAAATAACATGTAACTATCAAGTGTAGTATGGCAAAGGAACACCATATAGTGAAATAATCAATTACATTACTACATAGATGTGTAGCGAATTATTGAATACCCATGGTACTTGCATAAAATTAGGGTGATGGCCCTATAAATTATCCTCGCCCTCGTAATTATATTTAAGAACATAGGTCTTACCTCCTTCACCATCACTATCTCTATTCTCATTAAAAAATTACTCATCAAACTACAAGATGATTTCTAAGACAACATTATAGTTTCCAAGGATGAGAAAATGTGAAGCAACATCAAACACCTAAAAAACTATGCACATAATGGAATTACAAGCATGAGAGGTGTGGTATAGATTAAAATTATAGAATTTTCTAGATAGAGTTGTTATGGATCAGGAAGTTGCTCAATGCATAGAAATTTTGTCACCTTCATCTTCTAGGGCTCCCTTATTTTTATATTTGTGGTGACTTTTGGGACATCTATATTGTTGGGTAGGTAGTTGATTGTAGGGGTTGTGCTATTTAATTGGGAACTTTCATAGTTTTTGATTGATTAAGCATGGAAAGGGCCCTGATCCCTTACAGAAGCAACACAACAGTCCAAAGAACAACAACTAGACAAAACAACAAAACAAAGGAAGTAGAATTGAAGGAGAACCACTTCCCCAAACCCACTCAACCAAAAAAATTATCCTATACCAACCACATCAAAAATTATAAACCTATCAAGCATCCCATAAAGATATAACCAGTCCATATTAACATCCATCCACAAAAAGGTTATATGAGCATAACCTATAAAGAGTACCCAGCATGTTACCAAAGTTCATAATAGAGATAAAGCTAGAATTAAAATAGTCCAGGCATCTAAAGCCTTTACCACTAAAATGCCACAGAGAGGTGCAAAAAAAATTCATAACAATAAGCAACATAAAGTAAGGGAAACAAGAGTCAAGGATTAAGAATCCTCAATGAGGCTCCACGCCTTCATCAAGTCCTCAACAAAATCTTCAAAGCTATCTTTGATCGCCATCTTTCCTGATAAATCGGCCTCATCCTTATTCTCCTTTTTCCTCTATTGTTTCTTGATTTTTCCCTGTCCTGAGATAGTAGCCATCATCTCTTTTTTTATTACTGCATCCACAACCCTACACAAATTTTGCACCGCACTCTCAAGAGCCTAGAACCTATTGGCATTATCATCCTTCTACATCATTTTCTCAAGCAGCTCCAACCTTTCCTCTTGCCTTTGCAGGAACTTTCATAGTTATCCAAAAGCGTATCAATAATTTTTTGAATCAATGGACCCATGATTTCTTAGAAATGGTGTACTTGGATCACATTCCAATATTTTTACAAGAGGATTTGCCTCTTGATCCTAATTAGTGTTTGATATTGCTTCAAATTATTGCATTTACGCTTGTGATTTTTTTAGGATATAATTTTTTGTGAATAAATTTGTGAGGAATTTTTTGTTAAATATTGAATGGAATGAGAATTGGAAGCACACTTGTCAAGTTATGTGTTAGCACAAATAGTCTAATTGTTCCCCACAACAATCATAACTTTTGATAACTTGTACAAAGAGACAACCAATAATAGTACAATTTTTTTCTTAATTTCTCAACATAAAAAATAGACATGTTTACATGCTAAGACCTTACAGTTCTTATATAAAAAACAAGGATTCTAATTGATGAAAACTACAAAAAATAATCACACGTTAAAATTTTATAATTATAATAATATTTATGCCATAGATAAGAACTAATAATGTTTATTAGTTGATAAGATTTATATGTGTGCATTCATGCCCAAAATTAAGTATATCTCATGTTAGATTGTTTAATTTTACTAGAATTTGTTGAATTTTTTTTATAAGTTAACATGGTGCTTTGGGGCCATACCCATATATTAGATTTTGCAAAAAATTACATCAAGGGACCTCTTAATAGGTTTGGTTTACCATTAAAACCATCAACATACACCCATACACCCATATATTAGATTCTGCAAAAAATTACATCAAGGGACCTCTTAACAGGTTTGGTTTACCATTACAACCATCAACATCGAGCTTCTTCTAGAAAATTGCCCCATTTAGCTATTACCTATTGCCAAATCCCAAGAAGTAAAATGGCTCAACCCATATTCCTATTTTCTGCTATCCTTAAACCTTATGACTGGTTCCATTACATCATTACAGATCCATTATAAAAAATGGCTCACCTTACACCATATTACTGATAAAGAATTTACATTGGTTCTCCCACGTCTAAGAGCATGGTGAGAAACATGGACACAATATCCATGTTCACTCAGTAGCAGCCATTGTCGTTGAGGTATTCATCTCCTAGCACCATTCTGATTACGTGAAGAACTACACCTGCCTGAGAATTAAAAATATCCATAAGCCTCCTCTCTCACACATCTCCATAAAACACCATTTTCCTTCTCCTAGTGACCATGCAGATGTAAGTATCCATATTGTAGTCATTAGTTACAATGTGGTTGCCTCCAATTGTGTGTTGATATAACCCCCTTGCCATTATTTTTATAAGTTGTGGCCGTCCTTCCCCTTATGTCTTGATGTATAATAATGTCCTTCTTTCGTGTGATTTGAAGGCTCTCACAGGGTGTGATATCATTCCTTGGATTGGTAATGTAAGGTGTGCCAATTTGCAATCAATCTAATGTCAGCTACATCCATTAGCATGTCAACCATCATTTTTGCCACCTCATCAACTAGGTCATTCCCTTCATGATAAACATGTGAGATGGTTATCTCCTTGAACCATAAAAGAGCCAATTTTATCCTTGTCAACCACCTTTACAATTTTCATTTTGGTGTTTGGCCCATCCTTATAGCATTTACCACTATTTGATCTAGTCCCCCTTCAAATGCACTTTGCTTGACTTTAATTCTCTACCAGTCGTTAGCCTTAGTAGGGTTGCCTAAAAAATTTCTTCGTTGTTTGTTTCTATTCTGATCTTCTTTCCTATCAATCTTATTGCTCTACCTTCATGGTCCCTCACCACACATCCAACCCCATCCATCCCAAGTTTGCCTCTTGGAGTCCCATCAAAGCTGATTTTGATTCAACCCTCTTTTGGTGGTTTTCACTTTATATCTTTTCTAGAGCATTCTTAGGGAGATTAACCTCCCCAACCCCATAAACGAGGGGGAATTTGTTGGAATTTAGCTTGTTGAGGGTGTAGTAAATTTCTATCAGTAACTAGTTTACTTTGATGAACACAATTGGGGGTTATTTTGATGTCACCTTAAAATATCATATATTTAGTGTAGATCAAAGGGTAAATGCAAGAAGATGAGTCCACGAAACGTGGAATTTTTTGCCTTAGATAAAAACCTGAAATCTACTTCAAGAAAATAGGATCCCATTTTTTAATAAATGGGATCTCGAGCCTAAAATCTAAACGGGATCCCGTTTAGTAATGGTGTCCCGAGCCGGTCTTCAAGAAATGAGATCTCACTTTTTACAAAATGGGATCCTGTTTTATAGTGATATTTATTTTTAAAAATGAAACAACAGTCATTTTCACTTGCACAAACGAGATCCCGATTGAGGAAGAGCAAACAACAACCTCCAAGTACAAGCCCAACCCCAAATTTTTGCATTTTTTTTGAATTTTTAATACAAATCTAGGTTTTAGTATGTATTTTTTCAATTTCTATGGATTTCTTTTGTATTTTTATTTACCTATAATAAAAGAAATGGTGATTTGTAGAAATTAAAAATAAAAACATGAAATGAAACCCTCATATATTGAAAAGAAACAAAAAAACCAACCTTAAATCATAACCAAAGAAAAAAAATTACCTTTTGAAACCCTAAATTGTTCAATCAAACAAAAAAAATTGCATTTGAAACCCTAAATTGAAATCTAAACAAAAAAATTATATTTGAAAACCTTGATTGCTTTTTGAAACCCTAAATTGAAATCAAACAAGAAAAATTGCATTTGAAAACCATAAATTGAAATTAAACAATTTTTTTTGCATTTGAAAACCCTAATTGCTTCTTGAAACCCTAGGCTGCATTTTAGATATTGGCATATGCAAGGAATGTTTCAAAACCAAATCCAAATGACCTATGATCT
The DNA here is from genome assembly GCA_007115665.2 of Sequoiadendron giganteum. Classification (NCBI taxonomy): domain Eukaryota; kingdom Viridiplantae; phylum Streptophyta; class Pinopsida; order Cupressales; family Cupressaceae; genus Sequoiadendron; species Sequoiadendron giganteum. The sequence continues at coordinate 598,989,396 of CM021102.1, read as the reverse complement.
TGATTGTATGGAGACAAGTATGTAGGCATGCCTATGGAAGAAATTATTCCAAAGATTTAGGTTGATACATAGTAAATTAGGGTCCTTGATATTGACAATGAAATAGGATTTGATAAATATTATACATTTAAATGTGTATTCATTAAGTTAGAGACATGTTGAGACACAATCAATTAAACGTTATGAACATAGAAATAATAAGATTAGAAAACAATATGTTAAACCTTACTTTAGGGACTAGTGGATCATTAGAATTGATATAAATTATGTGTTTCTATTATGGATTATGCTCAATTAGTTTATGTATTTATTATCACATGATAGATTAATAGATCTAAATGTATGCATAATTTATGATGCTTCATTATGTTTTTGAAAAGTTAAACAACATTTACGGGGCGTTGTACCCCTCACAAGGAGCCACTAGGGCCAAAAAGAGACTAAACAACAACAGGAAAAAACCGAAAAAACCACAAAGACAGCCTAGGGACAACACACTGACAGCCGAAAAACAACCGACAGACCACCAACAAATGCAACTAACTGGCCTCATCCCAATTCTTGATCAAGAGGTCCACTGCCTCATCCCCCACCCAATCCTTGTTTTCTTGGTTGTTATTCCCCTCCAGTTCTTCTTTTATAACATTTGACAGCGCACTAGTGACAAAGTGGCTCAGTTTCATAGTAAAGCGGGTCAAGCCCCTAAATCTTTTGTCCAGGGTGTTTAGCCTCTTTGCCACCATATCCGAACCTTCCCCAGTATCCCTAGTCTCCTGCATCTCACCAGGCTCAGTCACCAACGGAGTGTGCGAGTCAGAGCCATGGCAAGGAGTCTTGATGTCCATCAGCTTAGGTAGGGACTTCTCCCCCAAGTCATCAGTCTCATCGTCAGACTCTTCCTCCTTATAACCCTTGCTATCTGACTACTCCACCTCCGAGTCCTCAATAATCAGTCTCTTTTTGTTGTTCTTGGCCAGCCTCCCCGATCTCCTCCTACCACTTTCCCCACCAGTCAGCTCCATGGTCCCAACAACTGTTTCCCCTCTGGAGTCGATCCCAACCACATTCTTGCCCTTACCCTTGCCTTCCTTAGCAGTCGTGGCCTGCAACCCTTTCTCCTTGCCCATCTTCGGCTTGGTAACATTAGCAGCCATGTCAACCTGGGTGGCCTTAAGCTTGCAGAGCCCTTCCGCCGCCCGAGCATGAGCCAAACCTAACCCACCCTTGAGCTTCTTAATGGCCACTTTGGTTTTGATACTCCCCACATTATCAGCAACAGGCTTCCGAGGAGGGCTCATTATGTTCTATTGAGATGTTAAATTATTATTTTACCTTACAATGAAAAATATTTAACATGTACTTTGGTATTTTATATTGTTTTCTAATGGCCAATTAAAGGGTAATTATATGTGGTAACTTAATTGAGTTAATAATATGGGCCTTATGCATATATTATGATTCATACTATCTTACAACATGATACTATGGCATAATATGTTACAATTCAAACCATGATTGTTAAACTGAGTAGATAGTAAAATTTCCTCACTAGAAGAGTAGAGACCTCAACATAATTTTATGACCACTCATATACTTATATGGTAGTGATATATATTCCATTTTTATGGATATTCAATGAGTAAACATATGTGTGAAGCCTAGGCTCAAACCCATGTTTGCAAGGTATCTAGCTAGAGAATTATAAGACTTGGTCCATGAGTTAAAGATCATTACTCAGTAATTATATGGGAAAATACTCTTAAAATAACTCTACATTGACTCACCTCTTAAAGGATTTTTTGACCTTGTTCCCAAGAATAATGTAGCTAGTTTAGGATCAATGAATCATTTTTCCCTACGCTTGAATTCTTAACAATCCTCAAATTTACCATGGATGATTGCCTTAATCTAGATAGAAAATCAATCCAACTATGGTCATAGGTTATATTTCCACTCCTTCTATTCATAGACTTTGAAGACAATTAGGGAATGAATATAAATTACCAATACTAATCAAGGATCCAATAACCAAATGTTAAGATCTAGCTCCAACAACTTGTCAAGACACATATTGATTTTCTCTAAATATACACATTTCTATACATTCAAGGGTAGACCATAAAGACTATCATAAATTATCAAAAGTGGGCTAATTTATAGTTGTGTGCTTAATTCCTCAATCATAAAAGTAATCTAAGGAAAAATCAGTCTACTCATAAATTAAAAAATATTCATAAACTAATGTTCTTGCATATGTGATGAATCAAAAATATTAACCCTCTTACTTGCCATCCAGTTACCCTAAACCCTAAAACAATGTCTTAAGGGGTCTTAATATGACATTTCTTAAGGGGATCAAAAAAATTCTCAAAATCTGGTGAAGTTGCCCAAGGCAACCAAATATAACAATAATATACATTCAATATTTAGTGATTAAACTATAGCCTAGAACCTTCCCACCTTCCTCTTGTTAGGGGTGTTAAGGCCTCAAACATTTCAAGAGAGGCTTCTCATGGAAGGGGAGGATGAAGGATTCTAATGACAAGATCGTGCAAGATTATAATATGAATGATATTTCATGAGAGGTTGGTCAATTGAAACAAGAGCTATCTCAATCAATTGTTCCACAAGAAAATGTTGTTTTGTGAAGAAAAAATGGTTTGCTAAATGATTCAATGCCATTGCACAATACGGGTATATAATTCAAAGGCTCTACACATCTTTTCCATTCCTTTATTAAAACTACCTTTTTTCACTAACTTGCAAGTCCATTATTCTAAGGGCCGCCCAAGCTTCAACATTTTTAGGTTCTATCAAGTCCATTATTTGGAAGGACCTCATTTTGGAAGCCTTTTATGTTTCAAAATGTAACTAACATTGTAGTTATATCATGAGTAGCTCAACCAATAAATTTTGTATAGAATATTGCAAGGTCTTTTGAAGACCCTTTAAAATACTAACTTTTGGTAAACACATAGAGTTGAGAAAGATAATGCTTCATTATTTACAGTTTATTTGTAGTTTGAAATTGATGTAAAAAAATTAGTTAAAGCTAGAAGCATTATCTTGAGCTTCACCAAATTTTATCCCCTTAAGCCATTAAATGTTTTGTCCTAGGAGCTTACTTCATAGATCCCCTCAAGCCATCCTATTACCCTAAACCCTAAAACATTCATTTTGTCTTAGGATCTTAATAAAATTTGGTTGCCTTGGGAAACTTCACCAAATTTTATTCCCTTAAGCCATGTCATTTTGTCCTAGGACCTTAATTCATAGTTCCCCTTAAGCCATCCTATGAGGACCCCTTTAAAATCCAACATGATTTCTCCTACTTTAATGTAAATTTTAATGAGATTTCACATCACATTAATAGTTAATTATTTTTCCATTCAAGTAACATGCCTTAGAAATAAATGAGGCTTACACATTTTATCATTTCTATTCAATTAGGCCATTTATATTGAATGGTTTAAGGGGATTTTTAAACATTTATATTACATTTTGAAATTACAAATATAATGCAAGTTCACTTATATCTTAGAGATCATGGATCAATTCAATAATGATGATATCTATAATCCACCTCCATGCCCTCCATCTCCACCACCTTCACCTCCACCTCCACCCACTCCACCTCATAACCCCCCACCTCCACCACATGAATCTGATGGTGCTCGCTTGCAAGCATGGATCGATGCGAATGTTAGATCCATTCAAGATCAAATCAACACTATTCAAAATGAAGAATGTATTGGACCACCTTCGAGGATGCAAAATGTTGTTGATGCTATTAGGTCCATGGATGTGGTCTTAGATGAGCATCAACGATGGCTAGAAGAGAGGAGAAAGTACGATTCTGAAAAGGAAAACACAAAGAAATGAAGAGATGTAGTAGAGAGCTGCAACACTTTATTAAGATAGTGATCTTATATTTATGAATTTGGTCGGATGTATATTTTTAGTGATGAATTTATGAATTTGGTTGGATGGATATTTTTAGTGATGAATTTATGAATTTGGTTGGATGGTTATTTTTAGTGATGAATTTATGATTTTGGTTGGATGGATATTTTTAGTGATGAATTTATAAATTTGGTTGGATGGATATTTTTAGTGATAAATTTATGAATTTGGTTGGATGGATATTTTTAGTGATGAATTTATGAATTTGGTTGGATGGATATTTTTTAGTGATGAATTTATAATAGTATAATTTATGACTACTATCATAATTTCCCTTGTTGAAAAAATGAAATTTACATGCCTTAGACATAAATGAGCTTTTTGCGAATGTTTTAAGTTTTTTATTAGTATGTACATATATTGAAAGTACATAGTTCTAGATCTTAAATTTTGAAATTTGTATGTACACATGGTAAAGTTGAATGATATATGCGTGTATTATACATCCTATTTTTTATTTTAAATGTATGTATCTTAAATTTTGAAATTTGTATGTACATGCTCATGTTGAATCAATGTGTGTATGTGTATGTGTATGTATATGTATGTACATCCTATTTAAACAAAATTGCATGTATGTTTAAAATTTAACTATTTCTTATAATTTTGTATAATTTAATGCAAATTCACTTATATATATATATATATATATATATCATAGATCAATTTGATATTGATGATATCATTAATCCACCTCCTTAGCAACCTCCACCTCCACCCCCTCCACGTCCACGTCCACGTCCCCCCTACACCCCCTCCACCTCATAACATCCCACCTCCACCACCTGCAGGATCTGATGAGGCTCACTTACAAGCACAGATCAACGAAAATATTGCATCCATTCAAAATCAAATCAATTCTATGCAAAATGAAGCATTTATTCCACCACATGTGAGGCATTTTGCATCTATGATGCAAAACATTGTTGATGCCATCAGGTCTATTGATTCTGACTTAGATAGGAATCGACGAGATAGGGAGGATATGAGACAATTTTATTCAGATGGTCTCCCCTATAAACAAATTTTGGACTTAAAAAATAGCAAAATCCCATATAGCACCTTTCTTTATCGACCCTAACACTCAACAATCCATTCCTGTAACTAAATCTAGAATATCCATGAGGTGGTGCATTAATCCACAAATGATTGCAAATTTTTGGGAGTGATGGTGGATTGTATTTGACCATCCACCATATGCTAATTTGGAGATCCCTTTTGTTGGATGTGGTGGTTGAGTTTATGATATGTGGTTTTCATTGATGTCAACACTATTAGCATTAATGCCTTTAAGACTGTATATGTCGACGATATTGAGAAAATTGCAATAAAATATGTTACAGGTTGTCTGTGAAGTAGTGAAGATCAACATGGTACAAAGTTCAGTATGTTGATAATGAGATGTTGTGGATTAAAGGGTTTGTTTTCAAGCCTATCTAGTTTCTACCTTGAAATTTTCAGAGGTGCACATGCAGATTTGAGCAAGTTATAAGTTTTTTGTGTTTTGACAACTATTTTGTTATTGCAAATGGTGTTCATGGAAGAAGATAATGTGATTTTGGTAATCTGAGTTGTTGTGTATGTTCCTATGGTGTTCGTGGACATTTCTAGATCATGTTCTATATGTGTTTCACGTCTACATTGATCATTGTGCTTGTGATCTAATATTTTCTCTTGCGTGTTCATGTTTTTCATGTTCATGGTCAACAAGGTGTTTGAAGCGTGTTGTGGATCTTCGAGGAAGAATATATGAAAGTGTAAATTGTGTTTGAGAAAAAAAATTTGGGTCTCTAATATGTTGTGGCTGACTTTGGTTGATGTACATTGATAATATTTATTGTTTTGGACCGACAGTTTGCATTCATTCTATTATTGTGTTGAAGTTGACATAAAGCAATGTAATTTCTTGTTGCGGATATATATAAGAAATAATTTATCTCATTTAAGACATGTAGTATGTGAAGTGTGTGAGTGCTATGTGCAAAAAATGTTCAAATCATTTGAAGGTAGAGCAGAGTGTGAAGAAGAGTGAAATAAAGTGAAGAAGTGTTCATGTGCTTAACCAGAACTGTACTCGGGCATTGGCAGATGCTACTTTCTCAATTCAAATTCTTCAGATGGTTTTAATCTGAATATTTTTTGTAAGACAGTGGGTCTTTCTTTGAGCATTGAGCTCTAGGCAGTGTTCTTGAATTCATGTGCATTCCTCTTATATTCTTCTTATACTTTTAACAGGGTATAACTTGTGGATTAACCTCCACTTTGGTTTTTCCCCTAACAGGGTTTCCACACAAATTTTTTGGTGTTATGTGCATTTCTAATGTGTTGTTGATTCATGCTTTCACTTTTATTAATCAAATCTTAGATTAAAGGTTAATAAGTTTAATAAGTTTTAAATTTTGTGACAACTGATTCACCCCCCCTCTCAGTTGTATACCCTTGTGTTGCCAACAATTGGTATCAGAGCAAGTTCCTTGGAAGAATTTTAACAACTTGAGGTGATTCAAGATGGCAACATACAAGAAGGATAGTCTGAGATTCGATGGAATACATTATTCTCTGTGGAAGACTCGAATGGAGTGTCATTTGAGATGCATTGGTGAATCCTACTAACACATTACATGCAATAGGTATGTTATTCCTCCAAATGGTCCTACTACTGCTGTTGAGATTAGGGATGTTGAATATAACATCAGGGCTAAGGAAGCATTGTTGAGTGCTTTGACTGATTCTGAGATGACAAATTTGATGGATCTGAGAACTACTTATGAGATCTAAAAAAATTTGGAAACTTTATATGAAGGTGATGCTAATGTGAAGATGGCTAAGCTACAGTGTCTGAAAGGAAAATATGATCTGTTAAAGATGGGTAATGATGAGAATATTGTTACTTTCATGCAAAGAGTGAATGAGATTGAGTGTGGTATCAGATGTGTTGGTGGACAAGTGGATGAATCAAAGATTATTGCTAAAGTTCTTAGATCCTTGCTGGATACATACAAAATCAAAGTTGCAACCATTGAGGAGCTCTGAACTGTGACAAATATAACCAAAGATATGTTGGTTGGTAAACTTATTGCTTTTAAGTTGAGTGAATTTAGTGATGCCCTTCCTAAGACATAATCTACATTTAAAGCTACTACTTCTAGGAGAGACAAGCAGAGATATGATTCTGGTGAAAGTTCTTCTAGAAAGGTATTCAGATATGAGGAAGAAATGAGAAAGATTGAAGAGGAAGAAAAAGAATTGAATGAGATTGAAGCACTTATTGTCAAAAGGGAAGCCAGAGGAGAAGGTAATTATAAAGGAAAGTTTCCTATAAAATGTTTTTCTTGCAACAAGATAGGTCATTTTGCATCAAGGTGTCCTGAAAGAGTTCCTAAGCCAAGACCTTACAAGCCTAAATTTCAAAAGAAGTGTTACTGTGTTGTTGATGAAGGTGTGACATATGATGAATGTAAAAAAGGGAATGGAAGTGAAGATGAGTTTGTATTTATTGCTATCAAAGAAAATAATTTTGTGTCTACTGAATCTACTAGTTGTACAAATGTGGAGAAAGCTCTAGCTACTCGAATTGAATAAAAAGATGAATGGGTAATTAACAGTGGATGCTCACGTCACATGATAGGTGATAAGAGTAAATTTTTAAGCCTAGAGAAGTATGATGGTGGTTTTGTAAGATTTGGTGATAACAATGGTGGTATAATCTGTGGTAGAGGATGTATTTCTTTTGATGGTAAGCATAATACTGATGATGTTCTTTATATTGAAGGTTTGAAGCATAATCTTTTGAGTGTTGGACAGATGGTTGATAAGGGATACAATCTTCAATTCAAAGACGAAAAATGTAGCATACTGGGAAGTTCTGGAAATTTGATTGCTTCAGGTACTCAAACAAAAGGTAACATCTTTCATCTGAATGCTAGTAGTAAAAGTTTTCTGATTGCTCAAGTTGATGAAAGTTGGTTGTGGCATAGAAGAATGTGTCATGTAAAATTTGATAATATTATTAAGATAAGTTCCTCACAGGCTGTGAGAGATCTTCCTAAGTTGATGAAGCCTACTAATACCATATGCAAAGAATGTCAGTTGGGAAAACAAACTAGAATTTCATTTCACAACAAACAACATTGTTCAAATGAATTGTTGGAGCTTGTGCATACTGACTTGTGTGGTCCTACTAGAATCAGAAGTCTACAAGGTTACATGTACTTCATGTTGCTTATTGATGATTACTCTAGGATGATGTGGGTTAATTTCTTAAGGGAGAAATATGAAGCCCTAGAAAATTTCAAGATCTTTAAGGCTATGGTTGAGACAGAGACAGGTCTGAAGATTAAGTGTTTGAGATTAGATAGAGGTGGTGAATTTACTTTTGGTGAGTTCAATTCTTTTTGTAAAGAGCGTGGGATAAAGAGGCAATTATCTGCACCGCAAAACCCTCAATAGAATGGAGTTGTGGAAAAAAAGAATATGACAGTTCAAGATGTTGCTAGAACTATGATGTTGGAAGGAAATGTCCCTCATATCCATTGGAGAGAAGTTGTAAGTATTGTTGTCTATATCCTTAACCGGGTACAAATCAAAGGAAATACTGGTAAGACTCCTTTTGAGTTATGGTTTGGTCATAAGCCTACTGTTAGATATTTCAAAATCTTTGGGAGTAAATGCTATATTAGGAGAGATGAAGATATAGGAAATTTTGATGCTAGAAGTGATGAAGGAATCTTTCTTGGTTATTCTACTAAGAGAAAGGCCTACCAGTGCTACAACAAGAGATTGAAGAAAATGGTTGAAAGTGAAAATGTTAAGGTTGATGAAGACATTGCCAGACCCTCCAGAATCTGTGGATATGATTCTAATGATCAGAATGATAGTAAAAATAGGAGTTAGACTTCAAATCAAGTCTAGATCATTCTGGTGAATCAATAAGAACAAGAAGAAGGAGAGACTAGTGAAAGTATAGAAGAGAGACCACAAGAGCCTAAATTTCAAGAATATTCTAAGACTCCAAGGTATGTGAGATTAAATCATTCAAAAAATTAGATTATAGGAGATAAGAACAAAGATGTCTAGACTAGGAGAAAAATTGGAGAAGAATACTGTTTAATTTCAAAAGTTGAGCCAAGTAATGTCAATGAGGCATGCAAAGATGAATATTGGATTGAAGCAATGAAAGAAGAACTACAAAAAATTGAGAAGAATAATACATGGATTCTTGTTCCTAGACCTAAAGATAAAAATGTAAATGGGTTTTTAGAAAAAAGCTGAATGAACAAGGTGAAGTTATCATAAACAAAGCAAGGCTAGCATGCAAAGGATACTCTCAGATGGAAGAAATTGACTTTGAATAAATTTTATCTCTTGTTGCTAGAATTGAAGCTATGAGATTGTTTCTTGCTTATGTTGCTTACAAAAACTACAGAGTTTATCAGATGGATGTCAATTCAACATTTCTAGATGGTGAATTAGAAGAAGAGGTGTATATTAAGCAACCTGATGGATTTCAATTGACTGATCAACGAGATATGGTTTTTCGGTTGAAGAAAGCATTATATGGACTCAAGCAAGCTCCTAGAGCTTGGTATGCCAGATTGGATAAGTACTTGCTGAAGCTTGGATTTAAAAAAGGTATTGTTGATAGTAATCTATATTTCAAGATTGATGATGATAAAGATTTGTTTGTGGAAGTCTTTATTGATGATATCATTTTTGGAGGAGATGATGGTTTGTGCATGAAGTTTTATAATGAGATGCAGAATGAGTTTGAGATGTCAATGATTGCAGAGTTCAAATTATTTTTGGGATTGCAAATTGCTCAGGTGGACAAAGGGATCTTCATATCTCAGTCCAAGTATGTGAGAGAACTGTTAAAGAATTTTGGTATGGAAGATTTAAAACCATTCGGTACACCTATGGTGACCAGATGTAAGTTGACACAAGATGATGATTCTTCGAAAGCAAATCAAACTATATACAAATCAATGATTGGTGGATTGATGTATTTAACTCAAACTAGACCAAAAATAATGAATGTTGTATGCATTGTTGCTAGATTTTAAGTCGATCCTAAGGAATCTCATGTGACAACTGTGAAGAGAATTTTTAGATACTTGAAGGGAACAATTGATTTTGGCCTATGGTATCCTAAAGATGATGATCTTAATTTAAGTGCCTTTACTGATGTTGAGTGGGAAGGAGATGTGAATGAAAAGAAAAGTACTAGTGGTGGCACATTTTTCTTGGGAAAGAAACTGATTTCATGGTTAAGAAAAAAATAGAATGTCGTTTCTTTGTCTATTGCAAAGGTAGAATATATTGTTGTTGCTAACAATTGTACTCAAGTATTGTGGATGAAGTAGATGATGAAAGATATCAGATTTGTGTATGATGAACCTATTGCCATATTTTGTGATAACTCAAGTGCTATAAACATTTCTAAGAATCTGGTGTTGCATTCAAAGACCAAGCATATATCTATCAAGTACCACTTTTTGAGAGATAAGGTGAGTGATAAGGAAGTCAGATTGGAGTATGTGCCTACTAAGGAACAAATTGTAGACATCTTTACTAAGCCTTTGCCTAAGGGTAATTTTGAGTATCTCAAAGGGAAGTTAGGGGTGATTACCCCTCCTAATCAGAACTAAGATGCATAGTCTTTGCATTAGTCTGTGCATTCATAGCATATCTTGATTCAGATTGATGTTGTGGTGGCTGCTACTCAGGGGGAGTAGTCAAATGATTCATATATGTGGTTCAAAGCTTGTGTACCTTTTCCATTGATGTCAAAGGGGGAGAAGAGTAATGTGAAAAACTATGGAAGAGCTAAAAGTAAGGGGGAGAAGAATTGTTTGAGAAGAGCAATGTGTAAAGGGGAGATTGTCAGTTGCATTGATGGTGTGTTTTTCACATCATGTGTTGCCATCAATGCCAAAGGGGGAGATTTTTGGATGTTGTGATCAATTTTTTGATATGTGGTTGCCATTGGTGTCAACACTATTAGAATTAATTTCTTTAAGACTATATATGTCGAGGATATTGAGAAAATTGTAATAAAATATGTTACAGGTTGTTTGTGAGGCAGTGAAGATCAATATGGTAGAAATTTTAGTATGTTGATAATGAGATGTTGTGGATTAAGGGGTTTGTTTTCAAGCCTATCTAGTTTCTACTCCAAAAATTTCAAAGGTGTGCATGAAGATTTGAGCAAGTTATAAGTTTGTATGTTTTGACAGCTATTATGTTAGTACAAATGGTGTTCACGGAAGAAGATAATGTGATTCTAGTAATTTGAGTTGTTGCATATGTTCCTATGGTGTTTGTAGACATTTCTATATCATATTCTATTTATGTTGCACATCCTCATTGATCACTGTGCTCGTGATCTGATATTTTCTCTTGTGTGTTCATGTTTTTCATTTTCATGGTCGACAAGGTGTTTGAAGTGTGTTGTGGATCTTCGAGGAAGAATCTTTGAAAGTATTTTGTGTTTGAGAAAATTGTTTTGGGTCTCTACTATGTTGTGGCTGAATTTGGTTGATGCACATTGATAATCTTTATTGTTTTGGGCTGAAATTTTGCATTCATTCTATTATTGTGTTGAAGCTGACATAAAGCAATGTAATTTCTTGTTGCAAATATATATAAGCGATTGTTTATCTCATTTGAGACATGTATTATGCGAAGTGTGCGAGTGTTGTGTGAAAAAGGTTCAAATCATTCAAAGGTAGAGTAGAGTGTGAAGAAGAGTGAAAGAAAGTGAAGAAGTGTTCATGTGCTTAACCATAACTATACTAAGGCATTGGCAGATGCTACTTTCTTAGTTCAAATTCTTCAGATAGTTTTAATCTGAATATTTTCTATAAGACAGTGAGTCTTCCTTTGATCAATGAACTCTAGGCAATGTGCCTGAATGCATGTGTATTCCTCTTATATTCTTCTAATACTTTTATCAGGGTATAACTTGTGGATTAACCTCCATCATGTTTTTTTCCCCTAATAGGGTTTCCACGTAGAAATATTGGTGTTATGTGCGTTTATGATGTGTTGTTGATTCATGCTTCCATTGTTATTAATCAGATCTGAGATTAAAGGTTAATAAGTCACTCCCCCTTTCAGTTGCCTGCCCTTGTGTTGCCAACACCTTTATACTTTTTGAGGAAACTAAATGTAGAGTTTTTTTTAGGGAAAAAACCCAATTATTTTGATTTTAAATCATTTCAAGGTGTTGGTTGCGGCATGCCACAATAGAGGTTAGGGGCACGGGTTGATCCCCAATGCCTCGTGCATGCACAACCTCTTGTTGCTCCTCTTTCTCTTCCCAGTCTTGCACTTGTGCATCAATGTGCATTGATATTTTCATTAGGATATTTGAGTACACTCACAGGAAACCTCGATGAGTATACTTCTGCGTTGGTGACTGGGGAGCCTAGAGACCGTGATGATGGAGGAGAATTCTATGGAGTTGGTCCTAGTACCACTCCACGAGTGTCAACACCTCATGTATGTACTAGTGGCCATCAACTATGCTATGGACTTGATTAGGCTACACCCAATTCGAGTGGACATGGAGATTTTGGTGGATCATCTAGTCGCATCAGTTCATTCACATAATTTATTACTGCGGAGCATCACTCTACAGATAGTAGGACACAAGTATAAATATTCATCTACATATTGAATTTATAAGAATTTTAATGAACATATATATAAATGTATAATTGTAATATTTTAACAATCAAACTGTTTGGTGTATATGACACTGACCATAGGGGAATCATCGGCTACTCGAGTACATATGTTGACACTAGTGCTAGTCGGCAACCCTTATGGGGTATTTTGATTTCAATTTTTTAAATTATATATGAAATAATTTTTTAATATGGCTTTTTAATTTGTAATTCAATCATGAACATATGTTTTAAATATTTAAGTTGGTTCAGGGGACTTAATCGACTCCCACGTCAATTCCAACTAAGGGGAACTGTCGAGCGCTCATCCATTGTTGACCAACTCACATCAGGTGCAGGTACATTTATATTGTAAATTATTTAACTTGTTACTATACTAACAATTATGAATTTTGAATTCACTATATATCAAATATGCATGTACAAGTAAATATTATAAGTGGTATGTTTAGGTTAAAACAACAATGAGAATGGGGATTGGACAGACATGTGATTTGACGACAGCTTAGGAAGCATCTAAATTTTAGGTTGTTTAAAAAAAATTATGTACAATGTGTGCACACTCGAATATATATATTTTAACCTAATTCAAGTATACGTGCTTTAAATTTGACCTTGTAGGACTTTGTTAGTGCCACTTTTTGCCTTAATGAGGTCACATCACCTCAAATAGGACATGCAAAGTGACCAGATATCATGGTAATTTAAATTTTTCATTATATTTAAAGTCAATTATATTGTGAATAACTTAAATTAAATTTAAAATTGAATATATATATATGCTCATACACGTTAAATTATTTTTCTTTTATAGCATGAGACACAACCTATAGCTGAGCATGTGGAGACAAGTCTTGGAACATAGGGTGCACAACCTCTTATGGTACAATTTAAATATGATATATTATAAATTAAATTGAATTAAATCATTTTTAATCGTAGACTTACATCTAATTTCAACTTTCTTTCTCTCATATGTGTAGATTGATTCAGAGCATTTAGAGACAAGTCCAGGTGCACCAGAGGATGCAAAGCCAAATATCATGGTAATTTAATTTTATTATGAATTATAAATTAAATTGTCATTAAATCATGTTTAATCATCTTACATATGATTTCATCTTTCTTTCTCTTGTATAGAGTGATTCAGGTCATTCAAGTAGTTTGCATGGTGTGGAGAGGTCTCTTGATTATAGAGACGCTATGAGTTAGATGATTTCATGGTCGTATTTGATTATTTCATGGACTACATATTTGATTTCTCATGGACTTAATATATTGTTTCATGGACTTTATTTCATGGGTTGTACTCTGATGGACTTAATATATTGGTTTCATGGACTTTATTGTTGTTTAATTTTAATTTACACATGTGCATTTATTCATTCTATGTAAAATTATAAAATTGTAATATTTGATAGGACATATTTGTACTTTACTAAATATTCATAGTCAAGACATTAATAGGACATTAATATGAAATTAAATACAAATATGAAATTAAAGTTGAAATTAATAGGACATCTCAATATTTGTACTTTACAAATTTAGTGATCCATAGTCAAGGCATTAACTTATCAAATAAGTATAAATGATATTATTAAGTATAATTAAGTATAATTAAGGAGATTAAATACTTCAAAGTACATGTCTCATATTTAATTTCAATTGATATAATTAAGTAACTTAGAATTTAGGACGACTCATCATAACAATCAAATTCTATACAATTAAAATAGTGTCAATGTTTATTTAATTCATGTCATAATATGATGTCTTAAGGGGTCTTAATAGGATGTCTTAAGGGGTCCTAATATGACATCTTAAGAGGATCGAAGAAGAGTATAATTAAATATAAATATTAAGTGATATAAACAAGTATTAGACATTAGGGTGACTCATCATAACAAATGATATGATTAAGATGTATAAATATTTAGGATATGTCCTAATAGGATGTCTTAAGGGGATGAAATTCTTCAAAGTACATGTCTCATATTTAATCGCAATAGATATAATTAACTTAGAATTTAGGATGACTCGTTATAACAATCACATTCTATACAATTAAATAGTGTCAATGTTTATTTAATTCATGTCGTAATAGGATGTCTTAAGGGGTCCTAATAGGATGTCTTAAGGGGTACTAATACGATGTCTTAAGGGGATCAAATAAGCTCAAAATTTGGTGAAGTTGCCCAAGGCAACCAAATTTAACAATAATATACATGATATTTAGTGATTATACAATCAAATTTAAAGTTTCAAAGTAGGAAAACATGCACATTTAACAAACAAAATATATAAAATATGGATTTTGATAGATAAAAGTGTAGAGTATAATTGTGTATGTACATGTATACAAATTTGTACAAAATGTGTAATTGTGTAATTATGTATGTACATATATGTCAACTCAAAATAATGTTTACTTTTGCTGTAATAGAAGGTGCCACATAAGGTTGGGCCTAGGTTGAAAAAATGTAATACTTATGTAATCTTTTACTCATATTAATAAAAATAATATAACCTTTTACCGATAAAAAAAAGAAAAATGTTTACAAAATTTGGCTATGCCATCTCAAGAAAATTTGAAACTTGTGCTCAGAATGTAGTAGGTCTTCACACCACATGATACCAAAATGATACAAGCAATATCAATGAAATCATCAAGACATATATTTTAAATTAAATAAAACTATCTATACGTACACAACTCAAATACCTGTATTTAAAAGTATTCCACACATGTGTGTAGGTTGAATCTGCATCCTCTCCTTTTTGTTTCAAACTATGTGATCAATGTGATGATGGCTTAAGGATAAAAAAAAGGATAATAAATCAATTTTAACTATTAATTTACAACCAATATCATTATATAATCAAAACATGTATTTAAACATAATTTAACTAATAATTACCTATTTTTACCAAGTATTCCATGTTGTCTAGGTTGAATCTGCATGGACTCTCCTTTTTGTCTCAGAGTATGTGATGAATTTGTGATGATGGCTTAAGGATGTAAAAGGAAAATCTAAATCAATTTCAACTAATAACATGCAAGAAATATCAAAACATGTATTTAATCTATTTAAAAGGACAATATAAAAATAAAACTATATTTACCTGTATTTACTTATTCCATTGTACCATTTGTGTCCTCTCTTTTTTGCAACAAATATATGATTGTCTCATGCTCTTCCATAGGAATTGTCCATAGCTCTTTATTTGTAGGTCTTCCACAATACCTCACTAATTTTATATTTGTTTCCACCACCAAATGTGAGTAGTGTATAATCTTCTTATGTGTTTCATAATCTTTGAATGTGGGTAGACCATTCTTCCTTATTAGGTATTTTTGTAGCAAAGTGCCAACAACCACCACTGATCCTATTGGATAACATGATACCCATCATCAAAGAAGTTCTTAAAATTTTCTTAAGGGGATCAAATAACTTCTCAAAATTTGCTTAAGGGGATCTAATAAGTTCTCAAAATTTGCTTAAGGGGATTAGAGACTTGTTATCAAAATTTGCTTAAGGGGATGTCTTAAGGGGATCACCATATCTGTTGGATAATGATAGCCATCATCATCTTCTTGAGGTGTCATTAACTTATGTTTAGTCTCCACACAATGAGCCAACCAATAATTTGTTTCCTCTTCATTCCCCTCAGGTGCAAAAACAGCATACACATGTCTTGCAAACAAAATTTGATTTAATAACTTGCATGTGTCCATATAATTTGACCAATATACATACATCCATTCATATGTATATAAATAAATAAAATTATTACAAAATAGTAATAAAGTGAAATAAATTGAATTAAATTACCTTCTTGTACAAGGTCCAAAACACGATCATAGTCGTCTTATGCAAACACTTGATCACTATCTTCAATTATTGTTTCATGTTGATCATGTTCTTGTGCAGGTGTCAACAATATTTGCTTCCATTCTTCAACCCATTCTATATTTTCAAATGATTCCCAATCTCCTGAAATACAAAACTAAAAAAAAAATGCAAGCTCCCTTGTCTAGATAATCCATGTGCTTACATTTGAACTCTTAAATGAATTCCATTTAGTAGATCCACTAATTGTCTCGCAATCAAGTCTAGGTAGAATGTTCTCTTCTTCAACCAACCAAAATAATTGATGAACTATAGAGTACTCGCTCAAACCAAGTATAGATAATCCTGTATTGCACTAATCCACAATCCCACGTGCATCTTTAAATTTTACTACATCCTCAAATTTCAATTGTTCTCTAGAAATAATTATTTTAACACATGCACTAGCTCCATCATGTTCTCCTTTATCATGCCCAACTTTAAAAAAACTCCACATATGTTGGACATTATGTTCCTTGTGAACCCTACTTAACCAATAGAACATTCAAGCATTCTTGAACTGTCTCGTACAATTATCTGACCATATGAGATGTTATGTCATATGGATTCCTCTTTCTCTTAAATTTGTATAAAATATATTGAAAGAATATTAAACAAACCCCGACAAGTGTAATTAGTTGTCACTCAAATAGAAATGATACTCCCTCAAAACTTTTCTATCATCCTCTGTGCTATCATCTACATGTCTATAAACAATATGAACATAGCCACTTGCACTAAATTGTAATATTGTCATTGGATTTTCTCTTGTGGAGCTAGAGTATAGTTTTCCACAAAATCAACCACTGATAGTATAGTACCAACTAAAAATGTGTTTCCACATGCACAAAATTGGCCATCAAGCCATCAAGCATGATGAGAGTGCGTGACATATTTTGGTACAATTTTATTCTTAAATTTTGATATAAATGCATGTACACTAACTTTTTCAGTAACTAAATCACAATGCTTTCCAATTGTTCCATCTTTCAAAGAATAGTCAACATTCTTCAATATTTTAGCATCCATTAATTGTTGTCCAAAATTATTATCAACACTTTCATGCATACAAATGCTTAAGAATGAAAGATTGCCACAACTAGTGCATTGTCCAAAATTACAAGAACTTAAATAAAATAATTTCCCATTAGATCTTTCACAAAACAAACTTGATATAAACTCCCTTATTGTCTTAGGTGGCATATTAATACCACATTCCTACATAATCATGTTAGCATGCAAAGTACAATGTATATATTGAAAAACATCATAAAAATAATGAAATTGAATGTGCATTTTACAACAACAAGATATTTGTTGCTTATTAATTTTTACATACCAAGGTTTAAATTTTTTGAAAGACCTTTGACTTATTTTAATATTACCAGGTAACACTAAATCACCACAAAAATTTCTATAAAATTTAGTTTGTGTTGTATCCAATAAGTGTTTTGGATGAGGATCGTGAACTTTGGACCCCACTCTTAATTTTAAAACATCTCTAGCATTAGATGATACCCTAGTATTATCATGCCAATATTTTTCAATCAAATATTTGATTTTAACATTCAATTTCATGTCAGACCTCGGGAGTTGACCACTAAAATTCCAACATTGGTTGTTTGGATTTTTTTTTATACTTTCTCTTCTTTTTGCCACTCTTAGCAATGTTTTAAGATGTTTTTTTATAATTTCACTAATATTTCTTACCATTCTTTTATTTGAAGTTGCTTTATTACCTGTAGCAATTGTTATAGCTCTTCTTGTTGCATTCTGATCTTTAGATCGACTATTTTTTCCAAGAGACTAAATGGTACTAGCAACAGTAGACATAACATGTTTTAGTGATTGATATTTTCTTCTTGGTTTAACAAAAATGCCTAACTTTTTAATTACTTTTCTCATTTTCCACATTCTCATCAATTGCATCATTAGTTGACATTGAAATAATAAAAAATTATGATTAAATAATTCTGTGTATAATCTATTGGAATGTGTTCTTATTTGTCTCCAAGAAATCTTACTAGGAAGATTATCCAAAACATCACATTCAATTTTTTTTTTAAAAGTTATTTTCAACATCACATCCTAGATTTTTATTTTCATTTTCAACTTCAAAACAACTTTCATTTTCACAAAAAAGAAATGATTTTTTGACTCAAATCTTGAACTCTGACTATTATCGATGTCAACATTGTTGTATCCAACTTCTTTTAAATCTCCCATTTCTATTTCATTCAAAGGTGGATTTGAAGACGTACCTAGATTTGTGCCTATTGAAAGGGGGATTTGAAGACATACGAGTAGTTTGGATAATCGTATCAGTTTCCAAATTTACCTCTTGCAAATATGCATCATCTACATCCATGCTCTCCTCAATGTTTTTATCTTCAATAGTTGTGGAATTGGATGCTTCAACATCATTCATTGATCAAATCCTCATTCTTCCATCTCTTTGTCTTTTTTCCTCCTCTCTCTTTGCTTCAATTTTTGTAGGGGTCAATACCTTCATATCTTTCCTCTTATTCTGACATTGTGATCCCATGATTAAAAAAATCTGAAGTATGTACAAATGAATCTCAAAGACTTGAAAGTCTTCTTTCTTTGTTCCTCCTTCAAACAAGTAGAAATTGAACAAAATTCTTCTTCCTCCTTCAAACAAGTAGCAATTGAACAAAACGTTGCACCCCAATTATGTAATTACTATTTACTATTACTATGTAGGGTAAATGTGAATGTAATGTGAATTCTGAAGATGAATAAATTGTGCTTGCACTTTGTTATCAATGCATTATGAATGAATGTTATCTCATTTAAGTGTTATGTGAATAAATGCATATATGTGAATGAATGGATATTGATTTGATATTATAACTTTGGAGATGTATTATGTGTAATGAAAATTTTGTTGAATAGCTGACTCCCTTGGGCATATGTTAGTGGATGCAGGTATATGTTCAATTCATCCAAGCAAAGGGGAAGTATCACTCAGGAGAAGATCTTGGTCAGGTAACCAGTAATGTAACCTATCTGAGCTTACACACACCACAATAGAATAATTGAGTCAAGTTATTATGTGGGAAGTTGGTAAGTCATCCTTAGTTAATATGTCTGCATTAGTAAGGGTCTTGTTTACTATTGAGTGCATTATTGGGTGATGTTTATCTATTCGAGCTTATGAGTTCTTCCTTTATTACTATGCTTGTATTGATGGGCAGAACGTACGTGGAATATGTATATCTACACATATGCATGTTGAGGATAGATCATACACATGAAGGAACGTGTGCATGAGTGTACATAGGTAGATATACCTATGCACACTTATGGACGGGTTGCTTACATGCATGGAACTATCAAATGGACCTAACAACATGTATATGTATATGTATAGATATATCACACATAGGTGCTTATCAATTGTATTAACGTGAATTTTCACCCCTAGTGCAAATCCCCTTTTTTCCCTTTAACACCTTAGAGAATCAAAAGCAGAGGTTTAATTCCACTTAAGCCAGCTACTTGCATTCCACTTGGCACCTGGTTTGTGTGTCGGTGGGGGCATTTTTTTTAGGGACGCCCACGCGGTGCACAGACGTTTGCACGACGCGCTTACGTCCCTGACAGATTCCTGATGCTAAGATCGCAAAGGCGTTACATTTTTTATTGGAAGTCGAAGAGTAACACCCCTCTTTAGCTGGCCGACTCGAATATGGCCGTTTTTTGCCTTTTCCTTCATAATCTTCACTCTTTGATCCATAGCTCTCTTCAACAGAAGTTGGGATAGAGTTTGGCAAGATATTGAATCCATAGCTTTGCCATTTTCAAGCATTTCCCAAGCTTTGTAGCAACATCATTCACTCCATTGTAGCAAATCAATACTCCATCACTCCAACAAGGCGAGTACAAGACATACAACGTGGAAACAGAGGCTTGAGTCCCTCTCGTTCACTCCTCCACAAGCCTTGAGCACTTTGGATAGAGGCGGTAAAGCTCCTCCCTTCTCTTCTTTTTCTTTTGATTGAGTAAGAATTTATTGTTTTGTGGTGTTTCTTGCATACGTAGCTTGTAGTTCTTTCCTTTATCATTTCTCTATACTATTCCAAACTTGGTTGTCCATGGAGGTGGAAACACCAAGACGAGGGTCTGACTGAGGCAGGCCCCTATACATCCCCAACAATTTCTCCCTTCCTTGTGTGCAGGTGGAGAGTGCATGGAGCAAGCTGGCAATGGGAGCCTTCTACAAGACCATCTTTGTCACCTTGGTGGTAATACATTTCTTTTATCATATTCACATTTGCCTTTCTTTCCTCTTAACCTCGTTTTACTACTTTAAGTATTCCTAGACTAGGCTAGTAGTCTTCCTTTTTGAGTAAGAATCTTGTCTCCTTGGTTCTCTGGCCATATGGATGCCAACGCACCTATGAGATGCCAGCACGCTACACTATCATCTAGGAACCACGATTCCATCTTTAGACAAAGAGCTGCCTAAGACACGAATCTGACTCTAAAGGCCAACTCATCTGGTCCCCTTCCTACATTTGGATTGTAGAGTGATCGAAGGGTTCATAATCCTCATCATTCTCATCCTCGTCATCCTAACTTCCCTTTAAACTGAGGTGGGTTAGGGCAACCTTTCCGCTCTTGGCCTTTCCTGACCTGGGGCCTTGCAGTGGGTGGTCCCCCTCTCTCACATCAATACAATATTAATTGGGTATGACTTTGGTGTGTGAATCGAATGTGTATATATATATAAAGTATATACATATATCCATATGAATATATGTATCGATATACATGTATGATGGAAAATAGACATGCCCATACGAATGTATCGATATATGTATACATACGTATACATGTACATAGAGGTATATATATATACACACACACAATCGATATATTGTTATTACTATGTGATTGCTATATTGGTTATATTCATTTGCATGTCAAATGTATACATACTTTTTAATAGCTTATGATATATATGAATATATATTAACATATATATACATATACATATATATATGTGTATGTGTTGATATACATATATATGTATATGTAAATATATGTTATATATTTAAAATTGATTATATGCTTTGAAGTCAATTATCATTAGCAATGATTATAGGCAGATTTGTTGACTTAAAAAAAGGTCGAGTATATAATACTTGTGACTGTATTTTGGAGGTTGAATATTACTCATGTTGTCCACACATAAAAAAATGAGTATTATGCAAAGCAACTCACAACCATTAAGTTGATAAGAGAAATAAGACTTGGTTGACACCTTATGTGGAGATGTCTTTGACTTAGTAAAATTTTAAACCACCTTGTCATTGAGTAATTATCAACAACAAATAAAAGAATGCAAGGTTATGAACAACAAGTCTATGAATTGGTCAAACTGATTAATGAGATGTATCGACTCATGCTAGACTAAGTCAACATGGGCTAAGTGTTGCACATTTGATATTGATTGATTCAACAAGTGTAAAACCATGCTAACTCTATAGGAGGTTTATGATTGCTTTGTCGCCACCTTATGAATCCTATTTGTTGTAGATGTTCATTATGAAGGAAATTCGAATTACACCTTTTTCATCATGTGCTTATTTAAAAATATCTTAGGCTATTGTCAACTAATGAGGTTGACTTGTAGCTTTGTTTAGCAGAGTACGCTCTTATTTGTGCACCACCTTTTAGCTAAGTGGAGTGAGTGGTTATGCATGGAGATTGGTGTCAATACTCATGCCTATTCTATAGGATGAGAAGTCTCTTATTTGTTGTATAAATAGAGGAGTTGAAACCTCATTTAGGTTGCATTATGCTCAACATTTTATACACTTTTTCTCTGCATTTCTTATCTGCAATATTCTATTATATTTTGAGTGAGAACTTTGAGTATTTGTGAGAGTATAGCATTGTGAGTGAAGTATATTATCAACTCAAGAGATAAAGGTTTATTGTGGCATTGCTTGAGAGATCAAGGTTAAGCTAGTTGTTGTTTGGGAAAGCTGAATTGCAGTCAATTGATTGGATAAGTGAAAACAGGCATGAGGATGTTTCTCTTTTATTTGTCTTAGCTTTTGAAAGAATGTTTCATGGATGCTTTGATTAGTCTATTGTGAATTTTTGCAATTAGGGGAAAAATAGTATTACTTTGAAAATGAATTAGAAGTTGTTTATACTATTTGTGCAATGCTTGTATGTACTCCATGTTAAAGAATGGACAACAAATAAAAATGAGAACAAAAATAAAGCTATCACACAGATGAAAAAGGGAAACAAGTTTTAACGTGGTTCACCTTATAGGCTATTCCCACAAAGAAGCAAGGGAAAATATTTTATTGGTTTTAGATTTACATACATATGTTGCAACACTAATATCTACATCCAAGAATTCTTCATTACATAGTTTAAATAATATAGCATGCCTTCAAGAAGGAAAATGAAAAGGCATGGGAGTAAACAAGCAAGAAGTCTGTTGGGCTTCATATACCCAACAATCTCCCACTTGAAGTCCAATGAATGTTGTAACATATTAGGCATTCCCCTACTTAATTCTTATTGTTATTAAATTACCAAACAGACTAACTAGTGGCAACCCATATGTGGTGATCTGAATATTTCCATTCCCACCTTGATAGAAATGAAACATAAAATGGATGAACCCACATGTCAATACCAAATCTCTCCACTAGAGCTTCAACCTTGAGCATCTCCATCTAGGCCTGCATTCTAGCAAACAAATTTTGTATCCAAGATACCATAAATTCATCTAACTTCCATCTCCCAACATTCAAGAGTTGTTTGGAATAGTGCAAACAAGCAAGCCTCTCATTTAGATCCCAAACGTTAATCCCCTCTCCATTTTTTGTAGACCCATCATTAAAATCTACTATGTTACCAAACATCTCCAAGCAATGAAGATCAAGTTTATTGGAATACCCATCTTTCTTAAGCACGGGAAGAACAACCTCATCTCTCAAAGCATCCTGATTCTTAGCCTCTACCAAATCATGCAAATCCTCTACTAATTATTGAGAAAGAGGATCACGATCAAACCGACTCATAGACTCTATGTCACTGTCAAACTGCTCTCTACACTGTAGATCATTTCTTGACTGTCATACAAATCGAGAGCCATTGACATAATAACATGGGACCCTTTCCCACACAAATCTCACCTTGGTAGTGCTCAAGGAATCAAGATCATAGTCTCTCATAAGAACTTCAATAGCCAAATAGACAGGAGCATCATCCATTTCCATTGGAAAATCAAATCTAACCTTTTTCCCTACAAACATAGTACTATAACCATTCCTTGAACATGTGTTTGAATCGGTGACCTCCTGCTGCAACTTGGAAAGAGAAACTTCATTATCAGAAAAATAAAATATTTCTTCTATCTCTTCCTCTTCTCCAAATTGAGCCACACCACTTTTTATTTCTTACATCTACTCCATGTCACTACCAGGTTCCAACATACCAAGAAAATCCTCAATAACATAATTACATTCATCATCTAACTAATCCAAAAGCTTCTTTCAAGGAGCCCATAAATCTTCTTCATCATCTATATGAATAGCTCTCACTTCATCAAAAATCTCTCCAGAGCCATGGGACACAGACATGAGAGCCTAAACTCAATCATCCAAGTTGGGGCTCTCTTCCATATTTGCTCAACTTTCTTCACAACTCCTCCTTGTTTCTAACCAAGCTCTGATGCCAATTGTTAAAGAAAGGACAACAAATTAAAAATGAGAATAAAAACAAAGCAATCAAATAGATGAAAAAGGGACACAAGTTTTAACATGGTTCACCTTATAGGCTACACCTACAAAGAAGCAGGGGAAAATATTTTATTAGTTTCAGTTTTACATACATATGTTGTGGCACTGATATCTACATCCAAGAATGCTTCATTACATAGTTCAAATAATATAGCATGCCTTCAAGAAAGAAAATAAATTTATGCATGGGAGTAAACGAGCAAGAAGTTCGTTGGGCTTCATATACCCAGCACTCCATGATATAAGGAATATGTTTGTCATTAGTATTACATACTAGATATGATTAAACATGGGTAGCTTAAGGGTTGCTCATAGCTAAATTATTTAATTATAATAGATAGCTAGTAGGTTACTTCTGGGATTGTGAGTCCAATGAAGGGAGGAAATTTTTATGTGTTTAAAAGTAGAAATACCCTAGAGTATGTGGGAATAGTGTTAGGGTAATCTTGGGGTAAGAGAATATCCATGGGAGGGATTACCTGCATAGGTTATAGTGGCCTCAAGTCAAAACAAGCTTAAGTAGTGTAAGTGAATGTTGACCTTCACTCAAAGTACTGAGTGAGAACACTTTGGCCAAAGTAGTGTGATTACCTTTGGATCCACTTTCAATTCACTATGTCCATGTAGTACATGTTAGATACCAAGTGTAGGGTTACAAATCCTAGTCATGTAGAACACAACACTAAGCTTAGTGTGGTTTGTGGTACATGATTACTCAACCAATCTCTTCATTGAAGGGTAGGGCCATCTATCATTGATAGATGTGTAGGGGACCACATATGAGTTTGTGGTTGGTGGAAAAGCACTTGAGTGATGCTTCTCCTCCTCAGCAGGTGACAAAATCAAAGGTTTTGAAAGGCGGATCCTAGACCATCTATCTATTATGCTCTAAAGCTCGGTTGAGCTATGCATGTAATTGTGTACATTCTTGGAATACTGTAATTTGTGAAATTATTATATTGAAACGAAATACTTATTGGATATTGTTATGGAATCTTTGTTCATATATTCTCAATAAAGAAAAGAAATTTCTTTATTGCAATAGTTTGTTACATAGTTATTTACTTGCATAGTGAAAACTTAGGAAAATTTTACTTTAGTGAATGGTTGGCATGTTACAAAAAATTCCTCTTCCTCCTTCAAACAAGTAGCAATTGAACAAAATTCCTCTCTAACAGTGTCCCAATGATGCCTCCTTTCAAAATTGAAAAAAAATCCCAAGTTGAAGAGCCTCTACAAGACAAAAGTTGATAAAAAATAGGGAATATGTCGTTGTCGATCATATAGAGAAAGTTGCAGACCTAAAACGTACTTTTTTGCTAGTAATATTAAAAAAATTCAAAAATAACTCAAGATCTCGTTTAATAAACGAGATCCCACTCTATAAATCGAGATCTCGTTTAGTAAACGAGATCCCGATCCCTTTTCAATGGACGAATAGGAAACATGATCCCATTTTATGAAATTTGAATTGTAGGCCAGGTTTTTGCTTTGTTAACAGGGTCAGAAAAAGGTTTGGGGACCCAAACCTAGGCTTTGGACTTGGTTTGACTTGCAAGTTGAAGGTCCTCACAATGTCCCAAGAAAATAGTGACTTTGGGCATATGTCTAAAGACTTTTTTTGTAAAATATTTTGACGAAATTAAAACCCATTATAGATGAGATAGTGTAGATTCCAAATATGTAATTTTTTTACAACTGGATTATTTTTTCTATTTTTCAATTAATTTATGATGAAACAAGTCCATAAACTTGAATTATCAAGGTTTTTTAGTATTTTAATAACTTTTTACTAACATAATTTTTTGAAAAACAAATTGTGCGACTTTAGACAATTCTTTTCAAATTTTTTTAAAAATAAAAAATGATAAGTTTAGGTCATCTTATGCATGATGTACACAAAGATTCTTCAAAACACCAAATATGGCTGATAAAAAAATTAAGAAAAAAATATTTAATAAAAAATTACAAAAAAATATGGAAAGCGTTCTTTAGTGAGTTACAAAGCTTTTCCCAAAAGGATCTATAAAATCTAAATAACATACATGTGCATGGTATGGTAACAAAAAAATGACTTTTAAACTGTGGTTTTTAGAAACGCCTATTGAAAATTAATTTGTATCATTTGGGTATTGAAATAAATTACATATTTGGAAACTAGAATATGAGTACTACATTTTATGATCAATGACTTTTTTCAAGATTCCATCTCTAAGTGCTTCAAATTTTAAGGTCAAATGTCTCAAATTCTGAAAATTAGGGAAAACACTTCGACTTTTTGGCCAAAAAGTGGACTCAACTTCTTGCCAACACTCCAAATATTAGCTTAAACTACCACCCATACCTTGTTTACTTCTCTTTCAACTTTTTATCTACCTCTTTAGTTTTATCCACCACTCAACTTCCACTAACTTTACATTATGTATGAAGAAAGCTTTGAAGCATAGGATCACATGCATAATATCGAAGATGCAAAGAAATAAAATAGTGTTGTAGAGGAGGAGATACTGTGATTAATAAGGAATGTAAAAAGGTTGTGGATGACATTCATTCCAAGAGTAGTATCATTTTTTCTAACTCTGGCATGTCGCTAAGGTATTACACACAAGTCTCATATTTTTATAAATATTATTGTTTATTTAATGCCTCTATTTTTATATGTACATTTATTTTAAGTTTATTTTGTGTGTGGAAATTTTTATAGTATATTAGCTTAACATGAATGCTCCCATGTCGTCAACAATGAAGGAAATATTAGAGAAATGGGGTATCTTGATGTAGGTTGAATCTTAGGCCACTAACTCCCCATAATGTACATTCTCCATAGCTAAAATTATTTATATGGTTGAATATTTTCATAAGGCTATGTGGAATGTCATGTATGTAGGGTTGATAACATAAAATTCAAGTGACATTCCACAAGGATGACATAAATGACAATATGGACAACTACAACAGATCCATCCATAAAAGATACCATTTTGGCATAATGTAGTGGAGATGGTAGTGAAGGATATTAGCATTGAGTGTATCACCATAAGATATCCACCTATCATAGACCACATGGATGCCATCGAATATAACCCCCTCTTTCTCAACTCTCACTTATTTGGCTTGTTCAATTCTTATCCTCTCACTTACTTACACATGTTATAGCGATGATTCACAAAATGTGGCCTTAAATACAAGGGGACAAAGGGAAAGAGAATGGCTAAAACAATCTAAAACATCATGAAGGATTAGAAAGGAAGGATTTTGAAGAGTGGAAAATACACCAAAGAGACTCTATGAAAGTCATGTCTAATGTTAGTGCAAACATGATATCATTTGACATGATTTTATTTCAAATCCTTATTTGCCTCTTTAAATCAATATTGAGAGCAAGCTCACCAACTATGACCACTCTACTTTCTACCATTTTTTCAATTATCAAATTCAAAAAAGCGAATTATTATTTTTTACTATCTTAAGTGTTGTAGTTTCAAGCTACTTTTATCACTTATGCCATTGTATTGTCTGAGGTTGTGATCATTAATTCTGTTTCTCAAAAATATTAAATTAATTTTATAAATAATAACCCTTCTCTTGTTATCTTTATTTCCTTTATATTTATATGTTAGTCTTTTTTTCTATTATACCTAAAAGTCTCGAGAGCCATAAAAACTAGTACTAGGATCATATGACCAACAATCACCTAATACTATACTATACCCTATTTGAGAAGACCAAAAAATTAGACACCATACTAGCCTAGGGACATGAAAACTTGCATAGGTCCATATGTACCACCCTAAACCTTTATATCACATTTACAATAAACCATTTTTAGAGCACAATGACAAAAAAATTTACCAATATCTAGAATAACCATAACCTCATTAGAGTCTTCAATTTCATAGTAGTAAAAAAATGCTACCACCAAATCCTCTAAAAGCACCACCTTAAGATTCTTAGCAATCTCCTCCACAACCCATCTAGAAGATATGCTTGCCTACACTTCTCCACATGTAGGTGATCAAGGATACAAACAAATACACACTAAAAATGAATGCCTAGCTTATCAATATTGTTATCAACTAGAAATGAACCAACCATCGAGGAGACCATAAAATATTTACTCAAAGACCAGGTAGTGCCAAAAACATTTCTCCTCCCCCTTGAATGTCTAGGTTCAAGAAAAAAATTAGACATGACCTCTCAAATTCCAACACTTCATGCACCATCAAGATCATTCACTAGTTCCCAAATACACACTAGCCACAATTACATATTAGGGTTTTTAACCTCCTATTTTATAGACATGGAATGGAATTAACCATCATTACTCACCAAAAGACCCAATATTATTGAATTTTCTTCATCACCCCTCCCACATTGCATTGCATCATTTTACCTTGGTCACTCCATCATCTATCACCACTACCATCACTCAAGAGGCCATGACAACACACAACCACTTGATGCCACAAAACTAAATAATAAACACACCTTGTCATTGCTAAGAAGTAAAATGAAATTCATCACAAAACTATGATTAATAACTTGTCTATCCCACACTCAAAACATATCACTCTATGTTTCTCAAACCTTCAATCCTATTATCGGGTTATATGTTAGCTTTTTTAAAATATAGTAGATGAAAATATTTTTTATTATTTGATTTTATATATATAGTACCTTTATCTTAATGTTTTTTATTTTATAATTCAATTAATTAATTAATTAATTTATATGTATGAATTTTTTTTCGTGAAAAAATATTAACTATTCAAACCACTCCAATACCAAATATCCACATGCATCCCTTTGAATTTCCTAATCTATTTCACTAGGAACAAATCAATCCATAAAAGTTATATCAAGATTAATTTCATAGATTTTTTAGTGACTTACAAAAGATCAATTCTCAACTAACTTATTGAAACCTTTTTGATGCATAAGTGGATACTTGCCAATCACAAGCCAATACAAAAATAGATTTGTCCTCTTCATCCAAATTATATTTTCTTTACTTGATTTATGATACTTAGAATAACATCCCACTCTAGTGCATATGAATGAAATGAATTACAAAAATATTTATGCCAAACTCACCTACCAAAAATTAAGATCAAGTACAAGCAATAAACTCTAGCATCGACCAAATTAAAACAAAATTGAAGGACTTTTTCTAAACATTATAAACACACATACATAATTTCTAACCATGTTTTTGATCAGCACAAATATTTCAATTCCAATGTTACTAATTTTAGATGTCATTTTATGTGTAACAAAAATATTTGTACATAATATGTAACAAAAGAATTGTTAATTACATAAATTCACAACACACAAATATATGGCTTCCACTTTCTTGTCTACTCTAATTCTATATTACTTGCTAGTGTATAACCATCTTGATAATATTCTTATACCGAATCCAAGAATAAATATCATTAAAGTGCACAGGATCAAGAGTTATACCCATCAACAACAATTAATGATTAAAATGTTGATGGACATGATGTCCATGATTGCTTTGATGAGTCATGTCAACAATAGCCAATTTATGTTGTATAAAAGCTTGTAAAAGCTCCACATAACGCATATATCAATTTTTTTTTCAAATATATTTATTTAATTTTGAAACTTTATTTTAAAATAGTAAATCAATAAACTTTTTTTTGACATTATATAACAATTTTAATTTTATGTTTTTTTTTTATAAATTACTTATGATTCCAATTTAAAACCTCTTATACAACACTAATGTGTTGACCCAATACTACTTTCAAATTTATAAAAGAATTGACATAACATTACACCTCCTTATAAATAGAATTCACTTCAATATAGGACCAACCTCCCTCTTTTGCAATATGAATAGTCCTCTTCCTAATGTTTTTCTTTTGCAAAGTTGTTTATAGTAAAATTGGAACTTTCAATAAAGACTTGTGTTAACACGTTTGATTCTTGAAGATGCCCCATGAAGTGTAGTTTTAAAATACCAGTTCAGTAGGTATTTAATTTACTTTCTACTTTTGGTTGTGGATGGCAGCGGATTTTGTAGCTATCAGGTGACCGTTAACCCTCCTCCAACGTCTTTATTTTCTTCTCCGCCCTAACATAAATCTATTCCCACACTTCACCTTCCCGTTCACAGTGATGAGAATTTGAATTCATCGGCATCTCGCTATCCATTATATTAAGCATTGCCTCGACTCTTTAAACATTCTCCATTCAATCTTATCAATCGTCCTGCATTGTTTCTGCTTTCCATTCATTCTGTATTGGGTTTTCTCATTGTTTTTTCTGAATTGGGTGTTGGGTGCTCTCATTTGTGGCACTGTGTGTTATCTGTGAATGTTTTTCTTTGAGAGGCTTGCAGAATTACAATCATAATCACAATGGAGAATGAGTTTGTAACTCCTGCAAAGCAGTTGGTAACAGAGGTGCACTCTTCCTGTGCCCCTGTTGCCTTTGATGAGAAAACCCCATCAACAGAAGAAACGAAAACTCCTACTGCATTGATGGAGCAGCAGAGCAATATAATGAAACCCACCAAAGGAGAAGGCCAAGAGGAAGAAGAACAGGGCAAAACTGGCAAACACCCTGAGCGTGTGATAGTTCCTCTTCATCAGCAGAAGAAGCTATGGGCCATAGATGGAAGGTGCCATTCAATTTTCATGTCGAATCATACAGTCTGTTAATGATAGCAAATCTGTTTGCTTGTGAATATAATACATGATTGCAATGCAGGTACATGAGCCCTACGGATCGCATAATGTCTCCTGTCACCCAAGTCCTACTTGCAAGGAACAAAAAGGTTCCTCTTCCGCCTTCAAAGGTAGGTTTCCATAAAAGAATTTGAACTCTTTATTTGTTACTGGGCATGTTTTCAAACTCCATGTAAATAAGTTAGTATAAGGGGGAAAAAATGATTGATCATAGAATTTGATACTGTATTCATGAAATAAACTTACAGAGTCATTTTCCAGAAGTTCTTTATTTGTTGTTATAATATCGACTCTATATTGATGCCCAAAAGTTCAATTATAGTAGACCCATTTCATGCTATCTGTAAGCGTTGGATGTGGGATATACATGCTTTTGTCTTTTTTACAAGCTAGTCCTCAAACCAATTGCCTGTACACCCTTTGTTTTCGGCATGTTGTGTTTTTGTATATTTTCTGATGAATGCAGTAAAATTTCTGTATACAGGTTGTAGATGGTACTTGTAACGATTCCGGACCTTCTGCGCCATGAGTCATCTTGTCGGAAAGCTTTACATTGCTGGACATTGATGGAGTTTCCAAAACTTTTTTCTATTTTAAAAATGTTTTCATTATTAGGTTATAGTTTTTGACTGTCAGGAATAGCACTTGAACCGGCATATCTTTGGTGTGTGCTGGAAGTTGAAGGACGAATTTGTACAGGTCTTGTTTGCTAGTTGTATACCCTTACTGTGAGGAAAATGGTGGTTATCATTCTCATATCTTGATTTGAGCTTCGTGCTTCTCTTTCAAATTAAGGCAGAAAAAAGAGGCTTGAATTCTCTTCCTTATCTCTGTATCTTTAATCCTGGGGATTTATTATGTACAGTGGATGACATGAAGTCTGATTTTATTCCACATATATCTGTATACTATTAATCATTACATTTCTGTTCTGAGCCATTTGTCTCTAATAAGAATACATAAGGCTATTGATTCAAGTTATTCAATACTAAACATTGCCTAGAGCTTTGGAAATCTCTCTCATATATAATGTTTTGCAAATATCACTGAGGTTTTGATGCTTCACAGGCATTTAGATTGTAATGTACATTGATAATGGTTGCTGTTAATATCCAGAAATATTCTTATATTTGCCATCATCAAAACAGAGTATTATCGCTTTGATTTTTTTGGGATAGAATTTTACATCCTGTAACTGCTTCTGTAATTAAGCTCACTATTATCCAATCATTGTGGTTGCTGGGATTAGGACTTTTAGTTCTCTGCTCGTTTACACAGCTCCCCTAAAGAAGGGGCCCTTAGAACATCTTCTCGCTCACTATTATCCAATCATTGTGGTTGCTGGGATTAGGATTTTTAATTCTCTGCTTGTTTATGTGATGGATAATGGCACACGGCTCCCCTAAAGAAGGGGCTCTGGGTACATTATCTGGATTAGTTTGATTAAGTTTGAAATTTTAGTGGCGCTTAGTACATGTTCTCGCTCACTATTATCCAATCATTGTGGTTGCTGAGATTATGATTTTTAATTCTCTGCTTGTTTATGTGATGGATGATGGCACATGGCTCCCCTAAAGAAGGGGCTCTTAGTACATTATCTGAATTAGTTTGATTAAGCTTGAAATTTTAGCAGGATCAGAAGTTTTTGGGGGTTAAATTAAAAAGGAAACTTCATTCCTTAAGGATATTTAGTGTATAAGCACCCAATATATTTATTGTTATTCAAAAGTTTCTAGTGAGGGATACATGGTTGTTTGTGCTGTTTGTTTAACACCTCTCATATTATTTTGTTTTTTCGGCATATTGTGCCAGGCAGCTTTGGACAACTGGCACTCCAACTGGACAGATGAACAGATCTTTCGAAATAAAAGACTAACATTGCACAATTGCCACATGCAAATTTACACTCAACAGAATCCTTTCTACCATATACACCTAAAAGAGTGGCTGGAAAATATCAGTTTCAGGATATTTTTACAAAATTCATATATAAACGTAACACTGTATATAAGAAAAAAAACTAAGCCTTCCTTTTTCTTCCATCTTTTCTGCCTATTCTCTGTCTTTTTCTCCCTGCCTCTATTCACACACACACCCTCCTTTTCCTCCCCCCCAAAGACACAAAAATCCCCCTTCTTCTTACTGTCGATGCACTTTTTCCCTAACTTCAGATGTAGTCACCTGCCAAAATACAAGGAACTCAGTTGCAGCTACCAATTCTCCCCAACACATGCTCTCTCTCTCTCTCTCTCTCTCTAACTCAGACACACACATATGCACACTATAGCTGTAGAAACTGAAAGGCACTCCCGGAATAATGGGATAAGGGATAGCCCTAGGAGAGAGGTCAAAAGGTCCAAGTTTGGGCAGTTAATGTTATCTATTATTATTTTTTGAGTGATGAGGATTGTACACTTGGGATTAGGAGAAGGCACGAGCTTTCCACTCATGAATTTTGAATGAACCCATCTAGGGACCAGCTATGATGACTAATTTGTAAAGGGACTCATCCAAGTAGCCTCTTCAATGGTTTTACATTTGACAACTCTAGAGTTGTAATATTGCTACTAGGATTCAACTGTGTAGTTTTACAAGTCAAACTCGTTGACTCATGTTTAATGAGCAGTGTTTCACAAGAACCCATCTCTCATGATAGTGAATGGTCCACTTAGCACTCATTGTGGTTCACAAGAACCCATCTCTCATGATAGTGAATGGTCCACTTGGCACTCATTGCATCCAGGTGATGCTCACAGAGGTGAAGCACTGGGCCTTCCCGAGAGGTCACCTATCATAGTACTACTCTAGCTCAAGCACACTTAACCCCATTTGTAAAACCTTCAGCAAGTGTTGTGCCTTATGAATCATTCATTATAGAGCCCATCCTAGTACTACTTCAGGTCAAGCGCGCTTAACCAAAGTTTTTCCCCAAGGTTAAGCTCACTTATCTTGCAACCCCATTTGCAAAACCTCCAACAAGTGTTGTGCCTTATGAACCATTCATTATAGAGCCCATCCCAGTACTACTTCAGCTCAAGCGCGCTTAACCAGAGTTTTTCCCCAAGGTTAAGCTCACTTATCTTGCAACCCCATTTGCAAAACCTCCAACAAGTGTTGTGCCTTATGAACCATTCATTATAGAGCCCCTTTAGCTCATCAATTGATAAGTAGGAGGCATTTTCCATACCATGTCAAATTTTAATATTGCTATCATGATTCAACCTTGTAGAACTCATTGGCTCGTGTTTCATGATTAGTGGTTCACAAGAACCCATCTCTCATGATAGTGAATGGTCCACTTAGCACTCATTGCATCTAGGTTAAGCTCACTTAGTTTGCAACCCCATTTGCAAAACCTTCAACAAGTATTGTGCCTTATGAACCATTCATTATAGAGCCCCTTTAGCTCATCAATTGATAAGTAGGAGGCATTTTCCACAAAGTGTCAAATTGTAATATTGCTATCAAGATTCAACCATGTAGTTTTACGAGTCAAACTCATTGACTCATGTTTCATGAGTAGTGGTTCACAAGAACCCATCTCTCATGATAGTGAATGGTCCACTTAGCACTCATTGCATCTAGGTGATGCTCACATAGGTGAAGCATTGGGCCTTCCTGAATGTCACCCAACCCAATACTACTCCAGCTCAAACGTGCTTAACCATGGAGTTTTTCCCCAAGGTTAAGATCACTTAGCTTGCAGCCCCATTTGCAAAACCTTCAGCAAGTGTTGTGCCCTATGAACCATTCATTATAGAACCCCTTTAGCTCATCAATTGATAAGTAGGAGGCATTTTCCACATCATGTCAAATTGTAATATTGCTGTCAAGATTCAACTGTGTAGTTTTATGAGTCAAACACATTGACTAATGTTTCATGAGTAGTGGTTCACGAGACCATCTCTCATGATAGTGAATGGTCCACTTAGCACTCATTGCATCTAGGTGATGCTCATAGAGGTGAATCAGTGGGCCTTCTCAAGAGGTCATCCATACCATTAGTACTCCAGCTCAAGCGCGCTTAACCACAGAGTTTTTCCCCAAGGTTAAGCTCACTTAGCTTGCAACCCCATTTGCAAAATCTTCAACAAGCTAAGTGAGCTTAACGGGGAAATAAAGGTTCAAATGCTAAGTGGAATTACTGGGATGGGTGACATGGTTCATAAGGCACAACACTTGCTGAAGGTTTTGCAAATGGGGTTGCAAGCTAAGTGAGCTTAACCTTGGGGAAAAACTTTGTGGTTAAGCATGCTTGAGCTGGAGTAATACTGTGATGGGTGACCTCTTGGGAAGGCCCAATGCTTCACCTATGTGAGTATCACCTAGATGCAATGAGTGCTTAGTGGACCATTCACTATCATGAGAGATGGGTTCTTGAAACATGAGTCAACGAGTTTGACTTGTAAAACTACACAGTTGAATCCTGATAGCAATATTACAATTTGACACGCTGTGGAAAATGCCTCCTTATCAACTCTAGAGTTGGTGATTGATTCAACTTCTTTTTATTTGCTTGTCAGGTAGCTGCTGCCTCCAATGTGGAAGTTTCTTTCACTTGGTTTGGCCCTTAAGATAAAAAATACAAGTTCACAACACTGAAGATAGGTGAAATGTTCAATCCATCCACCAATTCTATCTCATATGCATTTGTTAAAAATGCCTTTGCACCTTGCATGGCCTAATCTTTTTCCACTTAAGTTTATTGTAGGTCCCTCTTGGGAATCTCTCTTTCCTTGAATAGGCAAGGACTAGGTCACCAACCTGAGAATATACTGTCCTTTTCAAATCTGCTTATTACTTATATTTGGCGGTCTTTGCTTGAGCTGTTCATGCACTTGATCATGCAACTTCCTTGATGTACTCAGCAAAATCTTCTCATACAACACTACATTTGGTAACATTTGCAATGTCTTATAGCTCAATTACTCCTCTTCCTTTGAGTGTGCCTATACACAGTTTGAAAGGGTGTCTTTCCAAAGCTCTGATTATTTGAGTTATTTTAGGCAAATTAAGCTTGTGCTAGGACTAAATCCCAATGCCCTAGTTTATCTCCTACAAAACATTTCAATAAATTCTAAAGGCTCCTAAGGCTGAAGTGAATTTCAGTTGGGTGTTCAATTAAAAATTTCTTCCGCACTGTCCTCCAAAGATGGCCAATAAATTGTGTCTCTATTTGACACTATGCTCCTTGGCAACACATGCAATCAAACTGCTTCATTGGAAAACAAATCTGCTATATTTGTAGCATCATTAGTCCTCTTAATGCAACAAAATGAGCCATTTTTGAGAATCTATCAACAATTACATGCAAACCTAAGATGGCTCTCCATACTTATATGCTCCCATCGTCTGTCCAAAATAGTTAATGGCTTATACAATCTGCTATTTTGACTCTTCCCTTTTGCAAGCTGGCATATTCTACAACACTTTACATACTTTTTACATCCACTACCATTTTGGGTCAAATATACCTTTGATTCAGCTGTGCCAAGATCTTATCATTTCCAAAGTGCCCTGCTAATCCTCTACTATCATGTTCTCTCTCATAGAACCTTGAGGCACACATAGTTGCTGGTCCACTAAACAACAAACCTTGCTAAAGAAAATAATCCAGCCATGGAGTCCTATCCATGCTAACTAGATTCTTACACATTGCCTTAGGCTTCTTCGAAATCTACATCGTGGTATAGCTCCTTCATGCAATCAAAGCCCACTCCTCTACTTGCATTTCATGTAACAAAATAATCTTTCTACTTAATGCATAAGCTACCTTATTGGACCTCTCCATTTTACATGATGCTGATTTAACTTACCGTGAAGTTGATGTACTACAAGGCTTGGTGATTGGTGTACAAGATAAATCCTAGGCAATAACAATGGTGCCACTTCTTAAGATTGCACTATGGTGTAGAATTCTTGGTCATAGACCAAATATTTCCTTTTGGCATCATTGATTTGCTTTGAAATATTCTACAAGCTTGCCTTCCTAACTTTAAAAACTTTTGCTGTCCCACTTGCATCACAATCAACTTGGAACACTTCGTTAAAATCTGGTACTGCAAGTATGGGTTGTTTGGTGACTTTTTGTTTCAATATCTCAAAACTCCTTTGTGGTGCTGCTGTCCACACAAATACCCTTTTGTTTCCCTTCATAGTTTTTCTGTTTAGTGCACGTGTTCCACTTAAATTGTGAATGAATTTCCTATAGGAACTTGTCAAACCATGGAAACTTCTTACATCAAAGGTACATTTCAAGGTAGGGTAATCCATCCCATATGGTTTTCACTTTTTCTAGGTCCATCTTCAATTCATTGTAGGAGATAACAAAACCCAATTAAATTGATTCCTCTTTCATGAACGTGCTCTTATCCAAATTGACTAGCAATTTCTCCTCCTTTAGTCTCTCTAGTACTTGTTTCAAGTGCAACATACGCTCTTCTTTTGTCCTAAATATGAGAATATCACCAACATACACAATCACAAACCTACCCAAGAATGGTTTCAACATTTCGTTCATAAGTTGCACACAAGTACTCAGTGCATTGGTTAGTCCAAAAGGCATCACCAAACACTCGCACAACACCTCCTTTGTTTCAAAAGTGGTCTTCCATTCATCACCTTCCCACATTCAGATTTGATGATATCCACTTTTTGGAACAATCATAAACTTTACCAATAATGGTTTCAACATTTCGTTCATTAGTTGCATACAAGTACTCAATGCATTGGTTAGTTCAAAAGGCATCACTAACCACTTGAACAACACTTTTGTTTCGAAAGTGGTCTTCCATTCATCACCTTCCCAAATTCAGATTTGATGATATCCACTTGTTAGAACAATCACAAACTTACCCAAGAATGGTTTCAACATTTTGTTCATGAGTTGTATGCAAGTACTCGGTGCATTGGTTAGTCCAAAAGGCATCACCAACCTCTTGCACAACACCTTTGTTTCAAAAGTGGTCTTCCATTCATCACCTTGCCAAACTCAGATGTGATGATATCCACTTTTTAGATCTAATTTGCAAAAGCACTTGGCTCCACTTAGACAAACAATGAGGCCATCCATGTGAGGCAAGCAAAAAATTGATATTTGATTGTTATCTTGTTGATAGGTCCCAAGTTGGTGCACATTCTCCACTCACCACTTTTTTTGGTGCCAACATGGCTGGTATAGCAAAAGGGCTAAGACTCTTCCTTATTAAAACCTTTGTCAAGAAACTCTTTCACTTGTCAATTTACTTCTTTAGTTTCCATTGAGTCAACTAATATGCTACCTTGTTTGGAATCAAGTCTATGTGATGGCAATACTCTATATTGGTGGCAATCCTTCTAGATTATTGGAGATGATATTAGTGTATTTCTTTACTTCAGCTGGTATGTCACTTTTTTGGCTGTTCCAACTCGAAGTGCCTTGGGTATGATGGCTAACATTTTTCCTTCCTCTTTACTATTGTCAACATTTTGTTGCTGCTGTTCACTGTTTTTTAAGATTCCTTCAACAGACCCACTGTGAACTTCCTCCCATTATTCTCAAGTGTGTATGTGTTGGCTCTCCCATCATGTATGGCTTTTCTATCAAAATGCCAATGCCTGCACAACAAAATGTGACACACTTCCATAGGCATAACATCACACCAAATCTCATCTTTATAAGAACCAATCTGAAAATCAATGTTCTTTTATTAGTATTTGGTGACCTTCTTGAAGCTGAGATACATTATAGGGATTTGGGTGTTATTCTCTTCAAGCCTAATTTCTCTACTATCTTATTAGATGCTAGATTGGCCATATTACCACTATTAGTGATAACTTTGCAACATTTGCTCCCTTCCTTGCAAATAGTTATAAAAGGACTCTTTCGTTGCCATGGTGTGCTGTCCTTCATTGTTGAATGACTTGAATCATTATATGAGCTTCTCCATATTTTGTTTCTTCAACTCAACGTGATCAAGAGATGCAACCAAATCTTCATCAGCTCAGATGACATGAGTGTTCCCCTCATTCCTCTGTCTACCATCATCTTGTGCTTGTGGACGTTCAAAAGCCCTATGACTATCTTGACCACATCTAAAACATGTGCCACCAAAAGATCTACCTTTTCTTCTGTCATAGGTTCCTCTTCCTCTTGATGGATATGGTTGATTCTGATCCTGGGAAGTACTAGATTCAACTCCTTGCAAATCTTGGTTCCTTCTAGTGCCTTGTGCATTTTTACCTCTATTAAATCTTTTTCTACCTCTTTCTGTACTTTGCTGCTTTCTAAATAACTTCTCTAATCTCTTCAGCCTTTAATGCGTATTGATATGCCTCATCCACAGTATTCACTTTGATTAAGATTAATTCATCCTGGAGCTGAAATCTTAGTCCATATAGATATCTAGTGGCTGAATTCTCTCCTCCTTGCATAGTTGTTCTGATCTGTAGGCAGATAATTTTTTCAGTGTGCTTTTACAACAGATAATACTCTCTGTTTCAGATTTTGAAATAGTTTGAACAGCTTTTGTTGGAGATCTGAGGGTAATAAGATGTTTTAGCATCTTAGGCCATACCTTACCTTCTCCTTGCCTTGTCTTCTTTGAGATTGCTGAATATTATCCCACCATAGGGCAGCAAGTGACTTCACTTTAGTTACATCTTCTTCCAAGTTTTCCATGTCAAAGTATTGATCGTTTTCTTTCAAGTTTTCCATGTCAAAGTATTTCTCCAACTCCTCTATCCAATCCACAAAGATATCCAGGCTTAAATCCCCTATAAAATTTGATATATTGGGCTTGACCTTTGTTCCTTGATTGATATAAGCTTAAATTAATCTCTCCATGGGGTCTTGAGCCCTTGTTGGAGCTCCTTGTACCTTTAATTTATCTTCAGATTCATCATGTGCAAGTCTAGCCTCCAAAACCTTTAATCTCTTCATTAATTCTTCATTTGGGTCTCTCCTTGGCCCCTTCTGCCTCTCCTGATCCCAGCAAAATCAAATCCCCTGTTAGCCATCTTGCTTTCACGACTTGTTCTCTGCCCCACCTGTTCAAATGGAGAGCAAACTATATATCATCTACCCACTGTTTTCTCAATGGAGGATACAGGCTGGCCTTTATATGTACTTTCAGTTTTCTACCCAATTCTCTTGTTGGAGAACTAACATTTTCATTCTGCTCTCTTACATTTACTAGAGAATACTGATACCATACTAATGCAGCCCTGGAGGGAGGCCCAAATAAGCAAGAATCCCATCGGGCATCTTTGGACAATTCATGCTTGAACTGGATGGATCAAAGGTCACCTTTTAATGTAAGCAATTATCAATGGAACGTGCTTTTCCAAACAAAAGATTAACATCTCATAATTGCCACAGGAAAATTTACACACGACATAATCCTTACTACCATACACATAGAAAACTTTTACTCCCTAATCATATGAAATGGCTGGAAAATATCAATTTCAGAACATTTTTACAATATTCATATATAAGAAAACAGATGAAGAACTAAGTCTTCCTTATCTACTGTAGCTGACCGGGTTCCTTCTTCAGGCTTGTGGATAGTGATGGCTGTTCTTTCCTTAGGAATACGGTTTCCCCTATTTATCCTGCAGCAAGAAGACAAAACTCAACCATACACAAAGAAAACTTTTACTCCCTAATCATATGCTGACCGGGTTCCTTCTTCAGGCTTGTGGATAGTGATAGCTGGTCTTTCCTCAGGAATATAGTTTCCCCTATTTATTCTGTAGCAAGAAGACAAAACTCAACTTTTTAGAATGGTGATTCTCCTGCCTAGCATCCTGGTTCCTTTTTCTTCCATCTTTTCTGTCTAATCTCTACCTTTGTCTGCTTTCCTCTATTTCCATGCACACCCAACCTCCTTTCTCCCTTTCCCCCAAAGGCAAAAATCTCCCCCTTCCTCGAACTGTCGATGCTCTTTTCTTTTCCTGACTTCAGATGTAGTCTCCTGCGAAAATACAAGGAACTGGGTTTCAGTTACCAATTGTTCTCTCTTTTCTCCCCAGCACATGGTCTTTGTCTCTCCCTCTCCTGTTATGCACGCCAACTGTATGTAGGAACAGAAGGACGCTCCTGGAATCATGGGATGAGGGATAACCATAGGAGAATGGTCAAAAGGACTGAGTCTGGGCAGTTATGTTATTTATTATTATTTTTCTTTTTGAGTGATGAGGACTGCAGGCTACCAAGGATGCTCCTGCATCACTCATTTTTCTGAGGAACATAGTAAAAGTTCTGTATACATGTTCTAGAGTCTAGACAATAGATGTAATGATTCTGAACCTTCTGCTCCAGGAGTTGTGTTAGAAACCTTTATGCATCCATTCAACTTATCAGAAACCTAAACTGGATGTTCTGGACATTCATGGTGTTTTGATAACTTATCTGGTTTTTAAGGGTTTTTATGATTAGGTCATCGTTTTTAACTGTCAAAAGTTGCACTTGAAACGTTATAATTATGGTATGTGCTGGAAGAATAGTTACCAGGTAAAATTTTGATTTGTTCGAGGGAGTCCAAAGAAATTTGAAAATCCTCAATTTTCAAAAGAAATTTTGTTAAATTGCTATAGAAATTGAAAAAGTGCACCGAATAGGACAAATCCTGCCTGTCCAAAAATTCCGGATCTAGCTAGATTTGTTAACTATTGCTGGAAGTTAAAGGGTTGTTTTGTATGGCCTTATTGTGAGGAAAATGATGATTAATCATAATGTATGGTGGATAATATAAACTCTGCTTTTATGCCATATACATCTGTATGCATGTTACTCTAAATAAACTCTATTTTCATTTTAGAGAAGTCTGTATATAATTATTTCGTCAATTTCCTTAGGACTCTTTTAGTTTTGAGCTTGAATGTTTTATGGAAGGCTAATTCTGTCTATTTTATCTTACATACAGAAGCCACATTTTTAAAGCTTTATCAGAGGCTTAAATTTTATGCATTTTAATTTCAAAAACTCTAATTTCCCTGGGACTCCGTCTATAATACTAATTAATATTAGTACCCATAGTTATACGGATACCAATTTATCATATGTAGGATACCAATGGATCTTTTGGATGTGTGAAAATGCACTTTCTTCTTTTGCACGTGGCTGGACTAGGTGTACAGAAGTCAAGAATAAATAGTATTATTACTGTGATATTGCTATCAGGATTCAACCGTGTAGTTTTAGTTGTCAAACTCATTGAATAAGTTTGACTCGTAAAACTACACCGTTGAATCCTGATAGCAATATCACAATTTGACACGCTGTGGAAAATACCTCCTATTTATCAATATTATTACTGTCAAGTTTCTCAATACTAAACACTCCAGAAGTATTCTCATATTTAGATTGTATTATTTACCATTCACTCTACAAGTATTCTTATATTTTAGACTATATAGTATATTGTTTACCAAACACTCCAGAATTATTCTTATATTTGATATTTACATTTAGATTTTACCATAATTGATCATGGTTGCTGGTTAGTTCCAGAAGTATTCTCATATTTGCCAAGCAAAACGGAGGTATTATTTTGTTAGCTGGATTACATTTTCCCATTCACCATTATCTGAATTACTGTGATTGCTTCGCCTTCGAATATAATCTGATCAAGCTTGAAATATTCATTCTGAAAATTTTGTTTATCATGACTGAGCCATAGGATCAATAGTTTTGGGGCATTAGATACTATGAGTCTATGACAATATTGCACATGCATTGAAAAGGAAATTTAATTTCTTACCAAAGGATAATTAGTTATTAGCATAGTTAGGATATTTTATTTGGTTCTTTCTCTTATAAATTTATCTCTTTCTAAAGGAGTAAGTAGGCTATGATTCTATCATTTGACCAGGGACTTTTGCTTATCTGGATTCACTATTGAAGGATCAATAATGCAATGTTGACTAGTTTTATTTGTCTGAAATAAGGTATCTTTGTGACCACATTTTGGGAGATTGCTTTAAACATTCTGCTTGAGCTGTGCTTGTTGTGTAATGGGTCATGCGCTTGTTCAGGTTTAGAAGACCTTGCAGGGCACACTCTTGGTTGTTTCTACAATTTGAGAGGACATTGAAGTAAATGTTCAATATTGGATCCGTCTCTTATGTTATTGATCATGTGCTTGTTCTGGTTTAGAAGACCTCGGAGGGCTTTGTTTTGGAACCTTTTTCCTGATCATTTTCAAGCAGGGTACTCTTGGTTGTGAATACTTTTGAGAGAACATTGATGTAAATGTTCAAGTTTGGATCTATGCTCCTAATGTGATGGATCATGTGCTTGTTCTGGTTTAGAAAACCCTTTTGGAACCAGTTTTCTGATTGTTTCAGCTTCATATGCTTGTGCTGTGGTCTATCTTCTTCTTTACATTGAAGAAAAACTCCAACTGTTGATCTGCTTGCTTATGGTAAAAGAAAGTAATTTTGCTTGAAGCTAACATCCGCATTGACAATGGTCATATGAGGCAAGGGTGCCCACGAAGCACACAGCCTTATGAACCTTTTAGTGTGATGGGTCATGTGCTTATTCCAGTTTAGAAGACCTTGTAGGACACTCTTGGTTGTGACTGCATTTTGGTAGCACATTGATGTAAATGTTCGAGTTTGGACATGTGCTTCTTGTGTGATGGGCCCTGTGCTTGTAAAAGAAAGTAAGTATTCTTGGGTCTAACATCCACATTAACAATGGTCATAAGGCAAGAGTAGCCACAAAGCACAGCCTTACTAACATTTTAGTGCATGCAGCCTTGTGGACCTTTCTTGACTTGACCAAATGGCTCGATGGCAGCTGAGTCAGTGGTTTCTGCATGCAACGACCCATCTTTTTCTTTCATTTGGGACAGTACTCCATATGGTCGGTTGGAGATTGCTGCTACCAGCTCCTTGAACATTTTTTTAGCTCTCTGTCCAACAACTTCTTTAGCTCTGATTTTGTTTTAAAAAAATTTCTTGTTTGCCTGGATAGAAATCCTGGCTCTTGATCTATTTATTTTAGCTTCTTTTGAGCTTCATTGGTGGAAGAAAGTCCTCAACTTTGTTTGGAGCTTGTGACATTTTAGATCAGCATCCACAATGGCAACAATTACAAGGGAACTTACAAAGCACAAAAGTACATCTAACATGACAGACTTCTTTTAATACTGGTTTCTAGAAACAGTGCATTGCATATTCATTTATTCTTGCTGTGTTATTTGGAACATGTGCCATATCTACTTTGATTGTTTTTTAGAAGTGTTTATTAAGTTTTACTTGCTCACGTATGACGTATATATTGATTGCTTTTGCCTGTCTTCTTGTTTGCATGGAACCAATATTCTGGGTCATG
The DNA here is from genome assembly GCA_007115665.2 of Sequoiadendron giganteum. Classification (NCBI taxonomy): domain Eukaryota; kingdom Viridiplantae; phylum Streptophyta; class Pinopsida; order Cupressales; family Cupressaceae; genus Sequoiadendron; species Sequoiadendron giganteum. Next base: position 598,945,011 of record CM021102.1, on the reverse strand, counting down.
ATCTACTTTTTTCAGTTGTCTTGTTAGAGACTGTTAGAAGAAAGGCACATTCCAATTGGCAATATTATGTTTTGTATTGTGTAGATAGCCTCTCATTGTAATTTTTTTTTTTTTTTTTTTGAGTATCTTATTAGATATTGTGGTAGAAGAAACTCACATCCACGTTGGCAATAATCACAAGGGGCGCCACAAAGCATATAAGCACATCTAAAATGATCTAAAATTTAATAATGTTGGGATTCTAAAAATGATGCCTTTGCTTTTGCTAATTTTTTCTCCTTATTTGAACATTGACTAATGTTTCTAAATATATTATTATCAATGTACTCAATAATAACCTTTTTTTTTTTTTCTCTTTAGATCTTACATCATATGTGATGAGTCGTGAATCTCATGTTGACTTTTTATTGCATTTGTACCACAATAATTATATGCCATTTTTTTTTCTATAAATGTTTCTTAATGATCATGTAAAATTAAAAAAATATTTAATATTTACCAGTTCCTCCAATTTTTAATATTAATTAGTTTAGGATTCAATGTTATGTTTTGCAATGTAGATAACATTTTTCAATAATTAAATGAAGTACACAGATTTTATAATAACGATGAAGAGATTGGCCAAGCTCATATCAATCAAGGTCCCATTTATGGAGAGGCCCATATGTGCCGATTTGAGTGAATCTCATGACTTTTTAGTGCATTTGTACCATAATAATAATTATATGCCAAACATTTTTTCCAATTTTTTTTCTTAATGATCATGTAAAATTAAAAGTATATAAGTATTTACTAGTTTCTCCATTTTTTACATATAATTAGCTTAAGATTTAAGTTATGTTTTGAATTGTATAGATAACCTTTTTCTTGGAGTTAGCATCATGGTTGACTATGATCAATAAACAAATAAAGTTCAAAGATGTTTTTATAATGACATTGGATTATACAAGTAAAAAAGAAAATTAGCCATAGATCACATTCCTAGATGTTAGGGAAACATTGAAGGCCTCCTAAAAATAAGAGGCAAGGCAACTCAAATGTTGCACCTTAATGAAGGAGCAAGTTTCCTAAATTTGGTTACCTTAGGTGTAGGTGAGGTCTACCAAGGTAATTGAGTAGTAGTCAAAGTCTTCTTGTGAGGGACTATTAAAGTCTACCATCCTTGTTCGGAAGAAGAGAAAAAGCTTGTAGAACATGAATGGTAATGAGATTGGCTAAGCTCATGTCAAGGTCCCATTGATAGAGAGCTTTGGGGAAGAAACTTGGGTCTCATGTCACTAATGGTCCAAGAAGCACTACCTTAGTGGTTGACTAAATCTTAGAGTTTTGAAACTCTAGAGATACCTTCTCTATTTGTGCTTGGATCTATAACATAGCCAAAGTATGCACTTTTTATTAAGATAAAATTATTTCTAAAACTTGTAGAGTTTCTTGATTTCTAGAGATAGAATAATTTGAAGCACTAAAAAAGATTCAAATAAACAATGCACTTTAGTAGATGATGTGTTCAGGATGATAGGGTGAAAATGAATTATGAATCCAATATTTGATTTGATGTGGTTAGAAAATTATGGAGTCATAACCTTCTAGAAAAACCTTCTTGCCATAGGGAGCACCAAGTAATGCCTTGATTTTTTTTCCATGGATTGTTGTGCTCAACCAACAAATATTCATGATTCCTAGTCCCACTTTATCCTATCTCATGCCACTCTATCGATTTCATAGATCTATTTGGATCATGCACTTGTTTCGCTTTAAAGGACCTTATATGACCTATCTTTGGAACCTTTTTCTAGTTGTTCAATTTCATTTTCTTGTGTTGTTGTCTATCTTCTACTTTACATTGAAGGAAAACTCCAACTCTTGATCTAATTACTTATGGTAAAAGAAAGTAAATTTTCTTGGAGCTAACATCTACATTGATAATGGTTATAAGGCAAGGTTATTCACAAAGCAAATGATGTTATGAACCTTTTATTGTGATGGGTAATGTGCTTGTCCTAGTTTAGAAGAACTTGTATGGCACTATTGGTTGTGACAACATTTTGGGAGAACGTTGATGTAAATGTTCAAGTTTGGGTATGTGCTTATTGCGTGATGAGTCATGTGCTTGTAAAAGAAATTAGTTTTGCTTGGAGTGAACATCCATCTTGGCGATGGTCATAAGGCAAGGGTATCCACAAAGCACGTAGGTTTATGAACCTTTTAATGCATGCAACCTTGTGGACCTTTCTTGTCTTGATCAAACGACTCAATGATAGAAGGGTTAGTGGTTACTACATGAGACATCCCATCCTTTTCTTTCTTTAGAATAATGCTCCATATATTGGGTTGGAGATTGCTACTACTAGCTCATTGAATCATTTCTTTAGCTCTTCATCCAATAATTTTTTAGCTCTAATTTTGTTTTACAATTTTTTCTTGTTTGCAAGAATTATAAATTTTGGCTCTTGCTCTATTCTTTTAGCTTCTTGTGAGCTATCTTGAAAGTCCTCAACTTTGTTTGGAGCTTGTGACATTTTAGATCAACATCCACAATGACAATGATTACGAGGGCACTCACAAAGCATTCAAGAACATATAAGATGATAGGGATTTTTTAAATATTAGATTCTAAAAATAGTGCATATTCAATTATTCTTATTGCGTTGTTTGGAATATGTGTCATACCTATTTTTATTGTTTTTCAAAGTGTTAGGTTTCACTTGCTTGTGTGTTTTTTGATTTATTTTACCCATCTTCTATTGGTGTAATTATTTAATTGTATCTTATTATATTAGTTTTATTGGGTAGTTTATTTTTATTACTTAGATAAGATAGGATAATTGAATACATGCCCTTTCCTTCTTTCATGAGATCCTACTTTTTTCTTACCCTCTCAACTTTAGAAACTTAGTTAAAGAAATTCTTTATTTTTTAGTTTTTTTTTGCCTCTTTCTCATCCTCATTAGATTTAGAGTTTTGAGGCTATATTTTATAAATCTTTCCTTCCATTGAATAAGGAATTATGATATTAGTCTCATGTAAATTCAATATTCAAATTCTTGTGTTGTGATAAGCTATTAGATTTGGTCTTGGATAGAATTCTTGTTTAAGCAAAACACTAAAATTGTTTAAGAGCCACAATTTCCTAAAGTTAGTCCATTTCTAGGTTTTTTAGGAGTAATTATACCATATTATGGGGGTTTCTCTTTTTGACTTTTATTGTAGGTAAATTTTGGATCTCAATGGAACAAATTTGAGCTCACCATGACATCAAAGGCTCAAGAAAGTGAGGATTGACTTTGATTTCACCAAAATTTGAGATTGGGGAGCACATTTGCAAATAAGGGTTTGATGATTGAATCTAGCATACAACTTATATTTAGCATATTTTAAGATCAAATGAACCCTATCAATAAGTTTAGAAGGCTCAAAAAACCTCATTTTAATATAAAATTTCTTTAGGTTCGATGTTGGGAGAATCTAAGGCAATTTTCTTACCTCTATTGTATGGTGGGTCATACAATTTGTACAATGTAGTGCAATTTTTAGAAAAAAAATTAGGCACTAAATAGTGTACTACACAAATTGCTAACAACCTACATAGTTTGTCAACACTAAAATCATGTATACACTAATTTTTGTAATATCATCTCAAGCTAACATTTAGTACACTTACCACCTCTTAATCCACTAAAATAACTAATCTTACCCTAAGTCAATTACTTTGTCGCAATTAAATTTATTAAATAATATGTTGAGGAACAAACAAGGTCTTTTTCTCCACATAATGGATGAAAATCTAAGAAATAAAAATCTAAAATACCTCTTCAAGAATTAAAAGATGCATCATTTGATGAGGAAATCCACCTTCCCCTTGCTCTATATAGGTTGCAGGATATATCAACTCTCTTGGAAAAAGATGTCATTGACATAAACTTGAGCACTAACCAAGATCAAAAAGTTAACACAAATTGTTGCTACCATGACCTCAGAAGAACAAGTTCATTAGGATACATATATGGTATGTGACATGGTTGGCCCCACTTCCCTCTAATATCATGATATCCATACTTTTCTCACTACCCAAACTCCACCTTTAACTTACCAATAACCAAAAATGTGCATTCAATGTGCAACCTATTTCACCCTTCTTGATGGTACCCTTTATGAGAGGGGTTATGGCAGTACATGTTATAATTCCTTAGCTCAAATGAAGTTATTTGATCACTTGTGGATTTCCAATGCTTTCATTTTATAGATCTCACACTAATAGTATCACCCTTGCATAGAAATTGCTCAAATCATAAAAAATAAAATCAAAATAGTAAAGGGAAAAAAATGTTCTTTGGTGAAAACCATTTTTATGGCACCTTGGGAGAGCATCATAATGAAAACCCATTCACATGAATCACGTAAAACAATCCATAGCCCTCTTATCTATAATTACTCTACAAACTTAAGCGTATCAAGTTTATCCATCCATCCACTTACCACATTGTTCTTATGAACCCTTACGTAACATACAAGACCACACCTTGATTAACACTTCAAAAATATATCTAAAACAATACCTATCTCTAATATGGCATTATGATATATATTTTTTGACACCACTTTCCTTTGGTTCTCCAAGTCTAGAGATATTGAAACCTCTTTTCTAGTAATGAGCTTTAACATGCCACACTCTTCGTATCAAATCAAAGAACAATGCTTGCACATTGGTTCCACTTAGTTTGAATGATCCACCTATCACTATCAATATTATGGCAACTTGAGGATGAGAAACACCTTCGTTATTTTTGTTTTCTAACTCTTGGTTTGGTTTACATACCATACTTTCACAAGGACAGCCTAGTTCCTATACTATGACTATCTCTTGAGGTTATGCTCGTTGGGGCATTTAGGTCTTGTATTTTATCTTTGTTTTATCATTGCTTTGATTTATTTTGTCTTCACTCTTTTTTCAAGTTAGTCCTTTATGTATATGACAAGTCATTATCATGATCCCTTGTGTCATGATTCATGCCTATGAAAATTAAAAATTCTTACTCAAACACAAAAATCTCCTCCTAGATTCTTAGCATATACCTCAAATACTTTGGGAGGATATTATAATCATCCACATCTGGATATCCATCATCCTAAGCTCCAATCCAACCATCAAACACAACTCATTATCACATCCTCACATTCCATCCCACCTCATTCTTATTGTGTCTTTCATATCTACCATCCTAATTTATTTCCATCCTTACTATTCTCTTCCTGGTCTTCATCAAGGGCTTCATGCATAGGCTTCTCATGTTTATACACAATAGGAAATGATAAGAAATGAGAGTGTAATTGAATGACATGCACTATGATTCGACCTCTATCATGATGAAAGCTCACTCAATTACATCTGGCTCATCTAGTTTATCTTCACCACATCTTTCTTATGACTTGATAGATCTTGATTCACATACTAAATTATAGACTATGGTAAATTATCTTGAATCTTGTATACAATTCACATCTTACCACATCTCAAATTGAGTCATTCATTTTGGTTATTCCTAAATATCCATAGTACTTACTCCTATGGATCAATTTTAGTCAAAGTTCAAAATCAACACTGAGGTATGCAAGACACTTTCATATTCATTCATAATTCTCTCTTTGGGATCAACCATTTCCCCACCAAATTGTTACTTGGAAGAAACAAAATTCCTCTAAATGAATATCTCAAGGTTAAAGTTAAAATAACCAACAACCATTGGAGGATTCATTTTGAGGGACATTTAGTATTGTTATCTTCTTGCATATATAATTCTATTTATGTTATCATCTATTGATGATGAGATTTAGGATATGCTATTGGGCTGATTTCCTAATTTGAGAATGGATAATTTGAGTTTGATTTCCTTGGTTAGAGAGACTTACATCCATGTTGGCATTATACATGTTTCATATGTTGCATTTGATCTTTGAGATTGAGTGGATGGGTGTTGTTGAGGCTTTTCATTTGGGGTTGCAAGGAGATCATATATGACACAACATTAGCACTTTGAAGTATTGGTAGAAGGACGTGTTATGATTTATAGGTTTTCTCTCTTCATTATATGGTTCCTTCCTAGAGGTTTATGCTCATATGATTTGGGATTATTTTGGTGACATGTTGTGAGAGAGTATGCAACTATTTGGGTTGCACGTGTGGATCACTGTGGTTTTTCTTGGTACTTCATATTTTTATCATTTATCACACCTTAGTATAGTGTTGATTAGTAGACTTGATATACTTTGAGTTATTTTCAGATTTGACATTACCCATGCAGTGGGAATTCTTGGATAAGTATGTTCTTTATTGACAGGTTTGATACAAGGAGCTTGTGATTTCGGTTTATGGGTTGCATATGTTCACATGAGTTTACTGATGTTGTTGATATCTAGGAGGTACGGATGGTTGGATGTATTCACATGTGTTGTGGATGCTATTTTTGATCATGTGGGTTTTTATCTTTGACAACTTGGAGCCTTTGTTATCACTTGTATTTGATGCTTGTGTTCATGGATCATTGGTGCATCTTCACGTTAGCACGTTATTTTTCTTCCATAGGTGGCACGTTGGAGGATGAGAGGATATTTTACTTGAGATGGTGGTCACTTTGGTTTTATTGCAAGTATCCTGATGGAGCACGAGAGCATGGTGGAGATTCATGTGGTTTCATGTATGGCTATGATGATGTATTTCATTGATTGACCCTTATGCAATGTAAACAACAAGTGGGAGAATGATAGGATTTGGTGTTGTACACCATTGCATAATTTTTTTATATTATAATGTTGTAATTAAATAATTATTTAATTGTGGTGCACCTAGGAGGTGTGTTTAGTCACATTAGATAATTATTTGGGGCCACTTGTAAAGTTGCATTGTAACATTGAGTTATTATTTTATGTGTGAGAGGTATAGAATAATAATTTAATATTTTTTGAAAGTATTTGATAAAGTGAAAACTTAGTATCAAATCTTAAATGAGGGGTCAATGGATTTATGTTCACATGGTTTTTGTGGCACATGGTTTGATCTTACCAATTGGTTGTATTTGTGTGAGCTTGTATCTATAAAAGAACTTTGAAGTGTTGGTAGAAGAACATGTTATGATTTACAGGTTTTCTCTCTTCATTCTATGGTTCCTTCCTAGAGGTTTATGTTCATATGATTTGGGAGGATTGTGGTGACATGTTGTGAGAGTCTGCAACTATTTGGGTTGCATGTGTGGATCATTGTGTTTTTTCTTGGTACTTCATGTTTTTATCATTTCACACCTTAGTATAGTGTTGATTGGTAGACTTCATATTCTTTGAGTTATTTTCAGTTTTGACATTACCCATGCAGTGGGAGTTATAAAAGAAACAAGAATTACAAAAAAATTGGGCTAAAAATCAAATTCTATATAACATGGAACATACATCTTACTATGTGTCAAATATAGCATTAAGAAAAGAGGGAGGTATAATTTCACACAAAGAAACCCTTCAAAAGGAGGATTAAGAACCCCACAATCATCTTAAAAACCATGAACAACAAGCAACACTAACAATTCCAACCCAATAATAGAGACACAAAAACCATTGCATTTGATTTCCTAGGAGGTGGGAGAATGTTAGGATTTGATGTTGTACACCATTGCATAATTTTTAATATTATAATGTTGCAATTAAATAATTATTTAATTGTGGTGCACCTAGGATGTGTGTTTTAACCACATTAGATAATTATTTGGGGCCACTTGTAAAGTTGTATTGTAACATTGAGTTATCATTTTATGTATGGGAGATAAAATAATAATTTAATATCTAAGGAAAGCATTTAATAAAGTGAAAACATAGTACCCAATATTAAATGAGGGGTCAATGTTTTTGTGTGCACATGGTTTTTGTGGCACATGGTTTTATCTTACCACTTGGTCGTGTTTGTGTGAGCAAGGATGTATAAAAGAAAATACATGTTTAGTGGTTAAGGTTGGGTGAGTGGGTTGTCATTATTGAGCCTTTTTGAGGAGTGCATATGTAAAGCATGACATGGGATATGTCGATTGATTCTTAGACATGTATGTAGGATGCATTGGAGAGATTTGATGCTTCAAAAGTATTCATAGTAACTCTGTAAGTGCATGTATTATTTTATTGCTAAATAATAGATGGAGTGTGGATGATTTTGGAGGTTGGGTTTTTCCCTCTTGAGGGTTTTCCCAAGGTATATCTTGTGTTATCTTGTTGCTTGTCTATTTGATCTATGCATTATGGTTATTTTGTAAGCTTGTATGCATGCTTTTCTCTCATGGGGTTATGTAGGAAATGCATTTAATGAACTAGGAATTGATGCATTGTTTCCTAACATGATTGTATTGAATGAACATTTAATTTGGCCATGCTTCAATCTTTGGGATTTGGGTCTTGTTTCATTCAATTTGTTAACATGCTCTTTGTAAATTCCTCAACTTTCATTACTATTAATGGTCAAAAATCCAATGCCTTTTAGATTTTTAGATCTATTTGCTAGTATTGCCCCTTGGCTTTGACTCTTTATGTGCTTGTTGCTAAAGGATTTGGTTACGTTTTATCTCATTCCATGTCTCAAGAGCTGGTCAAAGCTATAAGTTTACCTATTTCCTTAGCTCAACTTGTTAATGACCACTTTTTAGATGATTCATTCCTCACTCTCTTAGAAAAGGAGAAAAATATCAAACAAACTAGGTTAAGTTATTGGATATTTTTGCCTAGCTTCTAGTTTTCCCATTTAGTGATATAAGACTTAATGCTACAAATAATCCTTCATAAACCTTCCTATCTCAACTCCTACGTCTGGAGATGTATTGGTCACAAATAATTTTTTAGATTCCTAGGCATCCCATTTTCCATCGAGGCTTCACAAGTATCCTTATGGAAATATTTCCCTAGCAAAATAAAAAAAGTTGGTATATTGGATCACCAAACCCCTTTCTTTAGTAGAAAATTTTAGGTTTGTTCCAAGATTCTAGTTGTCACCCATGTTTATTATTCCTCACATTGGACTCCTTCTAGGGCCTCTTACAAGAAATTCGACAAGCTTCTTCATGATTTTATTTGGGCTTCCACAAAAAATCACAAGGGATTTCATAAGGTGGTCTAGGATTTTTGCTACCTTCCCCGAGATTCTAGAGGTTTAGGGCTTTTATCCATCTAGTGTCAAGATTTGGCTCTTTGCACTAAGTGGATTATTTGTTCCTTTCAATGTGATGAAGCCTAGAAAATTATTGTGTGGAATTGCATTGCCTTTGGCCATCCTTCTTGATGGATTTGTTTAGAGGGAGATTACATTACAAACCCTCCTCATCATGAAGAATGTAATACAAATTTAAGGGACTTTTATGAAAAAAAAATATCTAGAGATTTTGGAAAGCGATGAAACCCTATATTTTTTGGAGTGGTTTTAGATTTCACGAAGGTATTTTCATCAACCAATATAATCTCTAGCGGTCCCTCATTTCACAAGATTACAATCACCCATTGGCAAGGTTGCCTTGGGTGTGTGCCTTAAGATTTCACAAGAAAGGAATTTGAACCTTGCAAGACCTTTTTTCCAAAGCCTCAATGAGTCTCATGTCATTTAATTAAGCTGAATCCAAGTTTCACCTTTCTAATTAGGATCAGGAAACTTGTGATAGAGTCATGGGGGCGATTCTAATTGATATAGTTCACAAAATTGACATCAATTCTTCTAGGCTTGGTGTAAAGATTGGGAGTGGGGTCTAAACATTGCTTTCTAGAATTAAAAATAATGAAAAGGGTATATTTGGCTCTCTCCCAACTTGCACATGGTTCCCACATTGAATCAACAATTGTAATCACTATTCTTGGTTTGACAATCCAAATTTCATACCATTTGGTCATTTTTTTTGGATCCCAAATTGAATCACTTTGCTAGGTGTATTCTTTTCCAAGAACTTCTTGTTGGCTCTATATTATCCCATTTGGGAGTTATCAACCCTTGTTTCCCATTCTATGGGTAGCTAGAGTCTTTTAAGCACCAATTCTAATTTTGCCCCAAAGCCCAATTTTTTGGATCTAGATCCACAAATTTTTCAAGCCCTTTAGACTAGAGCATTTTTCATGGCACATGATTCTTTTAGAGAATTTTCCTTGCATCCCTCACAAATTCAACCATATCTGGTATGATTTTAGGATTAATATTCTTTCAACATATGAAAATATAAACATTTATCTTTTTTCTACCAATTGTTCTATTCATCAACATGTTTCACTTTTTTCTAAGCTATGATATGTTCTAATATCTTATTTCAGATTCACTTGTACATGAAAAAAAAAATTCACTTGAGGTAGCCCACTTATAGGTGCTCCTCAATCACTAGGAAAATACCCCTTGTACATAGTGACCAAAGTTTCTCCATCTCTCTTTCTCTCTAGGGGTCACTTTCCTTCTTGTGAGCATTATCATGGAAGGAGTATTTTTTCTTGAGGTACCTAGAAGACTCGCTCCTAGGATTCTTCCCCTACTGCAAGAAGGGACCATGGTCAATGGGGTTGGTCATAGCCCCCTCTTTGGTGTTTTTCCTCCTTGCCACTCATGGGAGGGACCTCTGGGTGGCCTACTAATGGTTCATTTATTTAGGTTGATTTTAGTGTCTTCCTCAATTGATTATTGTTATCTCACCAACCCATGTTACAGAAGAAGAAAAATAGAAAGATATAGATGATGATGGGTGGGAGCCTCTTGTGGACAGTTTGGACCATGTTGATGTATGAGGAAATTCAAATTATTGAGATCCTCCTCCTTTCCCCTTTGCTACTACTTTAGTCGCCTAGTGGCATTGTATTTATTTCTATGTTTTATGCTCCAAGCTATAGCCCCATGTGGACTCTAGGGGTGTGATATTTTATCCACCCACATTTTTTGTGAATATGTGTAATATTATTTTGTAAATGATAATCTTGACACTTATTCATTAGAAAAAGAAGGCGATGGTTGTCCCTTATATCAAGTTTTGAGTATAATTGTTGTATTTTTTCCTTTTCTTCCTGGTTTAGTGACATGAAAGATTTGAAAGCCCTAACTAGAATTTATGTGGGATGTTAGTCTTGTTTGGAAAGAGATTCTAGTATGTATGGATTTACAAAAATTTAAATCCTTCTATCTAGATTGAGCATGGTTGTGAAAAATTGTATGGTTTCCCATTCCTATGGGTGTCTAGAGGCATGTAATGTATAGGGTGGAGGGTAGAATCTTGCATACAAAGAACATTTGGAAAATTTTCCTAGGGATAAGTTCTTGACTTCAAACTCTATTTGTGTGAGTGTTGGTTTTATAGATGGTTAGGGAGGAAGTGAGAAGGTGTTGGTTATTGAACTAGAGGTGAAGGTGGTTGGAGAGTCTTTGAATAAGTTGGAGACTCCCCTTTTTATTGGTTGTATATCTTCATGTATTTTGGTGGATGATATTTTTGCCTTCACATGAAGGTGGCCTTTTAGTTGTTATGCTTTGGATATTTTGACCTTTGAATTTTTGTTGTGTTGTATGGTAGTCATTATAATTATTTTTGTAATAATGAAGGCTCCTATATAATTATTGGTTGTATATCTTCATGTATTTTGGTGGATGATATTTTTTCCTTCACATGAAGGTGGCCTTTTAGTTGTTATGCTTTGGATATTTTGACCTTTGAATTTTTGTTGTGTTGTATGGTAGTCATTATAATTATTTTTGTAATAATGAAGGCTCCTATAAATTTCTCTCTCTCTCTCTCTCTCTCTCTCTCTCTCTCTCTCTCTCTCTCTCTCTCTCTCTCTCTCTCTCTCTCTCTCTCTCACACACACACACACACACACACACACACACTCACTCACTCACTCACTCACTCACTCAAGAAATACACAAAATTTGAGGCTAAAATCAAACATACAACATGGAACATACGTCGTTACTATGTGTCAAATTTAGCATTAAGAAAAGAGGGAGGTAGAATTTCATGCCAAAAAATCCTCTAAAATGATGATTAAGAACCCCACAATCGTCTTAAAAATCATGAACAATAAGCAACACTAACAATTCCAACCCAATAATAGAGACTCATAAGAACCTTGTCATGACTTGACATAAAATCCCACTTAATAGTCTTATCTGAATATCACTATCACCTCACATAATTTGAGTTCAAGCCTAATCTCTAGCAAGAGCCAAAGCTAGAATCACTACTTGCCTTCTCTTGAAAAGGTCAAATACATTAACTATTTGAGTGAAAATGAGAAACTAAACTTTTTTATGATGTCAATTGGTCTTTGGGCTACTAAATAAATTGAATGGATTTGAATGAGTCTATTAGAGATCAAGTCTTGTTGATCCCAAAGTTTGAACACCATAAGAAATGAAAACAAAATCATACCTCAAACAACTTTGATAAAATAAACACCTATCAATTCTTGATGATAAACTTGTACCCTTATATTAAAGTAGTTGTCTACGGAAGACTACATAATATTTTTCATGTTATGATACAATATTAGAAACTTGCAAATCAATGGAGGGGGTGAAACTTTAGGGTGTAGATCCAGGTGACTGATGGAATAAACACATGACATATCTCATACATCTCCTACCCACCAGCCAACTGATGAAAATTTACCAACTTTATTGATAGAATAAACATTTGGCAAATCCCATACTTCTTACTTCCTCTTGTTGGCCGATGGAAATTTACTACCAAATATAGGCTAGGCTACAAGCTCTTCAAAAGAACCTATAACAATAAGTGCATAGGGATCATGCATTTCACTCTGTTAAGTATTTAACATTGGTGTCCTCAATAAATACTCAATCAACTCTTACCAACACTAATTAACTTGCCAATTTGTAGGACGACGTGACCTATTTTGAATCTGACTTTGTGAAGGGTCTTTCTACAACTATCAACTTGAATTTAAATGACCCAATCTTTGTCACATAAGTGTGGGAACTTCCATAAAAATTGTTCTACAAAACCATAGGAAAGTAAGCAATAAGGAATCCAAAATGGGGTTTTAACAAGCCTAAAGGAGAAACAAATGACCCTAGAACAATCCAAGCTAGGCTACTAGGGATTTACCCAAACATTGGACTACAATAAAATTCTATTTAAATGCAATCTTTATCATGAGTGTGGGAACTTCCATAAAAAAAAGTCCTACAAAACCATAGGAAATTAAGCAACAAGGAACCAAAAATGGGGGTTTTTAACAAGCATAAAAGAGAAAAAAATGACCCTAGAACAATCCAAGCTAGGCTACTAGGGATTTACCCAAACATTGGACTACAAGCAAATTCTATTTAAATGCAATCTTTGTCATGAGTGTGGGAACTTCCATAAAAATTGTCCTACAAAACCATAGGAAAGTAAGCAACAAGGAACCCAAAATGGGGGTTTTTAACAAGCCTAAAGGAGAAACAAATGACCCTAGAAAAATCCAAGCTAGGCTACTAGGGATGGATAAATTGAGAAAGAAAAAAATTACTCTTGGCCCACGTTAGGAGAAAAGACAAACTCTTGCCCTTGAAGATGAGAAGGATCTTGATGAGGAAGAATTGTCTCCTACCATCAACTAAAAAGAGAAAAGAACCTTAAGGATAAGGAAGTGGTTGAAAACATTGTAACTAGTTGAAAATCCACCTTACCTTCTTTTCTAGTAAAGAAAAGGCAAGTAATGATGGTTCCATCTTAAAATAATGGAGGTCTAGGTCATAGAACAAAGAAAGCTAGTATAAAAAATCTATTCTTTAATGATAATTTTGATAGTATTTTAATTTAAGAAACCAAAATTTCAAATATTGAAGTTACGAGTGTCATCAATAAAATTTGGTTTAGTACTAGTTTAGCCTTTTTTTCTCAAGAGACTTCAAGGGACATTTCGATTGTTAAAAATTTTATAAAGGTGAAAGTTCATAATCATGTCTCACTTTTATAAAGGAAATGATCCACATAAATAAATTTTCAACTTGAAGTGTCTAAAAATGACATATATTCTAAATTTTCAAAAGATATAAACTAATAAAATGTGAAATGCTTAGTATACTTTATGTTTATGATATTTTAAAATTGGTTGCATATGGTTTTTTAACAATTTTAATAGAATACTTTAATTGTTATTTTTTTAAAATGTGAGATCAATGTGATGTAGCAAAAAATATAGTAATTTTTTTTTTCCATTTAGGTAACTAGAATATATAGTGCATACAAGAAAAATATTAAATTTTGATATATTTATTTTTAAATAGTTTTTTAATGTTTGATTTACTCAAAATGTCATAGTTTTGATGGGACATAACATTTTTTCTAAAATATTTATTGACAAAAAATACATTATACCATTTTGGAGAGGATTCTCTCCTTTAGTGTATCATTATTTTTTATTTTTAAAAATTATTTTAATATATGTTTTAATTTTTAATTAGCCTCATGTTTGATTGTAATGATCTACTTGTAGTACATTTAAAAAAATTAATAATTAAACTAATTGATGAAGTAAGGAAAACTCTCCTTCAAATATGAAATCATACAACTACCACAACACTATGCAAGAAGGCAAAAATATACTTTGTTATTCAAATATGAAAGAAAAATCAACAACATACAATAAGTTCTTACAACTAAAAATGACTACATAAACATGAAGCTCGTGGCTTCCTTTCAATCTGAGATTTCAACATATAAAAATCTGCAACACTCCTCAAATGACATCAAATCTTTCCTCATCACTTTGCAATCACCATTTGTTTACATATTCTTCTCATTCTTTTCCTGACAAAGCTTCTTTTTTGTATTGCAAGAAGAAAGACCCGCCACTTTATGTCCATCACTACCCCGTCATCCATAAAAATCTTCTAAAGAAGTTTATGGGATTTGTGCGCCTCCTTCCCATCTTTCCAGAACATTTTTAAATTCTTGATTTCGTTAAAAAATGAGAAAGTTGTGGCCATTTTACTGAGTCTGTGTCTCACAGATCCAACCCCAAGCCATCTTCCTCTACCCCCAGTCAAACTTCTAGAATGCTCCTTTATTCCTTCTTGGATGTGGGTTTTCTCTTTTTGGCTTGAGAATTCAATGACATTCTAAAAATTATCTTTCCACCTTACACCCACTCTCTTCATCCCATCAATGCCCACTATTCCAATCCTCTAACAAGATGCAATTTCAAATTTTTGAATGGATTTACAATTTCACAATAAATGCCCACTCACAAACTTGGGCATGGAAGTTTTCCCTTTATTTAAAAAAATTAAAACTTCTCAAACATTTTAAAATAATAAAAAAAAGTGAATCAATTAATTAATTCATTTTCCCATGATCCATCACCAAATTCTGCTATGTCGAAGGAGTTGAGAATTTCAATAATTTGAGCTAACAACCAAAAATCAAAACAAAACAAAGCATAAAATTTTAAATATTTTTAGTTGTGTGAGATTGCTTGGTACCCTTGGATGCTCCTGATCAGACACCCAAGGTAGAAAATTTTTTTGAGCTTGGTTTAACAAAATGGAGTTGAGTGGTAGTACCACCCTTTTAGATTGCAAGCAATCTTCAACAAACTCCATCATTGAAACTGGTACCTTTGATTTGTTCTTCCTTCTCTTCTTACAGCACTTAGCTGGAACAAGCAACCTCCTCCTCTAACAACTCTGCACTCCATTCTTCTCTCCTCTCGTGGACTTGTATCCACCATGTACCATCCTCCTCCAAATAATCTCTACTCCTCTCCTCTTTCATGGTTTTTGATCCATCACAAACCGACCACCTCCACCAAATTTCTCTTGTAGATTCCTCCATAGCCTCTACCTGCAAGTACACATCTATATACCACTCTAGATCCTCACAATACTTTTTCTTTTCTAACTCTTTTCTCACCTCACAATGCAAATCTTTTATAAATTCAATATTACAAAACTCATAAAAATCAAATTTTACCTCAATGACTTCTTATGTCACAACATCTTCTTCCTCACTGTTAAATGCTACTATCTTTGTTGTTGCATTGAAATTCTCTATCTTTCTGATCTCTTCCTCAAGAAACTCTTGGTCTTCATCAGGTTCCTCATCAAACACTCGATCCTCATGCATTACTGCATACTTTGTTTCAACTACAACATCCTCAACTGTTGCAATTTTTACTCTTCACTTTCAGTTGCAATACTTTCACCTTCACTACTCATGGTCATCACTGTCTTTGTTTCCTCTAAAGGACTTAACTCTACTACAACATAATTTTCCTCTTTGATTACTACACTTTCTCTTTGCTTCTCATCCTTTACTACAATCTCACCATCTTTCTTCACACTATTCTCAAAGCATACTTCTGCAATATTTTCTCCTTCCTCTTCACCTGAATACACAACTATGAATTTTTTTTGCCTTTATTCTTTGGCATTTTTTCAAACACTTCCCACACACTCTCAATTTTAACCCTCTCAAGTATAGACAACCTCATATTCGATGATCGGTCTACACACCACACACATTCCACCCCCAGGTCCTGGTACAAATTGCCTCACATCGACGCTTCTACCTGCACACTCAAGAATTGCTCTGATACCATTGATTAAGTAAGGAAAATGTTCAAATCTAAAATCAAACAACTACCACAACACTATGCAAGAAGGAAACAATATACTTTGTTATTCAAATATGAAAGCGAAATCAACATACAATAAGTTCTTACAACTGAAAATGACTACATAAACATGAAGCTCATGGCTTCCTTTCAATCTGATATTTCAACATACAAAAATCTACAACACTCCTCAAATGACATCAAATATTTCCTCTTCACTTTGCAATCACCATTTTTTACATATTATTCTCATTCTTTTCCTAACAAAGCTTCTTTTTCATATTGCAACAAGAAAAATCTATCACTTTTTTTCCATCACTACTCTCTCATCCATTTGAATCTTCTAAAATAGTTTATGGGTTTTGTGCGCCTCCTTCCCATATTTCTAGAATATTTTGAAATTCATGATTTCATTTAGAAATAAGAAAGTTATGGCCATTTTACTGAGATCGTGTCTCACAGATCCGACCCCAAGCCATCTTCCTCTACCCTCTAGTCAAACTTCGAGAATGCTCCCTTATTCCTTCTTGGACATGGGTTTTCTCTTTTTGTCTTGGGAATTCAATGACATTATAAAAATTATCTTTCCACCTTACACCCATTCTCTATTCCATCAATTCCCACCATTCCAATCCTCCAACAAGATGTAATTTCAAATTTCTGAATGGAGTTACAATTTCAAAAAAAATGCCCACTCACAAACTTAGGCATGGAATTTTTCCCTTTTTTTGAAAAATTAAAACTTCTCAAACATTTTTAAAAAATTTAAAAAAGTTGAATCAATTAATTAATTAATTTTCCCATAATCCATCACCCAATTTTTCTATGGTCGAGGAGTTGAAAATTTCAATAATTTGAGCCTGTAACCAAAAATCAAAACAAAACACACGCATAAAATTTAAAATATTTTTGGTTGTGCAAGATTTCTTGGTACCCCTGGATGCTCTTGCATCACTAATTAAAATACTTTTAAACATATATTACTAGATTCTAGGCTCTAAGCCCTACCAAAGTGTATTTTTAAATTGTCATGAAAATATCCTTGGTTAGAGAAATCTAGAGTCGAAGTTCATTGAATTTGTCTCGTGGGTTGTTACATAAACAATTTTGAGTGAAAGTGTTTGAAATGAAACTCCTTTATCTGAAACATTGCCATATTAATTTAGTTTGAATTTTAATATCAAATTATACCAATTCAATAATTTTGGAGGAAAGAATTTTGACCAAAACTCTTTGTGCCACATAGGTGCCAAGTAGTTTTAGACAAAATGGTTATGTTCAACTTATTATGGTAGACCAAAGTGCAACATGGATTTAGAATTTCACCCATACATGTAACTATAAATACTATTTTATCATCAATAGATCTTGCCCAATCACTATCTATATATCCAACCAATCCAAAGTAACCAATTGATCTATACAAAATAGTAAAGTTGCTTGTACCACAAGCATACCTAAGTATTCTTTTTTACAACATAGAAATGTTTTTAATTGGATTTTGCATAAATATTGATAATAAACTTACAACATACATGATATTAGGTCTAGTGGTAGTAAGATGCACAAGACTACTAGAACTAAACTTATGTATAGTGTTGTATATATTCTCTCGTTACCATCTTTGATTAACTTCTCATTCACATTCAAGGGTGTTTTATTTGTTTTACAACATTTCATTCTAATCTTATCAAATAAATCAACTGCATACTTTTTTTGTGAGATAAATTTTCCATCATTCAAGTGTTTTACTTCTATTCCAAGAAAGTAATACATTAAACCTAAATTTATCATTTTAAATTCATTCTTCATCTCATTCTTGAATTCCTCTATTAGTACTTCACTATTGCTAGTGTAAATCAAATTATTAATGTACAAACAAAATATTAGTAGATCATTAATACCTATGGATTTGATAGAGTGTAGGTTCGCTTTCACTATTTCCAAAGCTATTTTTCTAAAAATACTCATTTATCCTACTATACTAGGCTCTTGGTGCTTGCTTGAGTCCACAAAGAGCTTTTTTAGTTCTTATAAAAAAAAAAATCTTGTCATGCAACTTAATAACTCGGTGGAAGTTCTAAAAATAATATTCTATTTAGAAAACCATTAAAAAGGTTAATTTAACATCAAAATAATATACCAGACACTTAGATTGTGTTGTTAATTCTGAAATAGTTCTTACATTATCCAATCTCACTATAAGAGAATATGTTTCATTATAGTATATACCTAGTTGTTGCAAGAAACCTTTGGCTACTAATTTTATTTTGTTTCATTCAATGAATACAACACTTCTATATATTTTTGTAGAACCATTTTAGTATAATAACATCCTTTTCTAGTGGAGGATCTTCTAACTCCCATGTCCCATTTCTTTCAATAGAATAAATATCTTCATCCATGCCTTTAATCCAAACATCAAGATTTACTACATCTTGAATTTTCCTTGGATCTACTTGAATATAAGATGATAAAACAAAATTTGCAATTGAATTAAGACTAGTAGTTCCTTCATTAATTCTTGGAGAGTTTTTACCTTCCTTTGAGGACTCAAACTTGAAGGATAACTTCATAATGAAGATGTTGAACTTGATGAAGATGTAGGAGTAGAACTTGAGCCACTACTTGGTCTAGTAGAATAATATTGACAATCTTGTTTCATTTCTACAATTGTTGGTTTCTCTAGGCATAGATTTTTATTTTATTTTTATGCATATTTATAGAAAAAATTACATGAGGACTAACTATCAAGTGTTTTGTTATTGAATTATATAGCATGTAACCCTTTGTCTCCTTATTGTAGCCAATAAAAATAATTTTCTCACTGTTATCAAAATTTTATCTTTTATATTCAACTATATGCTCATAAGCAATACAACTAGACTCCTTAAGATGAGCCACATCAAGATTTCTTCCAGTCTATCCCATAAGGAGTCATATTTTATACACTTTTTGTTAGACATATATTTAGCCAATGAATAGATATAGGTACTACTTTAGCCCAAAAAATATTTGAAAGACCGTTGGCCTTGAGCATGCCTCTAGCCATCTCTATGATTGCATGATTCTTATGTTCAACTACATTTTTTTGAGGGGTATAACTTGCAATCAATTGCCTTTGAATACCATTATTTTGTAAAAAATATTGAAATCCAAATTCAAAGTAAATTCTCCCTCTCTAACTATACATAGATTCAAGATTCAAGGAACAACCACTTTATTTTTCTACATTAGTTTTAAATTGCTAAAATACATGAAAGACTTAACTTTTCTTTAATGAAATAATTCCAAGTTCTACTATAGTCATATTAAAAATATATATATATATATTTGACTGTGTTCAATGATAAGGTCTACATTAGACCAAAAATACTAGCATGCTCTAATTCAAGTAGCACCTTTTCTCTCCAAGGCTTTCTTATTGGAAAAGAATCTCAATGTTGTTCATCAATAATTCAATCTTCATATACTTGATCATCTTGTTTAATAAATGGCAATCATTTCACTATTTTCTTTAGATGAAGTAATTTTAGCCCTTGAAAGTGTATGTGTCCATACCTCATGTGCCATAACCATGATTCATCATTTAAGATAGCATTCAAGGCTTGACTTTATCTATATATGCAAGTCTATGAGGATTTTTTTTGTTATGTAGCATGCTGAGCTTTGTTCCAATATGATTGTTATCAATTTTATCATCTAGATAACACATTTAATTTTTTTTTAAATAGTAGAATATCCATTTTCAAATGCTCAAAAGGTTATGAAATGATCTAGGCACATATAAAACATCATGAGTATACTTTATCACACCTTATTTTATTTTAATTGCAATGATTCCTTTGTCCATAACCTAAACTTCTTTATCATCTCCCAATCGTAATTGTGTTTTCATCCATCTTGAAAAAGATGTTTTAATTGCTTCTTTTGTAGTATTATAAGTAAAAAAAATCATTTTGTTATTCTTTGTCTTCAGAAAAATTAGCATGTTTTTTCTTTTTTCAACAATCTCACAATGGCCAAATTTTTTGCAATAATAAAATTATACTTGTGGTTTGTAAAGGGCTTTATTACCTCTTTCATTATTAATACAAAATATTCCTCTATTGTTTCTATTGTAGTCTCTACCTTGCCCACTACTAGTTTCTTTGCTTGCATATTATGTTACTCTATTTTTTATTCTCTTATAAGATGAGTTATCAAATCCTTTTCCCTTATTCTTAAAAATATTAATATTTGATTGAAAAGTGGATTGATTTATCTTGTATTCATGGATTTGAAGAGATCCGATAAGTTCATTTATTGATAATAAAGTTAGATCCTTAGATGCTTCAATAACTACCACATGGAGGCTTGCATCTCAAAAAGATAATTGTCGAGCTATAAGATCTAATTTGATTTACTAGTCCCATCATTCAAGTAAACTAGTCTCTCATAGATTCAAAATCCTTCATGAAAATATTTTCAAAATCTTGTCTAAACATTTGAATTTCAATGGTTTTTAGCTTTTCTATTCCATGATATGTATTCGGTAAGAAATACCATAGTTGTTTTGATTTTATTATTCTAACAATTCTTGAAAATCATAATTGGTGTACTATTTGTTAAATAATGAAAAACATATTTTTATTTTATTTTATTGTTGCAACAATTCTAAAAAATAATTGATTAATGTATTGTTTGTTAAGTAATGAAGAGGAATTATAAATATTTCTTTATCTTCTCCTTCAATCAATTGACTAAAGTGGCAAAAACTTATTACAAGTTCTAAGTGACCACTTTCAATTAAATTTCACAAATCTTGAGAAATAACATTTATTTTTCTGCCCTTTAAACAAAGGCATCTGGGTTGAGATAAATTTAAACTAATAGTAGCAACCATATCTTAAAATAAAAGAACACAAAAATTGACATATTTATTTATGTTCACAAATTATATTCTTCTACTACAAAATTGTGCTCTCCACACACTTACAAGAAACTTACTCTCAACACTATAATCTTTTCTCTCCTACTAGACAAACCAAGTTTCCGGTTCCTTCAATCACTTCTTCTCCAACCACAACAATCGTTGATTTATTGTATCCCAACAACCACACCTCACACTGTTGCAACAACTTCTTGATGAAAAAATCAATATCTCTCCCTTCAAACAACATCAAACAAGCATGATAGCACAACTAAAATATTATGATGTTGTCTCTAATACCAAATGTTGGTTTTTATAGAGAAAATAACATAAAAGTATGAAAAAGAGTTCAACATAGGAAAACTTAAAGATCATAACATAATAAAAACAAAAAACAGTCAAATTATTTTGTAGTATTGGGTCACAAAAAGGCCCAATGCTTCACCTATGTGAGCATCACCTAGATGCAATGAGTTATAAGTGGACCATTCATTATCATGAGAGATGGGTTCTTGTGAACCAGTACTCATGAAACATGGGTTAATGAGTTTGACTCGAAAACTACATGATTGGGTCCTGATAGCAATATCATAATTTGACATGTTGTGGAAAAATACCTCCTACTTATCAATTGATGAGCTAAAGGGGCTCTATAATGAATGGTTCATAAGGCACAAAATTTGTTGAAATTTTTGCAAATGGGGTTGCAAGATAAGCGGGCTTAACCTTGGGGAAAACTCCACGGTTAAGTGTGTTTGAGTTGGATTAGTACTAGGATGGGTGACCTCTTGGGAATCCCCAATGCTTCACCTCTGTGAGCATCACCTAGATGTAATGAGTGCTAAGTGGTCCATTCATTATCATGAGAGATGGGTTCTTGTGAACTACTACTCATGAAACATGGGTCAATGAGTTTGACTCGAAAACTACATGGTTGGATCCTGATAGCAATATCATAGTTTGACACATTGTGGAAAAATACCTCCTACTTATCAATTGATGAGAAAAAGGGACTCTATAATGAATGGCTCATAAGGCACAACACTTGTTGGAGGTTTTACAAATGGGGTTGCAAGCTAAGCAGGCTTAACCTTGGGGAAAACTCCACGATTAAGCACGCTTGAGTTGGGGTAGTACTAGAATGGGTGAGCTCCTGGGAAGGCCCAATGCTTCACCTCCTGGGAAGGCCCAATGCTTCACCTCTATGAGCATCACCTAGATGCAATTAGTGCTAAGTGGGCCATTCACTATCATGAGAGATGGGTTCTTGTGAACCACTACTCATGAAATATGGGTCAATGAGTTTGACTCAAAAACTACACAATTGGATCTTGATAGCAATATCATAATTTGACACATTGTGGAAAAATATCTCCTACTTATCAATTGATGAGCTAAAGGGGCTCTATAATGAATGGTTCATAAGGCACAACACTTTCTTATGGTTTCGTAAATGGGATTGCAAGCTAAGCGAGCTTAACCTTGGGGAAAATTTCATGGTTAAGCACACTTGATTTGGAAGTATTGGGATGGGTGACCTCCCTGGATAGCCCAATACTTCACCTCTGTGAGCATCACCTAGATGTAATGAGTGCTAAGTGGTCCATTCATTATCATGAGAGATGGGTTCTTGTGAACCACTACTCATGAAACATAGGTCAATGAGTTTGACTCAAACTACACAATCGGATCCTAATAGCAATGTCATAATTTGAAACGCTATGGAAAAATACCTCCTACTTATCAATTGATGAGCTAAAGGGGTTCTATAATGAATGGTTCATAAGGCACAAGACTTGCTGAAGTTTTTGCAAATGGGGTTGTAAGCTAATTGGGCTTAACCTTGGGGAAAACTCCATGGTTAAGTGTGCTTGAGTTGGAATAGTATTAGGATGGGTGACCTCTTAGGTAGGCCCAATGCTTCATCTTTATGAGCATCACCTTGATGCAATGAGTGCTAAGTGGGTCATTAATTATCATAAGAGATGAGTTACATTCATTATCATAAGAGATGGGTTCTTGTGAACCACTACTCGTGAAACATGGGTAAATGAGTTTGACTTGAAAACTATACGGTTGGATCCTGATAGAAATATCACTATTTTTAGTACTTGTCTTTAGGTAATACTATTGTAATCAATTTTATTTTTACTAAGTTGTTTTTGAACCATTTATTATTTTGAAATAAAATTTAATCATCCTAAAGTGAACGTGGAAAATATGGATGTTGAAAGGCGGATTTATAGGAAGTATAAAGACGAACTATTATTTTGTCATTTTTTGGCATGTTTTTACTTTGCATCCATATACATTATCTTTTATAAGTTAAGCTACAAATATGTAAATTAATCAATTAATAATAAATATTTTAGTAAAAATAATGTATGTCTAAAATCATTGGTTTATTAATTTAATTTAAATAAATTTATATGACCAAAACTTAATATCTTTAATTGAAAATTATTATTTTTATATTAAAAAAACTTTAATGATAATAAAAAATTCAAACAAACATGTTATTTATTTATTTAATCTTGAAAATTTAAAATTTAAAGTTTAAATTCATATCTTAACAATTAATATTAATGTGTCATATTTAATGATTATGTAAAAAATTTAATATATTAACATTTACAAAATATATCTAAATTTTATCTAATATGTTTTTATTGTGATTATTATAAGTGTTGTATTTTCTATTATTTCTATATTTATTAGAATGTACTAAATTAATTAATCAACAATAAATATTTTAGTAAAAATAATGTCATGTCTAGAATAATTGGGTACTAATTTAATTTAAATAAACTTAACATCATGAATTTTGAGAACATATATGATCAAAATTTATATTTTTAATTGAATTTATTTTTTTATATTAAAATAATTTAATTATAATTAATAAATTTATTTTAAGAAATATTCTTTTAATATATTTATATAATATTCTTTTATAAATCTAAAATATATAATTATAAAATCAATATATTCACATTTATATAATTTACATAATTAATATTAATTTGTCATATCTTGATTATGTAAATTTTTTAATATGTTTAATTTATATTTTATATTGATAATATTTTTTTATCTTTATAAAAATATCTTTAAGAACTCTTTATATTTTAATAATATTATTAATAAAAAAATTCAAAATTCAAACAAACATATTTTAATATTATTATTGATACAAAAATTAAAAATTTAAACCAATATGCACAAAATATAATGCAACTTTTCTTGTTTTTACTAATATAAATAAAAACTACCACTTGCCAAAACTTGTCTATCACCAAAAAAAAATATTATAATTCAAATGTATCTTAATATGTTTTTCACTTTTTTTCTAATCTAGTATTTTTTATGCTCTCATGATGTTAAAATTTAATTCATTTTACTTTAATATTTTTTCTTATATTCATAAAAAACACATTCAATTACAAATTAAAATTAATTATTTAAATTCTATTATTATTTTTATTAGTCAATAAGCTACATATAGTGTGAGATTTGAGTTTGAAATAAGTCTCATGTTTCATGCTAAAAACCTGCAAAATATAAAGTAAAAGCTTCTAAAATCTCACTTAACACATAAAAGTTAGATAAATATTGATTTGACAACTGGATGTGAATGCAAATATTTCATAATTAGATAACACTAATTTTTTTTAAGGAAAATCTAGATTTTTCTACCTTTTTTTCATTTCATTATTTAGCACTTATTATTAATTGTGTAATCCAACCACATGCACAAATACATACTCTCTAACATATTAACATACATATAGTTTTCTATAGGTGTGATCCTTAGAACATCCTTTGCTAGTAAATATAATTTAATTTTTTTTTACTTTTCTCTTCAAATTTTATCTCTTTTTTACATAAAAAATTATAATTAATTTGTTCACATCTAAAATACTATAAAAGCAAGTACTTGTCAAATGACACTTGTTTAATAATGAAGGTAATTAATAAAAAACATGTAAGAATTATAATAAACAAAAAATAAAATTTGAGACTAAAGTCAAAACATATAACATGGAACATATGTCATTGTTAGCATCAAATATAACATTAAGAAAAGAGGAGGGTAGAATGTAATGACAAAAAACTTTCCAAAAAGTGGATTAAGAACCCCATAAACATCTTTATCATGAACAAGCACAAACACATAAAAACCTTGTCATCACTTGATATAAAATTAAGTGATGTTACCTAAATATTGTTGTCACCTAATAAGGTGGAAAAATAGGGTTCGTCAAAATGAATCAACAAGATGGTGAACCACTTAATTTTTCCCATACTAATCATTACAAATAATGCAATTATGAGAGCCAAAATATGTAAATAATAATAAAAAATGATACCTAACTATTATAGCAACTATGAGGGAAGTTTTTAGAGCTCAAAGAGGTGTGTACCTCACTGCAAGAAGTTTGTTTTTAGGGCACAAAGGACTCATTCGCTTTTAGTGGCGAATGGGTCCCTGCTAGGGTTTCTAAAATTGAGATCTGGGTTATTTTCCTTGATGTCTAAACTCTCAGGTTCCTAGTTGTCAGCCCACGAAAGTCTGGAATAAATTTTGTAGCTTCAATTCTTCATTCTTGCACTTTAAAGGTCAATCTTGCAACTTGAACACTTTTGTAATTTTTCTCCAAATGTCTTCTCCACTTGATCTTCAACTTGTAAATCTACAAACACACATTCAAGGGAAGAAAAACTTGTTGATTGTTAGTGAATAAGGGTTTTCCTTGGTCAAAACCCTTGTAGGTAACTAAACCAAATGATGAAATAATGTAATTGAAGCATGAAATATGAAATGACGTGATGTAGATACCTTGGATTTTGTCTTGTCATGCAAATCTACAATCTAACATGTAGTGGCCATGAAGAATGTAGATCTTGATCCTTGAATATGATGTGAAACAATACTTGCAAGTATTTCTTCAATTCTACACTCACAATCTTAGCCCAACAACATGCATGAATGCATCAAACCCTTGACATGATGAAATGAGCTTGAATTGCCGCAATAAACACTTGATAATTTGCCTTGAAATTCCTTTGAAAATGCTCTTGAAGTTCTCTAGTGCTTGTAAAATTGAATGCTTGGAGACTTAGAATTAATTTCTAGGAGAAACAATGTGAATTAACCCCTTATTTATACTAAATTAAGTGATTAACCTTGAAATTCAAACAATTCAAGCCGACACCAGAACTGGAAATGAACATTATTAAATTCCTACCAGAATGCAATTCAAAAAGGGAGTCCTCATTAAGGGAGAATCCATTCGCCGCCTAGGGCGAATGGGTTCTGGCATTTCTTTCCAAGACCATTCCTTTGCGGAACAAAAAAACATTAAAAACCCATTTAGAATCAATTGATAAAGGGGGTCCTATAGAGGGAGAACCCATTTGCCACCTAGGGTGAATGGGTCTTGGCACCATTTTCTAGGACCTTGATTTTTCCAGTTAAATGTTATGCAATGTGAATCATGGGTGTCAATATAGATCTTCAAGAGGTGTCGTAAATAAGGCTTAAATTTGAATTAAAGGGGCTAATTAATTCCAATTAACCACAATTAATTGAGAAGACCCTAGATAAATGTGAAAGTGTGTTGCAACACTTTACAACACCATAAATAGGGTACACATTAGCTACATTTTGGGCATGTGCAGGATCATGATGGGCGAAAAAGTGGCGATATGAAAAAAGTAGTGTTTTGCATTCACCAAAAAATGCGAAAATCTTGAGTTGACTTTTTTTTGGGTTAGGTGTCAGTACATTGCTCCATAGCAATGCCCAAGCCAAAATAGTACAAATTGGATATTTGATCCAAATTGGATATCTAATTTGAAAAAAAATCAAAATGTATTGTAACGGTAAGATTTTGGTACTATAAATTGGATATCCGATTCAAATGAGATATCTGATTTTTACACACATAGACGCAAGAGTAATTAGGAGGTGGAGGGTGGATGAGAGAGAGAGAGAGAGAGAGAGAGAGAGAGTGGAGGGGGAGGGCGAAGAGAGAGGGGAAGAGGGTAAGAAGAGGAGAGAGAGAGAGTGGAAGAGGGGAAGAAGGGGAGAGAGAGGGAGAGAGGGAAAGAGAGAGGAAAGAGACAGGGAAAGGGAGAGAGAGAATTAGGAGGGGGAAGGAGATGGGAAGAAGGAGAGAGAGGGGGGGTGTGATGCAGAGCAAAGAGGATTCACAACTCAACATGCCATTTACTTGACAACTTTCATTAAACTATTCATCTCAAACATTGATTAAGTGCATTCTAGATCATAGTGTAATCATTCTCATAACAACCCACAATTCAATGCAACAAACAGTCATTAATAACTTCCATAAAACAAATAATGAAGCCAATCCCTTCAGTGATATTTTCAAATCACATAATTACAGACCTTGCTTCCAATTTTTATAAAGATCCAATGGTTGAAAATAAAGTTATTGTATTTTTCCCAAAACTGTAAACCCTAGATAGGGTTCAAACCTGCCCTCACTAAAATGATCATAACTTATTCAAATCTTAATGAAATTTGATGAGACTTGAAGAAAATGAAAGTAGATTAATATAGGAACAATATAAACTTGGTTTCATACCCAAAATATATACTTTAAAATCCGTAACATCACATTCTTTCAGACTGTAAATTCTGCACAATATTGTTAAAATAGGCAGTCTCACCAAAATAATCATATCTTCCACAAAACTCAATAAAATTCAATGAGACAAAAAGAATTGGAAACTAAAAACAGAGATTTTTCCATCAATATATGATACTCCATTATTTGAGTGCATACCAGGCCGTACAAATCACAACTTCAACCTGAAAATAATGTAAAAATCAAAAAATGCACACCAAACTTGAGGTTGCCATTCATCAAAATCTAAAATAATGTCTCCAACCCCTCCAACCTCTCCAATTCGAGTTTTGGAGGGTGTACTTATACATTTGCAACCAAAACCAACTATTTTCAACCACCTTTTAGTTAGTTTGTTGACAAAACACTTTAATGACACTTTTGACAAGTTGCTTGACAACTTTCTTGAGCAACTTTTACAATTTTTACAATATGGAACAACTTTAAACATTATTTGACAAATGACTTCAAATATGACTTCCCAAGACTCAAAAACCTATCAAATGGTTTTATAAAGCTTATTATAAGACCCAATACATAAAATAGAGCAAATATTTACAAATGGCCTCATGGAGGCTTGAAAGCAACTTGGTGCTCCTGCACCATACACCCCTTGAAGAAAAAACTCAAGTCCCCTAAGTTAGCATAAAACAAAACACCTGCAAAAAGAAATGAATCTTCACTACCACCTGAAATCACAAACACTTTTATCTTCATCTTAACCCATGGCTTTGTCCTCCTCGATATCATGAACACAATAATAAAAATTTGTCTTCCTATCATCTTCTCAACATCTAGGCTCCCAAACTCCATTTCTTGTGTATAAACCTCAATAGCATCATCTATATCTTCATTATCATCATTAGAGTAACATATATAACTTGAATCATACTCTTTCAAACCTTCATAAACCTCATTAGCAAATAGATCTACAACATCTTTATTAACAACCTTATCATCAACAACAACTTGATCATGAATATCAACGTCAATGTTATCAACAACTTTATCATCATCAACTTGAGTATCAATACAAGGGTTATCAATAACATCGAAAACCTTCTCAACTAGTTGATTACCAACAACAACCACATCACTAATCTCAACATCAACATGTTTATTAACCAACAAAGAAGTTTGTTCATCTTCAAGCACAATCGAAATATCATGCATCTCAACTTGTAACTTATCTTGCTCAACTTGAACAATAGATTCAAAATTTACCTTTGTCTCATTTGTTGCCTTCTTTTGTTTTCTTTGCTTCTTCATAATCCTCTTTAGAGGCCATCTTAACCTCTTTGACATTGGTATATTCCAACTCCTTTGTGCTTCCTTAAGAAGTTTGTGTTCTTTTTCTAATCTTTCCAACCTTTGGCTTATCTTTTCTAGGGCTTCCTCAAACTCTATTTGTCTTGCCTTCTTTCTTTCCTTCTTTCTCATTTCTTTTTCCTCTCTTTTCTTCTTCCTTCGTGAATCCTCAGCCTGCCAACATCTCTTTAAAAATTCCATTTTCACAAGCAAGTCTCTCCTTGCTTCCACTTCACCTTGCCACACCTAGGCAATCAGGTTCCTTCCTCAACCAGGCCATACAAATCACAACTTCAACCTAAAAATAATGTAAAAATCAAAAAATGCACACCAAACTTGAGGTTGCCATTCATCAAACTCCAAAATAATGTCTCCAACCCCTCCAACCTCTCCAATTCGAGTTTTGGAGGGTGTACTTATACATTTACAACCAAAACCAACTATTTTCAACCACCTTTTAGTTAGTTTGTTGACAAAACACTTTAATGACACTTTTGACAAGTTGCTTGACAACTTCCTTGAGCAAATTTTATAATTTTTACAATATGGAACAACTTTAAACATTATTTGACAAATGACTTCAAATATGACTTCCCAAGACTCAAAAACCTATCAAATGGTTTTATAAAGCTTATTATAAGACCCAATACATAAAATAGAGCAAATATTTACAAATGGCCTCATGGAGGCTTGAAAGCAACTTGGTGCTCCTGCACCAGGGTGGAAATAGGGAGAATTAGGATGGGGAAGGGAGAGGGGAAGAAGGGGAGAGAGAGGGGGGGGAGAAGGAAAGGGAGAGAGAGAGGGAGGGAGAGAGAAAGAGATAATTAGGAGGGGGAGAGAGAGAGAGAGAGAGGGAGAAATAATTATGAGGGAGAAGGGAGAGAGAGAGAGGAGAGAGGGAGAGGAAAGGAGAGAGAGAGAGAGAGAGAGAGAGAGAGAGAGGAGGAGGGGGAAGGGAGAAGGGAGAGGGAGAGGTAGAGGTAGAGGGAGAGAGGGAGAGGGGAAGAAGGAGAGAGAGGGGGGGGGAAGATATAATATTTAAATATTTTATATATTAACAGAATATATATATATAAATATTTATACATTAACTAAAATATAGAAATAATATTTAAATATTATACATAATAATATAAAATATTATATATTATACATAATTTCGTAAGAGATTATCATAAATTGTATATTATATATTAAATTATAAACTATATTGTGTATTCTAAACTAGATATATTAAAATAAACTATAAAGTATTTATTGCATTTTTTAAATCATATATTATAAACTATATTAAAAAAAAATGTAAATCGGATATCCGATTTGTCTAACACATACCTTACTACCTAGGGATTAGAATCGGATATCCGATTTATCTGACACAAACCTTACTACCTAGGGATTAGCCTCGGGCTTGTTTTGGAATTTGGCTAGGACATTTAAATCCTAAGAAGTCAACACAAAAATTGTGTTTAATAGCTTACCTTTCTTTTCTAGACTTTGTCCATGTGGCTAACGACTTTTTTTACCCAAAATTGATGAAACGAAAAGGGTTTTTAAAGGAGATTCTTAGCTTTCCACCAATATTAATTATGCTTTACTTTCTTTTTTTTGAAAAAAAGGGGTAAACACTTTATGGACATTCAGAACACAACAGTACAACAAATATCAAGATCCACAACCCCGAAAACCAACCAGAGACAACCCACCAAACACAAAAACAAAACCAACCAACCAACTACAAACTCTTATCTTCCTCAAGTACCCGATTCAAATCCTTTCATAAATCAGGAGAAACCTGTCTCCAATCCTCAACCTTCCAACCATCCTCATGCTCAGGAGCCCACTTGACCAAGCAGTCAACAACCCGATTCCACTCCCGTGGAATATGAACGAAGGACACAACCTCCAACATAGAACTAACCTGAAGAATCCATTGAACCACCACCGCCAGTTGCCAATTAATATCAGTCACCTTTTGATCATTCACCAAATTAATTAAAATTTGAGAATCCACTTCACAAATAACCTTTCTCTATCCTAGAGATAGAGCCCTCTCAACTGCATAAAGAATTGCCAACCCTTCCATATAATTAACAGTCTGAGCCCCTTCATACACCAAAAAATGAAAGATAACTGACCCCGCACAATCTCTTTGAATTCGCCCAATCCTAGCAAGCCCAGGATTACCCCTAGAAGAGCCATCGATATTGATCTTCAAAACTCCATTCAGAGGTGATAAGCACCTACCCACCCGCTGGACTCTCTACTTTCCCTGCCTGTTGAACTTGTTACCAACAAAAGAAGAGAGAATTTCTTAAAGACCCAATCTTTCCACCAACTCAACATTGCCTTTCTCCATAGGGAAGACCATCCCACTTTTACCCGCAACTGATTCTTGAATCATTCCTAACAGACGCCACCACACTTATTGAATCATCAAATTCTCCCCACGGAAGATCCTACGATTCCTCTCCAGCCAAATTTTCCAAAGAAGAAATGTAGGACCTACATACCAAACATCTTGCAAAAAGGAAGCCATTGAGGGAGGCCTACCCATACTATCCCATAACTCAATCAGAGAAGAAGCATGAACACAGGGCCACTTCCAAAATCCCCACCAAAAATACCAAAGCTGAGAAAGAAAGGGCACTGAAAAAATGGGTGCGAAGAATCCTCCTCCTCATTTCTACACAAAACACACATAGAAGGCCCCTAAGATCCATGCTTATGAATGTTATCCGAGGTTAAGCACCTATTCCATGCCAAAGTCCAGATAAAGCAGTTGCATTTTGACCAGGAGAGCTTGTTCCACACCCTTTTCCACCAATGAACCTCCCGGCCATCCATCCTCTGAGCCAAAAGGACTTGATAGCCAGAGGCAACAGAAAAAACCCCCTTAGGATTGTGGATCCACACAAGGATATCCTCTCTTGGGAGAGAATAACAACGCCTTATGCAAAGGATTTTATGAAGCTCAATGCTCCTTTCTTCCAACCCAAATCTGGCCATTCTGAGGGATCCTTCCAACAAGTCACCCCCAACTAACCCCTAAAAGAGAGAGATTTGAAGTCACTCACCCTAGCCCACCCAATCGCAAGAAATATTTGACACAAAGGAACCAAGTTGGGGAACTAAGAGATAAGGGGAGGTTGGCCATCCCAAGAGTTCGACCAAAAAAGAGCATCAGAGCCTCCTTTGCAAATCCAAAATAAACCATCCTTGATAAGCTTGGCACCCTTCTGCAAAGTAGTCCAAATCACCAAACCCTTCCCCTCTAAAGGGTACCTAGGGAGATCCTGACGAGGGATTCCTAGGAAATACTTATGAGATAAGATCCTGGCCCAAATTTGGTCATGCTCCATGCACCATCTCTAAAACAACTTAGCAGCCACAACCACCCCTGACAAAGCCGATTTCCAAAGACCAAGACCACCATACTGTTTGGGGTTGCACACAACATCCCATCTAACGAGGCTCCACTTGGAAGATGTCAAACTTCCAACCCATAAAAAAATGTCTTTCAAGAGAATCTAGCTCCTTAAGAAAACCCATCGGAGCCACCTGAAGCATGCATCTATAAGTTGGGAGAGCTTTCACCACCAACTTCAGAAGTTGAACCCTTCTAGCAAAAGATAACCATCTATGGGTCCAATGATTAACTTTCACCCAAAATTTATCAATAATACACTACAAAGAGCCTTGAGGAAGTCTGCCAACAAATATAGGAATACCCAGATAAGTCAAAGGGAGAGCCCCTATTTGAAACCTCTAGATATTCACAATCCTTCTCTGAATAGGAATCGGGGTATTGAAAAAGAAGATGGAGGATTTATCTTTATTAATCAACTGCCCCAAAGCTTTAAGATAAAAGTCCAATACCTGCCGCAAATTAGTAGCTTCCCTGATAGAAGCCATCCCCATCAAAGCAGTATCATCAACAAATTGTAGGTGAGACTATGGGGGAAAACCTCCCCCCCATTGCCAACCCTGAATGATGCCCATCTCCACCCTTCTTCTCATCAAGCGGCCAAGACCTTCAACAAGAAGCAAAATTAAGTATGGGGAAAGAGGATCTCGTTGATGCAAACCCCTAGAAGCATCAAAGAGCTTAGAGTGGCTAGCATTTATTAGCACCAAAAAAGAGACAGAATTGACACAACTCATGACCCATTGAATCCACTCTTCGCAAAATCCAAAAGCCACAGAACCTTTCTCGGGAAAGACCATCTAACCCTGTCATAAGCCTTGGCCATATCCATCTTAATGAACATAGCCTTCTCATGGGATTTAGCCATCAAATGGATGGTCTTCATAGCTATAACAACCCCATCAATAATTTGGTACCCCTCCACGAAACCACTTTGCGCCTCAAAAATCAACACTTTAAACCACTTCTTTAGCCTTTCAGCCATCAATTTTGAGATAATTTTATAAACCACATTGCAGAGAGAAATAGGCTGAAACTGATTTAACCTATCCAACCCCTCACATTTTGGGATGAGGGTGAGGAAGGTGGAACTCATAACGTGCAACATTTGTTTATTCCTCTAGGATTCCTATACAACCGCAAGAAGATCCAGCTTTATGATATCCCATAATTCCTAAAAAAAATCTATCGAAAAACCATTGGGTCCAGGAGCTTTTCCTTTCTCCATCTGGAACACAATCCCTTCCAACTCCTCAAGAGAGATCTCTCCCATCAACTTCTCATTCATCTCCCAGGAAATTAACTCGAGAATGCATGAGAGAACCCAAGCTTCCTCAACAGAGTCACCAGGTAGCTCCTCCTTGAATAAAGAAGTAAAATATTGTGACACTTCAACTAAGATTTCCAGAAAAGAGGCAAGACGATCCCCCCTATTATTCAAAGTAACAAAAATGGAATCAACATGCCTCTTGTCCTTCACAGTATTAAAGAAAAAGGTAGTTTTTTAATCTCTAGCTTACAGCCATTCAACTCTGGCCTTTTTCTTCCAATAGATCTCTTCCCGCAATTCGCATTCCTCAACCACTTTTAAAGTCCTAGCCTCCTCTCTCAAAATATCCTCCATAACCCCCTTCTCCCGAATCAACCTCATAATTTTATTCAGCTCTGCCTGAGCCACATCCTTATCCTAAAAGATGTTACTAACATATTGATGGTTCCACCTCTTAAGTTGATACTTAACAAACTGAAGAAGCTTAGAAAAAGTGTACATATCCGTACCAAAATCAGGTCGTATGTTCCTCCACCAATCAACAACATGGTAAAAAATAGTAACATCCCTTAACCACATCAGTTGGCACTTAAATGAAGGAGTCCTAAGAATACTAGCCAAAACAATACTAAGCATAATAGGCCAGTGATCAAAACCCCTCCAATCTAGAATCTCAGAGCAAGAAGACCACACAATAGTAACGAGAAACTAAGAACTTGTCCAGCCTCTCAGTAACACAGTTCTATCCAAGTCTTTTATTGTTCCATGTGAAACACCCATTACTAGGTTTCACATAAAAAATATTTAAGGATGAGATGCTATCCCGAAGTAATAGAGCAGACGACTCCAACCTTGTTGTTCCACCCCATTTTTTTGATAGCTCAACAATGGTATTGAAGTATCTAGCCATAATCCATGGGTGATAAGGAACCAAGCTATGAACAAATCGAAGATGGGTCCAAAGAATTTGCTTACCTTGAAGCTCAATAGGAGCATAAACATTCGACAAGAAGACCTTTTCTCCCATCTCAAGGCTAGAGGCCACAAAGGAAATAGATGATTTAGAGGACATCCACCAGATAGGGCTAATCTTCTGAGGGTTCCATAAACAAGCCACCCCCTCAGAAAATCCAAAAACCTCGATACATTGACAATCACCATTTCTCCACAACTTAGGTAATATACCCAACATACTCTTAATTGATAATTTAGTCTTGTGTAAAAAGAGAATATCAGGAGATTTACTTTTAATCAAATCCCAAACAACTTTTTGTTGAGGGCCACTATTAAAGCCCCTAACATTCCATGAGAGAACAATCATTTCTAAGGGTAAGATAAATGAGAATTGAGGGTCTTGACTGCCCCTAATTCCACCAAAGTCTCACCAAAAATCTTTAACTTTTCCAAGTCCTTCTTCCGACCCAGCTTTAAGGACTTCTCACTCGCACCTTTCTTTGGATCATTTTGTTGAATACCCAAATGAGGAGAAGAGAGAGAGCTCTTCCCCACATCCATACCTTCCTTCAGGGACCTAGGATACCCCCGCTTATAGACTTCATTACCCTAACAATATCATTTGATCCTACCTAAGCAAGCGAAGGTTGATCAATATCCATCTGCCCAACCCCCACATCCTATAAAACCTACATAGCCTCCAGAGGAGGTCCTTCCTATCTAGCACCCAAAGTCCCCTGATCCAAATTAATCAAACGTGGGTTCACTTCCTACTGAATGAGGTCATCCAACACCTCAAACTTGTTAAAAGTGTCATCATCCTGCCTTTCCTTGAAATTCCTTTTTTTGCCCCCTATTCCTATTACGAGCCTTGACAGGGGAAAATCCATCCTCACCAGCTCCATCACCCAGAATAGTCTCTCTCCCCTTATCAACCCTAGGTGGGTTGTGGTGAGGTATAGAGGGTTGTTGCTCCACAAGCTTAGCCCTAGGTCACCTATGCTGCAAGTGCCCATACTCGTGACAAAATCGGCGCCGAAAGGGAAGGGTCTCATAGTCTAGTTGAATCCAAGTATAGGAACCTGCACTCACTTCCACAGAATATGGAAATGGCTTGCTTAATTCAATTTCCACACATATAAGGGAAAAATTCATTACCTTTTTGAACTGTGTCTACTGCGATGAACCAACAGTCTTATCGAGCATTGAAGCCACCAACTGTAGTACATCCTCTCCTTGACATTCAAACAAGAACCACGATAGCCAAACCCACACAGGAACCCGATTTGGGAGTTCCTCAATCAGATCGAAACCCGCATGCCACGAATTTATAAACAAACCCACCTGGTTATAAAAATAGCGACCACCTTCAAAAATCCTATTCCAATCAGCCATGCAATCAAAGGAAACCATAAAGTAGTTGTTCGTCAGGAGCCTAATCTCCATCTCTCCTTCCGACAACCATGTCCTCTAAGCCCAGGATTCCAGAAATTGCAACGAGACTCTCAAACCCATAAACTTGCAATAAAAGGAATGCTTTGAATAGTATTTGATATCATCAACAAGCATCTCCATGAGAATAACCAATTTTGGCCTCTCCTTGCACCTCTCCAGACACCCATTAATCTTCATAATCTGAGATCCCCCAGACGAACCTGAACCATACATATCCGGCTC
The DNA here is from genome assembly GCA_007115665.2 of Sequoiadendron giganteum. Classification (NCBI taxonomy): domain Eukaryota; kingdom Viridiplantae; phylum Streptophyta; class Pinopsida; order Cupressales; family Cupressaceae; genus Sequoiadendron; species Sequoiadendron giganteum. The sequence goes on along the minus strand of CM021102.1, from coordinate 598,908,202 downwards.
TGAAGAAAATAAATTATTATCAATTATCTTCACATTTTGTGCCAGAGGCTTTGAACCAAACGCAGAGCGAAAGTCCAACTTGAGACTAGCCCCAGATGATTCCTTAGGAGACATTGAGGTAAATACTAATCCCAGGTGGGCATGCAATCCCCAAGACACAAATAATAAAGGAAGACTTCAGCAAAAGGGTAACCAAGCACCCACACACACCCGACACCAACTCCCAAACGCCAAAAGCACCACCTTACAAGGTCGTGACACAACAAGGCACGAGACCTTTGCACGTTGCCCCAAACAAATGAGCTCCTACCATCCAACCCCACACAATCCAAAGGACCCCACGCGGCCCACACAGCAACCAAGGCCCACAACCCTCATAACCAACACGGTATGTAGCCCACCCAGCTACCCCGCTCACATGGTGATAGCGATCAAACTCCAGGCAGGAAGAATGCAGACTTCCAATCGCAGCCACACCCCACACTCTCCACACAGCTACAAAGGAGGATAACAACATGCAAGAAACTAGAAAATCAATCCAAACCCCCCTTGAAAACCTGCAACCCCCCCACAACGCATGCACAGGGAAGATCAAAACAGAGCTAGGGCATAGACACCCTAGCTCGGGCTGCAGAGCGCACAAGCCATTCTAATTACAAATTCATTAAATAATAAATATCAGCAAAGGATCCCCAATTATGCTTTACTTTGAATTTAATAAATAATTATTATTCATTTTCTATTTGAATTATGTCTAAAGTCTTGATTGATAGGTTGATTGAAAAACATCTATAGCTTTCAAACGGTATCACATTTTTTGAATCCGAAACATGCGTCACATTCTATGCTTTGCATACTATAGGATTAAAAAAAAATGAATTTCATGAAGTTTTGACCAATTAAAGGTGGTCAAAGATGCGAGTTTTTATATTTTTTAAAATTTGTAAAAAAAAATCATAATTAATTATCTACTTGGAAAATAATTACAAAAAAATATGCATCACATCGGGACATGAGTCTGCTACTTATATCTAAAATCTTATAAGAAAATATTATCATTTTATTGTGGTTAGGGTGGTCAGATAGACACCTACTTCTTATTTTTTCCCCGAAATTTAAATACTACTGCATTGAAATTTCAAATTTTCACCAAATATATATATTTTTTTAAAACCTAGTAGTTTAGAAACTACATTCAATTTGCTACATATTATATTCTTACATATTTTTGAAATAATATAGATAAGTTATTCAAAAATTTACGTCAAGTTGCCTAACTCTAATTTTTTTAAAATTTTCATCGCCAGTTAAGGGCCTTTTTCCATGATGATCCTCCACATACCCTTTTATTAAAAAAGGAACCCATTAGACTTAATTAATTAAATAAGCCCTAGAAAAGTGTGAAAGTGTGTTACAAAAATTTACAACACCTTTGCAAAGGGAAAATTAAGGTACATTTTAATCAAATAAAGGTCCTAGACTAATGTGAATGTGTACAACACATTACAACACTATTCCAAGACACCATTAGGTTAATTCAATGATAATTATTCCCAAACCAAGTAAAGGAAAAATGATACTTTTTCTGTTACTACATTTTACGCCTACTTTAGTGAGAGGATGACCCTATGTCAAACTCACACTAAAGTAGACATTCAAGACAATTAAGTATGCAACAATACAAAGATACATAATCATACCCTATCAAAGGCTGAGAAATAAAATAAAATAAAAGGATTGAAAGCACAACCATTCCAACGTGATGTGGAATTGGGTTTTTTTTTGTAACATGCGCTACTCACTCTGGGGTAGTGGAACCTCAATTTGTCCACTAGGTAAGTTGTCCCAAATATGTGTAATGACTCTGGGGTAGTGGAACCTCAGTCTGTCCACTAGGTGATTCATCCCAATGAGGTTTTAAATGAGAGAAACATATTAGCCTCTCATACCATACCAAAGTTATCCTCCTGACAACTTCGATAAGGCACCACAATGTAATGCTTTTGTAAATTATTTTGTCATGTAAAATTTTGTTAAAGGGGATTTTTCATTGTTCATGTAAAGGTCTTCTTCTGAGGGAGCATTGCACCTAATGTCTCCAAGAGAGGACAATTAAGGTGTCAAATTGTCTGTCATGGGATGCCTCATTCGCATCATACCATGACGGTAGATTGTACACTCTTGGACGACATCAAACCCAATGACACCACTAAGAAGAGGACACATCACAAGAAAAAAAAATCACGCCATAATTTTTTTCAAAAGATGTCATCGATGTATGCCCCTACTTTAAAGCAGTTGCTACACCATCACTGTGAGCAATTGCTTTAAAGTAGCCAAACGTTTTTTCGAAGACATGAGAGATTTCCTTAGAAAACCCTATGCCAAGTCATATGTTTCTGAAACAAGTTGTGTCATGAAATAGGAAGGAAGGGTTGCCCCCACAAATACATAAGGGATCTATGGATTTAGGGTCAGTATGTTTGTGCTACAATGTTTTCATAGAGCATGAAATTGTCATCATTCCCCAAATACTCATACAATTGGAAGAATGACACAAAGAATGCGAAATAAAGGAAAAGACTTTTGGGCCAACATGGAAGAGACCTAAATGTCTCGATGCCTTGTGTCATCCCCAAAAGGAAAACACCAGACAAATGAAAAATATAAAAGAAAAAAAATTGGGTCAACATGGAAGAGACCTAAATGTCTTGACGCCTTGTGTCATCCCCAAAAGGAGAACACAAGACAAATGGAATGATTACGACATAGAGAAGAATGAGAGGTACATATAGAGGAATGCACAAAAAGAGAGAGATACATCAAATGAAACATCACGGGGGATCACATTACACACATGCAATCACACAAAGAAAACATGAAAAATCAAAAGACTAGTAAGGCACATGTGATTCAACCTAAAGCACGTTGTTTGCATCCCAATCTCAGTCGGTATAAACGGAAGGCAAACAACTATCCAAAGGGACAAGAGAAAGTTCTGAACCAGAGGAAGCACCAGGTTCAACACTGTTAGTAGGAGATTTTTCATGTAAGCTCATAGAAGAAGAAAAAAATGTATTCAACTCATCATGCACTTGTTCATCAATCTTTGGAATGTCCATGTCATCATCTAAACTTATCACAATGGGAGGTCGAATAAAAATTTCCATGCAATGTTCTTGTTTATGTTGTGGTGAAGATATAGAGTCATCATGACTTTCTTTAGGTAGGTTTGGATTTTTATTTTTTATGTTGTTTTTGTTTTCTTGAGTTTTTAATCTACGAGAAATAACGCGACATCTACGCCTACACTCTCTAGCACTTCAATTTCATTTCAATCCAAGGTCAATTTGTGTTTGTGTAAGAGCGGGTTTTTCAATCATAGGTTCCTTATCTTCCTTCGGAGGAATAGAAGAAACAATAGAAGGTTGTTTAACCACTTTCTCTTTGACTTTGTAAACTTGTTTGACTCTAAAGGGACAAAAAAATTGTTTGTGTTATCTCGTGGTATCTTGTAAGAAATTGCAGGGGGTTTGTCTATAGGTTGTTTGATGAGTCTAGTTTATGGCCTATTATTGATAGAGTTTTTGTCCATTTCCTGCAGTTGTCTTAAGACTTTGATACTTGAGAGTTGATATTTTCATAATATTTCCTTAAAACTATAGACTTTGGACATGAGTTTATTTTCATCTTTCAAATGATATTGGCATGCTAAACGAGCTGACTATGTTAATTTTGCATGTGATTAATGAATGTCTCTTTAAGATGATTATGGATATGAAATTGTAGTGTGTACTAACATTGTCATGCAGATAATTTGAGGCCTATAATTCAGGAAGATTTAGCTAGTTGGTTGCGTGCCATATCAGTCAACAAGGTGGTCTTTAATGGAGGGAAGACTCTTAGCGGTTGAAGATTCCTCATGCAAATCAAATTGTAATCGCCTTGTAAATTCTATTAATTGTCTATTGTCTGTTGAGTAGACATAGGCATTACTGCTATGCCAGAGTCACATTAAGGAAAACATGCCTGACAGATTTTGTGCATGTGTAGCCGCCTTTGCTCTTTTCTGTGTTTTCCCTAAGTGGCATCCTCTAGTTCTGTCAGAGTTGACTACCTTGCTAGGTGGTTAGATGAATAAGACTTAGATGCTCCTTTGGAGTTCTAATAGTCTATCAAAGAATGTTAACTTGATGATGCATTCACACTCTTAAGCTTTTCAGTAATATAATCATTTTGCTCAATTGTATTCATGTTTTCCAATGAATGAAATGAATTTATAAGTTTGTGCATTTGATTTTACCTTAGTTTTGGGGAATAATTATCCAAGGGGGCCGACTTGGTGAGTATTTTGTCTCGTACCTTAGTTTAGTTTAGTTGTTATTTTTTGTTTAGTAATTAGTTAATAATTTGGCACTGATTGTTCATGCAAGCACTGAAATTCCATTCTATAACTATTCTTGCAGCCAAAGCAAACAAAGTAGTTTCCTATTTGTTTGCACATATGTTCATTTTTGTCATGCATTTCAGTTTAGTCTAGTTATTGGTTTATGTTACGTATTTATGTTATTTCCTTCCAAGAAATTTACTTTCAGTATTGTGTCTTTCTTAGTTGTAGGATGAATGTGGCTACTTTGGATTCCTAGTGCACATACAATGCTGACCCATTTCAAGTTTACGTCCCTGGGTTGACAATTTAAATGCACCTTAATGATGATTGAGATGGCTATTTAGGTTAGATGTCCAATATTTGAATCACATCTATAAAGGATTAGTTGTTAGATCATTATAGGAGGCCAACATTTTTGGTGCCATTGTTGGGGATGGTGTCAAACTAGGAAGTTCTTTGGAGTCATTGAAATTTTTTTGCAGTATTTCTAGAAGTTTTTCTTAGTATACCCCTTGTTTAGAAAAGTTCTGACCCCCTTATTCTTTTTCCAATTATTTGTGTAAGCTGGCTGATAGTGATTTGATACTGTATGCATAGAGAAAGGAGAAGAGATGTTTTTGGGAGATTCCTTCCTAACAATCTTGATCTATTCCAGATAGTTGAGTATCATAACCTGCCAAGAAACAAAGAAGAAGAAGAGCCACACCTGTTTGTTGATACATTTCTAGATCTAACCAGTTTTGAAGTTTCCTCTGAAGATCAAAATCTGATTGAAGACCCCTTTGCTTTGGAACTTCATCAAGCAGACATGGGTGATGCAAATGGAAATAGACCTAATAGATCCAACCAAACAAATTTTCCTTTCCCCATTGCTCATCAGAATGAAGTAGAAAACCTCAAAAATATCTCTACTTCAGTCATTCCTAAGTTCTATGGACTTGTCACAAAATATCCTGATACATTCTTGTTTGAGTTTGATATACTCTGCATGAGTTATGACTATACCACTAATTCCCATAGGCTTAAACTATTCCCTACCACTTTGAAATAAGTTGCATTAAGATGGTTCATGAGCCTAGGTAGAGATATTGTGGAGACTTGGGAGGACATGCAGACAAAGTTCATTGAGGAATAAAAAGAGTATTGTAGAGATAGTGACATGAGAGGAGATGACATTTTTAGGATGCAACGAAAGGAAGATGAGAGCCTGGAGGATTACATTTCAAGGTTTTTGTTTTTCCTACATAAATCTCCACACCATACACTCAATGAAGAATCATAGAAGTTGCTTTTCTTGAGAGAAATTAATGGCAGTTGCACTGATGCCTTGGACCTTATGGGAGGAGGAGATATCACCCAAGCTCCTTGAGAGGATATCAAGAAGATATGTCAAAACTATTCTAGGGCAGCTTAAAAGAAAGGGAGATCTTACCAATCCTCTATGGGTAAGCCATCTACCAGTGGAGTTACGAGGATGGAGATTACTCACTTATTGGCAGAATTCAAGCAAGACATCATAAACAATTTGTCTACTCGGTTGGATTCACTTCAAGCCAAAAAGAAACAAGAGGAGGCAAAGGCAATGTTGGCAAAATATTTCCCTCATCACAGACAAAAGAACGATTGTAGATGCAAGATGATAGCTAATATTGACAACAAGCAGATGACACCCGATTTCAAGCCAATCCAAGGTGAAGATGATCAAGTCTACTATTTTGCACAAAGGAGGCCATGGGATCCAAGACAGGGTATGCCACCATATCCACTATATTTTGTTCACTTCTTATTCATCCAGTAATCAATGACAACCCCCATATCCATTCAATTATGGAGGATATCCACCACAACCTTGGAGTAACCCTCCAAATGCTTGGCCCAATCACGAAAACTCTCCACCCCCGTGGTAGAAACCTCAGGGAATTAGTAGTAGTTTCAAGTAAATTGATAGCCACCTCCAAGAAACTAGTAGCAAAAATCTTAGTGGAGGGGAGGACAACAATGGCTAAACCAGACAACCAATTACATGCAACCACCTTCTCAGCCCCAACAACCTGCTATAATGCCTCCTCCTACTAATTCAAGTTCAAATGCACCTAAACCTACTCAGCTACCAACCCAACCCACACCTAACCCAAATAATAAACCACAACAACAACCAGTATACTCTGCTGATCTAAATCAATTCCCTGCATATATTGTGAGTGTAAGTGACATCTGTTTGCATTCAGAAACTACTTTTCTAGCTCCTTCCACACCCATTGTCACTGAGCTTCCTGTGGAAGAGGGGGAGCCTCTAAATGTCCCCATTTAGCCTATTGTACCTAAAAATCCTAAACCAATCCCAACCAAACCTGAATCACCATTTCCCTAGAGGTTGGAAACTATGAAACAAAAGGAAGAAAAGGAGGACACAACTTCTTACATTCTAGATCAATTGAAGCATATATGTGTCCAGATACCTCTATTCCAAGCCATAAAATATGTTCCCATATATGGCAAAGCAATCAAGGAAGCATGCCTTAAGAAGCCTGGAAGGAAGAAGAGATACCCCACTATAGTTCATGTGGTGGGACAACTTGCTGACATCATGCATGGAAAAGTGACTGTTCCCAAGTATAATGACCCAGGGAGTCCTGTGGTAGGAGTTGTTATAAATGGGATGTAGATAAAAATGCTCTGATTTATTTGGGAGCAACAATAAATGTAATGACCAAGGAAATCCCGCAACAACTAAATATTGTAAGCATGAGACCTAATCCTATTGTCCTATAGCTTGTTGATAGTTCTATTGCTAAGCCTGATGGTATAGTGGAAGATCTAGTAGTAACTCTAGACTCTTGGGAGTACCCAACAGATTTTATGATTCTTTCTCCTAAAGCCACACTAGGCGGGTACCCCATTATTCTCGGAAGACCATGGTTAGCAACAAAAAATGATTACATTGGATGTCAAATAAGAGACATGACCATTTATGATGGAAAGAACACTAAAAAGCTTGTTCTCTACCCTCTCGATTAGCCATCCCATGATAAGGATGATCTAGTATGGCCACATGTTGATCAAGAGGCCGAGGAAATTAATTTTGTGGCACAACTTATGATGTTCAGCAGAAGTCCTTTCCTATAGCTTCAAGATGAAGATGATGTATTGTCTAACATAATTCATAACCATTATGAGATAGAGGAGGCATCATCCTCTCATGTATCTGATTTTGCTGATACAATGAAGACACTCATGCCCGCTCTTCCTGCAACCGCTTGCCTTGGAGATGTTCTTCTTGCAACCAAACTTCCTGCAACAATAGGTATGTTTCACACATTGCTACCACATGAACTCAAGGTACCAATAATTAGTGAATCATCTATGGTTGAGTTAAATACACCAATGCAAGTATCAGAAGGGAAATATCTGAATATCGACAGTAAATTGAGTGAAGAACAATAATTATCACTGGAAAACTTACTTAGGGCCCACCAAAATGCATTTGCATGAGACTATCATGATATGAATTCATTGGACATTAAAATTTGCACTCATAGGATATACATAAGAGATGATTGTACACCAGTGAGGCAACCACAAAGAAGAATTAACCCTACATTAAGATAAATGGTAAAAGGAGAACTGCAAAAATGGCTAGATGTGGGATTTATCTAACCCATTCTTGATAGCTAGTGGGTGTCCCCATTGGTGATTGTGCCCAAAAAAGGAGGGAAGAGGTGAGTTTTTATTGATTACAAGGAAATTAGCTCTGCCACCAAAAAAGACCACTTTCCCTTACCATTCATAGATCAAGTTTTGGACTCACTTGTAGGAAAGCAGTACTTTTCTTTTCTTGATGGCTTCAGTGGCTATAACCAAATCCAAATTGCACCAGAGGACCATAAAAATACCACCTTTACCTATTCGTGGGGAACCTATGCCTACTCAGTACTTCCATTTGGCTTGTGCAATGCACTTGCAACTTTTCAGAGGGCAGTCATTAGCATATTTTCAGACATCTCTCACGATTGTATGGAAATTTATATGGATAATTTCACTACCTATGGTGTTGATTTCAATGAAGCATTGAAAAATCTTAAGAGATTCCTACAAAGATGTGAATACCTCAATCTATTTTTAAATAGTGAAAAGTGTTTCATGATGATGCAAGAAGGTGTAGTTCTTGGCCACTACATCTCTCACAGAGGAATTCAAGTAGATCCTGCAAAGATTGAGGTGATTACCAATCTGCCTGTCTCTGCAAAACAAACAAGATGCTAGGAGTTTCTTAGGACATGCAGGTTATTACAGCAGATTCATCAAAGACTCCAACAAAATGGCAGCACCATCGTTAGAAGACTATGACAGGGAATTTTTTGACTTGAAAGCAGCTTTAAATCATGCTCCTGTGCTCAACGGACCTAATTGGGAGTTTCATTTTCACATCCATACAGATGCATCAAACTATTCTACGGGAGAAGTCCTACGACAAAAATAACGAGCTATTGAAAATCCCATTTACTTTGTCACCAAAAATCAGTAAGGAACTAATTTAAACTATACAGTGACGGAAAAAGAAATGTTAGCAGTGATCTGTGAATATAAAATTCCCAAGCTCCCGTCGGGTTATTTTATTTTTCTTAAGTACTGGTCACTCCCTCCTATTAAAAATAAATATCAAACTCCTTCCGCAAGTCTTTATGCAAATGTTGCCACTTGTCAATCGAGTGCTCCTTGCAAGGTTCCCTTCTCTCGCTTTTCAAATTCGTTGCCATGCTTCCACATGTCAGTAGTTCGGACTCTTCAGTGCTTCTTTCCATCGCTCCTCTTTCAAGCCTCGACCACATGCCACGTATCATCAATCTGCGCACATTTCTTGGCAGTCCCCACCTTCAACGCAGTATGCTTGGGAGAGCTCCATGTGTCTTCATAGCGCAAGTTTTTCATCACATAAGGGGAAGGATGAACGTCGACCTCGACTACTTGCCACATATTTCTAAAGGATTCATCGCGAGGGAGGACAAAGCAAGTGACAACCTCACAATAGTTTACATGTTTTGTATCTGTTGTCATGAGTAGATGACACATGTCGACACTTTGGTTTTTTGGGACCACTACCATCATTTGCAGGGGATGCATCCAACTCTAGGGCATCCTCATTCATGGCTCAAATATTTTCAGTTGCAACGACCAGGGAAAATCATTTCTAATACATCATTTCTCATGATCAAAGGATCTTTTCTAATACTAGCTCACCCAACTATGATTTTATTATAAATACTGCTTCTTCTTTCAACGTAGGAGTTCAGATTTTGATAGAAAAATTGGTAAAAAAAAACCAGGCCTTTACTGCTTTTAGTTCAATGTAAAGACTTACAAATTGTGCCATTGTTTGACCTTTTTGTTTTCTTAAGGATTTTTTATAAAGTTTTACTGTGTCATCATGGTACTGAATGTTTCATTTACAAGACTTCTATAAATTTAATGCAAGTTGGTTGGTTTTAGATCATGTCTTTGACTCTCTCTTTTTTAGTAAATATGCATGAATATTATTTTATGTCATTAGGTGAATCATTTAGACTTCTATCTTTATTTTTTTCCATTTTGGGACATAGAAGATTGTTGAACGGGCTCTTATATCGCATCTACAAGATAGATCTATCGTGCCTTACATCTAGATCTTGGTGCATCACCCTAGTTAGATCCTTTTATTTATTTATTTATTTTTTTCCCATTCAAAATCCCAATTATAGAAGAAGTCTACTTCTTTAAAATCCGGAGGTTACTCAGTTTAGCGCAATAGGTCCCCCCTTTAATCGAGTTTCCCACAAAGGGTTGTTACCTTGTCATTTTTTGGCATCAACAGTTTTTCTTTTTCCTGGCACGCCCGATGGGACCACTTAAATATACCAAATCAAAAGGGTGTATAATTCATCAACCTGTTACTAGGTCACGAACCACAAATAATCCTAGCTTGTTAGTGCCTCCACTAATAACAACGCATACCCAAAATCACCCAGTAGAACTTTCAGATCTTAGCCATAATGTTGATCGCGAACCAAAATTATGTGGCTTGGGACGCCGAAAGTCCCCTTGTATCCCCAATTGCACCCATCATTTGGGCCCCTATCTCAGTCTCTAATCTCAAAGCTATTCCAAATTTTATTGGAGATGGCTCAAGAACACCATCTGAACTTCTGCAAGATTTTGCAGACATGTGTTTGGTGCACGGAGTTACAAATCAAAACATAGCGATGAGATTTCTTGCGACTTATTTACGAGGAGGAGCACTAGATTGGTATCGCACTCTGTTGGCTAATACTGTCGGTACTTGGAATCAACTCGGGGATACTTTTTATGAAAAATTCTCTAATGACAGAGACAGGTCTTCGCTATATCACCAGATATCAATGATAAAATGGGCCCCTTTTGAATTCATGACAAATTTCATCACCCGATTCCATACAACCTGGCAGAGAATCCAAAATGCCATCCCACCACCAACAGAGATAGCATTTATATTCTACTTAAAGTCCATCAACGTCGACATATCCATGATGATCCCCTCACTTGGCGAAACCACATTATTGGATATATACAACATATAAATTAAGGTGGAGAACAACCTAATCGACACGGGGAAGTTGCCACCTCGACCCATTATGCCAATATTCTCTAAAATATCAAATTCTACTCAGGAGATGTCATCTACTAGCACACCCGCACCACCCCCATAAATGTACACATATCTGAGTGTGCCACAAAATGCTGCTTCTACATCTGGTGCTTCAAAGGACGAGATGAGCGACATAAGGGAGATGTTAAGAAACTTAACAAACGGAGTAAGCACTATCAAGCACAACCAGGCTACTCCTCCGAGACCACCCTACCAAAGTTATCAAGGTGGAAGACCCTCCTACCAACAAAACCAATATCAAGGAGTTGCATGCACAAATCCGATGACTCAAAAAAATAACCAAATAGTAATGGTATCGACTCCGTTGGGGGTTGCTCAAACTATTACAAGTAGAGAGCTAATCACAAGGCAAAACAATCTCACTGAAGATTTCAATCCCTGGTGCTATCCCTATGGTGACTTGCATATGCCTTGAAATTGTCTGCATGGAAATTTATAGAAAAAATTTGTGGAACAACATAGCCAAGGCGTGGCGACAAATTCAAGAGGATATACGTGCGCCTCTCCCCAAATGGAGAATGTGGTTCTCACCGCACAGATGCAGGGAATGTCCCTGGAGCAAGAAAATGACATAGCTCTTGACCATGCCCTCCTCTCATGGATGGAAGGGGATGAAGTAGTGTTCACTTATGAAGCATCCACATCGGCGACCCCGCAAGTACAGTCCAACTACAACACTAGAATGAAGAGGAGATTCACAGGCGAACCGATCACTCCACAGCCCAAAAACGTCTTGGACCAACTCCTTGGACCTTCCATAATTGCTCCACAGCCGCAACTATGGAAGGAGATTGTCATCACCAATTCCAAGGAATAAAAGCCCCCAAATCTGCCACCCTTCGACATGGTGGAACAATTAAAGAAATATTCTACTAATGTATCCCTTTGGGATATCTTAGCCATTCCAGAGAAAAATTAATTACTACAAAAGGCCATACAAAAAGATACAGTTGTGCAGTCAATAGGATAAGCTTTCAAAAATTCTACTGACTCATCACCTCCAACCAAAGTTCTTGCGGATAGTACATAGGAGGCTTCACTCAAAGCCAAAGAGGAGAAATCAAAACCTAAACCCTTTTTTCTTGACTCTCATTGTAGGGAAGAAACTGTTGCAAAAATCCATGATCGACTCTGGTGCCAACACCACAGTCATGCTCAAGAAGATAGTTGAAGCCTTAGGGCTTAGCTATGAGCCCTTAAAAAGAGGAGTTATGCATCTAGATGGGAACAAGGTCAAGACTGTAGACCTCATTAAGGACCTCCCCTTAAATTTGTTTTCATGTCCTAGCATCACAGTGCCGCAAGACACCATGATCATTGATGTCCCTCCCATGTTCGGCCTTTGCCTATCCCAAGAATTCACCTCAAAGATAGGTGGATACCTTTCTTTGGATTAGTCCCACCTAATTCTTAAAACTAAGCACATGGCTAAAATGAAGATAATATCAGAACCTCTACATGTAGAACATGTAGTTGATGGAGCCACGATCAACTTCAAAGACACTCATACTTTTGTCACCAAAGAAGAAGCCAGTGGTAGTAGACTTCTAGGAGATGAACATATAACTGAAGAAAAATTTGATCGAGAATAATTCTTCTTGGTCGAGTATGTAGGCGCCAATCCTTTCAACAATTATCATGCTACCAGGTTTGGGCACCTATGATGAGGATCAAGAGTTCCTGAGGGTATTGAAGGACTCCATGACTGAACAAACCTCAGATCTCTAGAAATTGCACTTCGACGATGCGAGATGCAAGGTCGGCACTCGTGTTGAGATAAGCCTAACATCTCCATCCAATGACCAGATCCTCAAATCTTTCCATTTCTAGTTTTCTTGCTCAAAAAATGAAGCCGAATATGAGGGTCTTGTGCAAGGACTAAGCCTCACGAAGCGCATGGGTATCAAACAATTAGTGGTGTTCGAAGATTTTGAACTCGTAATCAATCAAGTCAAAAAAAAAATTGCTGCAAATTTTTTTTGTATGCGATCTTATAGGAACAGGGTATGGGACCTCATCGAAAGTTTCGAATCTTTTAACATCCACGCATTATCGAGAGAGAAAAATTCAGATGTGGATCGCATGGCAACGATAGGATCTCAATTCAATCCTATCTTCGACTTGATTGAGAATGTACACTCTATGTGAGTGATCATCAGACCCTCCATTCCCGATAATGATCAGAGTTGGAAAGTATTCGAAAGTGAGGAACACATCGCCTCTTTCATTCAACAGTCGAGAGAGTTCACCGATCAGTTTCAGCCAAAAATTGAAGTGTACGAAGGGTAGATCATCCAGTTGAAATCAAACAAGCTTCCAAAAGGGTTGGTCACTCTCAAAAATTTGTTCGACTATGATGATGCAAGGAATGATACGACAAAATTTTTAGTAGACCAAATAGACTACGCCAACCTTGAGGTCAGAAATGGAAGGAAACTAAAGGTCATAAAAGAAGTTTCGCAGCGTGATAAAGATAGGCTTATACACTTCTGTGAAAAATACGAAGGGGGGCTTGGTCTTATGATGACCTTGGGGGATATGATCCTGACATAATCTAGCACACCATCGAACTAACGGAATGAGCTAAACCTATCTGACAAAAATAGAGGCTCATCAATCCAAAGATTGAATCCTTAATTGCACAAGAGCTAGAGAAGCTAATCCAGTCCAAGATTGTCTTTCCAATCAAGCACAATATGTGGGTATCTAGCCTCGTTCTGGTCCGAAATAAAAATGGAGACATTCATCTTTGTGTTGACTTTCATGACCTAAACAACACATCACTAAAGGATCATTACCCGTTGCTTTCCATGGAATCAATCTTGCAAACTGTGATAGGTTCAGAGATGTTTACTCTATTAGATGGTTTCTCAGGCTACAATCAAATTTGAGTTAAAGGAGAATATTAGCACAAGACCACATTCACCACCAAGTGGGGAACATTTACATGTGCCAAAATGCCTTTCGGCCTATCAAATGTGGGGGCCACCTTCTAGCAGGCAATGGACATCACCTTCAACGAACTGATCAACAAAATCATCCTCATCTATTTAGATGATCTTATTGTATTTTCCAAATCTAAACATGACCATTTTGATCATCTAGAAATGGTTTTCAAAAAATGCCAAGAGTTTGGGGTATCCCTGAACCCAAAAAAATGTGTTTTCGGAGTACCACAAGGAAAACTATTGGGGCATGTAGTGTCCCAAGAAGGAATTGCTATTGATCTCAAAAGGGTAAAAGCAATCACAGAACTTCCTCTTCCGGTAAACAAGAAAGGAGTCCAATCTTTTTTGGGGAAGGTTAACTTTGTAAGCAAGTTTATTTTGATTTTGCAGGAATAATTAGACCAATCGCCCTAATGCTAAAAAAAGACCAATTGTTCAAATGGACAAAATTAGCGAGAGAAGCCTTCGAGAGGGTGAAGGATGCTATTTCTTCGACTCTTGTGTTGGAAAATCTAGACTTGTCAAAATACTTCATAATGTATGTTTTTAGTAGCAAGACAAGCATTGCCACTATTCTAACTAAGAAGGATGATAAAGGAAAGGGAGATCATCCAATAGCATTCCATTCCCAAACCTTGAAGGAGTACGAGACAAACTATAACTTCATCAAAAGGCTAAAGGGACTCAAGAAGTTCTGACATCTTATAGCTTGCACTAAGGTGATTTTTTATGTCACACATTCTAGTGTGCACGAGTACATCATGGAAGGAAAAATAATGGACAAAAGGGCCAAATGGATCACTAAGATCCTAGAATATGACATTGAGGTCAAGCCGACAAAGACTGTCAAAGGAAGAGAGTTGTGTGAATATTTGGCGCACGATGAAGAAATGGAAATTGAGGAAGAGCAAGTGGAGATAGTCCTAACAAATGAGTATGAACTTGAAGGATGTTGGCTAATGGATAGGGCAAGATTTATGCACATCGACAAGTATCCATTAGGACTTCTATCTCAAAGAAGAAGATTATACCGGCTGCAAAATAGTGGATACTCACTTATTAAAGGGATCCTTTTTAAGAGGAATTTCAATGGCGTCTTACTGCAATGCATCACCATGGAGCAAGCAAAGAAAATTCTCAACACCTTCCAAATCAGCCCGGAAGGTGAACACTTCTATGTGAAAACCACCACCATAAAAAATTTGCGCACTAGGTACTTCTGGCCTACATTATTCAACGACTCCTACAAAATGATAAAACCCTGCAAAGAATGCCAATTCTATGCAGGGAGAAGAATTTTTTTTGCCATGCCTCTCAATCCGATAGTAGCAAACAAACCATTTGCACAATGGGCGCTAGATTTCATTAGGATGGTCAACCCTACCTCCAACCTTGATCACAAGTGGATCCTCATAGCCACAAACTACTTCACAAGGTGGATCAAAGCCCTACCCCTGAAAAATGTGATAGAGGCAAAAATTGTGGAATTTCTCAAGGGGCTGGTAACGAGGTTCGACGCGCCAAAGAATATCATCTCAGAAAATTCCAAATATTTCTTAGGCTCCAAGGTATGTCATTTTGCATTAGAACATGATATTTTCTTGAAAATATCCTCAAACTACTACTCTCAAGGAAACAGCCTGGCTGAGTCAACTAACAAGAATCTAGTTTGATCATGAGAAGGAATGGCATAAGAATCTTCGAACAACGTTATGGGAAAACCACATTACTCCTAAGCAAGTCCTGAAGAATTTTCTATATGAGCTAGTATATGGGAAAGAGTCGTTGTTACCAATATATATAGAGATACCTGCATTATAGCTACTCAAGTCTCTAGAAATTAAAGAGAACGAAGCTATGAAGGTTCAATTGGCCGAATTGCTAGAGGTAAAAGAAAAAAGGGAGAAATCCCTAATAGCCATGACTAACCTCGAGTAGGTGGTTAAGAGGTGGTTCGATAAGAAAGCTTCAAACCAAGGTCTAAAATGTGGAGACCTCGTACTAAAATTCAACGAAAGAGCCGCAAAGCCTGACCAACATGGAAAATTAAACAAACTGTGGGAGGACCCTTTCAAAATAACTCAGTGCAAACAAAATAATGCATTCGAATTAGAGAACATGGAACAAGAAGAACTAAGAATTCCAATTAATGGGATTCACCTAAAAATTTTCAATTAAGCTTCAGTTGCTTCATAAAGGTGTAAATATGTGATTAATGTAATTATTTTCTCTTTTTGTTTTGTCGACTGGTTCTTTCCAACATTTTCAATGATACAGGAAGTAATAAAATTCATGAGACCCATTATTACAAGAACAAAGAAAGACTATACTACTCATATTGCATAAATTAAGTTCATATGTGAGGAATTCAATCTATGTTGTAGGAAACACAAGAATGAAGACAAAGAGTTGAAAATAAGCAAGTATATTCCTTATATATATACTTTGATAGAAACATTGTCAAAATGGCTCTGCGGCCATGCGCTCAAAAGTATGACTATTTATACGGCTCCCTTATATATATGTATACGCAAGCCATCTTTTAGGCATATATGTACAAAAGGGGAAAAGGTGTGTTAAACTTCAAGTTGTTGTAACATGAGTGGTGTATTCATCAGCATGAGCATTTTCTCCATCAATGGGAACATTGTTAGAGGCAACAGGAGGGTTATCACCAGAAGCGACGAGACTTGGAGCAACAACATCAACACCCAAAATGAGCGTCGGAGGGAACACAAGGTTCCTGAAGTCGGTGTACACCAATCCATGTCGTAGAATAGCACTACATTATAGCAGTGCAGCAGAAAGTGGCACACATGGGTGGCTCTCTCACGGTGCTCAACAAGCGAATGGAGTCGGAACCTTCTCAGGAATGGCACCCATGGTACCACCGCAACTTCTTCGATATGCCTCCACAAGTCACTCGCAACCAAAAGGCCCAGGCAATACACTGCATTGGTCACTGCTTCACCAAGGCCTCTAAGGTACCTCTTTGGAAAAATCTGGAGCATCAAATGAAGAATCATGGATTTTGGAGCCTGAATGTCAAGCAATGAGGAAAGAAAATGGGGCATATATCGATGTTCAACTGATATTTATCTTCATACTCAATACAATCTCTGTCCAAAACCCATTTCATGGCTATAATAGCCAGTGAGTGTTTGTTTTTGGTCATATGTTTCAGGTGCCTATTAGAGATCTCTCCCAGAAAATTTGTTTGAGACTTGTTACACACTAGCCTAATTGGAGTATTCATTATGTCAGCCTCTGCTCAAAACAACTAAGTCTAGCCTTATGCAAATTTAAAAGCCTACTCAACCGCCTAAGCAATAATACTATCTAATTGCCCAATGCTACTTTTGGTAATCACTAAGTGTGATCCCACTACTGTATTAAGACCCATTTATAGAAATATCCGAAGTAGCCTGCATCCCAAGCATGGTGATAATCAAGTTTTACTCGAAAATCCCACCAAAAGGCCAACTCGATTTTCCAACCCCGTTGCATCCGTAGGTACGAATTGTTGTGTGCAAGATTAAGGAGTGGAAATTAATTAGTGCAAATTGGTGGCAAGCCCAGGCGATGGCTCATACGAATAGGTGCTAAGGTGTCATGATGCAGGTCACTTCAAGCTCCAAGGTTGAGCACAAATCTTTCTAAGGTACTCATTACGTTTTCAGCTTAATTATTCTTTCAGGGCTATTAATGGCAAAGACGTGCGAGAAGATGGCAAGCATTTCACCGGAAACTCAATTTCCCATGAAAATTGTGTTGAAGGGACGTTATCACTAATGTAATTATGAATTATTGTATTTTCAAAATAGGTAAGTAGCTCATTTTGCATGGATGGAGGAGTAGGTAGTACATGTCGAATTAAATGCAGAAAGGCAACCATTGTCTACCGGTTGAAGACAAGAAATCAAAGAAAAAGCTAAGTGTCACATGCAAAAAAACTAGACAGAGCATAAAAATTCTTGAGAACAAAAAAGGGCTTGGAAGAACAGAATTGTTAAGGGAACCAGGTGTGGTGCATCTAACAACAAAGGAGCTGAATGTAGAGGTAATTGCAGAGAATTCACTGCCTAGATGTGGATTAAACCTGAAATGAAAGGTTGTATGGTTTTGAGTTCATAACCTCGCGTTGTGTTTTGGGTTCCATTCATACCGCTTCAGTGTTCTTTCTCGGTGGAAGGTTTGCAAAGGATGGCGACTGCTCAAAGTTCTCAAACAAAGATGCAAGAAGGAGGGCCCAAAGTTTATTTAATATTATGCGTGCAACACCAGCTACCTACATCTTCAAGGATCTCTCTTATACTTTGCTTGGAATACCAAAAAAGCCAACATGGGTGAATACGCGGGTTGCAGAAAAGAAGAGCCCTCACAAAGATCAGAAACAAATTAAAGAAGAATGGGATAATATTCATGACCCCATTCTTGCAAGGAACCCTAAGACACTTAGAGAGGCAGCCTGTGAAATAATGAAAAGAAATAGTGACCCAGATTCCTTGGCACAAAAATGTTGGTTCAGTGGACTTCCATAATATATGGTACCATTCGTGCACTACTGCCCTGAATTGTTCAATGAGGCCATCAAACACTTCAACTCAAATACCAACACCATTGAGGGTCGGGAGGTGAGTCTGGTTATCTACAAGGAAGCTATTTGGAATATGCTTTGTATCCTAGAGTGAAGCTCCAAAATGTCTCAAATGGAGTCATTCACTCCAGCAAAAGGGGAGACCTATTGGAGAACCAGAGACCTTGTGTTGAACTTTCATAACGTGAAGACACAAAGACCCAAAGAAGCTCAAAGAAAGCCAATGTAGAACTTAACATCGCATAAGAGCTTCAAAGATGATATAAAGGATGCCTTCTCAATGGTGGTGTTTGTTTGTGGCCTAGACACCGACAAAGAGGTCCAGGAGTTTCAACTAGGTTTGGGTTTTCAATTACACAAGAAACATTCTCTTTTTTGGTACGATTTCACTAAATTTCTCGTGCAGAAGATGCTCAGCCAGATAGCAGAATACCAACTTCAATGGAGGTTCAAGTTTCTTTCTTTTCTCGCTCACATGTTTTTGCACCAAAATCTCGATTTCTTCTAGAAGCGTCTAGGGCTGTCCATTTTTTATGAAAATCAGATAAAGAAGTTGGTTTCCACGTGGACTCCCCTCCTCTCTGCAACATTTGATTATTACACATTTTCGAATTATTTTTTCAATCCGATTTTGCAGGATTTAAGAGGAGACAACATTATCTTAGGGTTCAACTCAGACCAAATTGAGTTCATGCAGAGCTTCACTCCAAAGTGTGTTTGGTTTATGGGTGAAGACTTCGCATTTGTCTAATTATGTGGCTTCATCGGAGAGCCCTTTTGGCTTTCGACATGTCTTACTGATTGGATAAATGTGCTTGAAGTATTCCGCCACATATCAATTATCGACGTCACCTTTTGTAGCGGTAAAGCAAAGAAGAAGGGATTTTTTAGCTGCCCGACGAGCTTCAAGACCATAAGCATGGCCAAGAGGAAGGCTCACAACTCACTGGAAGCAAAGCTAGCTCATCTAGGGTTGATATGGATTTGTGATAAGTGGAATTACAACCCCGATGATGACTTGTCGAATGAGTATGTCAAAGTAACACACAACCCTTGGCCTTACTGGGAGAAGCGTCAAAATACAGTGTCGGATGCGGATGAATTTATAGTCGACCTAGCTTATATCCGTACTGAAGGTGGTTGGTCTCCCTGGCTCGAATTCTACTACCCATCTGGGAAGTATGATAAGACAAGGTAGATGGGGACTACTCTCCGCAACAATTTTATTAAGAATTACAACTGGAAGGAAGAAAAGGTTAATGATTTGTGGATATATCATCATGAGACCTGGTGCACTAAGGCCCCTTATGATAGTGAGGAGATGGATGAAAAGTTTGAAAAATTATGGAACAACAAGGATCCAAATTTCAACGAGAGTGATGAGAAAGACTCTAGTTTGGAGGAGGTCGAATCATAGTCAAACTAAGGAGTGGAATCAAACATAGAAACACAAAATGCTTTGGCGTAACAAAAAGGAAAAATTGTGAAGCAACCTAGCAAGCTTTCCTCTAATGTACGGGTTAATATATCATGTGTGAGGTCTTCACTAACTCGCACCTGGACTACAAGGAGGACCAGGGAAACCCAACCGCAATAATTTGAAATCATAGCGGTAGTCGACTCACCACCAACAAAGCAGTAGCGAATCGAGGCATCATCTAGAGAGTCTACATTGGACCCGAAGGCAAGTGAAGAGCCAACAACAGGCCAAGGACTGTGATCATCTGCACAGTAGATATCTTTCACTCCCTCTTCTCTTGTTTCACAAACCTTAGTTTCCCTTGTTGTGTATGCAACAACTCTCATTTCATGCGCTGACCCTTGCATTTCGGCCTCTGCTCCAATGGTCGTGAGGGGTTTCACACAGTTCTCTCATGCGACCCCATTTTCCCTTACTCCTTCGTGGAACCTTACACCATTTTCCTTGGCCCATTCTGCATCCCAAAGCATCTCACACTATGCCTCTGCTACCTTCATTGATTCATCTCATGCCACCCCAATGTCAGAACTGATCGACTCTTCCCAACAAATGGAAACCGCCACAACTCTGCTTCTTTGAGTCCTCCTATTGGTTCACAGTTCAGGTATTGGAATATCCCTCCTTTCTCACCTCAAACAATTAGTGTTCCAAATAAGAAGTCTCCCGAGACCACTACCCTTTCATTCCCTTTCGTCCTTCCTCTCGGTGCACCTTTCGCAGGTGGACTCATTAGGTCGCCCTCATAATTCTTATCAAAAGGTGATAAAATTAAGTAGCCACGAGCAATCAGAGCCCAAAATCAAAGAGCTAAAGATGCTAAGAGGCTGACGGAGTCAAAAGTACAAAATATTTTTTAAGAGGCTTAGTAGTCACTATATTTTTTTACTATGTACCCAACTATCAGCAAAATGCAAGGAGAAATGCAACCGGATAACTAAAACATGTATGTCATGGGGCTCGATCTAATCATAGCCTAGCCTCAAGACAAGGTGGAGATAATGGAGGAAACACAACGGGTGGTGACCACCGGCTTTCTTAAGTCTGGGCGCCAGCTAAAGAAAAGGGAAGAAGAACTTAAAAGCGTAAAGGATAGAGTCGAGGTCTTGCTCGCGAAGGGAAAAGCTATGGATCCTGAATTTAAGCACTTATCCCAACAAAAGGAGGTGGAGAAAGCAAAGCTCCAAGAGGAACTTTCGAAGTTCCAATCCCTCGATCCTAACTTGGTCGTTGAGCTACGATAGAAGAACCAAGAATATCAAGACCAATTGGCAAGGTTGGGGCAAGAAGTGTGACAAAAGGATGAGGATTTTTGTCGCCAACACGCTCAACTGGAGCAGCAGATATAGAAAAAAGATGCGGATTTCAAAATCCATTGAGCCCAATTAGAAAATGAGATTTTAGAAATAAAGTCTTCCTTAGAGCAGGAAGCAGCAAACAAGGAATGAGCCGAAGCTAGCTAGATCACAAAATCATGGATCCTGCAGGGACAACTCACCACGGTGAACCAAAAGGTTCTGGAGCTCGCACATGATATAAAACAAAGGGATGCAAAGATTTTCCTATTAAAGAAATCCGCCCAACCTTTGGTCGATCAATCAAACCTTCTTAAGATAGCCCAACATCTATATGTTTCATACTAGGAAAGAGTGAAGGCCTTTTGCCTAACTCTACAACCAACACTCCAATTTATGGTGGAGGCAATAGGTTTCGGCAAAGGGGTTCATGAGGCAATCGAGTGGTTCCCTCAGTCCATTGCAAAGAGAGTTATGAAGGCTAGGATATTATTGGACAAGCTATATATGGTCCCAGATGAAGTCTTGGCAAGTGCAGAGGTTGAGGACCAAAAGGCCACTGCTAAAACAACTAACAGGTTCATACATTTCCATGTAGCTATCCTTCATGCCAGTGAGTGTTCCACCAAATGGGATCAGACCATGAATAGCATGCGGGATAGATTCTCTCACCTAACTCAGATGGGCTTACCATCTCTGTTTCTTGAAAATGAATTGGTGGCCACGGTGGAGCATATTGCGACAAAGATCGAGGAGAAGCAACGATATGCGTCTACTTTTCAAAGTTTTAGTCAGCCCCTTGATGTAGGATATATTGAGAGTGTCACTCATCTGATTGCATGACTTCTTTTTCAACTCGAGTCCTGGGTCGATATATCATCAACACTGTCGTACAAAGAAATGATCGATTTGCATGGAGCACAAGAAAGTCTGCGTGACATATTGACTCCATCTAAGGCTGAATGGCTGCCTCTATAGACCATCCTCTCTAAGCTTTCACTATGTCGCCCAATGGATAAGGATTTGGTCTGCAAACTAGAAATTTTTGGGTTCCTCATTTCGTAGGCGAAACGCCCTTGATAAGTTGCCAAAAGCTATGAATAAAAAATTCCCAAACTCCCTTCGGGTTATTTTATTTTTCTTAAGTAACAACTGCTCCCTCCTATTAAAAAGAAATATTGGGCTCCTTTCGCAAGGCTTTATGCGAATACTGCCACTTGTCAGTTGAGTGCTCCTTACAAGGTTCCCTTCTCTCGCTTTTCAAAAGTCATCGTCATGCTTGCACGTGTCAGCAGTTCGTACTCTTCAATTCTTCTTTCCATCGCTCCTCTTTCGGGCACCGATCGCATGCCACATAGCATCGATCTATGCACATTTCTTGGCGGCCCCCACCTTCAGCACAATATGCTTGGGAGACCTCCACATGTCTTCGCAACACAATTTTTTCATCGCATAAGGGGAAGGATGAAGTCGGCCCCGACTGCTTGCCACGTAGACCTTCTAAAGGCTTCATTGCGAGGGAGGACGAAACAAGCGGCAACCTCACAATATATGCCACGTTTTGTAACTTTCGTCATGAGTAGATGACACGAGTTGACACTTTGGTCTGCTAGGACCACTGCCATCATTCACAAGGGATGCATCCAGCTCTAGGGCATTCTCATTCATGGCTTGAATCTTTTCGGTTGCAATGGATAGGGGAAATCATTGCTAATACACAATTGTTCATGATCAGAGGATCTTTTATGTACTAGCTCACCCAACTGTGATTTTATTATATATATTGTTTCTTCTTTCGAAGCAGGGGTTCATATTTTGATAGAAAATTTGGTAAAAAAAAACCAAGCCTTTACCGCTTTTAGGTCATTGTAAAGATTTACAGATTGTGCCATTGTTCGACCTTTCTATTTTCTTAAGGATTTTTGATAAAATTTTACTGTGCCATCATGGTACTGAATGTTTCATTTGTAGAAATTTTATAAATTTAATGCAAGTTTTCTAGTTTTAGATCATGTCTTTGACTCCTCTTTTCAATAAATGTGCATGATTATTATTTTATGTCATTGGGTGAATCATTTAGACTTCTATTTTTATTTTTTGTCATTATGGAACATAGCAGATTGTTGAACGGGTCCTTAGATCGCATCTACAAGATAGATCTATCGTTTCTTACATCTAGATCTTGGCGCATCGCCCTAGTTAGATCCTTTTATTTTATGTTTGCTTTCTTTTCCCATTCAAAACCCCAGTTCTAGAAGAAGTCGACTTCTTTAAAATCTGGAGGTTACTCAATTTAGTGCAATAGGTCCCCCTTTAACTGAGTTTCCCACAAAGGGCTATTACCTTGTCATTTTTTGGCATCAACATGATCTATGCTTTAAATAAATTTAAGCATTACATAACAGGTTACCAAATCTTTGTGCACACCAATCATGCAGCCATTACATACCTCATGAATAAACCTTTGATTTCAAAAAGGCTAACAAGATGGTTATTGATAATGCAAGAGTTTGACATAACCATTATGGATAAACAAGGGAAGCCCAATGTTGTTGCAAATTTTCTTTCAAGGCTAACCACATCCAAAGATAATCAAGTCATAGATGATTATTTCCTTGATTAGCACTTATTTTCCATTAGTGTGCAGACACCCTGGTATGTTGACATAGCTAATTTTTTGGTCACAAGGAGAGTCCCTCCTCACTTCTCTCCAAAAGAGAAGAGGGTTCTCATTGAAAAATATTTTCCTTTCTCATGGATTCTTGGATGTTTGTTCTATACTGGACTTGATGGGGTCATGAGGAGATGTGTGAGGGAAGATGGGACATATGATATTCTGCATGCATGCCACAATGAACCTTGTGGAGAGCATTTTGCATCCAAGAGGACATGAATGAAGATTTTGAACACAGGATATTACTGGCCAACACTCTGCAAGGATGTAGGGAGATATACAAGGAAGTGTGACATATGCCAAAGGATGGGTTGGCCAACCAAATCTGATGAGATGACACTTTATCCCCAAGTAGTAATCAATCCATTTGATAAGTGGGGACTGGATTTTGTAGGACCCATTGATCCTTCATCAAAAGGTAAATCCTATATTTTGATATGCACTGATTATGTCCCTAAATGGGTAGAAGTTAAGGCCATGAAGCATGAAAGAGATAATAAGGTTGTAGAATTTTTGTATGAGGAAATTTTCACACGGTATGGGGTTCCAAGAGAGATAGTGACTGATCTAGGGACTCAATTCACTTCAAACCTTGTTGCAACACTGGTCAATGAGTACAAAATTAGGCACATGCAGTCTACTCCTTATCACCCCCAGGCTAATGGCCAAGTTGAGGTGACCAACAGATAAATTGAAGCCATTATGACCAAAACAGTGGCTATCCATAAAAAGGATTGGGTGATCAGGCTACCAAAAGTTGTTTGGGATTACAGAACTACCTAGAAAACAACTACATGATTCACTCCATTTGAGTTGTATGTAAAGATCGCCATGATGCCCATTGAGTTTGATCATAAAACTCTATGGACTACAGTAGAATTGGGGATAGATATCTCTGAGGCACAAAGAGATAAAATCATGTAGCTGAATGCTTTGGATGAGATTAGAAAGGTGGCTCGGGCCATATGAGGTGGTTGATGTATTTTCCTATGGAGCTATTCAACTTACTACCATTGACCCTATCAGGTTTAAGCTATTCATGAATGGTCATTGTTTGAGATTGTATCATAGGCCAACTTCTAAAGAAGAGTTCCTACAACAATTCACTCAGTCTGCAACACCCGAACTTCCTGAAGTCGAAGGAAGTGGACTTAGTGTCCCTTCTTCTAGCTAATTAAGGTATGTAACTTGTCATAATAAATATTCTCACTTTGTGGGGGTCCACTTCTTCACCCATCCACCCATTCATTCCACCTTTCTCTCTCTTCCACCTCGATCATTTCACTTCACTCCATTTCATTTCATTCCATTCCACCTCATTCTGCTCTACTTTCAATAATTTATCAACAAATTTCATGAAAAGTGATCGGTACTTTCTCCATAATATTTTCAATAAATCTTCCACGAATTCAAGTACGTGCACATCAATTGTTAGATCTTAATTATATTTTAGTGCATTTATTTATTTTTTGTAAATTAATATGGGCGTACACCATCGCATGTCATCATTCCCTGCCCTTGTCAAATCGTCCTTACCACCTCGCATGTGAGGACACATGTGCAAATTTAGGTTGGGGGTGTGTCAATGCCATGTCTGCATGTCTGTATGTACTAGTTTACATCAGTGAAATTTAAGTTATTGAGCCAATTTGCATTTTGAGTGAGATGACGACTCATATCTATGAAATGATAATCCCCCACCGCCATTTTCCTTAATCATATCCTACATTTATTACTCCTTTATTGATTTATTTGTTCCTGTCATAATCTCAAGCCAAAAGATAAAATTCAAATGACACCAGCATTGGAAATTTAGCAAAGTTGTTGGAAGGAGAAGTTTGGCATTCAGACGAGGATTGCAGGAAGAAATTTTTTGCAAAGTGACTGTTCGATTGCAGACAATGGGAGGTGGGTTAATTCGAAATGAACCCACAATTCATGATGTACTACTACAGGATGCACCTTGCCTGGCCAAGTTTAAAAAATATGGATGGCTAGATTATTTCTTAAAGATAAATGGTTTTGATGAAGATGTTGCATTGGAATTCGCCCAAACATTGTCTGAAGGAAAGGCCGCGATAAAGAGGTTGAAAGTCACAACTACAGAGGAAAGAATTGTACAAGTTAGAGGGTTGTCTACCGAGAATGAGAATTACCTTGCTACCAGAGACACCAGGTCGTCTAGGGCCAAATTTATAGAACCTAATGACCCTTCGTTGAGTGTGGACAAACAAGGAGCGAAGAGGACTTCTCTGCCCGAGCTATGGAAGTAGGTAGCAATTTATGCTGTGAAGTATATTACCTGCGAAGGTCACTACTTGAATTCGCATTATGTGGATTTTAAATTCTTGAACCACATGAGGCACAAAAGGAGAATGAATGTGCTCAATGTTCTATACCACCTTCTTTCAATCATGGCAATCGAGACCCAGAAAGGTAGGGAAAATTTTGTTTTGCACTATTGTATGATCAAATTGTTAGTTGAAAAATCTCTGCATGGTGTGTCTGATATTTCTTGGGAAGAATTTTTGAATATTGGCCAAATTAGACCAGAGCATTTGCTACCTAGGGTTTTGTCTCAACCTCGTAGGGTTGGTAGGAGAAGGAGCAATGTTGAGGCCACTCCGGGTGCCTCAACTTCTGACGTAAGCCCTAGTGGAAACCCTCCTGCATCAAAACAAACTATTGAGATTAGTTCTTCTGAGGTAGAGCATTCTGATAAAGAGTGTTCCTCTTCGGACACTAATGATGATGTTCCTCTTGGCACCCTAATGAGAACTAGGGCATTAGAGAGGAAGGAAAAACTAAAGAAAGGAAAAGCTATAGAGAAAATGGTAGAAAAAGAAGTGTCAAGCTCCAAGAAATGGAAGGTTGACGCTGTTCTTCCTGCAGCAAAGTAAAAATGAAGAAACCCTCCCAGAAAATCAAGATTAGTTGGGCTAGTCATTGGGTTATCTCCTGAGGGAAGCCCTAAACCTAGAAAGATTCCATGGGAGGATACAAATGCTCCAATGGAGCAAGTAAATGTCGAGGAAAAGGATGTATTTGAGGAAGCAACAAATTTAATTCTGCAAAATCTTGTTGATATTGTAGAGCAAGTTGAAAACCAGACGTGTGAGGAAAATCAGGAACTCCTACAACAAGAATTCCTGCAACATGAGAAAGAACAAGAACAAGAGACCCTGCATCTTGAATTGAGAGAATAGTTAGCACCCCTGCAACCAGAATTGGTTGAGCAAATAGAATCCCTGCAACTGGTACTCTACCAAGAGCAAGCACAAGTGTCAGGTAAAATGATGGTAGGAGTACACAGGCCCTCTGATTTTTCAATGAACACAGTAATCCTGAACTTATGGAAAGAAATACAAAGGAGGGAAGAAGAATGGAAAGCAAAAAAACACAAGCTAAAGAAGGAAATTGAAATGAGAGATGAAGAAATTGAAGATAAGAATGAAGAAATTGTCATTTTAAAGAAGAAGGTGGATGACATGAAAAATTTGGTACCACAGATAGTAGAGTGCAGGGCTCCTCCAAGGGTCTATGCATCGTATTTAAAGGAGAAGCATCTTTATTTAAAGCTAGCAAGAATTATTTCAAGTTTGAACCCCTCCATTGAAACCCCTACTAAATTTTCCAATGCTTATCGAATTGCTCCTCCTGAGATGAATTTTTTTTTGTGTGAATTTTATTTACATAATTATGTTGTGACTAAGGACCATGATTGGAATCCATTGTTATATGTTGGAGATTTCCAATTGAGATCATTCATGTCCTGGATACAAAACGAAGTTAGTTGGGGTACGCAATACAAGACTTATAGGAAAGTTGAATCTAACATTCCCCTGCCCATTAGGGTCAAATCTAGACATCTAGGAGACATTTTCAAGGATTGGCACATAATTCTATACCAACCAAGCTATGGCAGTAGGATCCTGCTTGAGATATAGGTAGTATATAAAGAATATGAGGAAATGACAAGAACCGCATGAGAATTTGTAATGGCATACCTGTCACAAAGGTGGAATAATATATCTGATGATTTAAAGCAAGTTGAGCCTCATTCTACACATAACGATGTTGCAACACTTAAGAGAGTTGATAGATATATGCAGATTGGAAGAATAAAAGGACAATTTTGGCTTCCATTGATTTTTCAGCCACCTATCTTACTGTGGCTTGTGCCAAACTTCAGGTATTATAGGTATGACATATTTGATGAGAGACAGAGATGGAGCAGGTTGGACATACAACAAGGATTTTATTAGGATCCTAATTTTGACACAACAAAAACTGATGTAGGACATCTTGCAATTGCCAATTTCAAGGTATTGACCAAACAAAAGCACAACTCTTCCTTTATTGGAGGACCAACAAGGCATTAGGTTGGGGGGGATGATGAGTCTAATTTATGGCCTATTATTGACATAGTTTTTGTCCATTTCCTACAGTTGTCTTAAGACTTAGATACTTGAGAGTTGATCTTTTCATACTATTTCCTTAAAACTATAGACTTTAGACATGAGTTTATTTTCATAACTCTCAAATGATATTGACATGCTATACGAGCTGACTGTGTTAATTTTGCATGTGATTAATGAATGTGCTTTAAGATGATTATGGATATGCAGTTGTTGTGCGTACTAACATTGTCATGTAGATAATTTGAGGCCTACTATTCAGGAAAATTCCGCCAGCTGGTCGCGTGCCATATCGGTCAACAAGGTGGTCATTTCATGGAGTGAAGACTCTCGGTGGTTGGAGATTCCTCATGCAAATCAAATTGTAACCACCCTGTAAATTTTATTAATTGTTTGTTGAGAAAACGTAGGCGTTATTGTTGTGCCAGAGTCGCGTTAAGGAAAACATGCTTGACAGATTATGTGCATGCGTAGTCACCTCTTCTCTTTTCCGCATTTTCCCTAAGTGACATCCTCTGATTCTAAAGGAGTGGACTGCCTTGCTAGGTGGTTAGATGAATAAGACTCAGATGCTCCTTTGGAGGTCTAACAGTCTAGTTGAAGAATGTTAAATTGATGATGTATTCACACTCTTAAGCTTTTCAGTAATACAGTCATGTTGTTCAATTGTATTCATATTTTCTAATGAATGAAATGAATTTATAAGTTTGTGCATCTAAGTTTACCTTAGTTTTAGGGAGCACTTATCCAAGGGGGCCCACTTGGTTAGTATTTCATCTCATACCTTTTGTTTAGTTTAGTTGTTATTTT
Organism: Sequoiadendron giganteum; assembly: GCA_007115665.2. Lineage (NCBI taxonomy): Eukaryota > Viridiplantae > Streptophyta > Pinopsida > Cupressales > Cupressaceae > Sequoiadendron > Sequoiadendron giganteum. The sequence goes on along the minus strand of CM021102.1, from coordinate 598,878,914 downwards.
TAGTTATAGATTGAGAAATGTTTTGAAGGGATAATTCTGCTATTTTCTTTGCCTTCAACTTTTGATATGATTTGAAAAATAAATCTCACAAGGCTTGATAGGTTCCATAGGCTCGGGCCAAAATAAATCTAGTGAAAAATTCCCTCAGGCCGACATACGATTAAATCCACTATGATGCACAATAAAGATAGCATTGCCAAATGGAAACTTTAGACATTTATGCACAATCGAAGGGACAACATTCATGGAGCGAAGCCATGGATAGACGAGCTTCACACGAAATTGGTTCGGTTGCGGAATGATGGAAAATGAGATAGTCAATGTTTTCAATCCCAATTTTAAAGGGAGATCTATCAAGCCTATTGTAGGGCAAGCAAACCCATTATGTGTCTTGATCCATGCTTTCGATTTGTCATATATTTCTTGATATAGCTCATGCACATATAATAATTCTTTAGTGATCACATTCACTCTACAAATGGGATCAATCAATATCCCATTAGTGGGATTATCATTGATTTGGCCAGTTATGTAAAGAGGACCATCAGGGGCACATTTGGGTATGTCATTTTGTGAGAAAGCAATGCCAAGAGGCTTTTTAGTTGAGCCCTTATGAGGTGTAGCTTCAATAAATCCTACCATTTTAATTGGTTGTTCCTCATTGACCTTGTCTACATTCATCACATCATTCTTAGTTTCACTAGGAAGATTAGTTGTGGCTTGTGTATAATTATTATTTTCTTTATTCCAATAGTTTTGAATGAAGTGACTAAGGCCATATATAATTTATGTTTTGTTTCCAATTTTAAGCACCTTCCTTAGATTTTGTATAATGGGAACCAAGCTAATGTTTTTGCATTCACTAAGGATAAGGGCTTGTAAGTTTTCAAATGTTTCATCTAGTTAATTTAGGTCATCCAGTGAGATTTGAAGGGAACTATACAAATCTTGAGCCATGGAGGGTTGATTAAAAACACTATAAAAAAGAGAGTCAAAAAATCCAAGATCCACGGCGAGTGAGATATCGTAGGATGACATGAGCCTCGAGTTGCATCTTATAATAGTATTGCGAATAGGACACTAAGTTGTAAAACTCATACAAGTTTTACAACCCTAGTGTGCAAACCCTAAAATGGAAAAGAGGCAATGCAACAACCTAGAATGAAATGCAATTTTTAGATTCTAAGCAATGCAATTTACTAATTACACAATGCAATAAACTGAAAGATGGAGTGATTGAATGCAATTTTGATTTTTTTTAACAATACACTGTAATGAAGCAATTTAAGCTAAATGCAATGATTTTGATGAAACAATAAATCGGGAAATTGAAATAGGAAAGTAACAACACCAAACAAAAGCCTAAATTGAGATTTTAATGTCCATAAAATGCATATTAGTAGCTAACAGGGACTCATTCGCTAGTAAGGGAAAATCGGTCCTGGTTAAGGTTTTCTGAGATGTTTCAATGGATTTGAAGGTGATTTTTAATGCTTTTTCAAATGCCAGAAGGTTCATCTTTGACCTCATCAAGGACTTAGCGAATGAGTCCTGGTTAGGTATTTTTAAATTGGTTTTTAATGATTTGCAAGCTTTCAGTAATGTCTTTCAATTCCAGGTATGAGGTAGTGAGTTTCAATTTCAGTTTTTCCATAAATTCAATGTGAAAATGCAAGGACCTAATTTGAAATGCAATTTTGTTTTGATTTTCAAGTGCAAATAAATGAGATCTAAATGAGATGCACAATGACTGATTTGTTTTTGTATTTTTTAGATTTAGAGAGATGCAAAAAAATGCAAATCTAAATCCTAACTGAGATGTAATTGTGAATGCAATGCAAGAAACCCTAAATGAGATCTTAATTCAATGCAAGATCTAAGATGCAAAGACTTCAAAAATAAAAAAAATTACAATGCTCAATGAGTCAGGTTCACCATTAATGTTGAGGTGGAAAATAGGGTTCACCAAAATGAATCAACAAGATGGTGAACCACTTCATTTTTCCCACACTAATCACTACAATTAATGTAATTACAAGAGCTAAAATATGCAAATAACAATAAGAAATGATACCTAACTGTTATAAAAACTATGAGGGAAGTTTTTAGAGCTCAAAGAGGTGTGTACCTTGCTGCAAGAAGCCTATTTTTAGGGCACAAAGGATTCATTCGTCTTCAGTGGCAAATGGGTCCCTGGTAGGGTTACTAAAACTGAGATCTGGGCTATTTTCCTTGATGTCCGCACTATCAAATTCCTAGTTGTCAGCTCACGTAAGACTAGAATAAATTGTGTAGCTTCAATTCTTTGTTCTTGCACTTTAAAGGTCAATCTTGCAAGTTGACAACTTTTGTAATTTTGCTCCAAACTTCTACTCCATTTGATCTTCAACCTGTAAATCTACACACACACATTCAAGAGAAGAAAAACTTGTTGATTATTAGTGAATAGGGGTTTGCCTCGGTCAAACCCCTTGTAGGTAATTAAACCAAATGATGAAATAATGTAATTGAAGCATGGAATATGAAATGATGTGATGTAGATACCTTGGATGTTGTCTTGTAATGCAAATATGCAATCTAACATGTAGTGGGCATGAAGAATGTAGATCTTGATCCTTGAATATGATGTGAAACAATACTTGCAAGTAGATCTTCAATGCTACACTCACAATCTTAGCTCAACAACATACATGAATGCATCAAACCCTTGACATGAAATGATCTTTAATTTTTGCAATAAACACTTGATAATCTACCTTGAAACGCCTTTGAAAATGCTCTTGAAGTACTCTAATGCTTGTAAAATTGAATGCTTGGAGACTTAGAATGAATTGCTAGGAGAAACAATGTGAATTAACCCCTTATTTATAGTGAATTAAGTGATTAACTTGGAAATTCAAATAATTCAAGCTAACACCAAATCTAGAAATGAACATTATTAAATTCCCGCCAAAATGCAATTCAAAAAGAGGGTCCTCATTAAGGGAGGACCCATTCGCCACCGAATGGGTCTTGACACTATTTTCCAAGACCATTCCTATAGGGAATGAAAGAACACTAAAAACCAATTTAGAATCAACTAATAAAGGGGGTCCTATAGAGGGAGGACCCATTTGCCACCTAGGGTGAATGGGTCATGATACCATTTTCCAGGACCTTGATTTGTCCAATTAAATGTTATGCAATTTGAATCATGGGTGTCATTAATAAGACTTAAATTTGAATTAAAGGGGCTAATTAATTTCAATTAACTGTAATTAATTAAAAAGACCCTAGATAAATGTGAAAATGTGTTACAACACTTTACAACATCATAAATAGGGTACACAATAGGTACATTTTATTAAAAAAAGTCTATTAGACTTAATTAAATAAACTTTAGAAAAAAGTGAAAGTGTGTTACAACACTATACAACACCTTTGCAAAGGACAAATTCAGGTACATTTTAATCAAATAAGGGTCCTAGAATGATGTGAATGTGTACAACACATTACAACACTATTCCAAGACACCATTAGGTTAATTCAAAGATTATTTTTTCCAAACCAAGTAAGGGAAAAATGATACTTTTTTCGTTATTACACCACTTTACATAACTTGAGCTCAAGTCCGATACATAACAAGAGCCAAAGTTGGAGTCACTACTCGTCTCTTTTGAGAAATGTCAAATCTATTCATTATTTGTGTGAAAACGAGAGACTAAATTTTTTGTCTATATCAACGAGTCTTTGGTCTATTAGCAAAATTGAATGGTTTTAAATGATTCTAGCAAAAATCAAATCTTGTTGAATGTAAGATCCTTAACACCATAAAGAATGAAATTGTACTTGTAACTTTGATGAAATAGACATCTATAAATCCTTCACTTTTTACTAAGTAATTGTGCAAGGAAGACTATATAATCTTTTCCATGTTTTTGTACAATCTTAACCACTTGCAAATCAATGGAGAAGATGAAACTTCACGGAGTAGACCCGGATGACTGATGGAATAAACACCTGACATATCCCATACTTCTCGGTGGCCAGCTGATGGAAATTTACTAACCACCTGAGGTAGGCTAGGCTACAACAATAAGCGTGCAGAGATCCCTAGGGATCATGCATTCACATCGATGTCCTCCCTTAATGAATACTCAGTGGCTCCTTTTCAGCATTCATTAATTTGCCAATTCGTAGGACGTTCGACCTGTTTTACATGGAAGCTACCTTCGATCTCTCAATTTTGATAGATGTCGGTAGGCAGCTGGTATCAGATAGAGAGCAGGGAAGTGGGTGAAGAATCTTTATTGTTACTCAGTGGCTCCTTTCCAGCATTCATTAATTTGCCAATTCGTAGGACGTTCGACCTGTTTTACATGGAAGCTACCTTCGATCTCTCAATTTTGATAGATGTCGGTAGGCAGCTGGTATCAGATAGAGAGCAGGGAAGTGGGTGAAGAATCTTTATTGTTACTCAGTGGCTCCTTTCCAGCATTCATTAATTTGCCAATTCGTAGGACGTTCGACCTGTTTTACATGGAAGCTACCTTCGATCTCTCAATTTTGATAGATGTCGGTAGGCAGCTGGTATCAGATAGAGAGCAGGGAAGTGGGTGAAGAATCTTTATTGTTATATGAATTATGACAGATGACGAAGAATATTATCTACTCCCATTAATATAGCAATAAATAACATCAGAGAATTCAATAAAGATGCTCGAATTGATGACGGTGGCATCTGAAGACATTTTTATCTTTTCATCTTATCGAGCAAGCTACTTTGCAATCTAGACACACATAAAAGACAGCCCCCCTCTTTCTTTGAACTACACCTTCCTCTAATTTGCTACTCCACTCCACTAAAACTGGTTGTAGCTGTATTTATTTTTGGTGTTGAAGGTTGTATATCAAATCTAGTTATTCTCTTAGGCAAATTTTTTTTTATTTAGAGTTAAAAATTGAAACATATTTATTCCATCGAAGTTGTTCTAGACACAATCCGAACTCATCTTTTATGACAACAAAACTTACCAAAACTTGATCTCTGATATCAACTTCACTAATATACTAAGAACATATTGATATGCAAAAAGCTTTCAACTGCATTTCATTATAATGATCTTGCTCTTTTAAAGCTCTTCTACTGTTAGAACGTTATCAGCATGGCATCAACCCCAGGTCCGCTTTCAAAATGGCCATGGGCAAACATGGGCAACTTTAAGGTAAACTTGGTGGGAATAATGTTATGCATGCATGAAGTAGGAGAGATTGACAGATTTCTTTTGAACTAATTAGTATGACTGTTATGAATTAAAGATTTTCTTTTGAATGTAGTACTTGACCTTACTCCCTCTGGTGATGAAAGCCGTGAATACAAATTTCTTGGGAGGGCGAGAGACAGATAACTTTAGTTTGCTGCTGCTCATTCTTGTTGCCGCTAGATATCTGCATAACCAGCTATGGATAAGCATTTCTCGTTATCAGAATGCTCGGGGCACACATCAAATTCAGAACAGAAGCATTAAGTTTGAGCAGATAGATCGTGAGGGAAGCTGGTAAGAACTACGCTTGTGGAAAATGCTTCTCTTTGTCTTTATGAACATGTCTAGTTTGGCCGGAGTTGCTGATTTCATTTAGGATTTGAAATACTGTATATAGATTTTATATTGAGTTACAGTTGATATGGGTCAGTTAGGATTTGAATTTAGAATCTTCTATTTGCTATTGGAACGAGTCCATTGTCGGTCTGGGTCTGAATAATTTCCAACACCCTTCCTAAACGACATTACAGGTGCTTAGTACTCGTAGTATAGCTCTCACAGATATAATTCAAACCTAATACCTTCTATTTACTATTGGAATGCTCTACCAACTAACCTATAAAACCCTTTTTGGACCAATCCATACTGATTTGATGACTTATTTCCAAACATTTTTACTGACATTTGTTTATACTGTGGTGCAGGGATGACTATATTCTCATGTATGCCTTAATGTTTGTTCCACTGCATGCCTTCATTCCAGGAGCCTCAAATCTTCCTCTGTGGAACACAAAAGGGCTCTATGTCGTAATTTTGGCTCATGCTGGGCTAGCTGAGTTCATATATTACTGGGCACACAGAGCTCTTCATCATCACTTCCTATATAACCTCTACCATTCGCATCATCACTCCTCTTTTGTCACAGAACCGATTACATGTAAGAAAATTAAGAACTCCATATTCTAATCAGATTTCTATCACGTTACTATTCCTTTTTTCTGAACATGAATTCATGTCAGCCTTGAATACTGAAATAATGACTGATTTTTATTTTGTCCAGCTGTAGTGCATCCGTTTGCAGAACATTTAATGTACGCAGCAGTATTCTCTGTAAGTCCATTAGCTGCTGTTGTCACCAAAACCGCTTCTACTGCTGTAATATTCTGCTACTTAATATGGTTCGATTTCATGAACAATATGGGCCACTGCAACTTCGAATTTGTTCCCCAGTGGGCATTTAAGATCTGCCCTCATCTCAAATATCTCATGTACACCCCCTCGTAAGTTTTCTCATTTACCCAAAGTTAAAAATTCACAGAAAATGCATTTTAATGTCGCTCGACTAACAGAAGCTAGGTAAATGTGAAGGTTTCACTCTCTTCACCATTCGCAAATCCACACCAATTTCAGTCTCTTCATGCCTCTGTATGATTATCTATATGGCACAGCAGACAAATCATTGGATGGTCTCTACGACTCTGCTTGCAGAGGTAAGTAGCACGGTGGATAGTGAAAGGGTTAATTGGTTCGGTCAGAAAAGCTTAAATTTAAAATGAATGTGGTTGTGATAAAAAAAAATTTGTGTAAATAATTATTATATTAATTGTAATAGATATTTGAAAGTTCTAGTGATCAGTATATTAATTATAATATATAGATGTCAATGGGTCTTTGGTCTACTGGTGAAGTTGAAAGGTTCTAAATGAGCCCACCAGGGATCAAGTCTGGTTGAATGCAAAGGCTTTGACACCGAAAAAGGGATGAGGCCCGGATCGTGCCCAAGAAGGCCTGTGCTCCGGTATCGGGTAGCAAAAAAGAATTTGTGGATAACCTCCATCAAAAATAAATAAAATTATAATATATAGATTATTTAAATTGGTTATTTTTAAATATAAAGCAGTTCTTTTATATATGGTTGAGTCAAAAAAATTATTAGCTTACAGATTTCTGACATTAATTGTGTATATCTTTTTTTCTCTATCAATGTTTTGGACCACATTCCATAATCCATCATCAGAATGAGATAATCAGAAGATAAAAGTGAGGGGAAGAAAAATTACTATTAATTTTTTTTGACTGTTGAATCATTTAATATTTAAGTAGAACCATTTATATAATCAGTATAGTGATTACAACACATACTTTTCAAAGTCACAATTTTTATATATAAAATGGTTCTTTATTTATGATTGAAGAGCAAAATGGCTATTGACTATCTTAATAATTGATAAGTAGGAGGTATTTTTCACAGTGTGTCAAATACTGATATTGCTATCAGGATTCAACCGTGTAGTTTTCTGAGTCAAACTCATTAACCCATGTTTCATGAGCTGTGGTTCACAAGAACCCATCTCTCATAATAATGACTGGTCCACTTAACATTCATTACATCTAAGTGATGCTCACAGAAATGAATGAATATAAACTGTTAGACCATTTAATATTCAGATATAAATATTACCAATAAAATAACATTTACCACTTTTGACCAAGATTGAAGATAATATTGGATTGGCTTTAAGATAATGGATTGTGTTGTTATCAGGGAGGAAAGAAAAGGTGGATGTGGTGCACCTCACTCATGCAACAAACCTGCTGTCCATTTTCCATCTGAGATTGGGATTCGCCTCATTTGCTGCATTTCCCTACTCTGTGAAATGGTACATGTGGGTCTTATGGCCGATTAGCAACTGCATCATGATTTTTCTCTGGCTTTTTGGACTAACTTTCAGGGCCGAGAAAAATCAGTTAAATGGGCTGCACATTGAAACATGGATCGTTCCCCGTTACACATTCCAGGTATCATGCATCCACTTAAGCTTTCTTTCTTCTTTTCCTCTTCCTTTCATATGTATCTTGAGATTTATTTATTTGTTTAGTTTTGAATGCCGTCTGTGGGTGTGAATACAGTATTTTCTACCCTCCGAGAGAGCAGTGATCAACAAACTCATCCAAGATTCCATTTTGGAGGCGGACAAGAAAGAAGCCAAGGTTATCAGCCTAGGCCTTCTCAACCAGGTAACTTTGCATTTGAATTATATTCTCTCAATTCTCATAGTGCCCAAGATATATCTGGGCCCACCCAGCCCCCTATAGATTGTAAGGGTGGCTTTGGACGGGGGACCTGCACCTATTCCATCTCACACCTTTTGCTCGGGACCCACACCTTCTATGGTAATTTTCTGTTCCGAATGGGAATAAATAGGGAAGGCTTATACAGTCAGTGTGGCATACTGTAGGCAACCTATGGTGGTTATTCTGGTGTATTTGTAGTCAAATTTATTGGGATCGATATAAGGTTTGGACGATAAAATAGATATTTTCAATCCTTCACTTTCAATTAAATAGATTTCAACCTAAAATTTGTGCTCTCAAAGCTATATAAAACCTTCAAAAAAATTATCAATAATTTGTCTAAAGATTTTAGATAATAATCAATCCTCAATCCTAGGTAGTTCTTAATACAACCCGTCAATTATGTACAACCAATAACATTCTCTTAACTTATTATACCAACATTTATTTTGAATCCTGTTGCCCTTTTTAATTATTTATGAACATTAACAATAATTTTAGTCTCAAATTCTTTTATGTTGTACTGATGAGAGAGGGCATGGCAGAGTGAGGATCTTAATGGAAGCGGAGAGCTGTTTCTCAGAAAGCAACAAGACCTTAAAGTCCGTATAGTGGATGGAAACACTCTGGTAGCTGCATTAATATTGAATTCTATACCACACAATGCAACATCAGTGTTCGTGTGTGGAGGAGCGTCCAAGCTTGCATGCACCATTGTATGCCTTCTCTCTGAACGTGGGATCAGGATTCAGGTACCAATTTCTTTCTTCCCTATACTTTAATAAAGAAACAGACAAAAATTTGAAATACATCTCTTTTGTCTACTTTAATAAAGAAACAGAGACAAAAATTTGAAGTACATCTCTTTTGTCTTTGGTTGAATCAATGTTATTGTCATTTGGAATGGCAGCTTCTCACAGAGTCGAGAGAACAAGTGTATAAATTTAAAATGGCCATCCCATCTTATCTACAAGATAATGTGATCCATGCAAGCAGATATCAAGCAGGCAACAACTGCAAGGTAAGGCATCCATACTCAAGTTACCAAAGTTCGGATCCATCTTTTAAGAAAAATATTCAAATACTTTTGTTGATTTATATGGTGCAGATATGGATAGTAGGGAGGCAGGTGAGTTGGGAAGATCAAATGCAAGCGCCCAAGGGAGCACACTTTGTTCCATTCTTGCCCTTTCCAATAACAAAAGCTCGAAAAGACTGCACTTACCATACCACACCTGCCATGCGAATGCCACCCAATTTGGAAAATGTGCATAGCTGTGAGGTAAGATGAAGCTTAAACAGTCAGCCAGATCATATTTAAACGGTACATTCCAAGCATTGATTTGTTTAGGTGGTTCAATAAGACCCACCTAATAATATGGTTTTACATGAACCACCTAAGCTATTTAAATCACAATTGAACATTATATACTATTTGAAATATCCAAAGCTGCCACAAATGGCTTAGATAGGAATGAATGCCAGCTAATAGAAACTAATGTCGTTTGATTTCTTTGGTTGAACTGGGTATCAGAATTGGCTGCCAAGAAGAGTAATGAGCGCATGGAGGGCAGGAGGAATGGTGCATGCCTTACAAGGGTGGGATCACCATGAGTGTGGACAAACTATCAGTGCAGAGGATGTGAAAGAAGTGTGGGAAGCTGCACTCAAACATGGGTTTCTTCCTTTCAGTCCTTCGCTGGGAGAATGCATGGATTGACTCTTCTTTCCATCATAAGATAATAAAGTGTTTTCACCCCCAAAACATTCTGACTTGACCTGTTCAATCAGCCTTCTCATTTCTTTGTGTTTTTCACTGTTTTTAATTTATCAGCAAAATTACTATGTTGATACATATAACTTTTACACTTTTTGTTAGGAGTGCCTGCCCTATATGCTCCTCAAATAGGTGTAGGTTATCTGCTTTACCAGAAAGTTACAGGTTTATTATCAATTTGAACGTGGAAATATGAGGATTTTTAGCAGTTGTTTATTGAGAACACAAGTATGCCTCTTAGGATTGATTCTATTTTTATTAATGTTATATTCAATTGTTAAATATAAAAAATACAAGATTTTGTTTTAAATATAATTTACTTATTAAATTTGATTTTTTTAAAGAAGTGTTGTTATGTTAGAATTTGTGTGGGTCATTTTGGAGAACTTTAATACTTAGGTTTGTTGTTGGGTAGCCTGAACAATAGGCTCCTCCTTCCCTCATTGTGTTTGCCTAACATCATTTATGACTCCTCACTATTTTTGAAGTCAATTCGCCTCTCAAGACTCTTAAAGGGTACTAATCCTTTCAAATGTTGCTAATAAAAATCATCTTAAAAGAGAAGAGTAACTACAAGTCTCTCCATTCAAGACTCTTAGAAGGTAAGTCTCTTCTACTCAAACAAATCCTTTTAAATAAATCCTTTTAAATGTTGCTAATAAAAAAGCTTATTGAAAGACAATAGGATGTCCTCATCATTGATATTCCATTGGATTTAAGGAAAGCTATTAGATCTCTCTAAGATTACCTTGGTGGAAATATTCATGGGTGTTTGGCCTTCCACTCTAGAACATTGGCCTGATAATGAATGGAGGCCAATGATTAAAGGTTGTGTGGACATTGTAATGTGTGGGAGAGAATTCTTTGATGCTATTTTCATATTTATTTAGGACATAGAATTAATGTTTTGGAAAGACCTATAGCTTGGATTGTTGCAAGGCTTATCTAAACAAATGGCCCTAAACTTTGACCCTTTGGAAGAAAATCCTTCAAAAGTCCTATTCTTGGTTCTTCTCTCATTCCTTGGACCTGGCATATGTTGTGTGAGGAAGCCTTCAAAGAAATTGGCAACTCCATTAACACATAAACCATGGACTAAACCAAAAGAAATAAATAATTAGATAGTTTACATATGTGTTGAAGTTGGTCTTGTGAAGGGTCTTCTTAAAGCTATCAACTTGAAGCCAAATGACCCAATCTTCACTCAATAATTGGACTATGAACAAATTATATTTCAATGCAATCTTTGTCATGAGCACACATTTCCATAAACATTGTCCTAAAAAAGCCATAGGAAAGTAAGAAACAACAAAAACTCGAAATGGGGGTTTGTAACAAGCCTAAAGGAGAAAGAAATGACCCTAGAACAATCCAATCTAGGCTACCAAAGATCCCTTCACTTACAATCCTTTCAATGTGATTGATATCCTAGGCTGATGACATTAATGGTGAAGAAGCAACCAAATCTCTTGACAAGGAGAACCCATGGGATGAAGAAATTGATAAAGAGTAGAGAACACTTTACACCCATTTTGAGGAAAGAAAAGTTCGTGTCCTTGAAGATTACAAAGGATCTTGATGAGAAAGAATTGTCTCCTACCATCAAACAAAAAATAAAAGAAAAAAGAATCTTAAGGTTTAGGATAAGAAAGTAGTTGAAAACATTGTAGTTGGTAGAAAAGCTCCCTTATGTTCTTTTGTCAAGTTATTAAAAAGGGTATGTAATGAAGGTCCTATCCTAAAATAATAGAGGTCTAGGTTATAAAACCAAGAAAATTAGTATAAAAAATCTGTTTTTAATGATAATATTGATATTCATCTAATTTACGAAACCAAAACAAGTTGAATGTTGAAGCCGAGTCTTCAATAAATTTGACCCATTAGCACTAATTTAGCCTATTTTCCTCTCAAGGGGCTTCAAGGGGATTCTTGCTTGCTTGGTAATATATTTTTCTATTATAAAATCTTACATTTTTCCTAATTTGATTTGTTAGTTTGAGAGAAATTTTATCACACGTTTTGTTCACCATTACTAATGCCTACTCTCCAAGCCACACTTGGAATAGCAAGAATGTTAGCATTCCATCTTGTAAAATGCTTGCATAAGCTTGCCAATTGGATTTTGGGTGGGGATCTTAATAGTGTTCTTCAACGAAAAGAAAATAAAGGGGGACCTCTTGGTCAAGGACTATGAAAGAGAGCAAGTAGGAGAAATTATGTCCTCGTTTGATCTTAAAGACTATGATCCTAGCAAAGGAAAATTCACTTGGTCAAACAAAAGGTCAAGAGTAACATTTATTGCTATTAGAATGGATTGTTTTTTGTCTTAGGGGTCTTTTGGATGCCTTTTTAGTAGCTATATTTGTAATTCTCTCTAACCTTACTTTTGATCATAAGCCAATCAATTTTGTACTTAAGCACTATGTCAATTAGGGTCATCTCCCTTTTAACTATTTTTCCTCTTTGTTGAAGGAGGAAGGATTAAAGCATCTAGTTCACTAAGTTTGGAAAGTGGTTCCCTCTCATCCTATCCTTGGTCAAATTGGATGAACAATTTAACATGCTAGATACAACATTCAAAATTGAAATCTCACTAATATCAAAATCAAAATGCCTCCAATTTTAAACTACAATTGGAAAATATTCAAAAAAAATTGATGAAGACAAACAATTTGGACTTGCTTAGGCAATAGAAAAATTATTCCAATCAACCTATTCAAGGGTTGATAATTAATAAGATTAAGAGAAGAGAAGAAATGTCAACTACTTAGTGGAATTGTGAAGCTACATTTTCGTGGGGCTTCTAAGAGCAACCTTGGTCTAGTGGGGACAAGTTTTATTTTGAGAGATGAGAAAGGTAACTTTATTCTAGGAGGCTCACAATTTCTAGGGCACAAGACCAATAACCATATGAAGTGAGAAGCTCTACGAATCTAAGCTTCTTATGGAGTTGGCATAGATATCAAAATAGAAGGTAGTTCACAAATTAATGTTAATGTTGTTAATAACAATTATTGTCCTGATTTACATCTTAAAGTGATCCTAGAAGAAACATTAATCTAGAGAAAAAAATTCCTTTCAAAATTTCCTATTGTTATAGAGAAAAAAAAAAGGCTATTGATCTCTTAGTAAACATGGATGCTATGTAAAATTGTTTTTCATTGATAGAATGCACAAGAATTGGTCATTGGAAGAATTTGTATGTAATTATTGAAGAGGAATGCCTTTAGTGTGTATTTAGGCAGGGTGATGATGACAAGGTAGTTAGAGTACTATCTTTCAAACACTTTGATTTTACTCCAATTATTATAAGGATGAATAAGACATCTCTAACCATAATGCGGTTATTTTCTTATGTATAGATGCACATATGTAGGTTGTGCTATTTAGAAAGAAGAGGGCGCTTTAGGGTCTCTATGATAGATTTTTTCTTTAGCTAGGTATTTTATAATCATGGTAGGCAGATCCTCTTCTCAAGATCCTTTGAGGTGAGCATCAACCATTGATCACACAATTAAGATTATTTTCAACTAAAATTTTGTAGCTAACTTTATGATAGACAAAGTAGTTCTAGGTAAAGAAGGATTAGCAGGTAATAGTTTATTATGGTCTCATGATACCATTTTGGGAGAAGCCAAAGATAATTTGAAGCAAATTGTTTGTAATGTAGAGTTGAGGGATATTAATTTGGAGCATTTGGTTCCAAAACCTTATCGAAGGAGATAAAAGAGATGGAGGTTGATTGGAGTTGGAAGAATCATAAGAAGTGCAAAGGTAAGGGTATTATGGAGGATGAAGAAATAGGTTTCTAGTCAAAACATATAAAGTTGAGAAAACACAAAGATAATAAAACCATGTGCCACAAAACCATTGACCCCTCATTTAATATTGGGTACTAAGTTTTCACATTATTGAATACTTTCCTAAATATCAAATAATTGTCCTATGTCTCCCACACATAAAATAATAACCCAATGTTATAATACAACTTTACAAGTTTCCCCAAATAATTACCTAATGTGGGTAATCACATCTCCTAGATGCACCACAACTAAATAATTTTTTAATTACATTATAATATAACATTTTATGCAATGGTGTATAACACCAAATCCTAACAGTTTCAAGTTAAGTATTGTATGAAAATGAAGTTGAATAGAAAATGTTTATCAATGCTCATAAAGATACCAATGGTTGCCATATAAGGTCTAGAAATTAAGGACTTAACAATGGTCAATAAATTATTTGTCCTAGTTCATCGCTTAGGTTTGAAAGGAAGCCTAAATAAATGTGTTTATATTGAAATATATGTATATTTATATGTATACTTATGTGATTGATGAATATTAAACATCATTTATTTAATCAAATATAGTGAATGCTTATGATGACAACAATAATGTTATGATGCACCATCACATTCCTACTTAGATTGTGTAGGTTCTCCTCCAACTCCTCTCTCAACTTCACTATAAATGATCATCAACAAACCATGATATTAGATCTCTCCTTTCCTAGAGAATTTGACACAACACATGCACATACATATTTTTAAACACAATATCTTTTATTTAAATTCTTAATATTCTATTTAATTTGCTATTTAAGAATTTGTATCCTTGATGCATCAATTTTTGTGTTGTCTCTTTGAATATGTTTGGATGTAGAGTCAATTAATACCATAGTTACAAGACTCAAGTAGATTCACAAAGACTAGGTGATTCTCGAGGTGAGTGACACGGTATAGGTTCTAATGACTTAAGAATCAGGTACTCAACAAGTCCCATAGGTAAGACTTGATCACAATTAGGTAAGGGAAAATTGAAAAAATAAAAGGAAAAATATAGTTAAAAAAACATTTAAAGTGATTTATCACACCTTAAAAGCACATCCATTTTATTTTCAAGCATAAGGAGCGAAAAACTAGATTTTGAACACAAAAATATGTGCCATTGAAACTAAAACCAACACATTGGTTGAGTAAGAAACAGTAATTGAAGATCATTTGGGTAAGTTTGTAGCAGTCATTGATGCATCAAGAGAAGCCTACATAGGATTTGGAAGAGCCCATCATTGGGGTGCTGGCAAGAAGTTGAGTCCACTTTTTGGCCATTTAGTGGAAGTGTTTTCCCTGATTTTTAGAATTCAACACATTTGACCTTAAAATTTGAAGCACTTAGAGATGGAATCTTGGAAAAAGTCACTAGTCATAAAATGTAGTACTCGGAGTCTATTTTCCAAATATGTAATTTATTTCAATACCTAGATGATACAAATCGATTTTCAATAGGTGAATCTAAAAACCACTATTTAAAAGTCATTTTTTTTACCATACCATGCACATGTACGTCATCCAATATTTGACCTAAATAATAATATTTTTCTAAATCCTTTTGGAAAAATATTTTTAACTCACTGAAGCAAACTTTCCATTATTTTTTGTATTTTTTATTGAATTTTTTTTTCTATTAATTTTTTACTACCCATATTTGGTGTTTTGAAAAATTGTCGTGTACGTCATGCATAAGATGACCTAAACTTATTATTTTTTAAAAAAAATTGAAAAGAATTGTCTGAAGTACACTTTCGTGCAATCCATTTGTCAAAAAAGTATGTTAATCAAAAGTTATTAAAATACTAAAAAACCTTGATAATTCAAGTTTATGGGCCTGTTTCATTAGAAATTAAATTATAAAAAAAATATTAATCCAATTATAAAAAAAATTACATATTTGGAATTTACAATGTCTCATTTATAATGGGTTTTAATTTCGTCAAAAAATTCTACAAAAAATGTCTTCAGACGTATGCCCAAAGTCACTATTTTCTTGTGACATTGCTAGGACTTTCAACTTGCAAGTCAAACCAGGTCTAGGGCCTAGGTTTGGATCCCCAACCTTTTCTCAAACCAAAAAACAAAGCACAAACCCGGCCAAAAATTCATATTTTCAAAAACAGTATCCCATTTTATAAAATAACATTTTTTTATGCTTTTACGAAACGGGATCCCGTTTTGAAAATTGCCAAAAATGAAAATTTTCTATTTTTGAATTTTTTTCAAAATGGGATCCTGATGGACAATTTTCAAAAACGGAAAATTTTCAATACGGGATCCCTTTTTTGAAAAGCGGCATCCCGTTTTAAACAAGATCCCGTTTTTTGATTTTAGGCTCGGGATCTTGAATCTAAACGGGATCCCATTTATTAAAAATGAGATCCCATTTTTGCAATGTTAATTTCATTTTTTTGACTAAGGCAAAAACTTCCACGTTTCGTGGACTCAACTTCTTGCACTTACCCATTGATTTGGAATAACCTACCATCATTTTGGAACAAGTTTGAAGAGGTAAGTTTGTATTTTGAAGTTGTTTTTTCAAATTTCTAGCATTCTACTTTTTTCTTTTTGTTTAGGTTAATGGAAAAAAAACCTTAGCTATCAAACTCCAATTTTTTGTACTTTTTAAAATATTTATAGCTACAAACCCTAGTTGTTGTTTTTTCTTATTTTTATTTTAACTTAACTAGAAATTGTAAAAGTTATTTTTTCATTTATATCTTATTGCACCATACTTTATATTTATAAATTGTTTCAAATTTTCAATCACAATGTCAACTCGAGTTAGAAGGGATCCATGTTGGAAACATGTCATCTTTGCAAGAAAAAGAGATAATATGTATCCATTGCAAAACACAAATGCTCAATGGAGGCATTAACCAATTGAATTATAATCTTGCACATGTATCATGCAATGATGCTAAAGCATGCTCAACAATGCCTCCTAAATTTATACACAAAGTGCAAATTCAATTAGAGATTTTTGAACAACAACAAAATTTTAAAAGGCAAAAAAACATGACAACCGTTGGTGGAAAGACTTCTTCCATTCCCCTATTTTTTGGATATGAGTAGTGGAAATAGCAATGGTAATGTTAGTATTGAGCTTAGATTTTTTGGATCTTCATCTAATTTAGATTCATATTTTACTCCAAACGCTACTCCAGGTAATCAACCATCACTTGAGAGCATGGGTTGGAACAAGGATAAGCATGATGTTGCAAGAAGTACGATTGGGAACTTTTGGTTATATTGCACCATTAGATTTTACGTAGCTAAATATTATCATTATAGTTTAAAACATATAGTTTGATTTATCTGTCTCTTAGTTTTTTGCATTTAGGGGTTGTAGCATTGCAGATTTTGAAGTAAAATTCTCAATTTAAAATATTTATTATGTTTATTTTATTTGTTTTAGGTCTCCTTATTGGAAAAATATGGTAGATGCCATTATTTTTTGTGAGGCAGATTTCAAAGCCCCTAATGATGAGATAAATAACTCCATTTTGAGTCAAAAGGTGACTAATGTAAAAGTCAAAATTGATGAGCAACATGACATATGAAAGGAGGAGAGTTGCACCATCATGACCTATGGTTGGACCAATAGAAGAAATAGAATATTATTGAATTTTCCTCTTTCTTCATCAAATAATTGTATTTTGTGATATCCATTGATTTAGTGATTAATATTTTTAATTTCTAATTTATAGAAACACTGATTTTCTTTCTTTCTCAAGTGGCATCGTGTTCTTGAAGTCAATTAATGCTTTAGGAAACACAAAAAATATTTAATTCTTTTGTGAGGATTTGGAGGGAGTCTTGGTCTAACTATCTAAGGAGAATGTAGTGTAAATAATTACAGATAATGCAATAAATTATGTTGTTGGAGGTATACTTCTCATGGATAGGTGTGCATCCTTATTCTAGACTTCTTGTGTTGTTCATTGCCTTGACCTCATATGGGAGGATCTTGGCAAAATTCTATAGATCAAAGCATGTGTAGAGTATGCTAAAAATATTTGCAAATATATATAATTGTACTTTAATCTTCAACCTAATGAGGAAATTCACAAACAAGAAAAAGTTGGCTTGTCTTGGAATAACTCACTTTGCAACCAATTTTATCACATGTTGCAATCCTTGCTTTAGTCAAAGACCACTTTAAGGTGCATGTTTATTAGTAATGAGTAGTCTACATCATCATATGCAAAGACCAATGTTGTAGAGGTTGACGTGGTTAATTGTATCTTTAATAAACATAGTTTTTGACAACTAGCCAAGGAGATTGCAGAGATAAATTTCTATTATATTTTTGTTCATAGCTTCATTTCATTTACTTATTTTGTTCACACTTATGTTAATGTTTCAAATTGATTGCAATTCACAAAACTTTCAGTTGTTCTCGAATGAGTTTTTGATGTGAAGAAGCCTACAATGGACTACACATATGAGGGCATAGATGGGACAAAGGAGACCATTAGATCTATTTATTTTAGGGTTGAGGATAAATATCATCCAATATCCAGGAGCTCATTGATTGATGATGACATCTTCAATTTTGTAATCCTGTACATGCAATTGCCTATTTTCTTCAATCTAACATTCCAATTTTGCTCAAATTTCAAGGCCCACAAGGAGGTTCTGAGTAGACTCTACACAGTCATAGTGCTGATGACACCTATTTTTATGGTTGGAGTGTAGATAATCAACGAGATAGAGATCTTCAAGCTTACAAAAAGAGACCTCTTTGCACGAGAGATATGGAAGACAACTTGGACAACGTTGCAACTAGGTAAAAATATATTAAAGGCATAATTTAAGTTTAAACTTTTAAAAATATCTTTTTTTACATTAATATTGAAAGTGAAATTAAAATTTAAACAATGAGATTTATTTTTTTCCTTCACATTTCAAATGCATGTGGGAAAATTTTAGTGCTAAGGTGTCAAATCTTCAAAGGATTAGAATTTGTGTTATGAGCCAACCATGTAGTGCTTTAAGATGCAAGCATAATTGAAATATGTTTGAGCATATACACTCTAAGAAATGCAATAGGTTGTTAGTGCATAGGTCGAATGATCTTGTGTATGTTCATTACAACTTTTTCCTATGTTAGAAACAAATCTTGGGCATTGACATATCTCTCAGTAGTCTAGAGGAGATTGTTCCACTATCAAATTGGATCGCCGAGGTCGAGGATCTTGTCTTCAATGATGAGGACTTTGCATGGGTTGATCAAGGAGGGATTGAGAAGCAGAGGCAATAGCCATGGTAGAGGAGGATAAAGCACAAGTAAATAGAGTATGAGGAGAACCCTCAGATATTGGTGTCACTAAGATATACATGTATGATGGTTGCATCATCATTCAAGACCTATCTTAAACACCAATGCATGACTTGTCATTATGTTCAAATGAGTGATGCAAGCTCCTTTGAGCCATATACTTATATTTTTAGTTTTGACATTTGTTTTGATGCCATGAATTTCATAATGCATGAGATTTGTATACATTTGACAATATTTATAATTTATATATCTAACAATGTTGTTTCCTTCAACTAAAAATTAAAATCCATTTTTATACTCATGTAATTGAGGCATACTTGTGTATGTGATCAACATAGCTTCTATTTGATTAGTTTATTGCGTCTTTAAAGTTCACTTAATAAAGGATACATGAAACAAGTTTTAAATCCTTAAAAATCTCTATATTTCATGGTTTTTTCAATTTACCAAATTTGCACCAAGTTTGAGTCCAAATAAAAAATCAAATTACTGAATCCAAGGTGAGTAGTCTTGCAACTGTTATCAGTACATAACCCACATTGCTCTCCAAACTCATAATAGTGACAAGTCACAAGTCTAACCATGTATGCAGGTCTATAAATATTGGGTGTTTTCTATTATTCATTAAAAAATAATAAATGTTACAACTGATAGTGATGAGTGGCATCACTTCAATAATCTTGTCAGAGAGTTAAACAAGAGCTATGCATTTGATTCTAACAAAGGTTATCAAGAGCTATGCAATTGATTCCAACAAAGTTTATCATGTCTTACACTATAATACTTTAGACAGAGCGACTGTTATTTACCCAGACATAGTTCACTCCCCACCTTTCTAATGACCCCTTTGCGTGAGTCTATCAAATATGACTCATCCTTAACCCTTTCTGTATGGTAGGACATCTTTACATAACTCCATATTTTGCTAGTAAGATTTCTCTCAGAAACCTCCTAAGCTCAATATATTCAAAAGAAAAATGAACAAAATGAAATGCTGAGCAATACTTTGATTTTATGGATGTCACTAAGATAGACATCCCTAGCTATCAAGTCGTATCATGTTTAAGGATTTTGTTCCACTATGATTTCAATTGATCACAGTTACGTACAGTGGAGAAAACAGCTTCAATCACTCAAAAAATACAGGGGTATATAAGATGATTACAATCTATCTCATAACTTTTGAATAATTGAATAATGAATTGAAACATTTTGAAGCCAGTAACTTAGCTACAGGCTCCCATATTAGTAGTTACAAATACCACAGGGTCCTTGACCAGTATCACCTGCATATTGCAATAGAAGTTTTCCACAGTATGAGAATTATATGAATTGGGGGCTAATATGGTATTTATTTTAGGTCACAGCCTAGCCAGCACCCCTCATGGGCACATCAATCTCCCTTGGGGAACAAAAGAAACTTTAAGATATCACAAATTTGCACCTCTTTGTGCTTAGACATTTTGATAAGATTTGTGATAAATCAAATCTTTCTAAGCTCCACATACACATATGTACAGTAGTTAATTTCTTACATGCTATAAGTAGTTGGTAACTAAAACTTTGCTAAGAACCACGTAGCTTCCTTCATTGCAATCAACTTCTCAGAGTTTCCCTCACAACATCACTTGTCCTTCCTACAAAACACCAGCCACTTATCAAATGCATTCTAATGCAGAAATCCCCAACCTTGCATTGGGTATATCATAGACAAATTTATAGGTCTGCTGTTGGAAATTGCCTAACACAGAGTGTCCAGAGGAACTAGGAGCAAATGCAAAGCACATAACTCCCTCATCAGCAGGATAAAGTATATGCACAGGAGTCAAATGAAGATCTGTATTGTTTTGGAAATGCAAGGTAATCAAAGGTATGTTTATCTCATATACAGAAGAAACTTGGAAACAGGTATCAAAGGGAGAAACTGAGGCAGCCATTTGCAATTTGGGCATGTTTTGGTTGAAGGCATCCCTCAGTCTACCATATATAGATTGCTCCAACCGAGAAATTACTGTGCCTGAATCAACCATAATGGCCGCAGATATGGCAAGTAGGTCATCACCTACACTAATATTTATCATATTTATAAAATACTGAGAAGAGCTGGACCTGCTACCCACAAAAGGGGTAAACTGCACGTCATAGTCCAATATGGCTGCTTCTCCAAAGTGTAAAAATCCAGAAGGCACAGAAGAAGACACACTAGGAAGGCAATATGAAAATACTTTCCCAAAGGCTGAGGAGGTCTGAGATGGGAATCCAATGGCGCTTTGACCCAAACCCAGCAACCCTGCAGCCCCACTAAACAACCCTTTATTGGCATGTCCACATCCAAATGCAAAGTCTGGTACTGAAACAAGGCTTGTATCACTAGATCTCAGTGTTAAAGTATCAAGGGAAAAGTCCCCTTTTGTTGTCGAATTGTCTCCATAGGAAACTCTGTAATTGCAAGAGGAATTCAAACATACCTTCGCAAAGCTCTTGAGCTGCTGACATGTGGGGGAGTTGCAGGGCAAGGCCCTGTAGGAGGTGGATCCCATGGGCTGGAACAGAGCATCCTGCTGCTTGTAACATTGGGGGCAGGGATAACACTGGATCCATGTAATATCACTGCCCGTGTCAATTAGAACATACATTCCAGAAGAAGGGGTGCCAAATCCTACTCTCACAATGTAGTTCCCTGTACCAATGGTCTCCCCTGATGCAACCCAACTCTCCAGATCCCCGCTTGAATCAACAGTATAAGCATTCTCCTTTGCGACATCGCTTGCAAGAATTCCATGAGCCACTTCAGCCAATGACACACTGGCAGGCCTCTTTATTGGGGAACATGAACTATAGACATGATGTATTTGCAATCTAAGATTGTTTCCGTGCCCTTTCTCAAAACTCAGATTATTGGGTCCAATGGGGCAAGGATCAATAAGCCCTCTCCATTGCAAAGACTGCAGTTTGGTTGCTGCAAAACCTTTGCTAGATACCGCTTCAGTTGATTCTATTTGTACATAGATAAGACACAACACAAAACCAATTCCCAGCAACCTTTTGTCCGACATTGTTAAACACTTATACCTCTATTCACTGAACCAGTTTCCCCAGATTGCACATTTTCCACTACCAGTCCAAACAACTATCCATTTAGACATATTGTGCTTAAACTTAAATAGTCCTTGTATGGTCTGACCAACTGTTCCAGTTGAAAAGGTTTTTGAAATGAACAAAATTCCACATCACCCATTAGGAGGACATGAATACGACTATAACTATCAAACAAGTTGGGTTGTAAATTTAAGCGAATTTAATGTTATGGGCAGAACCCACATGTCATCCTGTTCGTACTTACCTTGTGGGGCAGCCTTCTGTTACTTAGAGAAGCCAAACCAGCAAAATTAATGCGATAGAGCAGAATATACAGACATTTTCTCACCATTGCCACAATGCCAGCATGACCTTTTACTTTCATTACTTTGAGGGAAATCTAAGCTTCGGTTTATGATTCACTGGTAGCATGTATTCCTTTTAACTTCCAATGTACACCAGCACATTAGATGGCATTTGACGAAAAATCTTCGCTCCTATTACCAAGCTGAGTTGCGTGCCCCTAATATAATTTCCAGTAAAAACCTAGGAATTACGACGCATCAAACAAATTTTGAAATAAATTTTCCAGTAAAATGAACCTAGAAGTGGCCTATCACTATCACAAGTATGACCAAACATCGAATACTCGATATAGGTCACTCTATGGTATTAATAGTGAATTAAAAAATTATGTGCGGGAAAAATTTAGGACTGCCATGTGGTCAAATCAGATTGGACGAAAAAAAGCATACTACATCAAAGAGTTCAACCCAACAAAGGATCATGGGGAAAAAACCTATTTAAGTGCAGCTATTAAGGGGAAGGTGAGGTTGTTAGTTGCGCAATTGAGAACGGGATCGCACCATCTTAGATGCAAGACTGGTAGATGGAAGATACCTAAAGAGACTTGGGAAGAAAGAACGTGTGTATTATGTAATAAGGGGGCGGTGGAGACGGAATGCAACTTCGTCATGGAATGCACAACTTATGAAGATATCCACAATCAGTACACAAATAGTTTGGCGATGGACAATATGCAGCAGTTATTTGAGGAGGATAAGATCAATCAGACGGCCAACGTTCTAGTCAAAATCAATAGCAAGAGATCTGACTTGGAAAAGAGCTTGAAGACAAATTAAGTTGTTTGTCTTGGTCCCATAGACTGTTTAGTCTCGTGGACGTCATTAAAATCTTTCATTCATTCATTCACTCCAATGCAATGCAACAATAGTATATCCTCTGAGGAAAAGATAGGTGTAAATAGCTAGGCACATGCATATTGGGCACTCCATGGGAACTCATCTTAAAATAAACTAGCAATTGGGTACATCGAAGAGGTATGGAAGGAAGGTCAATTAGGAAAAAAAATTGGTCTATTTATTGCATACATTTGTGTAGTACATGAGGT
Source organism: Sequoiadendron giganteum (assembly GCA_007115665.2). Classification (NCBI taxonomy): domain Eukaryota; kingdom Viridiplantae; phylum Streptophyta; class Pinopsida; order Cupressales; family Cupressaceae; genus Sequoiadendron; species Sequoiadendron giganteum. The sequence continues at coordinate 598,855,208 of CM021102.1, read as the reverse complement.
GAATTGGTAGGTTTTTAAGAAAATAACGTTGGTTGTGCAACAAAGGTCTCAATGGAGAAGTGATAGCTTCAAATAGACTATGCATCCACTTTTAGCGATCCAAACACAACGAAAAACAACACCTTTGTAATTAGGAAGATAATCAGGCTCCATTACCAAGGTCTCATGTTATGTTTGCAAAAGAGAGAGGGAGAGAGGGATAGATAGGGATTAAAAGAGGGAGAGATAGAAGGGGGGAGAGCGTGCATGTTTGCGAGAGAAAGAGAGAGAAGGGGAGGGGAATGGGATATGGAGAGGAGAGGGAGAGATAGAAAAATAAACATACAAATAGGAAG